>JAHTLZ010000330.1:5326089-5353462 GCA_023846285.1 Phrynocephalus versicolor | reverse complement strand
TGTGTGTGTGTGTGTGTGTGTGTGTGTGTGTGTGTGTGTGTGTGTGTTTGCAAAACTGGCCTTATTCTTTGGCTGTTGATGTCAGAGAATGCAGCCCAAAGGGAATCTTTGTCCAATAGTTGCACAGTCAGAATGAAGAAGGCAGATGTTCCTGAACTACCACTCCCAGAAATCCTGGCCAGCCCAGCTCATGGGATTTTTAGTCCAAGAACATTAAGAGAACCCAAGGTTGGGAACAACTGGGGCAGACTATGGGACCAGTGGGTAGTGGTGGTGCATTGTGGAGGTATCTGTGGACAGATAACTTCACAGACCGACCATTCACCTAGATCCGCGCTCTGATACTGCCGGAGTTTTATGGTGTCACAATCAAGCTGCTGGGACGTTTCATTTAAAAAAGAAAAGACAAAAAAAAGTGAAATCATCCTGCATGAAACTGCATGAAGCCACCCATTGGGTATTAATCTCTATTTTTAGTGGAATAAGCTGTTCTTGAAGCTAACCTTTCCCTTTTTTTAAAATTTGCCAATAACTGGCCTCATTTGTAACCGCCATCGCTCTGACTGGCTCCATGAGAAGTGATCGGTGAGCAAAGGAAAGAAATCAATCTGTCTGCCTCTTCAAAAAGACGCCCGGTGTCGACTTGTTTCAGGGGCCTTTCAAGAGCACCTTGAAAAGACGCACGCAATTTGTGTGCAATCGATGGGAAAGGGTTTGCTTTCAAGGAAAACAAAAAAAACCTCTCCACGTCTATTGAACTCATCAGCAAAGAGTCAAAAGATAAATCAATGTCTCTGTTGTTTGTAGGAAAAACGTCCTAAAAACCATAGAAACGTTGAGTTGGAAGAGGCCTCTAAGTTCATCCAGTGCAAACCCCTCCTCAAAGCAGGAATACTAATCAAGGCAGATCTGAGGGATGGTTGTCCAAGTTTCTTTTGAACATCCTCCAGTGTTGGCCCTCTTACCACCTCCTGGTGACTGGTTCCATCATTGCATTACTCCAGGGGTGCCCAAACTTTTTGTAAGGAGGGCCAGATTTGGTGGCTGAGAATGTGTCAGGGGCCGGTTGCTCCCTGACCCTGCCACCCCACCCACCAACCCATAAGCCCCACTCACTGACCACGCCTAGCTTCACAAGGTTCCCGGTGATGCCAGTGGCGGCAGCCCGCCGGCGCACCACCCCCGTGCACTCGCCCAGCCCCACAAGCTTCCCAGCGGTGCTGGTGGTGGTGGCCCACCCCCTTGCCCGCCCACCCCACAAGCTTCTGCTCACCAGCTGGCCAGCCCAGCCCCTCAAGCTTCCTGGCGGTGTCAGTGTTGGCAGAAGTTTGTTTTTTAAAAAAATGGGGCGAAGGAGGGGGAGGGAAGGGCAGGCCAGCCAGCCGTGGGCCACTCAGAATGTCCTGGTGGGCCGGATTTGCCCTCCCCCCTCGGGCCGGACTTTGGGCAGGCCTGCACTACTCTAACAGTTAAGATTTTTTCCCCTGATATTGAGGCTAAATCAGGATTCCTGATGCTTGAACACATTATTGTCTGTCCTGCACTCCCGGATGATCCAGATTCCCCTCCTCTGTACGACTGCCTTCCGGATATTTGAAAAATGCTCTTCTCCTTCCCCTCAGCTTTCTTTTCTCAAGGCTAAAACATCCCCAGTTCTGTTGGGTCATGGAACAAGGGCATTGTGGGAAAAACATGGAGACGCACCCTAGAGGTGTCTTCGGCCAAGCAAAGTTTCCTAGCAGGGGGAAAAAATGGAGAATTTGGCCTCTCCCTGTTGTAATGGGGATATGGATTCAAAGAGATACCAAGCCTGCCCATGGCTCCCAGATGAACACTGCTGAAAGATAACAATAGCAGTGTTTCTTGGCCAAGGAGGAAACTGGCCACGGGGGAGCAAATCCCCTACACATGAGTACCCCTCCCTCCTCTTTGTGTCCTTAATCCCCTTCCCTTCCTGAGGGGACACTCAGACTGAGATTACAATGCAGGAGCTGGACAGACAATGCACCTACAATTAATCATTCTCTTCTGATTTCCACCTGTAAACGGTGTAGGAAGTCAAACTGTTGAGCCCCCAAGTCAGCTGTGATGCCTTTTTGTATACATGCTGTTTACATATTGACCTTTTGTATAAGCTACAGTGGTACCTTGTATAAAGGAAATAATTCATTCCAAATGAAATTATGTTAAGCAAATTTTCCTTTATACAAATTCCCATAGGAATGCACTGAAAATGGAGGAATCCCATTTTTATGTTGTACGGATTCTCCCCCTAGGCGATTATGTTAAGCAAATTTCCCCTATCTCTGGAATTTTTTATGTTGCACAGATTTTATGTTATACAAGCTGTTTGTTATACAAGGGTCCACTGTGTTTCTCTCTTCTGTACAAACCTTATAAAAACTCTGACCCCCCCGCCCCCTTGCCCAGGAGCAGATCTCTGTGTTTTGCCTCTCAAGGGCAGGGTCTGCCAGTTCCTTTTTTGGCCAATAAAACGAACGCGACCAAACTCTCTGTGTGTCAGATCTTCATTGGCAGTTTAGATCTGGTGTACATTTCCTGGAGACTAGCTCCAGTGACTCAACAGTTCTTTCAGGAGCCCCGTGGTGCAGTGGTTAAATGCCTGTACTGCAGGTACAACTGTGCTCCCAGCCTGGGGTTCAATCCCTGGTAGCAGGCTCATGGTTGACTCAGCCTTCCATCCTTCTGAGGTCAGTAAAATGAGTACCCAGCTTGCTGGGAGGGGGGCGCAATGTGTAGCCTGCATACTGTAATTAAAGTGTAAACCACCCAGAGACTACTTGAAGTATGGGGAGGTATATAAGCAGAGCACTTTGCTTTGCTTTGCTTTCATAGGACCTGATTTCCAGTCCCCTGATCATCCTTGCCGCCCTCATCTGAATTTTCTCCAGTTCATTAGCATATTAAATTGTGGTCTCCAGAGGATGTTGGCGTTTGAGCAGCTCAACCCAGTGTGTATCCCAAGTTGGATCAGACCCGAGGGGTACATGATTGTCTTCAGTTCTATGTCTTCACAATATAGCCACCAAATGCTTATGAGAAGCCCATAAGTAGGACACAATATATTGGCACCTCTTCACCAAACTACAGCCAAACAAAAAAAAAAAAAACCCACAGGAGAAGACTGAGTTCTGAGGGATCTAGAAAAGACCATCAAGGACTTAAAAAAAGACCATCAACATGTCACTGGAAACTAAAGCTAATACCATCCACACGGTTGTATTCCCAGTTAATATCTACATGTGTGAAAATTAGACAGTGAAAAACAGCTGAGAGGGGGGAACACAATATGTTAGAAATATGGTGTTGAAGAAAAACTTTGTGAGGACAATACTGTGAACCACCAGAAACACAAATGAGCGGGCCCTTGGTTTGATCCAGCCTGAATTCTCTGTCAAAGCAAACAGTGAACAAACTGAAGTCGTTGTATTTCAATCGCATCATGAGAAGACACAAGTTCTGGGGAAAGACAGGGACTCTAAGAAAAGCTGAAATCAGCAGGAAAAGAAGCCACATCCTTGAGTTTGTAGGAACTGCACAGGGCTGTTAATGACAGGACATTGTGAAGATCACTCATTCCTAGGATTGCTACAAGTCAGAAGGGACTTGATGTCACATAACAGTGACAATGTTGGCTCAGCCCTTGTAAAAGTTCCTTTTTAAAAAAAAAATGAAATTCCAGTACCCCCCCTCCCGTCAGCACGGTTAGTGGCAATACTGCCTGGGAGTTTGGTTACAACATTTTCAAGCTGTGCTTGAAAATGTTCAGCAACCCCCTCCACCGTGGAAGACCTGATTGCGCACGTAGCCATTGTGTCAGTTCTTCTGAGAAATGGAGGAAAATACTTTTGGGTAGTAGGACTCCCAGGAGCTTTCAATTGGGTTGGCCAATGGCCAAGCTCTCTCTAAAATTCTATTACAGTCTGGCCATAAGTAATCTTCTCATTTCAGGCTTCATCCTTTCCTTGCATGATGGGTGATCTTGGACTTCCCTTAATACAAGCCATGAGTAAAGTGGATAGAGGAACACTCTTCTCCCTCTCACAAAATACCAGAACTAGGGAAAATACACTCAAATTGAGGGCTGGGAGAGTGAAAACAGACAAAAGAAAATATTTTTTCACCCAGCGCATTGTTAGTCTGTGGAACTCCCTGCCACAGGAGGTGGTGATGGCATCTGTCCTGGATGCCTTCAAAAGGGGATTGGACAGATTCCTGGAAGAAAATTCCATCTCAAGTTACAAACCATGATGGAGATTTGTAATCTCCCGGCTTAAAACCAGGGTACCTCATCTGCCAGTTGGAGGGAAGTGGTATGAAGAGACAGAGATCTAGTCTCGTGCGCTCCCAGATGCATTTCGCTGGGCCACTTTGAAATATAGGAAACTGGACTAGATGGGACTTTGGCCTGATCCAGCAGGGCTCTTCTTATGTTCTTGTGTTATTATGTTCTTTTCAGCAGAGTGGTATAGGGAAGATACCACTCTGGCTGGGAGTTTATGGATGTGAGATTATGATTTAATTTCTTTTCTTTTCTTTTCTTTTCTTTTCTTTCTTTCTTTCTTTCTTTTTCTTCTTAGGTGAATGAAATTTACCATGATGAATCCCTGGGGGTCCACATCAATGTTGTCCTGGTTCGTATGATGATGCTGGGCTATGCCAAGGTAAATAAATCAGGTGAATGGTTATCTCGCTCTCCTTTCTTACCCAGGTTGCTCTTTAAAGGCTGGGATGTTACCCACCAGAGCAGAGTGTGCTTTTTTTAAAAAAAATTACTTTACACTTTTTAATTTATTTTATTTGTGTTTGTGTGCGGGGTGGGGCATACATGTTCATGCTGATTTGCAAGGAGGAGAAGAGATGATAGTAATATAGCTTCTTTTGTTGGTTCATCAGAGGAGGTGAGGTTCACCAGAGGAGCCTCATGGTGCAGTGGTTATATACCTGTACTGCAGGTAAAACTGTGTTCACGACCTGGGGTTCAATCCCCGGTAGCAGGCTCAAGGTTCACTCGGCCTTCCATCCTTCCGAGGTCGGTAAAATGAGTACCCAGCCTGCTGTGGGGCGGCAATGTGTAGCCTGTATGTTGCAATTAAAACTGTAAACCACCCAGAGACTACTGGAAGTGGTATGGGGTTATAAGCAGAACACCTTGCTTTTTTGTTGTGTGTCTACCCTACCAGAATCAGACCTCATGAAACATAGGAAATATGTGATTAGATATCCTGCAATCCTTTTACCAAACAGCTTTTTTAGATTTTAGAACTAACCTGGGGGAGTCTAAATGCTGATTCAGGCAGTGGCACTGAAAAGAATATAGAGTTGTAGAGCAGATTAGACTCAGGAAATCTGCGTTCAAATCCCTGCTCAGACACAAAAACTCATTGAGAGTTGGTAATAGTATTTGTTTAGTTGGTAATCGTATTTGTTTAGTTTTGTTAGTTGTATTGGTATTTGTTTAGTTGGTTATGGTATTTGTTTAGTTTTGTTAGTTGTATTGGTAATTGTTTAGTTGGTTATGGTATTTGTTTAGTTTTGTTCGTTGTATTAATTAATTAATACAACTTAGAGCCTTTTCACACGACCCCTAAGATCCGCTGGCCACTTAAATTCGGACCAGAGATCTTAGGGGTCTGTCACTGTTCCTGCGTTCCCACCCCCTCCGCACTCCTGGCTGCTGGCTGCATGAGGGGAGGGAGAAAAAAAGGAAGAAAAGAATGCCGCTCACCTCTGTTCTGCCATCTGGGCACTGCATTCAGATCTCTTAAAGGGGCGGGGGGCAAAAAAAGAACAAACAGAAGCAAGGAGAGCCCGGCAGTCACTATGTTATATCCGCATCAGGAATTTTCACCTCCGGAGAGCAGGTACCTGAAAAGTGCGCTGGGAGGGGCTTAGGTGGGCGTGGTCGCACTTAATTATCTGTAAACTCCGGAGCTGGTGGGGAAACAATTTTAAGCCCCGGAGCTGGGAGCCATTTGTGGCGGAGTTTAGGGGTCATGTACAAATACCCTTATATGCCACTACCCAAAGGTCTCTGGGAAGCTTATAGTTAAAATGAACAATTAAAATACTAAAATACCAATGAACAACTAAAAAACGATAAAAACATTTAAATGCAAATGCTATACCATAGTGGTAAACCACTCCTTAATGGTAATGCACTCTTTTAACATGTCACATCCCTGAAAAACCCTATTAGGTTCACTGTAAATATTGTTTCATCTAATAACAATGGTCTCGGCTGGGACTATTCCTCTTCCACTGCTGTTTTGGGGATGAAAAACAACACCTTGATTTCATTTAACACAACACCTTGATTTCATTTAATTGTAAACCTGTATAGAAAATCATAATGAGATGCAGAGCTACATGGATGATTCAAGCTTGGCAATTTAAAGTGATGTTTCTTTTGTTTATTAACTCTCAATGTCCATATAGGACTAAGTAAAGTTCTGTTAATGGTTTACAACAAAATAAAACAATCTAGTAGAACTGGAAAATCATGAAAGTTCAGATCTACAATAAAAATCAAACCTCTCAGCTGATGCTGCCAGGTATATTTTATTTATTTATTCCACTGCCCAACTGTGCCAAAGGAACTTAAAATTCTTTTGCCCCGATACATAAGGAATTTGTTGGTACATTATCATTACAAGCAGCTTAAGAAAATCCAAGGAAATATACCAGGCTTCTCTCTAGTGAGCAAGTATAATACTTCTCCTTGCAAATACAGTATTTGCAAAAAAAAAAAAAAGGCAAAATTAAAAGCAAAACAAAGCAAAGTGAGCTGCTTATATTCTGCCCTATAATGCTTAAAGCACTATCTCAGTGATTTAAAATTTAATCATGCAGGCTACACATTCCTACCCACTCCAGTGAGCTGGGTATTCGATTTACTGATCTTTGAAGGATGGAAGGCTGAGTCAACTTTGAACCGGCTACCAAAGCCTGCACAAGCCATTACATCTAAAATGTAACTGTAGTCACTAGCTATACTACTCAGTGTGTGTGTGTGTGTGTGTGTGTGTGTATTGTGTATTGTGTCATTACAGTCGTGACTGACTCTTTGTGACCCCATGCCCATGGAGTTTTCCTGGCAGGAATACTGGAGCGGCTTGCCAGTTCCTACTCCAGGTGCCTACAGCACCTGGTATTCCCTGGTGGTCTCCCATCCAAGTACTAACCAGGGCTGACCCTGCTTCGCTTCTGAAATCAGGCAAGATTGGCTGCATTTACCCAGTTATTATTTTATCTAGTTATCCATAACTATTATTTGTAATTAGGTCTTCCCCACTCACTAACCCCAATCTCTGCCTTTCGGGTTGATTGGAGGAAAAGCAGTCTGGTCCATTGACTGGGATTAGACCTGTCTTACATTTTGTATAAAATGAAGTTATAGGCCCGATATAGTCCAGTCTTAGCAACGTTTGCTCTCTTAAAAAGTCATCATAAATCCGGCCCGTGTCCAAGGATCTTCTTACACTGCATAGTGGGATTTGAAAAAGAATATTTATTGCCCCATAGCAGTTATTTATCCATACCATTATTAGGGTTTATAATAAAACAGGAGGCAACGTCATGGATGGGGGAATGGATCCACTTCATTGATATCCCCAAGTGCTCCCAAATATTTACTGCTGCATCATTGGAACACCTAGCCCTTGTGTATATGTGGCGTACTTCTGGAGTCCCAGTCAGAGGCTGAAGCCCATGCTGGCTTTTATCTGACTAGATTGATGCGCTCACCACCCCCAGCAGTTTCAAAATGTAAGCAAAGCCCAGCTGTTTCATTCCACTTAACCACGCTAGGGAGTATGTCTTCCTGGCTGGTGGTTTGGTCTGCATGCATTTTCTCTTGACCAGGAAAGGATCCCAGAGTCATTAGTTTGATAAAGACTATAAACATTGTAGATAATGGTTTCTGCAAAGCTCCTAATGGGCAACGTTAACAAGGAGACGCAGGCGGCAGCAGCCAAAGTAGGGAAGTTGGAGGGAGGGGGTAGTTTGTAGCTCCAGAACTTTCTTTAGTATATTTCACTGCATACTGAGTACAGTAAAGTAAAACTTCAAGAGTTACAGTCTTCCCGCTTCTCATCACTTTCCCATAATGGAGTAGTTCCACATAGGACAAAAAGCAATCACAGTGTTAGGTTCATTGTAATTTGATCCATGCCATTTTGGCTACCATGGAGAGAAGTGGTACAATAGGGGTTATTCCTGCCACAGGAGGTGGTGATGGCATCTAGCCTGGATGCCTTCAAAAGGGGATTGGACAGATTCCTGGAGGAAAAGTCCATCACAAGTTACAAACCATGATGGAGATGTGTAATCTCCAGGCTTAAAACCAGGGTACTTCAAGGGCCAGATGCAGGAGAGTGGTATCAGGAGACAGAGATACAGGGTATTTGTACACGACCCCTAAACTCCGCAGCAAATGGCTGCCAGCTCTGGAGCTTACAATTGTTTCGCCACCAGCTCCGGAGTTTGCAGGAAATTAAGTGTGACCACGCCCACCTAAGCGTGTCCCAGCGCACTTTTAAGGTACCTGCTCTAGGAAGGTGAAAATCCCCAGGTCCGGATTTAATCTGGTGATTGCGGGGCTCTCCTCGCTTCTGTTTGTTTGTTTTTGCCTCCCGCACCTTCTCTTAAAGTGGTGGGAAGCAAAAATGAACAAACAGAAGAGAAGGAATCAGGATGACGACGGGGCTCCGGGTGGCTTCGGAGGTGAGCCTGCATTTTTTCCTCTCTTTCTTCCTCCCTCCCCTCACGCAGACAGGAGCAAGGAAGTGCGGAGGGCTGGGGACGCAGAAAGAGCAACGAACCCCCAAGATCCCTGGTCCGAATTTAAGTTGCCAGCGGATCTTAGGGGTCGTGTGAAAAGGCCCATAGTCTCGTGTGCTCCCAGAGGCATTTGGTGGGACCACTGTGAGATACAGGAAGCTCGACTAGATGGGCCTTTGGCCTGATCCAGCATGGCTCTTCTTATGTTCTTATGTTCTTATGGATGCCAGCTAAGGTCTCAGGAGATCGACATGCTTCTTCATGGGTGAAGGCAAAGTTGGGTTTCTTTGCTTCTTTATTTATTTTCATTTCTTTGCCCCCTTTCTCCCAACAAAGGGACTCAAGGTAGACCACTGATTACTAAGAAAATAAATTGGTGGAAAACACCATCAGTTATTACATTAAAAACCAATTAAACATGTAACAGAATCACACACTCTTCTTGGACAAGTCCTAACCCGGGGGAGGGGGGGCAGACAAACATCTCCAACCCTTACCTGCTCTGCCTCTATGACATCACAATGGATGGTCCCCCAGCTTTGAGTTTTAACCCTGAAATTTTAAGGAATGAGTTGCTGCTGTCTTGAGAGACCTGGAAGAGGCTAATTGCAGCAGGATGTTGACATATTTAATGGGTTTGAGCCGGTGTTACAGGAAGGAAGGAAGGAAGGAAGGAAGGAAGGAAGGAAGGATGGATGGATGGATGGATGGATGGATGGATGGATGGATGGATGGATGGATGGATGGATGGATGGATGGATGGATGGATGGATGGATGGTAGGGCTGACCCTGTCAAACTGAAATTCTGATCAGTTCCATGTTTGCCATCTCAGCAAGAAGCAGGCTTCTGCTATTCTAGCTGTTGTACACAAGTTGAGAGGATGTTGCCCTGTTTTTGATCTGATGTATATGTTGTGTTGTCTCACAGTCAATCAGTCTAATTGAAAGAGGAAACCCATCCAGGAGCCTGGAGAACGTGTGTCGTTGGGCATATCAGCAACAAAAAGCCGATCCAAGCCATTCGGAGCACCACGACCATGCCATATTTCTTACCAGGCAAGATTTTGGACCAGCAGGAATGCAAGGTAGGGTAAATCAAGGCATGGTTGTGGGTAGTACATGTGTGGGGGAATACAACTACTCAGAGACGAGAACTTCTGTAAAATTCTAGTTCTTTAGTTCTGTTTCTCACTAGAAACCAAGAGATCATGTGTCAATGCATATTCACAGTAGGAAAAACAAGGAGGATAGGAGACATAAACTTTCCCCACAGCATATTCCAACTATTCTGATTTAAGAAATGTCTTTCACACATTATTGTTACATTACTTGTCCCTGCCCACCCTCTGCTACAAAACTAGAACAGTTCTTAAAATAATCTCTTTCTCTTTTTTTAAATGATGAATGTGTGGGCTAGAAAATGAGGAATAATTTCATGCATTATTTTAAATGTTATAACGTCACTGGCTTAATCTTATCCTTCATGTTTTACTTATGTCTTTTTTATCTTGTATGTAGCTGATCTTGACTCCCATATTAGAACATAAGAACATAAGAAGAGCCATGCTGGATCAGGCCAAAGGCCCATCTAGTCCAACTTCCTGTATCTCACAGTAGCTCCACCGAATGGCTCTGGGAGCGCACGAGACTAGATATCTGTCTCCTGATACCACTCCCCTGCACCTGGCCCTTGAAGTAACCTGGTTTTAAGCCTGGAGATGACACATCTCCATCATACCTTGTAATCTGTGGTGGACTTTTCCTCCAGGAATCTGTCCAATCCCCTTTTGAAGGCATCCAGGCCAGATGCCATCAACATCTCCTATGGCAGGGAGTTCCACAGACTAACAACACGCTGGGTAAAAAAAAATATTTTATTTTGTCTGTTGTCACTTTCCCAACCCTCAATTCGAATGGATGTCCCCTAGTTCTGATATTTTATGAAAGGGAGAAGAGTGTCTTTCTATTCACTTAACTCATGCCTTCCATTATTTTGTACGTCTCAATCATATCCCCCATCAGGCGCGTGTTTCCAGACTAAAGAGCCCCAAATGTTTTAGCCTTTCCTCATAAGGGAGTTTTAGGAATGTTTGGGGCATAAATGCAGTCCCAAAAGATGTATCTTAATGGCTGCTGTTTTCTTCAGAGTTCTGTCCTAACAGAACATTCAGAGCAAGAATACAGCCCATCACTTCCTCCTCCTGTCTCATTCCACTGGCACTGCCATGAAACCAGAACAGAGGCAGAAACCCAGAGGTAGTTGTAACAAGGATAGCCCTCTTGAATCAGTGGAATGGTTTGCCATTCAGCAGCTGATTTCAGCAGCCAGTATCCTGGTCATGCCAGCATTATGTCTGGCAACAAGGTATTGTGCTCTGCAATTACCCAGTTGCCCATTTACCTCCACTGTGACTGATTGTACCATGTAGTAGCAGATGTGCTTTATGAATAGCACAAGCAGAACTACTGTGGGTGCAAGCTGGAGTTGCACACACCTGTGGCACAATAGGATTTTGGCCAAAGGATCCACTCTGGATGGGACTAGCAGTAGGATTTAGCAGGGTTAAATCTCATGTTTATGGACTCACTGTCAAGTCAAACTTGAGTCATACTGGTGACCCAACTCAGATCAACCTAAAGGTTTCCTCCCCACCCAATGATTTGGAGTCAACCACCTTCCTTTTTCTGGGAGGAAGAAGCTTGTTTTTAATAAGGACTCAGACTTGGGACCAAAGACTTGGACTTGGTAGGCAAGACTCAGACTTGGAGTTTGGACTTGCTATCAAAACTTGGACTTGGAACTTGGACCCAGAGATTAGCCATTATCTCTGGGATTTAGGTCAGAATGAGAATTGAAATACATAGAAACATAGAGTTGGAAGAGACCTCAAGGACCATATAGTCCAACCCCCTGCCATGCAGGAACCCCCATCATAGCAGTCCTGACAGATGGCTATCCAGCCTCTGCTTAAAAAGCTCCAAAGAAGGAGACTCCACCACCCTCTGTGACAGCATATTCCACTTCCGAACAGCAATAACCATCATGAAGTTCTTCCTAATGTTTAAATTGAATCTCTTTTCCTGTAGTTTGAGACCATTGCCCTGTGTCCTAGTCTCTGAAGCCATGGAAAACAAAGCAGTCCCTTCTTCGATATGACATCCTTTCAAATATTTAAACATAGCTATCATATCCACTCTCAGTCTTCTTTTTGTAAGAAGCTCTCTAAGACTAACTTTCCTCATAAGACATTTCTCTAGAAGAAAAAAAATTACTTGGAAGCACTGAAGCATTATAAAGATTAGACCTCCTCTACGCTAAGAGTTCACCTTCCTCACTCTCTCAGTTCTCACCTACCCTGTTATTTCAGCTGTGAAATAAACCAATATTCTCATCCATTCTCGCTGAATCAAAACATTGCACTGAACGCCCTCATGTGAGTGAAGCTTCAAATAAATCAACATCACAGGGAATGATTAGAATGAAGTCAACATGTTTCTGATGGAAATGGGTATAAGCTGGCAAGATTGATGGACAGCTCAATTTTTTTTAACATAAGTTATTCTTGGAATCCAATACCACTTGCTCCAAAATGAGTGCTTATTAGGTGGCAGTTGGAGTGTAGCCCTTTTTTTCTTTTCTTTTTCTTTTCTTTTTGCAGTTCTTCCTGACCTTGACATGTGTGCATGGATGGGGGAATAGCCTGTCATGTTTTACTTTCATCCACTTCCACAGTTTACATCTCAGAGTTCTTTCCATTCCAAAGAGGATGAGTTGGTGTGATTTCGGCAAATTGCTCAAAAATGAACAGAGACAAGTGTGTTCTCCGTTTTCATTGGCCATATGGAGTTCACCATAGTATGTCACCTGCCTGTCATACAGGCATTAAAGTTAAGAACTCAGTGTGGGGAAAGAGAGGCGATAAACCCCATTTCAGCACTCAGCTGAATATTGACGGTTTCAGACTGAGAGTTTTAAAGAGGGAAGCAATCAAAGCTCAGTAGGTTGATTGGTCCATGTCTCCCACATTCAGTTTTTTTATTGTAAGTTCTTCCCAGAAATGTGTAATTTTTGGTAATTTTTTTTAAAAAAAGGCCTGATCTGTGAAGATTCTCAGTCACCCAGGTGAGTTTATCTGGAAGTTGAGTCACGGCAACTGGACTTCTTTTTCTTGAGAGATAGAAACGTTTCGCTGCTCATCCAAACAGCTTCATCAGTCTGAATATTCAGCCATGACTCAACTTCCAGAGAAGGCCTGACATAGAAAGCAATTATTGTCCATCCTTACATTTAACATAAGCAGCCATTAATTTGGCTCCACAAATTAAAGATTTAGAAGAGATTGAAAAATGATTTTCTCCAGCCATTTGCATTAAGATAGATTTTTATGGCTAAAACCTCCTGCTACTCAGCAGAGAAAAAAATTATCCAGACATAGACCTACAGAGCAGATTATTATAATTACAATTCTCCCCCAAATGCATACCCCTTATTGTTAGTTAGCTTTACCTCAACTGGCAATGTAGCCTCACTAGATTCAGCCAGAGATTCTGGTATTGAGAAGAATTTTTAAAAATCCCTTTTACTCACAAATCTTCATATACATCAGAATAACATTCAAACCTATGCACTTGTTACATAGTTTGAGATCATAACTGGTTAACTTCAGTTTTTGATTGACTGGTTACATAAACACTTTACTCAAGCTCTAACTGCTGAAGCCCTAACTCTCACAGAACACCGACAGAACCTGGCTCTAACTGACACAGACCCTGATGGAGTAAAAAAGAAAGCAAAAGGGATATGAAGAAGAGAGAGAACAGTTGGTTGCTTCTATTCAATCCCAAAGTCTTTCCCATCTAAACGTTCCAAATAGAGATGGGCACGAATAAAAAAAAATGGCATTTTGTTTGTCATTTGGAGGGTCTGTTTCGGTTCATTTCCTTTTTCTGTGAATTTTTGCAAAAAAATCGTTTTCGTTTCGTTTGTTTTGTTACCATTTCGTTACCATTTATTTCAATATTTTGTGATTTTTTTTTTTTTAGGATTTTAAGCAATTCACTCATATTGCAGTAACGGAAACGGAACGCACGACAAAATTTCCGGTGTTTCTGTTCGTTTCGTTTCATTTTAGAGACAAAATTCGTTTGTCGTTTCGTTACATAATGAAACAAAAAAATGAAAACAGAAACGAAAAATTGTTCATTTCGTGCCCATCTCTAGTTCCAAATGCATAATATGCAGGTTGCTAAACTTCCAACAGATTTCACCTGAAAGAAGGATAGTAGTTGAAGGATGAGATTCTGACCTGTTGCTTACCTTTTCCAAGTAAATGATCCCAGGCATCTGGATTATGGACGATCATCTCTGTCAATTCCATGCAAGCTGTTCCTTCTTTTCTCATAACTCTAGAACCTAGGTTTGTCTGTGAAGAAACGTGTTGACTTTTGACAAAATCTATCCACTGTCTGGAGACCAGATGGCCTCAAGCGGGTGGCAGCAGCCCTCTAGTTTAGCTAATTTGAAAAGATGATCAAGCAAATGCACAGAAGGCGAGACATCTGTTTATGCCACTGAGTACCGATTCCCAGGAACGAAAACAGGAGTAGGGATGAATGGATCTGTCCCACTTCATTCTGACGTCTCTTTTGGTTCTACTGCAGTTGAATTCCAACGGTTGAAGTTTGGGTGCTGTAGACCAAAGCAGTAACACATCACAAGCTGTGACTGAGATTGAAGGTGAATTGAAAAGCCACACCAGTGCCAACACAGAGTTGCCTTCTAGCTGAATTGAATCTGAGACCAGTGTTGTAAACTCTGACTGGCAACCCTGGCTCTGCAGGGCATCAAGCTACACTCATTCCACACCCTCTCTAGAGATCCCTGGTTTGCCTTGGGATTAAATTGTGCTTGAAGTGCTATGGGGTGATACAAAAGAAAATATGTGAGGAAGGGCTTAACTGCCCAGAAGGAAAGAAGAAAGTGAAGTCTCTTCTTCTGGAACTAAGAATATTGTCAACAAATCTGGTCTTCCTCTAGGTTGTGGGAGAGGGAGAAACCAATGACTTTGGGTTGGGGTAAAGAAATATGTGGCATAGTGTTTTGTTTTAAAAATCTCTATCTGGAATATTTCCACAGGATATGCTCCAGTAACAGGCATGTGTCACCCGGTCCGAAGCTGCACTCTTAACCATGAAGATGGATTTTCTTCAGCTTTTGTGGTGGCCCATGAAACTGGCCATGTGTAAGTCTTGCTACGGAACAGAAGTCAGCAACTAGAAGTTCCTGGACTAAATCTGCCCCTTCCCTTATAATTTCTAACCTATGTATTAGTGATGGTACTTATTTCTGCAACTACAGAAGTTGCCTCCAGACAATTTGAGGACATTGGCTCAAAGCCTTCTCCTCCTTTCTCAAGGGAGACCTTCTGAAGGTGTGTGGAGATGTTGTCCCTCAAAAACAGCACAGGGGTAATACTTATCTGGTACCACTCAACTGCAGGTTGTAACTCAAGGCAGACATATAGACTTGGAGTTGTCTTCCATAAATGCTTTCTTGGTAGTCATATCGGACAGGGCCACTGTGATTTAGAATTTTTGAAAGGAGCATCACACCAGACAACTGAGAAATCTAGGTAGCAGAAATTCATTTGACTGTTTTCTCTGAAGGGAATCAAAAGAAAACAGAGTCCATAATGCAATGGTTCCTAACCTTTGCAATGTTGCAGCCCTTTAATACAGTGCCTCATGTTGTGGTGACCCCCTTGCCCTGCTTGAAAGAGGCCACAAGCCCCCTTTGGCAGGTCACTGTCATAGGTGCCATAGAGAACTTCAATCTACAGCCACCCTCAGCCAATCGCAGCCTCTGGTACCATTGACTGACATCCCCTCCAACCTATCAGGCTGTAACTCACTCTTTCCCCCTCCTTCCTCCCCCCGCCCCTCCAGACCCAAGCTGTTTGTGCCTTTTTCTTCACTGGCTCATGGCGACCCCTGTGAAATGGTCGTTCGACCCCCAAAGGTGTCTCGACCCCCCAGATTGGGAACCACTGCCATAATATAAAGCATTTAACATTTAGCATTGTCTTTAATGAAACTGAACTGCCTTGGTGTCTTTCACACCACAGACTAGTCAATCTCTGGAGACTGGAAGATTCTTCAAGTTACTTTATTTCAGCTGGGAAAGCTTTGACATTACAAATGTCCAGAGATAGAAGAAGAGCTGCCTGGAGTACAACTCTATAGTCTCTTGATGTTCATTGTAGAGATGGGCACGACCAGAAAATTTTTTTTTTCGAGTTGTCGTTTTTCGGGATGGGTCCGTTTCAGGTCGTTTCTGTTTTTCGCGAAGTTTTTCAAAAAATTGTCATTTCGTCATGTTGTTTGTTGTTACCACCGCGATTTAGCGCGACTTGACTTCCAGTTCTCAGAGCATGGGGTTAGGGGGTAAGGGCTAGGCTTAGGGTAACGGTTAAGGTTAGGGTGGGTTAGTGGGCTGTACCTCTGGGTGCCTCTGGCCCACTAAGAACACAGTGTACTGGCATATGGGTTAGGGTTAGGGTTAGGGTTAGGGTTAGGGTTAGGGTTAGGATTAGGATTAGGATTAGGGTTGGTGGGCTTTTAATGCCCTCTCTGGCACATCCAGAAGTCTCAGCAAAACCTGGCCATGCGATTGGTGGAATGGCTCCAAAAATTTGCATGGTCCCATCCCACGGCCAGCCCATCATTGCGTGTGCGCAGGTGTAAAAAAATAAAACTAAAATAAAATAAAATAAAATCAATGGAGATGTTTTATTGCAAGAAAAACCCACTGCTGCTACTGTAAAAATTCAAGCATTTAAAATAGCTAATTTTCGCATGTTTCTGTGGTGCTTTGGTGGGTTTTTGGACCACGATTTCAAAAAAAATATTGCGGTCGTCATTTTGGATCCCCCCGCACCGCATGGCAAATGGAGATGATGAGGATGCCCCCTCCCAGCCTGGTACCAGCAGACCAGGACAGGAGAGGGGGAAGGCTTGAGTGGGGACCCCCCCCAGAAACCACCCCTCTGGTAGGTGCCCTCAGGCAGGCATATTTTCACCTGCTTTTTTGGCCGGGAATCGGGTTTTTTTTATTTTTAAAACTTTTTTTCTGTGCCGCTTGGCATCGCGCGATCGCTGCGATGCCAGGAACGACAACGACAAATCAGACCCAATTTTTCTTTTGTTGGTTCGAGTTCAAATTCTGGGGGAGTAATTGTCGTTACCGTTTCCGTTGCGTAACGGAAACGAGTAATGGAAACGGAAACAAGAATTTTGTCAAGTCGTGCCCATGTCTAGTTCATTGTGATAACTTTCTGAGAACTGAAGTCTGTGACATGTGAATGGCCCTCACTACCATTTTCATCATTCAATCTCTTTCCCTCCCCTCACTGTCAGTCAGAATAATTGATATTGAAGGGTCCTATAAGGCCATCGAGTCCAACCTGCTGTTCAATACAGGAATCAAAATCAAAGATCTAACAGATGATTGTCCAGATGACTGTTTAATGCCTCCAGTGTTGGAGCATTCATCAATTCCCGAGCTAACTGATTCCATTGCTGTATGTCTGTTTTTCCTGATGTTCAGCCTAAATTTGGCTTCCTCTGAGTTGAGACGATTCTTGCACTCTGGGATGACCGAGAACGGCTCCTGCCCCTCTTCTTTATGGATGTCTTCCAAGCATTTGACTAGCACCTCTCCCCTCAACCTTCTTTTCTCAACGTTAAACATACCCAGTTCTGTCAATCTTTCCTCACAGGGCTTGGTTTCCAGTCCCCTGATCATCCTTGATGCTTTCCTTTGAACCTGCTTCAATTTGTTGACACGTTGATCTTTGATTTCAGGTTAGGAATGGAACATGATGGGCAAGGAAACAGATGTGGGGATGAAACAGCCATGGGGAGTGTCATGGCTCCTTTGGTGCAGGCCGCTTTCCACCGATACCATTGGTCCCGCTGCAGTGGCCAGGAACTCAAAAGATACATACAGTAAGAGCTAAATTGTTTTAAATTTATGCTTTCATGAAAGGAGGCCAGTACTGCAGCTTGGTAAAGGCTATGGGTCACTTCATTTTACAAAAATGTTGTCTTACAAACCGCGGTTGCCTTAGGACTGCATTGAAAATGGATTAATCTCTTCTGGAGACTATGGGTCAATTCATTTTATGAAAATTTTGTCTTACGAAATGTGGTTTCCTTAGGAATGCATTGAAAATGGATTAATCTCTTCTGGAGACTATGGGTCGCTTTGTTTTATGAAATTTTTGTCTTACAAAATGTGATTCCCCATAGGAATGCATTGGGAATGGATTAATCCATTCCAGAGGCTAGAATAAAGACAAAAATAATGAATTCCCCCCCCCGGATACATGCGGAATGGTTTTTGTTTTGTGAAGCATCCCGTAGGAATTTTTTTGCCATGTGAAGCAAGCCTATTCCCAGAAATTTTTTTCTTCCTTTGAAGTTAGTTTTTTTTTGTCTTACAAGGCATTTGTCTTAAGAGGTACCACTGTACCCATTGCCATGTTTTATCTATAGACTGGGATTAATTTAGGCATGAATCATTGTCATTATTTACAGAACAGTGCTTCCTGGTAGCGTAACTGAATATCAACAGGGGTTTAAAGGGCATAAAACAGCATGGAGAATGTGTTTTTTCTTATGTAAGAATATAAACATCTTTCGTTATTTAAATGAATATGTCTAAACAGGGTTCCACATTTGGATTCAGCTCATGCTGTTTACAGATTAAAAGTATTTGTGATTAAGTAATGTATGATTCCGTTATCTGCAGCTCCTCTTTCTCATCTCCAAGGAGGGTAGCAGGGGTGTAATTAGGGCAGAGACACCTAGCAATATTTTCTTCCCCCGTGTCATCCTAGGTGTCATCCAGAGTTGGCTGTTTCACTAGCAATTAGGGATGGGCACGAAAGGGAAAAATTTTTCATTTTGTTTTGTTTCGTGCTCACCCTGCTTTGTTTCATTTCCTTTCTTACAACATTTTTTTAAAAAAATGTATGAAATGAAATGAAACGGCTCCCCTGTATCCTAGAGGCACCAGATTTGGTGCCCAGGACTCTGGGAGCCATTTTATAGGGCTCCGACTGAGCTATTATCAGCTGGACCCCTTTAAACCCGGCCCAGTCGTCAATGGCTGGACCCAGTGGGGTCCAGCCATTGACAGCTCGGCAGGAGCCTTCAGACAACGATGGAATGAAACGGTTCATTTCAATGCAAAAACGACCATTTTGTTTCATCTATAACAAAATGCTGATTCCTCATTTCGTTTCGTTTCGTTTTGTTTCATTATGTAATGAAACGACGAAACAGCATTTTGTTTTTTGTTTCCTGTCCACCCCTACTAGCAATCCTCAGCAGCTCCTGTAAGGCAGTAGTGGAGAAAGAAGGTGTTCACAACCTGAAAGAATTGTCAAATTGGAAGAGAGATTCCAACCTGATGCCAAAGCCGAAAATTCACAGGTCCCCGGACAAGGATCCATTGTTGGTTTAAAAACTTCTCCTTTTAAAATTTAAAACCTTTAGATGGCCCTTGAGGTCTCTTCCAACTCTATGATTCTATGAAATTGTTCTTACCATAGTTCAACAGGTCTTATTGGCCCAAATCCTGATGTGCAGTAAACTGCACTAGAGTAAGTCTGTGAAGATTCTCAGTCTCAGGGTGACAAGAGGTCAAAGCTGCCTATAAGATGGAAGATTTGCACTAGCTGTATTCAGACTGATGAAGCTGTTTGGATGAACAGCGAAACGTTTCTATCTCTCAAAAAAGAAGTCCAGTAGCCATGACTCAACTTCCAGATGCACTAGAGTAAGCCCATCGGCTCATTGAGGTAGTGAGTTGACACCTCCATAGATTCCATTGATTTAAATGGGCCTACTCCAGCTGTAACTTACTTGAGCATAGTGAGCCATAACTAGAGTAGACCCATTGGAATAAATAGAGCTTATAGAGAAGTTGGCTCCCTAAATTCCCATTGATTCAATTAGCTTACTGTCGTGCATTCAGCGATTCCACAGTGCTTTTGGGCCATTGTCAGGAGGTTCTTTCTAAAGCAGGCATGTCCAAACTTCGGCCCTCCAGATGTTTTGGGCCACAACTCCCATAGACCTTTGTCATTGGCAATCTAAGCTTAGAATTCTGGGAGTTGTGGTCCAAAACATCAGGAAGGCCAAAGTTTGGACATGCCTGTTCTAAAGGGCGCCATCTAGCAAATCTTTATACACATCCCACTACTCTGTCATACTTCAACCAAGCAGGCCAAGCCAAAATAAAGGTTGGTGTCCACTGTCATCTCCCTGGCCACCCTGAAAGGAATTCCAGAATTGGACATTTCCAGAGGAACATGTAACACCCTGAGCTACACAGAATGCAGTGTCTTTCAAGGGAGTGATGCCGATGATTTATTTATAAACAAGAGCCCCCAATACCTCCCCTGCCTATGTCCTCTTGAGTTTATCAACAGATTCTAAATCCACAGGCAAATTTCCCAACAGTACAGTGGTACCTTGTTTAAAGGAATTAATTTGTTCCAAATGAAATTATGTCAAGCAAAATTTCCTTTATACAGATTTCCCATAGGAATGCATTGAAAACAGAGTAATCCCTAATCGTGACCATTTTATGTTGTACGGATTCGCCCCATAGGTGATTCTGTTAAGCAAATTTCCCCTATCTCCAGATTTTTTTATGTTGTACAGATTTTATGTTATACAAACTGTTTGTTATACGAGGGTCCACGGTACTGTATAGCTCAAGTCCCATGGTAAAATTGACCAAGCCTCTAGTTCCCTCTAGTGTTCAGCACCATTCATAGACCAACAGATAGGGGGATAGAATGTAAACAGAGAAGCTGATGCCCTTATTAAGCCAGCTGTACATCTGAGTAAATGAAGCAACTTGATTGTGAACTGGGTCTGGCCACAGGAATCACCTAACTCGTCCACCTCTGTTCCTGCTTGCCAATCTGTTTCTGGTCACTCTCCTGAGTGCTGGTTCTAACCTAGAAAGCCCTAAACCAGTGATGGCGAACCTTTTAGGAACCAACTGCGATTCAGAATTCACTAATTTTTTTACAAAGTGCCAATACAGCAATTAAACCTGAATACAGGTGGCTGTGAAGGGGCGATGTCAGGTGCCCACAGAAAGGGCTCCGAGTGCCACCTTTGGCACCCGTGCCATAGGTTCGCCAACACTGCCCTAAACGGCTTGGTTCCAAGCTTTCTGAAGGACCTCATCGCCTTTTATGAGCCTACCTGGGTCTTAAGACCATCATTCAAGGCATTTCTCTTGGCCCCACTAATTTCACAGGTATGTTTGGTGGGGACAGGGGAGAGGGCCTTCTCTGTTGTGGCTTCCAGACTTTGGAACTCACTCCCGCAGGAAGCCAGGTTGGCCCCATCTTTACTATCCCTCTACAAGCAGGTAGAGACATTTATCTTCAGGCAAGCATTACGTCAGTAACGTGGCCTCTCAGATGGGTTTTTAAATGGACTGCTGTGTCTTCTAGCATAAAATCATGGAATCGTAAAGTTGGAAGAGACCTCAAGGGCCATCTAGTCCAACCCCCTGCCATGCAGGAACCCCATCAAAGTACCCCCAAGTTACAGATGGCCATCCAGCCTCTGTTTAAAAACTTCCAAAGAAGGAGACTCCACCACCCTTCTTTGGGGCAGCATATTCAACTGCTGAACAGCTCTGGCCATCAGGAAGTTCTTCCTAATGTTCAAATGGAATCTCTTTTTCTGTAGTTTGAAACCATTGCCCCAAGTCCTAGTCTCTGAAGCCATGGAAAACAAGCCAGCCCCCTCTTTCATATGATATCCTTTCAAATATTTAAACATGGCTATCAGATCCCCTCTGAGCCTTCTTTTTGTAAGGCTGAACATTCCCAGCTCCCTAAGCCATTCCTCATAAGACATTTCTTCGAGACCTTCAACCATCCTGGTCACCCTCCTCTGGACCCGCTCGAGGTTGTCAACATCCTTTTTAAATTGAGTCTGGTTTTGGTGTTGGTTTCATGTGCCCTTTTTAGTGTGGTATTTATTTGGTCCTTATTTAGGAATTGCATACTCCCTGTTGTTAGTGAGAAATACTGTTTTTAAATGATGTAAGCTGCCTTGGATCCTTTTTAAGGAGAAATGAGAGGTAAAATGTTTTAAATAGATAAATAAATAAATATATGGGCCAGCATAAATCACAGGGAAGAAGGCGGTCTACCTTCCAGCTGAAGCATAAAAACCCAACTACATTTCTGGTTGTCTCTCTTTCACTTCCTCAGCTCCTACGACTGTCTCCTTGATGACCCCTTTGAGCACGACTGGCCCAAGCTTCCAGAACTGCCTGGGATCAATTATTCCATGGACGAACAGTGCCGCTTTGATTTTGGCGTGGGCTACAAAATGTGCACGGCGGTATGTCCAGAGCGGTTTCTAGAAAGTAAGGCTGGAACCAACATTTGCATTGTTGAAAGTTCAGCCGTAGTTTGTGGAGGTTGGTGGATGGAGGGTGTGTGTGTGTTCCACTGTACGAAACCTGTCAGCAAGGGTTTCCTCCATTGGATGTGTCCCTGACCATTTGTGCCACGAGTCCCATCTGCCCCGGCTAGCATGGCCAGTGATCAGGGATTTTGGGAGAACTCCAAAACATCTAAAGGGCAAAAGGTTGAAAGAGGCTGCCCTAGGTGCATAAGAACATAAGAACATAAGAGCTGTGCTGGATCAGGCCAAAGGCCCCTCTAGTCCAGCTTCCTGTATCTCACAGTGGAGCTGCCAAATGCCTCTGGGAGCGCATGAGACTATCTGTCTCCTGCTACCACTCCCCTGCATCTGGCCCTTGAAGTACCCTGGTTTTAAGCCTGGAGATTACATATCTCCCTCATGGTTTGTAACCTGTGATGGACTTTTCCTCCAGGAATCTGTCCAATCCCCTTTTGAAGGCATCCAGGTCAGATGCCATCACCACCTCCTGTGGCAGGGAGTTCCGCAGACTAACAATGTGCTGGGTGAAAAAATATTTTCTTTTGTCTGTTCTTACTCTCCCAGCCCTCAATTTCAGTGTTATGTCCCCTGGTTCTGGTATTTTGTGAGAGGGAGAAGAGCTTCCCTCTATCCACATTACTCATGCCCTGTATTATTTTGTACGTCTCAGTCATATCCCCCCCTCAGGCACCTTTTTTCCAGACTAAAGAGCCCCAAATGTTTTAGCCTTTCTTCATAAGGAGATCCCCCAATCCAGTAATCATTTTAGTTGCTCTCTTCTGCACCTTTTCTGGTTCCACTATCTCTTTTTTGAGGCAAACCCATAAAGTTGTGGAAGATGCAGTGTGGGAGATTTCGTGGGTGCATGTAAAATCCTAGAATAGTGAAGGCCATCGATTTTAACCTACTGCTGAAGGCTGGAATAGAAATCAATGGATATCTGCCAGATGGTTGTCCAAATTTCTCTTGAATGCCTGCAGGGTTAGAGCACTCGCCACCTCTCCAGGTCATTGGTTCCATTGTCGTGCACTGTTCTAACAGCTAGGAAGTTTTTCCTGATATTTAGCTTCAATCGGGCTTCTTGTTACCTGAACCCATTCACACACTCTGGGTTGATCAAGAACAGATCCCCTGGTATGACAGCCTTTCGAAAATCCTCAGTCGCCTTCTCTTAAGGCTAAACATGTCCAATTATTTCAGTCTTTCCTCGCTGGACCTGGCTTCCATCCCCATAATCATCCTTGTTGCCCTCCTCTGAACTTGTCCCAGTTTGTCAGCATCCTTCTTGAAGTGTGGTGTCCAAAACATAGATGCTGTGCATATGAACAAGGGGTGTCCGAGGTGAAACTCGGAACATAACATATGAAGGGGCTGTGAACCCATCTTAAGTTGATTTACTTAAGTTTCCAGAAGTGCAAGATTGTTTAAAAAAAAAGTTGGGGGGGTGCAGACAAACCCAATGAAGACAGCACGCTCAGCAGTAACCAAATAAATACAGAGTGCCAGTTATGAAGGACAAATAAGAAAGCTGGTAACATGCAATGGAGTGGGGTGCTTTGGAGGAGGTTAGAGCTGGAAGGCTGAATCCCTGAACAGGAACACTCATTCTAGGACAGTGGTGGCCAGACTTCGGCACTTCAGATGTTTTGGACCACAACTCCCAGAATTCCAAGCCTGTATTTTCAGTGACAAAGGTCTGTGGGAGTTGTGGTCCCAAACATTTGGAGTGCCAAAGGTTCACCACCACTGTTCTAAAGGAAGTTTATAAAGTTCGCCACCACTGTTCCAGAGGAAGTTTATAAAGTGACCTTTATTGGTCACTACTAAAACAAAAAACGTGAGCTAAGCTTTCAATAGCAACTTGCTATCTTTATCAAAGCATTGTACCAGAGATGCAGTCTTGATAGTGGGTGTTGTATATCAGGCGCTAAAAATCTTTTTTTGGTGAGACGGAAAACACCACATGATGGTATCAGGAAGCAGGCTGGTATTAAAACAGCTTCAAAGTCCCGGATACAGTTTAACACACAAACAAAGCAGCCTAGTCCTTGATCACCCCCCTCCTCCTACTCACCCTCAATTTGACTACAAGTCCCTGCTTGCTTTGAGGAAGTGGGGGGGGGAGGCGGTGATACAAAAAGCATGTGTTCCATTTGAAAATTGGGGAAAAAATAGAAAAACTCACTAGGAATAATCAGGGCCAGAATGAAAAGAAGAAATTTGACCTAGCGGCTGCAGTCCAGGCCTTCGGTACATATGGAGGGCAGCTCTTTTCTGTTCTCGGAGGTGATACTGTGCTGCAACATTTTGTTGGTGCTTCCACTTGTATGGTCTGTTCCTGACTCTCAAAACCAGGAGCGGAACGTTTCAGTGAGTCTAGAGCAGGGTTGGGGAATCTTTGGCTCTCCAGATGTTTTGGACCACAACTCCCACAGTCCTTTAACCATGAGCAGTATGCCCTGGGAGTTGCGGTCCAAAAACATCAGGAAGGCTGCAGCCTCCTTAAAAGGTGGATCTCTGCTCATGGTGGCTTCTAGAAGCAGGCGTTTTTCATTTCTTCCTGCGGAAAACCATTCTTTAGTGGCATGCTTTACAGACTGATCAGCAAGAAAGACAAGAACAATAGCATTGGGGGCTGCATGTGCGTTGTATTTTGCACACTTGGGCTCCAAGATCTCAGGCAGAAAGCACCTTTCCATGCTCATGTCAGAGATCTTTTGACTGGACACACTTGAGGCGCTGTCCCTTGTAGCTTATGCATGGGATCTAACCATTAACTATCACTGTCCCTAATTTTGTGGAATGCTTGTCAGTCCATCTTTTGTCAGTCTGGTATGTTGTTATGTGTTCTACTATGACTTCCATCGTTCCTGACATTATGTTGACAGAGGGTGATGGGAGCTGTGATGATGGACACAGCAGAGAAGCCAAAGTTGTGGACAGCTGTTCTATCCAGGAGATTTTATGCTGAGGGATAGATCCTCCAAATTAAATGTTTTGCAGCCTAAGAGCAAAGTGGTGGTGCTAATATATGTCAACCAATGGCGCTTATAGCACTATGGGACAGTAAATAATGAGCTTTGGCCCCTCCCACAAAGTATGTTCTGTCCATTACAAAAGGAGATATTTTGCAACTTGAGCAAGTATAATGAAAGCATGCCTAGCTACTGTTCTCAAAATTATACCTTGGTTTCAGAAGAGCAGTGCTCCTGTACGGTTATTTTGACATTTTTCTCTTCATGTTGAAATAGTTCATTTTAATATGTATAACACTGGTGTCTCATTTCCCCCCCAGTTTCGGACTTTTGACCCCTGTAAACAGTTGTGGTGCAGTCATCCAGACAATCCCTACTTTTGCAAGACAAAGAAGGGGCCCCCACTGGACGGGACCGAGTGTGCTCCTGGTAAAGTGAGTATGCGGCGATTTTTTAAAAGCCTTCCAGCAGCCTGTGCAATCTGACCCGCCACTGAGCTGGAGCCCAGGGCTTGGGAAAGGGAAAAAAGGGTTTACAAAGCCCAGGCTTTATACCCCTTTCCCCCCTTCCCCACGCCTGGGCTTCAGCTCATTGGCGCTGGAGCGGGGAAACAAAATATTTTTCTCCCCCACCCCAGTGCCAATGATCTGGAGCCCCGAGCATGGGGAAGGGGGAGCCCCGGGCTCCAGCTGATTGGCGCTGGGATGGGGGAATAAATATTTTTCTTCCTTATCCCAGCACTAATCAGCAGGAATCCCGGCATGTACTGCGGCCGCGATATAGTGGGACCGCAATACATGAACCGTGAAATGGTTGGGGGTTACTGTAATGAAAAGTAAAGTCCCAACGCATATGGGGAATCTCTATTGATAGTTGACCTCTCTATCTTTGCACTCATACAGGGGTGGGAGGGATCAAGGATGAAGTCAGAGATGGAAGAAGGAAGGGCTTGAGTGATCTCTGAACAGTATTCCACTCACTGTCTGTTGTCCAAACAGGGCTTTGAGGTACAACGCTGTCTACTCTGCCCCTCTCTTGAGAGTCTCTCCCCTCACCTGCTTCCTTAGCCTTTGCACTGGACTGAGCAGGGACAGAGCTTTAGGCTTCCTCCATGCAAAGCATCTCCCGCTGCTAGGTTTTGGTCCACCCAAAGGCCAGATGGACCAACACTTCTGGGAGGGTGGCCTCCTCGTTGGGAGAATTGCTTTCTCCTGGGAAGTAGAGCATGGCTGATTCACTTGAGTCGCCTATTGCTACTTAGGAGCCTCTAAGCAGGACTTAGGCCCCACTTCTCCCCATGATCTCATCCAAGGAAGCTCCAGAAAGGTCCTGACCAGAGGATGCGATGGTGGTGAGAGCTGACCATCTTTCTGGAAGGCTGGCTTCTTTCCTGACAAATATTTACCTCAGGAGCTGTTGGCAATCTTCCCACTTCCCTTACTTAGAGCTTCTGTGTGAAGCAAATGACAGCTCATCCCTAAAGACTCTGGTTTACTTTTTTTGTCCTTTCTTTCTCCTCAGTGGTGCTACAAAGGTCATTGCATGTGGAAGAATACCAACCAGCTGAAACAAGATGGCAACTGGGGAGCTTGGACAAAATTCGGGTCCTGCTCCCGGACATGTGGAACGGGAGTGCGCTTCAGGACAAGGCAGTGCAACAATCCCATGTAATTCAAGAGAACATTTATTTATTTATTTATTTATTTATTTATTTATTTGACTTTTATTCCACCCATCTAGCCCTAGGGCTACTCTGGGTGGTTTATAACATAGAATAACAAAGTACTGTAACACATTTTAAAAACCAAAATACAAACAACATAACATAAGTGAAATATACATAAATCAATAACAATAAACTAAAATAAAGCTAAAATGAAAGTAAAAATGGCCGACTGAATGCTAAATAAAAACTTGAGTGTTAAAAAGAATAGTGACTTTTTATTTATTTATTTGTTTGTTTGTTTATATAATTTTGTCAGGTTTGACACATTGCCGTCCAGAGACTGCTTGGTAATGGGTCAGCTAAAATTGTGTAAATAAATAAATAAATAAATAAATAAATAAATAAATAAATAAATAA
>JAHTLZ010000330.1:5288507-5315217 GCA_023846285.1 Phrynocephalus versicolor | reverse complement strand
CAAAACAATTAGTAATCAACAGCTGCATTAAACAGCCATACGCTATTAAGGTGACAAATTGTAGAGGCATGTTTGTTGACTTGCTGAAGCCTGGTGTGATTATGGGGGGGGGGGGAATACTGAAACAGACCATGGCATTTATTAATGGAATTTGATTTGCTCTTTAACGTAAGTGTTGATTGCTGACACAGAATTGACTTGAAGTCACAGGATTATTACATTATAGTATTCCTTTAATAGCTATGTGAGTGGCAGAAATTCCTCAGGTGTCTCCATTACCACATACTGTATCCTCAGGAGGAAAGCTTTCACCTGCTCAGTTACTGTTTATGTTATACCAGAGAAAGGTATCACCGTTTTGGAAGGAAACAGATAGCATCCATGCCTTAATTTATATTATACAGTATAATACATATTATTAAGTCAGTCACTGAAAAGTATTCTAAGCATGCCTTTTCTCCTCTTCTCTCTATTGCTGCCTTCATTTCAACAAATCTCCTCCCTTACTGTCTTGTTTCTCTGCAGTGTGATTAAAGCCCAGCAGGATTTTCTGATCAAAACAGATAAGATTATTGTTGCAGAATATTATGTCTCCCCACATCCTTGTCTCCTCCGTATTGCTCTGGTTAGGCAGAACAAGGGACCTTGACAACTTGATCTTTTGCAGATACACAAGTGCCTGTCCTCTTTTGCAATCGGAGGCTTTCGGCTGGAAACCCACTTGCTTAGAGTAGTAAATTGTACTTGAGTAGGGCTATTTGAATCAATGGAACTTATAAGGTTGATTCTCCCAATGCCTACATATTCATCCAGCCTACTCTAGTGCAGCTTGCTACACCAAACAACTCAAGGTTCAGCTTTTGCATTTGTATGAATACAGAAGATTCTATCTAGACCAGTGTTGGTGAACCTATGGCACGGGTGCCAAAGGTGGTACTCAGAGCCCTTTCTGTGGACACCCAACATTGCCCCTTCACAGCCACCTGTATTCAGGTTAAATTGCTGTATTGGTACTTTGCAAAAATATATATAGTGGGTTTCGAATCGTAGTTTGGGCACTTGGTCTCTAAAAGGTTCACCATCACTGATCTAGACCCAGCTTGCCAGGGGGCGGGGTGGGGGCAGTGTGTAGCTTGCATACTGTAATTAAACTGCAAACCACCCAGAGACTACTTGAAGTGGTATGGGGCAGTAGATAAACAGAACACTTTGC
Organism: Phrynocephalus versicolor; assembly: GCA_023846285.1. Classification (NCBI taxonomy): domain Eukaryota; kingdom Metazoa; phylum Chordata; class Lepidosauria; order Squamata; family Agamidae; genus Phrynocephalus; species Phrynocephalus versicolor. Next base: position 5,314,004 of record JAHTLZ010000330.1, on the reverse strand, counting down.
TTTGCTTTGCCTAGTCCATTTAGGGTGGCCGCATTTTATTTTATTTTAAAAGATGATAATGCTCCTGTACTTTTGATAATTATGTGAAAGTGAGATTTTTTCCAGATGTAGTTTGTATGCATTGCCAACCCACATCTACAGAAATGTCAGAACAATTTTTCAGACTACAGGAGTGTTGTCTTGTGCATCACATGGTCACCCAATGTTCACCACATGTGTCTTAGTTAAACATGAACACTGCTATCCTAGGCATATCAGAAGGAAGGCTCATTTAGTTCAGGGAGGCTCAATCCCAGATGTGCAGGTAAAATCTAAAGCTATATTATTCATGTACCACACTTGAACTGAATCCCTTGGAAAGCAATGAGACTTATTTCTGAGAAGACAAAGATGGGCTTGTATTGCAAATCTTTATGATGTTACACAAAAGTCATGAGTAGAGTCCAGACTCCAGAGTGCTAAAGAAAATTGCAACTCTATAGATTGCATTATAAATTGATTAATTAAACATTAGTTTTTTAAAAAGTCAAATAATGATCGCTTTGCCCAAGTGGGAGCCCTGACAAGATTCTCACCTGCTATATAATTCTTTCAGCTCCTTCCATCCTGGAAGGCCATTGGTGGGTTGCCACAAGGAAACTTGCTAATGGTCAGTGTTGCTGACAATCAAATATCTACCTGCTGCCTATTATCACCTGGACCTTGTGTTCTGCAATATGGCTAGTAGGCTTTTAGCTGAGTCACCCTCCTGTCCATAATCTTGATTGGTAGTTTGATAAGTAAAGATCATTCCTACTGGCTGGAGCTAATGCTAATTAAACCTTGATTTGCCTCTCCCTGCTATATAACTGGGACTCACCCTGTTCTGGAATGGCAGCTGTGCTGAATTTGTTGTTTTGTCTTTGTTCTCTTCCTTAGGATTCAGGGATGGCTTCTCAAGTTCGCCAGAACTTCCATGTTGACTGCGAGGCTGCTGTGAACCGCCTGGTTAACCTGAAGCTACATGCAAGCTATGTCTTCTTGTCCATGGTAAGAGTCTACTTGTTATTTCTTGCACATGCAAGAACTTGGTAGATGCTTACATGTGTTTGTGGCCTCAGCCTCCTCCTAACGTAATATGTTTGTTCAGTGTTATGCTCACTGTTTCTGGTGTATTGATTTCTTTCTGATTAGGTGAGCATTTCTTTCTCTGATTCTTGAGCTGTGCAGGTGTTAGTGTTTAAGATTGGGGGCTCCTGTTAATACTGGTTTTCTTTTCTCCCATAACAGCTGGAAGGCTGAGTTACAAAAAAAAAGTACTATGAGCTGTTGTGAATGACAATGAAGAAATGTTGGTTTTACTGAAATTTCCCGTGGTAGAGTTGATAAGCATGTTACATTAGGGAATGTTATTTGGGCTGTCTGCCACAAACTCTGGATATGTGTGTACTATACAAACAGACAAACTCCTGTCCTGTGAAATGAAGGTGTAAAAGAATGTCCCAGCAACCCAGATTCAGAGAGGAAGACCATGGGTGTCTTCTCACCCCCATCCTTGGTAACCTCCAAAATTCAATAAGGCTTTTAGCTGTATCTTGAGACCAAAACCACCGAACCCTGTGTGTGAAGCTGGTCTTGTGAACTATACACCAATGTGGTTCTAGGCTTTGACCTAGATAAAGACCATTTCAAATTTGAGCCTGCTTCAATGCATTTTTTTTGGGGGGGGGGTGGCAAAGGGATTATAATGTCTGTCTTTCAACAGCCTGTTTTCTAGATAGTTGTAGGCAACCAGATGCTTGGTTCTTAGTCATGCGGAGGACAAACTTGAGAAAATGCAGTATTGGTACATGTTTTTACTATTAACATGGGAGTGGAATTTTGCATTATTTTCATTCCATGGGTCTGTTAATGGCAGTGGTAAGGTTTGCTTTGCAGCAAAACTTTGGATAATAATATTTAAAGTCATAAACTGGGTCATGGGCCACTGAATTTATTGGAATAGAGTTTTGAATTTCTGGTCAATTTTTTTTTTTGGGGGGGGGAGGTGGATACACAGTAGAAACACAGCAATCCACAGAGGAGAATAATTTGGCAGTTTTCCAGATTCCACCCCTTTTGCATCAACTGGTGCTAAAACTGTGCTCATGACCTGGGGTTCAATCCCTGGTAGCCGGCTCATGGTTGACTCAGCCTTCCATCCTTCCGAGGTTGGTAAAGTGATTGCTGGGGGAGGGGAGGCAATGTGTAGCCTGCATAATTAAACTGTAAACCGCCCAGAGACTATTTGAAGTGGTATGAGGTGGTATATAAGCAGAACACTTTGCTTCTTGCTTTTGCTTTAAAGTCTCAATAATTCACTGAGACCTTTGTAGGAGAAAGAATAAAACAATCATTTTTAGTTTCTTGAAATTAGTTTTGTAGATCCTGCTTTGTTTCTTGCACACATACTAGCCACCAACCAAACAGAACAGCAGCAGCAAAAAAACCCTTCCCCAAACTGATGTGAGAGGGATAGAATTATTCAGCAGAGAGTAGAGCTTTCTTTGAATTTCAAAAGTGACAAGGACCAATTTGTTAGTGCTGGATAGATACACTGTTATTCCCACCCAGTCATTCAAACTACAGACAGCACATGGGGCTGTAAATACTGGTAAGCCTCCAGCAGAATTGAGCATAGACAAATTGTTGCCCTGTAGAGGCCATAGCTGCTCCAAATTATCAAGGTGTCGATGTAGAGGTGCAACTAAGCAAGAATCACCAGGCTAAATATGTCCTTGATCCACTACTTGCACTACGACACTGGGCAGGTCATTTACCTCAGAGGAGATTCTCAGCAGTGCTTTAATGCAAACATTTGTGAAGACTTGAGTTGCATGGACATTATTTGTTGGAGAAATAAGTGCCTCAGAGCTGAGCCATATACCCCATGCTTGACCGTGGCTTTCCCCCACTTCCAGTCTTACCATTTTGACCGTGACGATGTAGCCTTATCTCACATGGCCAAATTCCTGAAAGAGAAGTCAAAGGAAAAGACGGAGCATGCTGAGAAGTTTCTGAGATACCAGAACAAGCGAGGGGGCCGTGCCCTGCTGCAGGACATCAGGGTGAGTGAGGGTGGGGCCAAGTCTTCCATTCTCAGTCACATAAGAACTGGATTAGGGATGGGCACAAAATGAAAATATTATGTTTCGTTTCATTTCTTTTCATCTCCCCCCACACATTTTCCCCATTTTGTTTCATATGAATTTTTTCCAAAAAAAAAAAAAAATTGTACGAAACAAACCACTAACGAAGTGGTTCATTGTGGGGGGTGGGGGCTGGAAAGTGGCAGAGGGACAAAAAGTTTTTTTAAAAGTCCTGGGCTTTTTTAAAAAAACCTTTTCCCTCCCCCAAGCCCTGCCTGCCAGCTGATCGGCAGTGGGGTGGGGAAGAAACCTCCCCCCCAGTGCCGATCAGCTGGTATGGCTTGGGGGAGGGAAAAAAGTTGTTTAAAAAGCCCGGAGCTTTTATAAAGAACTTTTTCCCTCCCCTAAGCGGCTTACAGATGGAACGAAATGGTTCATTTCAACAAAAAAGAACCACCATTTTGTTTCATCTGTAACAACATGCTGCTTCCTCATGTCACTTCGTTTCATTACGTTGCCTAACCACATGACGAAACAGCATTTCATTTTTTGTTTTGTGCCCATCCCTAAACTGGAGACCCGGAGATCCGAAGCTGTACAGCCATCCATGCGTTCATGTACGGTTTGCTTTTCCCACACAGAAGCCAGAGAAGGAGGAGTGGGGGAGCAGTCTGGAGGCCCTGCAGAGTGCCTTGGACCTGGAGAAGAAAGTCAACCAGGCTCTGTTGGACCTGCACAAGCTGGCAATGGAGAAAGGAGACCCCCACGTGAGTATGCTTCTGTGACAGTAGTGAAACTGCAGGTTTTAGTACGATTGGCTAGGAAGACAGCTAATAAGGTGCACTAGGTAATATTTGTTGGGGAGGAGGTCAGAAAAATCTATATCCTGTCTGCAGCCTTTCCCTTGACACAACACATCTTGCTGAGGTATCTTTTCATCTCTTTGAAATCAGGATCTAAAACAAAGAAACCTGTTCATCTTACACATTCTAGCACCTGGAAGTGGTTCTTGAGGATGCTTTCTTAACCTTGCTGACTAAAACTAGTTGGTCTGTAAGAAAATAATGCAGGCTGACTCAGAGCTGGTCACGAACAGTTTTGTTAGGTTGCTTCTCTGTTGCCTTGGAAACTTTGCAGTGCAAAGGAGGAGTCCATATGACGATGTTGTACTTGCTTTTTTTTTTTTTTTACATCCCATAGTTGTGCGATTTCCTGGAGTCTGAATACCTGGAAGAACAAGTCAAGGCCATTAAGCAATTGGGCGACCACCTCACCAACCTGAAGCGCCTTGGCCTGCCTGAAAGTGGCGTGGGAGAATATCTCTTTGACAAGCTCACCTTGGGAAAGAGCAGCTGAACCTTGTTTGTGTCCTGAGGAAAACAATAAATGGAATCTTGACATTGAAAATGTTGTCTGGTGCTCATGACTGATCCACTGATGAGTTTTCTTCTGGATGGTAGGAGCAATGTAGTTGACTTATCTACAATATCAGTGGTTCCTGCTCTTAGCTTCAGTGGGAATTGAATTATAGCACCCTCCTCCTCATTCCGTTTATGTTGAGAGGGGACAATGGGAATGGTAATCAAGTGTTTTGGAACATAAAGTTAGGAAAGGCTAGTTTGAAGCATAGTTGGAAGCCATCCTCAAAGATAGAGCACCTCTGTAGGGTTTAATTCAGGGGTGTCCAAACTTTAGCCCTCCAGATGTTCTGGACCACAACTCCCAGAATTCCAAGTCTGTATTGCCAATGACAAAGGACTATGGGAGTTGTGGTCCAAAACATCTGCAGGGCTGAAGTTTGGCCACCAATGGTTTAATTCTATCATTAGTCTGCAGAGCATTATAACAGTGCCTTGAAGATAATTCACAGGAGACCACAGCTCAGGAGGCACCATGATTTCCTTTGTCTTGGTTGCACGGTTGGGCTAGGGAGCACAAATTGAATAGAAATTTATTTTCTCAAGAATTTGGTGCTGCCTTTGGGTTTCTGTACCAAGACTATGAGAAGAGATATTCTCCTTTCCATCTATCTCAAGGACAACTTCATGGGGGAGGGGGGTCACTATTATAGTGATGGAGGAAGGTGCACCTAGTTAAAAAAAAGTTCTTGTAAATTAGCTCTCTCTGAGCTGGGAACTACAGATAGAAGATTTTGCTATTTAAAGATACAGGAGTTGCGCATAGCAGACTTGGCTCATGTTCTTCACCTGAAGCTTCAATAAATCCTGACCGACATGGTTAAGATGAAGGCTTTGGGGTAATCTAGTCCAAGAACACATGTACAAACTGTCCATGCAAAACAGTAGTGCCTTTTCTTTATGAGAAACTGGTAATACTCACAACCACAAAAATTCTACACTAATAACCCATCCGCTGCTTCTGATAGTTATAGTTTGCAGTTCTACACCTTGGGTGTGTGAAGGGGGTTGACATTCCAAGTACTATCTGTAAAGTGAGAGTACAGTGGAACCTTGACTTGCATGCTGCTTGACTTGCATGCTGCTTGACTTGCATCAAGAAGGGGCCTGTTTGACTTGAGTTGCAGGCTTTGACTTACATCTCGGAGCCCCGGCGCAAGGCACTGGAATCGGGCGGCAGCACGACCCAGCATCGTGGCTGCTGTCTCCAAACTGCTCCTGCCTTCTTCCTCTCCTCCGGCAGCGGCAGCGGCGGCTTCGGCGAGGCCAGCTCCGAGCACCTGGAGCTGGTCCTTGGCCTCGCTGAAGCCGCCATTGCCACCAGAGGAGAAGAAGGGCCAGGAGCTCGGGGCTGGCCTCGCTGGTTAGACAGTCGGCTCAGTCTTGTAAAAAACCTGGCTGCAGAAGTCTGGTCCACAATGGAAGCATTTTAGTTGGGGAGCTGTACAGTTGTAGGACTCTAATGGTAAGCATAGAGTTGTTCAGAACTTGGAACGTCAGGTTAAAAATAAGGAAAACTTAAATGTTAGACATTGTTGCTATGAACATTAAAAAGTGGAGGTGTATAACTTGTGGACTATAATTCCACTGCCTCCTCCTCTCTTTGAAGAGACATTTCATTTACATCTCTGGAAGGAATCTCCTATCCCAGTCAAATTTGTGTTAAATTACTGTTTTCGGGGGTCTTTTTCATCATCTGGAATGGATTAATCCGCTTTCCCATTACTTTCTATGGGAAAAGTTCATTTGACTTAAGTCATGTTTGACTTAAGTCTAGACCTCTGGAATGGATTAATGACGTAAGTCAAAGTTCCACTGTAATGCAATATAATTCTGAAGTTTTTGAAGCTGTACCTGTAGCCAGTAGTGACACACAATATTGTGCCTGCATTACCTACAGGAAAAAGGGTTTATTTATTTTATTTATTTATAAAGCTTTTATACCACGCATCTTCCCGTAGGAACTCTGGGCGGTTCACAACATTAAATCAATACAATCAGCTAAACGGACACAACAACCACAATAACAATAACAGTTTAATGCTAAGCTTTACATAGCAATGGGCAGCCTGAATGTTTATGCCAATGACAGCAGTGGGGAACCTTGGGCCCTCCACAATTATTTATCAATTTATCCTACTCCCACAATTGTTTATCACTGGCAAATGGCAATATAGGTTTAGAATTCTATGGGTTGCAGTCCAACATATCTGGAGGGCTGAAGGCTCATCAATCCTGGTCTACAGGATACCCTCTTCTGCTCACTGCCATTCACACTTGTTGAAGAACAGCCCTGACAATGGCTTTGTTTGGCTGAGAAGTGGCGGATTGATGAAATCAAGAGTCAGCTTCTGGGATTTTCCCATGTGTGCTGCCACTTTGTGAATAGTAGTGATGACGGGGGAATCCTAATCAACACCCTGACCTCTGGAGTGTCCCGGGGTTCCAGAATTCCCCACACTGTTTCTCATATGCATGAAAAACCTGAAAGAGGCTGTGGAGAATTTTGTGGTCTGACACCACCAGTGTGCTGATGACACCCAAGTTCATCTGCTTTTAAAGTTTTTTTTTCCCAGGAGGCCTTTCAACAAGTCCAACACCCTGCTTAGTGCAGGAATTGGGCACTGGAGCCCTCACCAGACTCCAAAGGCAATTGGCTCAATTGCCGTACTGCGGTAGCCGTTATGTCTTTCCTGAAATTCAGCCTAAATCTGGTTTCCTACAGCTTGAGAACACTGTTAGATGTCTTGCGCTCTGAGATGATTTGAGGAGGGCTGCTGAATGATTGCTATTCAAGTATTTGAAAAGTGCTATCATTTCTCCTCTTAGTATTTTCCCCCTCCTTAAGGGTTAAAATACCCAGTTCTTTCAGTCTTTCCTCACAAGGTTTGGTTTCTGGGCCCCTGATCATCATAAGAACATAAGAAGAGCCATGCTGGACCAGTCCAACAGCCCATCTAGTCCAGCTTCCTGTATCTCACAGTGGCCGCACTGGATGCGTTTGGGAGTGCATGCGACTAGATAGCTGTTTCCTGATACCACTCCCCTGCATCTGGCCCTTGAAGCACCCCGGTTTTAAGCCTGGCGATTACACATCTCCATCATGGTTTGTCACCTGGGATGGACTTTTCCTCCAGGAATCTGTCCAACCCCCTTTTGAAGGCATCCAGGTCAGATGCCATCACCACATCCTGTGGCAGGGAGTTCCACAGACTAACAACGTGCTGGTTGAAAAAAATATTTTCTTTTGTCTATTCTCACTCTCCCAGCCCTCAATTTGAGTGGATGTCCCCTAGTTCTGGTATTTTGTGAGAGGAAGAGCTTCCCTCTATCCACTTGACGCATGCCCTGCATTATTTTATACATCTCAATCATATCCCCCCTCAGGCTCCTTTTTTCAGACTAAAGAGCCCCAAATGTTTTAGCCTTTCTTCATAAGGGAGTTGCCTTGTTGCCCCCTTCTGCATTTGCTCCAGTTTGTTGGCATCCTTCTTAAAGGGCAGCGTCCAGAACTGGACACAGTACTTAGATAAGTCCTAACTAGTGCTGAAGAAAACACTGCGACCATGGAATTCTTACTGCTTTTAGCAGACCATGTGTTGCAACATCTGTAGAAATTGCAAAGAGCTATACATGCAGAGCTCCTGATATACTGAAGAGATGTTTGGTTAAGCTGCCTGTGGAGACTGACATCTTTCATTGATTTTTTTTTTTTTAGATCAAGACTGCCAGAAAGGCATTTGAAGAACCTTTGACTATTCAGGGAGGGAGTTGGCATTTCCCCCCTTCTATGAGTCACTGCTTGGTTTATAAACAACTTGGCCAGAAAAACTATACAATGAATGTACTTATCAGCCTGACCACAGTCCATCTATATCTGTGGCTAGAATCATACAGTATATGCCAACTAGTGATCTTCTAGTTGAATGGGGATGCTTGAACAGAAGCCAAGAAAACTCCATGGACATGGGGTCACGAAGAGTCGGTCATGAGTCATAACAACACAACACACACACACACACTGAACAATGCCATATTGCTGGAAGCTGATGCCTGAGCATGTGTGAATAATGCTGTGTAGCATGAAATTTTAGCCATTTAAATTTTGCAATTATGTGTTTTTTGCATATTTGTTTGTAACTTTGCCAATACAGTATAGACATTTTTGGATGAATCGTTTTGACTGGAGAACTGTGTTGCAAATTCAGTGAAGACTGAAAACTGAAGTATGGTTGCATCCTAGTTCATGGAACACTCTGGGAAAGCATGGAAATCATTCCATTTGAATGATCTTTTGTCTGGAGTCTTTTCCTTCAAATGCTGAGTTGAATGCACACTCAAAAGCCACTGTTGCAAACTACCAAGATATAGGGGAACAGGTGCTAGTCTCTTGAATCCTGTCAAATGCAGTAAGCTTCCAATCATGTGGGAAAAGAATCAAGAATGGAAAGGAGAAAAGTGGTATCCGCTGTCTTAAAATATTAAACAAAACAAACACAAACAAAACAACACAAATATGTGTTTCCAAGGTGTATTACCAAAACTGGCCACTTGAGGGGAACCAGAAACTATTCCATATAAATCCCCCGTGGATACCATGGGCTTACTGTAGTTATCTGTGAGGATGGACATATTATCATAGATATATACATAAAGGTAACCCTCCCCCCGCACTTGTATGCTAGTCGTGTCCGACTCTAGGGGCAGTGCTCATCTCCGTATTCAAGCCGGAGAGCCAGTGTTGTGCAAGTTCGTGGCCACGTGGCCGGCATGGCTGCAAGGAAACACTGTTTTACCTTCCTGCTTTTTACAGCGGTACCTCTTTATCTACTTGCATTTACATGCTTTTGAACTGCTAGGTTGGCAGGAGCTGGGGTTATCAGCGGGAGCTCACTCTGCTGCATGGCACCCAGGATTCTAACTGGTGAGCTGCTGACAGTTTTCAGTACTCTCGCCTGCTGAGCCACCACACCCCTATTGTGTTACGCAGATGCATTTTAAGGTGAACCATATTTCTGTGTGATGGTGGGGGGATAAAGCCATTCTTTTAATCTGGACATTCAGGACATAAAACACTGGCATACTGAACAGCCTCAACCGCAAAGAAGGTTTAATAAATAGCTTTACTTTTCATTCCTATATACATGTACTTTACAGCAAAACCCAGGAGACAGGGAATAAGAGACAGAGAGGAAGCACCGGTTGGACAGAAATGGTGCAGAAGTCCAATCATTATCTAAACCGTTCGCAGTGCCGTGTGCTAGTCAAGATACAGGATGTCTGGCTCTGGTTTGGGAGTGGAGGAATGCAGGTCTAATTTCAGTCTCACCTGAGAAGGTCACATGTCTCTTTCCTCATCCAGGCCTTTATCTGTTTTGGAATGGCTCTTGGGCTCAACACATCGGTCGCAGAGCGGAAATCACAATCACAACAAAGAAGTTGCCTTTGGAAGGCATACATCCAAGGAACCACAGAGGCTTAGCATCTCTCATGCGCCTGCGCCACTGTAAAGAATGGGAGTCACAGACGTTTGGGGTGGCTTGCTTGTTTGGAACAGGATCCATCGGCAAGCTTGGCCACTCATCACCGTGGCAGAGGCATGCTGGGAGGTGTAGTCCAAAAAAAAGAGACTTTTCCAGACTCCGGAGTTCTACATGGACATGCAATGTGGTTGGATATCAATCAAGAATCCTTCCACAGCAGGTGGACGTTTCTTCCTTATGCTGCGCCTGGTGTCCCATCTCGCTCAGAACTTATTTTATCTTCTTCCTGCCAACACCTCCTGTAAATCCCTTCCCCGAGTATTTCCAGTAGAGAGGGTGGATCTACAAGGTTTGAAGCTGGGACCGTGTACATACAAACCATTTTTAAAAACTTACTAATCCTACCTTTTATATCCTACCATTCATGGAATTTAAGGCAGAATCCCACTTGAGCTTCCCCTTAAATAACCAACGTGACTTAGATCAAGCTTAGCTTTAGAAAGATGTGCCCTCTCACGAAACTTCAGAATCACATACTCTGTTAGCAGGTAATGTTCCCACAACACTGAGTCACCTGGATGCCCGAGGCGAAGGACATGGGGGGTACCCTTTCCCTCCCACCCACCCACCCATTCCACACTCAGAGCTAACCTGGATTGCCATTTTCATACCAACATGGGTGACACCTGAGAGCCAAAAATGAGTTTGCCATTCTGAAGTCTGGGGCACATCCAGTTGGGTCCTCCAGCAAAGAGAAACCAACCATGAGCTCCAGAGGAACAGATGAAGAACTGCCACAGCCGTTGCCTTCCAGCAACTACCCTGCAGGGCCATTGCTTCCCTTTGCCTATAGGGTGGGCTGGTCCTATACAATGGTGTACAAGAGCCTTTCACAATTATGCAATGGGGCCGTCCTCCCCTTCCTTAACATCTGCAGGCACTTCTCCTTCCCACATTCATTTTACACCTGCTGCTTCACTGCATCAAGTGGATCCAACCTGTGATGGAGCACGCCTATCTGTAAAGAGGTAGATTGGGAGCAGTCCAATGTGGCTGCTGCTCAGGACCCACAGGGCAGATGCTGGCATTGTAAAGACATTTACACTGCTGTCCAAGTCTCGCCTTGGGGTTCCTTGTGCAACAGAAGCACCTTGCGCTGGGTGTGAGCTGTGCCGACTTCCCATTTGCAACAGACACCACAGATTTGCTCTGGCATGGGTAGTGGAAGAAGTCATTCTTAGTCCAGGCTTCAGCAAAGCTCCAGGGGTAAAGGCTAGGGTGTTGCTACAGGGCTTAGATTATTGGTTCCTAACATTGGCTCTCCAGATGCTCTTGGACTACAATTCCCAGAAGCGCTTGCTTTTTCACAGCTAGCAGCAAAGGCCGCTGGGAGTTGCAGTCCAAGAACACCTGGGGAACCATGGTTGGCAACCACTGGCATTGACAATACTCAGAATACTCTCAGAGAGATAGTCAAAAGGGAGATGTTCATTGGAGTTAGAATCTATGTCTGGGATCTTCTGATAGTCATATTCCTCAAAATTGTGATCTTTTCCCATCTCTGATGATCTCTCTGTGTAACACCTAGTGTAACTAAGCAAGAGAAGAGAGATAAGACGTCTGGGTATCTGGATCAATCTCTTCCATCCCTACTCACAGATTTTGTGCCCCGTCACAACAACCAACATCCCATGGGAAATTGAGGAAGCTCCTGGTGAAGGGCCAGAGAGGTTTGACTCTGTGGATGGGAAGACCAGAGCGTGGGAATTGAGCAATTTGGATCCCAGCCTGCAAACATGTCCTTGGAATGTGAATAAGGCAGCAATTGAACAGTAGGCACCTCAAGTTGATCTCGGCAAAGTAAGGTCCATAAATGAAGAGCTTAATGGTATCAAATTCTGAAATATAATACTGTTTCCTCTTCTTCTTCTTCATCTCTCTTCTTCTTCATTCTCTCTATCTCTCTTTCCCTCTCTCCCAACAGCTGCAAATTTCAATCACGGTATCAACATTTCTTTATATAGATAAATTAGCAATACAAATCTGGCAGACTTTTGTGGTTCCACAGCTGGGGAGAAAAAGAATACAGCAGGCCCAATGCTAGATTGAATGTTATACAGTGGTCCCCTACCCTTTCGCAGTTCATATACTGTGGTCTTGCGATATGGTCCTATTCCAAGCCTCCCACAGTTACCCCAGGACTGGAGCTACCCCGAACAGCCCCATGAGGGCCTTCTTGGGTCTTCTGGAAGCCCCAAAAGGGCCTCCCTGTGAACAGGAAGTGACTTCTGGATCGATGAAAATCATTACTGAAGTATCCGAAAGCCTTTCTAGGCCTGTCGGAGGCATCAGAAATGATTTCTGGTTTACCGGAAGTCACTTCCGGTTTGCAGGGAGGCCCTTTTGGGTCCTCCAGAAGGCCTGGGAAGGCTCTCACAGGCCTGTTCGGGATAGGGCCAAGCTGGGGGTAAGTACAAGAGCCCCCAGCTAGCCCCCCCCCAGGCCTGACTCGACCTGCATCTGTATATCGCAGATTTTCAATTATTGCGGGTCAGGTCAGGTCCCTAACACCCGCGATAGGTGGGGGATCACTGTACATTCTATGGGCTTTCTGGCTCCATCTAGTGTCCAGGTCTGGTAAATACTGCCTGGAAATACTTAGGTTTTCCTGCAGGTGCAGGTTCTGCTCGTTGGGTTGTGAAGCACCACTTTGTCCAATCGACTGCGTGTTCAAAGGATAGGCTGAGGGTTTGCATGTCCTTATTGATGTTGTCCTTCCACCATGTTTTTGATTGCCCATGTGGCCACTGGCCATCAGTCTTCAGGTGGCAAACTGTTTCAGCAAAAGTGGAAGGTGCCTTTCCAAGGACATGTCCATACCAGCAAACCCAGCTTTCTTGCATTTTCTTTGTAATTGATAGCACACTCTGTAATTGATAGTTGCTGTCAGATAGTATTGTTTGTGAGGTCATCACATAGGGAGATACCCAATATCCAATGGCTATGGACACACATATCTATGGCATGGAAGCATATCTTTATGCCCGCTGTTGCTGACCCGCACTCTGTGCCATACAACGCAACTGGGTGTGTGTGATTGTCTTGTAAATCTCAGATTTGAGATGGATTGGCATTGCCTCAAAGCACACTGTTGGTTTCTCACCAATGCAACCAGGCTGCGTTCACACTTGCTTGCAAGTCGCCACTGATGCCTTAGAGATGGGAGCCAAGGTAACGGTTTGTCCATTTATAAATAGGTACTTCTGGATGTTTGTGTGTTTAGTATTCCAAGCCAGTGGATAAATTGGATCTGCAGATCCCACAGTTTTTTTTTTTGGGTGTGTGTGTATGTGTGTCCTATTGCAATAGGGCTTTTAAAAGAAATTCAAGCAGCCGATGTGAAGAATAGCTTTTCAGTTCACGGAAAATAGCCCTTCTGCACACTTGCTTGCTTTTCTTGTTTGTGTGATTCTGGAGCTCCTCTTTAAAGCTTTCAGGGCATCCAGTGATTGGAAGAGGAGAAGATGGGAAAGGATGAGAAAGAGAAGGGAAGGGTGGATACAGCTAGAAAGTGAACCTGCACTTTACCCCCCTCCTTTTTCATTTGTGACGTCACATTGAAAATCCTGGATTTTGGGATATATTTTTTTGCATGCACCATGGTACCTGAAAAAACAACAACAACGAGAGAACGTCTCAACTTTCATTAACCCCTCCCCTCTGTTTCTCCCTCCAAGTTTCATCTTTCCACCACGGAAGGACTTGGAGGTTGCCTCCTGTCCGCTTGCTTCTCATTCCTCTTTGAGGTTCTGTGAGGAGCTTGCACTCCCGCTGAACTGTTGTTCTCGGCCCCAGCTGGACCGATATCTAATAAGGCTGAGGAGTTGTGGGTGAGGAGATGTCCATTTTGGATGGGTGGCTGGTTGGGCCCTTCAGCTGGTCCCAATGTCTTGTTCCTTGCCTGGACCTGAACTCTTTGTTGTGATAGGTTGGCCACTCTGGCTCTGTTGTGGCTGGGAGGAATAAGGGCATGGGTGTCTTCTTCCACCAAGGGAATCCGGCTCAGAGATGCTTGGTGGTCTGGAGAGCTTGAAGATGTCGGAGCGACCAAGGTTTCAGGCAGATCCCCGTAGTTGGCCATCATGTCCTCTTGGGTGTCCACTGCTTCGCCAAGGAAAGGAGGCGGGAGGGTGCCGCTACGCCTGCTGCAGGACTCACAGCACAACTTTTTGTAACCTGGGATCGAGCAGTACCGGGCGAGCACCTCCATCTGGCAGAAGATCGACTTGTCTCCTTGGCAAGGCTCATCTGGAAGACAAAACAACAACAACATGATGGACAGTGGCAGTGTGTTGGCAGAGCTGGCATCATTAAGAAGGAACACGGTCTTGTATAGGCAAGGGAAGAATCGTTAGAATTATACTTTAAAAAACTGGTGGGACGACCAGGTTTTTATTTATTTATTTATTTATTTATTTATTTATTTATTTATTTATTTATTTATTTATTTATTGGACTTATATCCTGCCCATCTTCCCAAAGGAACTCTGGGCGGCTTCCAATAGACGAACCAAACAATGGTCGTCAGTACAACATACAGTAAACAGATTCAATAGACAATAAATACAATAACAATCAAAAGACAAATTAAAAGCACTTCTGGCACCCTAAACATTCTAGCAAAAAAAGGCTCAATAGCCACACAGCTAACTTTCCAGAATAAACAGAAATGGCAAATGACGGGAACAAAAAAAGAAAACAAAAAACCAACTGCATAAATTAAATTAAATTAAATTAAATTAAATTAAATTAAATTAAAATAAAATAAAATAAATCATACATTAGGGCAAAGACAGAGTAGCCTCTCAGATCTTCTTGGACTGCAACTTTCAACTTTCTTTACCACTAGTGATGCTGTGAAGTCCTAGGTGGGGAAATCCGACAACATGTGGAAGGCTGGCTGCCCATCTGCCTTACCCATCATGCCTTGAGCAAACCTTCTCCATAAATACATAGCAACTTGACCGAAAGCTTCATAGCAACCTTTGCATGGAGCTTTGTTCCTTGATAGGAAAGGCTACGAGTCTTCTTCACTCCCCTGGCTCTACTCCTGATAATATATTTTTTTGCCTGAATTTTTTTTACTGTTTATTTTTGACTTTTTGAAAATTTAACATAATATTATAACATAAACTACTTTAAAGAAAAACATTTAAAGAAACAAAAACAATCAGACAAAAAGCAAAGGTCAGTACATCATAAGATCATATAATACATCCATTATAAATTGCCTTATATATTTACAACGAGTTAATAAAGGGCTTCCATATATCTATATAGATATCCTCTCGTAGTTGCTTTCTATATGATATTCGTTCAAATGAGGCTACTTGTGGCACATCTTCTGACCATTGTGTGAAGGGTGGAGGATGGTTATCCTTCCACGCCTTTAATATAAGTCTTTTTGCCACCATGAGAGCTCCCAAAATTCAGTTGGGCTTGATTCTTAGAACTTGATTCTGGCTTCAACTGGGCTTCATGCCAAAGGGGACAAAGTGAAGTAGTTTCAACCTGGTACCGACTGGGCCAGGTTTAAAGGGGTCCTGCGATTGCCAGCTCGGCAGGAGCCCTCAAAAATGGTGGAGGAAAGGGTGGACTTTTAAAATCCTTTCCCCACCAAAGCCAGCACTACAGCTGATTGGCAGTGTTGGCTTCTGGTGGGAAAAAGCCCGCAGTTTCCCCACACCAGTTGCAAGGGAAACATTTCCCATAGGAATGCATTGCTTCAATGCATTCCTATGGGAAAACGAAAAACAAAACAAAGTGGAAATTTCCATTTCGTTTCGTTTTTCTTTGATGCATCAGTTCGTTATTCGTTTTGTTAGGTAACAAAATGAATAATGAATAATAAAACGAATTAAAATTTTGTTTTATGCCCATCTCTAGTCCCAAAGTCTGCCTTGGGTGCTTCATAGCAGGTGGTATGGCGTCCCATGGATCAGCCTCTGGGGACAGTGATGGCAAAACTTTTACAGACCATATGCCCAAACTGTGACTCAAAACCCACTAATGTTTCAAAAAGTGCAAATACAGCAATTTAACCTGAATACAGGTGGCTGTGAAGGGGCGATGTTGGGTGTCCACAGAAAGGGATCAGAGTGCCACCTTTGGCACCCGTGCCATAGGTTTGCCAGCACTGCTGGAATGGAATTGAATTTATTGTCATTGTATAAATACGAGATTAAAAGTGCCATCCAGTCAATCATTCACACACCCCAGCATAAAAATCCAAGACGTAATATCTACAATTTAAGAACAAACCATCCATACACATACTCCAACATTCACATGCCGAACATCACTTACACTCATTTAAAACTGACATAAAAACCAAGCATACACACTCAGCCCTACACTCTTTGACCTGACAGCATTCATACTCAATCATAAAAACTACGATTTATAAACAACAGCCATACACAACCCCCATACAATATATATGTAACACATTCAACACTAATATTACCCGTCAATTTAATTTTTAACATAATTTAGCATGGTTACTGCTATTGGGCAAAAACTATTTCTGAATTTTTCTGTCCTTGTTCTAATAGATCTATACCTTCTGTCTGATGGTAATGAAACAAACAGAGAGTGTCCAGGATGAGAAATATCTCCTACAATATTCAGAGCTTTCTTAAGACAGCGGGAGCTGTGTAATTCCTCCAATGTGAGGAGTGGGCATCCGATGATCTTCTGTGCCATATTGATAACCCTCTGGAGTGATTTCCTCTGAGCCACTGTGCAACTGGCATACCACACACATATGCAGTACGTCAGTACACTTTTTACTACACAACGATAAAAAGACACCAATAGTTATTCTTTCTGAGCACTCTCAGAAAGTACAGTCTTTGTTGGGCCTTTTTCAGGAGCTCAGAGTTGTTTACGCTCCAGGTTAAATTCTCCTCAATATGGACTCCCAACAAACGGAAGTCTGTCACCCTTTCTACACAGTCCCCACTGATGAATAGTGGTTGAAGATCTGTTTTCTTCTTCCTGTAATCTATTATGAGCTCCTTAGTTTTTAATGTGTTCAGAAGCAAGTTATTCTCTCTGCACCACTCAATCAACCGCTCCACCTCATCCCTATAAGCAGACTCATCTCCTTCTGAGATAAGCCCCACTACCGTGGTGTCATCCGCAAACTTAACTATAATGTTATTATGATAGGCGGGAATACAATCATAAGTATAAAGAGTAAAGAGCAGTGGACTCAGCACACAGCCCTGTAGAGAGCCAGTACAAAGACTCAGATCCATAGATGTATAGGATGATCGACCCCAACTCCCTGTTCAAGGCAGGAATACAAATCAAAGCAGATCTGACAGATGGTTGCTCACTTTTCTCTTGAGTGCTTCCAGTACTGGGATGCTCACCACCTCCCAAAGCCAATGGTTCCATTGTTGTACTGTTCTAACAGTTAAGAAGTTTTTCCTGATAGTCAGACTAAATCTGGCTTTCTGTAGCTTGTTGGTTAGAAGTCAGACTTAAATTCTGGAATGGCTTGATCAGGCTCCTAATGAGTAGAGATGGGCACGACTCAAAAAAATAATTTTTCGTTTGTCGTTTGTCATTTAGGGGTCTGTTTCGGTTCGTTTTCGTTTTTTGGTTTTTTGCACATTTTTCGTTTTCGTTACAAAACAAAACGAAAAAACAAAAACAAAAACGATTTTTTTCCCATTTCGTTAGCATTATTTTCAATGCAATGTGTCTGCCGTAACAAAAACGAAAAACACGGCAATTTGTTTTGTTTCGTTTCCATTGTCGTTTTGCTTCTGAAAAAAAATTCGTTTTCATTTTTGTTACGAAACGAAATGAAAAAACGAAAACGAAAACGAAAATTTTGCTGAGTCGTGCCCATCTCTACTAATGAGGTATTGGAAAAGGTTAGAACTTAAGTTTTGATTTCCCAAACACCCATTTCCTATGGCACATTTCCTGAACAAGCCCATGAATCCATCAGTGCTCCCAATGTCAGATGAGAACGTAGGACAGAAAAGGAGACAGCAGAAATAGATGGGTTTGTGGCTATCTGCAGAACCTCAGGAAGAAGATGGCAAGACTTTTGAGGGTGAAGGAGGGCCGTAAATCTTTGACGAGAAATCGGGCTTTCTCAGTGGCAGCCCCTCGGCTCAGGAACCAACTTCCTCCTGAGATCTGTCTGGCATCTTCCCTCCCAGTCTTTAAGAAACATCTAAAGACATGGCTATCTAAAAAGGCTTTCCCTGGATATTAATCTCTTCTACTAATGACTGCTATTACGTATTTTGTTTTGTTTTTATCCGTAACCTATCTTGCTCCTGTTTAAAGTTTTTGAAATATATTGTTTATTAGTTATTATGTTTTTACTTATTTGTGCTTATTTATAATATTGTATTGTGCTGTTTATGGGTTTGATTTCTGTTCAGTTTTAAACCGCCCAGAGTAGTTGTGTAGCTAGATGGAGCGGTATATAAATTTAATAAGTAAGTAAAAGTAAGTAAGTAAGTAAGTAAGTAAATAAATAAATAAATAGAAAGTGAGAACGAACTCTGAAATCAACCCCCAAACCCAGAGGTCCCCCCTCCAATTGCCTGCGATACAGCTTTTAGAGAAAGCAGTAAAGAATCTTTTTCCAGGAACAAGTAAGGTATAAGAAAAATTAAATGGCTATAGCAGGCAGATATTCATAAGAAGCAGTCAGAGGGATTATCCTTCCCTCAGCTGCTGCTTTCAGCTCTTTCAGGAAGCCATCTACTTGAAGCTTATTCACTACGTGTTTAAAACTTAAGTGCTCTAAATGTACACCTTGGGAGGAAAGCTTCTTGGACCACCTACCAAGAGTCAGATTAGAGGTACACTTTAAATTCCCAGTTGAATGCAGCATCCTTTGAAAAACCATTCACATGGCCTGTCCCTGTTTTGCTCAGAGTCCTGTTCCCGGGTTGAGCATTCACACCACACACTCTCTGTCCCTCTGTGTGTGTTGTGTCATTAGTCGTTACCGACTCTTCGTGACTCTATGTCCATGGAGTTTTCTTGGCAGGAATACTGGAGTGGCTTGCCAGTTCCTACTCCAGGTGCTCTGTCTCTGGATAGTCGCAATTTTGCAGGCTTCTTTGGAAGCATGTCCTTCAGCTTCCATTTTTGGCAGAAGAAGGAGAGAAGTCAAGTACAGGGGTACCTTGTATAAAAGAATTAATTCATTCCAAATGAAAATATGTTAAGAAAAATGTCCTTTATACCAATTTCCCATACTGAAAACAGAGTGATCCCATTTTTATGTTGTACAGATTCGTCCCATAGGCGATTCTGTTAAGCAAATTTCCCCTATCTCCAGAATTTTTTATGTTGTACAAATTTTATGCTATACAAGCTGTTTGTTATACAAGGGTCCACTTGTACGTCCACCCTATCCCCTAACCTTTGTGAGCAGACTGGTCAATCAGGCCTGGTCTCTTCCTGGCTGTCTTTTCTTCAGTCTGGTGGGATGGCTGTTCAAGGACCACCAGGAGAAGACAAAGTCTTCTCACAGGGTTGATGAACACAGTCCATTAAGGAGCTGTGCCTGGATTTCCTTTCTTTCCCTTTCCTTCCCTTTTGACTGTTCCCTTTCATGTTTTAGCTTTTTGGACTGCAAGCCTCCTTGAAGGGCCAGTCTTGTATTTTAAAAACGTTAGCATTGTTAGGTAAGATGCCCTGAAAGCTTAAATAGAAGTTGTCGATATCTACACCAGAAATACAGAAACACTTTGGGCACAAGTGCATGGGTCCATTTTACTGCCATAACAACAGGATATATTTTTTATTCCCTCCAGAAACTAAAAAGCCTTTTTGTTTAATTAAAGTGCAAATCTCTAAATATCAGGGATTGTGGATTGTGTTGTGAGACTTGTTGTCAAGTTGGACTTAAATCACACTGGTGATACAATTCAGGGTCTACATGGTTTTTTGTTTTGTTTCATTTTTTTCAATGACTCGCAACTTGGAACACACTACTGTAACCCCTTACAATTTTTTTTTTTTTGGGGGGGGAGAAGAGCTTGATTTTATTAAGGACTCAGAGGGCATGGTGGCTCAGCGGACTAAGGCTCCAAAAACTGTTGGCTGCAAGTCAGCAGCTCAGCGGTTTGAATCCCGGGTGCCACACAGTGGAGTGAGCTCCTGCTGTTAACCCCAGCTCCTGCTAACGTAGCAGTTCAAAAGCATGTAAATGGAAGTAGATAAATAGGTATTACCATAAAAAGTGGGAAGGTAAAACAGTGTTTCCTTGCAGCCATGCCAGCCATGTGGCCATGGACTTGCACAACACTGGCTCTTTGGCTTGAATATGGAGATGAGCACTGCCCCTAGAGTCAGACATGACTAGGACGCATGTCCGGGGGGAACCTTTACGTTTACCTTTTACAGACGTAGACCTTGGGACTTGGTATCAAAGTCTCAGACTTGGGCCTCGGATGAATGTTTCTTCTAATTTTCATCCCCACTTGGTGGAGCTCCACCCCTCGGGCATTCAACTCTGCCCCCTAAGCGATTGTGCTCCCCCCCCCATTTTGCTGCAAATCGAATCAAACGGGCTGGAAACAATTGCTGGGGGAGGTGAATGGAGGTGGAGGAATGCTGTGTGGAAGGGATGCAGGGGAGCCAGTTTAGAGGGAACCCAGCTAAGGTGGGCACAAGTTACCTTCTCTGGAAACAGGCAGACAGGCTGGACACTCTCTTTACACCTCTGAGAGAGGAGTCAGGGAAGCCATTCATGTGAGCATTGAAACCCCCTCCCTCAGGAGAGGTGGGGGCCTCAGGCATAGTCTATCTGCTACTTATCAGGGTGAGCTTTCAACAATACCCAGACAAATCAAAAAGCCTTCACCACCAAGGCCATAGCTAACAACCCATACTTTATACAGTAGGTTTCAGCACCTTAGGTCAGTGTTCACCTTAAGGCTATGGATACTATTGTCTACCTAACAAGCCTATTCAGGCCATTGTTCTTCTTATGAGCCTATTGCAGACCAGTGTGATAAGAGGTAAAAGCTGACTATAAGATGGAGGACTCGCACTAGCTGTATTCAGACTGATGAAGCTATTTGGATGAGCAGCGACACGTTTCAATCTCTCAAGAAAAAGAAGTCAACTAGCCATGTCTCAACTTCCAGATACCTTGTGGGAATGCTCTAATAGGAGTGTTTAATCTTGATACTATCCGTCCAAATGCATCTGGACATCTCCCTGTAAATAAGACTTTCAAAACCCCGATGATGGTTGGCAAGATTACATAGAGATGTATTATAGACTCAACCATTTTACTGCTTTTTAAAAGGTTTATGCCTTTTATTGTTTGTTTCTGTTTTTGCAAGACACCCTTATAAGGATGTTGTGTTGATATAAAAAACAAACAAACAGAAAAAGCAAAAAAGCAAAGTGTTCTGCTTATATACTGCCCCATACCACTTCAAATAGTCTCTGGGTGGTTTACAGTTTGAATTACAGTATGCGGGCTACACATTTTCCCTCCCCAGCAAGCTGGGTACTCATTTTACCGACCTCGGAAGGATGGAAGGCGGAGTGAACCTTGAGCCTGCTACCTGGGATTGAACCCCAGGTCGTGAGCACAGTTTTACCTGCAGAACAGGCATTTAAACACCGCGCCACGAGGCTCGGTGATTGACTTATTCTATGAGTAGGGATCACTAGTTTGTATGTCCATTTGTTTTTGCCATCTTGCCTCAGTTTTTATATTGAATTTTTAGCTTTTTAAATGCCGGTTCTACCGTTTGCTGTTGATTTTCTTATATGTCATTTTGTGGAACCGATTACAGTGGTCCCCCACCCTTTCGCGGTTCATATACTACGTTCTCACTATATCACAGGACCGCAGTATATGAAAAAGGCTCCCTGAGGTAAGGGGCAAAGGCCTGTTTCAGGCCTCCCATACTTACCCAGGACTGGGGCTGCCCCAAACGGGCCTGCGAGGGCTTTCCCAGGCCTTCTGGAGGCCCCAAAAGGGCCTCCCTGTGAACCAGAAGTCACTTCTGGGTCACCAAAAATCATTTCTGCGGCCTCTGAGGCACCAGTTAGGCTCCCCCAGCCCTGACCCAACCTGTATCTGCATATCACAGATTTTCAATTATTGCAGGTTAAGTTAGTCCCTAACCACCGCAATAGGTGTGTGTGTGGGTCACTGTATTATCTTTTTTGAATTGTTGTATGATATACTTGTTAACAGCCCTGAGTTCCCATTCAGGAAAATCAGGTGGTAAATAAATATAAAAATAAATAAATAAATTTAACTCTGACCTAAATTTGTGTTGGCATAGCAGCTCTCCGTCTCTGCTGAGAAGGGTTTGATTCTGGTGTAATTAAGCTCCTCCCTTTCTCTGCCCCACCAAGCCACCATTTCTTCTCTATTCCATTAGTCCCAGTGATAAGAGACTCATTGAATCACCACAATCAATTGATTCAATGGCCCCCTAGTCCCGTTGCTGGGAATAGCCACTGGACTAAGTCCAACATTTCCACACTACTTCTCTCCCAGTTCAGCTACAGACAAAATGATTCATTGGCCGCCTTGAACTCAGAGCAGCCTGTCCTACTAGGTTGCGAAGGGAACCATTCAAAAGACCAGTTCAGTTGCATGCAAATCAATTAGGAAGATCCACTTCCAGTTGCCTTCAAATTGTCATATACACGCGGGTGAACTTTAATACGGGTTGTAATCAGGACTTTGGGTCTGTGTGGAAAGTGGGAGAGCTGGCTCTTCTTAATTTAACTCCATATTTTATTAGCTTTCTAGCACATCTTCAGGGCTTCAGAAAACCTTATGGCAGTGGTTCTCAACCTTGGGTTCCCAGATGTTCTTGGACTACAACTACCTGATGTATTCCGCACTAGCTATGCTGGCCAGGATTTCTGGGAGTTGTAGTCCAAGAACACCTGGGGACCACTGCACCAGCTAATGTCAGCTGGTGTGTCAGCAGTGGTGGCAGATTTAATATCTGTCAAAACAAGAACACTTCTTCTGAGCTTTCTACCCATTCCAAACTCATTACAGCAAATGATTAAGTATATATTATACTGCCTGGTTAATGCTTCAAACTAATGACTCCTATAACCCTCGACTTACTTATCAGGAAGGGAATGCTATTTAGCTGAATGAGGACCCCTAGGCAGAATGTCCTATAACGGAACTAAGGGAAGTTCCTTTTTTCACTGTAACTTCTCAAGCCAGCAGGGCCACTGACAGATTTGGGGAACCGTAGCCTTAAAAAGTAATTAGCTTAAGCTTGGTTGCAAATTTGTTGTGCTAGCATGGAGTCAGACAGGCAGACTATCCAAATAGTCTGTGGAACTACTAGAAAATTCACAAAAACATTGCTAATATTTTGAGGGCAAAACCCTCTTCCTCAGAGCAGTACCAATAGGTTATAATATGACAAAAGATGGATTTGACAGGAGTTATTTCTTAGATCAGGGGTGCCCAAACTTTTTGTAAGGAGGGCCAGATTTAGTGGCTGAGAATGTGTCAGGGGCCGGTTGCTCTCCAACCCTGCCACCCCACTGCAAGCCCCACCCACTGACCCCTTGCAACCCCACCTGCAGGAAGGAAGGTGGGGAGGAAGGAGGGGGGGAGGAAGGTGGAAACCAAGAGAGGAAGGAGGAAGGTGGGGAACAAGGAAGGGAGGGAGGAAGGTGGGGACCAAAGGAAGCACAGGGAGCCTGTTTAACATGGGGCGAAGGAGGGGGAGGGAGGGGTGGGCCAGCCAGCCGCAGGCCACTCAGAATGGCCTGATGGGCCAGATTTGGGCAGGCCTGTCTTAGATGTAAGGTCCTTGGCAAGATGGGGGGGGGGGGGCAGGCAGTTTTCTTAGTTGAGGCTTGGACGTTCTTAGGCTGCATCCGGAATGAAGGGAGGGAGGTGTTTTTATTGTCCCAGTCCTTCCAAAGACATGTCACAATTCACGTACACACAATCACACCTCTCCTCAATGTGTCTATTGAGGCCACATTATTAATTTAATTTAATTTAATTTAATTTAATTTAATTTAATTTAATTTAATTTAATATATTTATATTTATATTTTAATTTTTTATTTTTATTGAGGCCACTTTTGTATTTGGTTTTTGTGATGGCTACACGGCTCCTCAACTTGTTTTGCTTCATTTTTCTTTTTTGCTGCATTTTGTGGATTCAGCACCCTTCCATTTTGCAAAGGACTATTTCATATAACACGTGGGTGGCAAATGTATATTAGCCCTCAACCTTACCCCATTGGCCTTGGAATGGAGTTTTGATGATGAATAAATGTTTTTCTCTGCTTCCAGGCAAAAGAGGAAAAAAATTCATCTGACCCTCACTCAACTTGGGCAGACCAAAACACAGAGAACCCTTGAAGATTGATGAGGTGTTTTTTTTCTTCTTTGGGAAAATATGCAATGGGATCTCATGCAGCTTGTGTTTTATGTTTTTCATACCCAACAGAGCCACACAACAGGGGATGGCCATTTAGACTGCTCCCGGCTTTTAATCATATTTTCCCTGGCCTATTTCTGAGCTAAACTCCTTTCTCTGCTCCAACCCCCTCTTGCCCTGCAGTAAGATAATTAATATTGCGCTTTCTCCGTGAAGCTATGGAAAAGAGATCCCTGCATGACTCGTTCTCCCACAGCAAGGCGTCCTGAAGAGTGGTATAGCTGGGCTTCTCTGCAGGGGGCCAAGCGCTAGTACTTGGCCTGCAGCGGGGACCCTCTTCGGTTCCTGCCTCATTCGGAGGGCTTGGGTTTTTCAGTCACCATCGTGGCCTCCATGTGTCTGCGTGGAGGGTCAATGAGTACCCAGAAAAGGGACGATCCTGAAGAAACCCACCCACCCCCATCATGCTGCCAGGAAAACTTTGCTGGGGGGCCTCCCTTATGAGGAAAGACTAAAACATTTGGGGCTCTTTAGTCTGGAAAAAAAAGGTGCCTGGGGGGATGTGATTGAGACGTACAAAATAATGCAGGGAATGAGTCAAGTGGATAGAGGGACACTCTTCTCCCTCTCACAAAATACCAGAACTAGGGTTACAAACCATGATGGAGATGTGTAATCTCCAGTCTTAAAACCGGGGTACTTCAAGGACCAGATGCAGGGGAGTGGTATCAGGAGACAGAGATCTAGTCTCTTGCACTCCCAAACGCATCTGGTGGGGCCACTGTGAGATACAGGAAGCTGGACTAGATGGGCCTTTGGCCTGATCCAGCATGGCTCTTCTTATGACCCTGTGTGATCCTATGTCCATGGAGTTTTCTTGGCAGGAATACTGGAGTGGTTTGCCAGTTCCTACTCCAGGCACCTACAGCACCTGGTATTCCCTGGTGGTCACCCATCACTACTAACTAACTAACTAACTAACTAACTAACTAACTAACTAACTAACTAACTAACTAACTAACTAACTAACTAACTA
>JAHTLZ010000330.1:5272440-5287233 GCA_023846285.1 Phrynocephalus versicolor | reverse complement strand
ATAAATAAATAAATAAATAAATAAATAAATAAATAAATAAATAAATAAATCCGAAGAGAATGTTGGGATACTGGACCTAAGCTCCCTTCCTTTACTCTCAGATGAGAAGGCATGATACACCTTCTTTTACAAAGAGACACCCAGATAGGAAAACCATATTTCACACACAAGGAAGCATTTGTGTGTCCTGGTTTTGATCTAACAGACAGTTTTTGGCTTCCCTCTAGTGTCCAAAACATGACAAAACATTTTGCATAAGCTGTATTTTTCACACTCTGTTTGACACGTCTTGTGAAACATGTTTCCACCTATCAATGGACACCAGTTTATCAGTTCTGGGAGTGTGGTAGTTTCAGCGACCCTAACAGTAACAACTTGGTTTAAGAGTACCTTGGTTTAAGAGTGTTTTGTAAGACAAGCAAACATTTCTTCTACATTTTGCCTTGATCAACAAGCAATGCCTTGCAATGCCAGTACTAGAGCAGGTCACATGATCACAAGTGAGCCAATGGAGTTTCTCTCCCTCTTTCTGTATTGTGGATGATCGTCTGGAATACTCAGTCTCAGGCAACCCTCAAAAGCGGAGGGAGGAGAGAGGAAGGGAGTTCTCCCTTGCACCAGTCACAAACATTTTCAAAGATGAGTGCAGATTAGGGTTTTACTTGTCTTTATATTTATGTTTAATTTGTTTTCAACATACTTTCTTATTTCTCAAACAATTTGTACTCATGTGTCAGCTGGTCAAGTGTGTATAGGGCTAAAAATTGCACTTTATGATTGTCACATTAAAAACTCAGGGTAAAATCCAGTGGGTTGGCCTCAGCAGAGCTGATTCCACAGCCATGTCCCTAAACCCTGGTGTGGATGTGGACTTCTAGCCAACTTCTTTGGTGAGTTTTGACATTTTGTGGGTACAGTATGTGGTCTATGGGACCCCAGGACGAATTGTCTGAGTCTCCATTATTTCCTATGCGGAAATTTGCTTTGATATAAGAATGTTTTGGTTTATAAGCATGATTCTAAGCACAAATTATGCTTGCAAACCAAGGTATTACTGTATCTGAGATCTCCTCCTTTAAGGGTCTACAGAGAGCTCTGTCCATGGAGAAGGAGGACCAAGCTCACAAGCTGTTCACCACAAGGTCTTCAGTCTGTCCCACTATCTGCCAAAGTCTAAATGTAACACAGCTTCAGTGCTGCACCCAGAAATTTTGGGCCTCAATTGAGCAATATGTATTGCTCTGTCAAAACCAAGGTACAAGTAGGTACAGTAGGTACAGTATATACTTTTAAAGAGAAAACGTCCCTTCATGTAGTCCAAGCACCGACTCTGTCTCATCTGGAGGATGCCAGGCGTGGAATGGCACAAAGTGTGTAAGGAAAACAGCACCAGGCCTCCGTCTACCTTCTCTTACTAGCCAAGATCTAGGAGGACAAGACGTGACATTCTAGATGGTTATAGGAAGGCAGGCATTCATCCTAAATCTGGTGACAGGAAGCCAGGTTGCGGCTGTAGATCAGGAAATTTCTTAACTGTTAGAGTGGTATGAGAATGGAACCAGTTACCTTGGAAGGAGCTGAGTGCCCCAACGGTGGAGGCATTCAAGAGAAAGATTTGACAAACAACTATCAGATCTGGTTGGGCTTGCATTCCTGCCTTGGGCTGGGGGTTAGACTCAATTAGGCCTTCCAACTCATTTATTCTCCAATTCGAAAGGGGATGGGAGAAATTCTCAACCATTTTGCACTCTCTCAGTGCTTCCATGACCCAAACCTTCCCCAGAGAACTTAAGACCTGTCAGGTTTACAAAGCACCTGATCTGCATTGGTTGTTATGGTTTGATCCAGCTGCTTGCATTTTTGGAGTCCCCTTTAGGGATGGGCATTTCGTTTTGGAACCAGTAGGTTACGGAATGAACCATGCGAGCCCAGGTGGTCCTCGGAACTGGCTGATACACACAGATCCAATTGCTTTACCTTTCTCTGTCTTGCGCAGGGTTAAAATCCAACGAGGAAGCATGTTGCGAAATCATCTGTGCTAGATCTGTGATGCTGGCCAATCAGGAGCTGTGCAGGGACAGGCATCATCCCGCCTCCTTCTCTGATTGGCCAGCAGCATGAAGCAGGAAAGATGATGTCGCAGCATGCTTTTGGCGTCCCCTTTAGGGATGGGCATTTCATTTCAGAACCAGTAGGTTACAAAACGAGCTACGCGAGAGAGGTAAAGCAATTGGATCTGCGTGTATCAGCTGGTTCCGAGGACCACCTGGGCTTGCGTGGTTTGTTTTGTAGCCTACCGATTCCAAAACGAAATGTCCATCCCTAGTCCCCTTATTAAGGGTGTGGCTGGTGACAAAGGCTTCTGTGCTTCCAAACTGACCATTCACTCCATAATTGCCTATGGACCCAACGGGAGCGGGGGCAGAACGAATTTTTGCACTGCTCAATCAAACTGTTAAAACAGGATAATAATGTGTTTTGATTCATAGAAACACCTGTTGTCCGTCACTAACAGGACTGTGTTGTAAATTTGAGAGGAACCAGATCTTTCATGGGGCATGTTATGTGGATGCACGGAGTGGCAAAATTCTCCTTACCATTGCAGGGAGTGAGCTTGCACACCCTCACGGATTCCGGCTTCTCTCCGTCACACTGGTCACCAGAGCGGCACAGGACTTGCCTGGATTCAGTTCCTTCGCCGCAGGTCACAGAACACTATGGGAGAAGAAAGAAAAAGAAAACAAGGCCATATGGACAACCAGACTTGTACGAGCAGATTCACAAGGAGTGAGAAAGCCAACAAAATTGTGCAGTAAGTCAACGGAAATTCGTATTCACCCTTGTTTTCTCCCAGTGTAATCAATGGACTGCAAGGCTTGGAATAGAAACAAGGACGTATCTCATGGTTTCCCACCTTCTGGGAGCAACGCTACATATCAGACCTTTTTCAGGCCTAATTCATTCTCAAATTGCAGTAGGACTGGGAAATAGCCACAGGGGATGACTTGCAAGTGGCCTCCCTCTCCCCATGGATGCTAAAAAATGCAGAAGTATCTAACACAACACATTGCCTACAGAATGCTGAACTGCCCTCTGTTTTAAGGGATAGGCTACAAATTCCAAACTGGAATTTTGAAATCAAGTGGCAGGGTGCACTATTTCCATCTTAGTAGAGAACCTGGCTTGAACATCATCAGCCACGTGAATCTCAGACATTAATAACAGCAGACCAGCTCGGTTGGACATGATGCTCAGCCTTGATTTATCCTTAGAAGCTCCTTGTTTTGGTTATCTGCTATTTGTTTTATACTCCTAATGATTAAGTAAAGAGATCACCTGTAATTGTACACTTGGCATAGTCTCTGACCCACTCAAGTGGCCAGTTTTGGTAAATACACCCTGGAAATAAATAAATAAATAAATAAATAAATAAATAAATAAATAAATACATACATACATACATACATACATACATACATACATACATACATACATACATACATACATACATACATACATACATACATACATGTGTATATGGGGGCAGGGTTGTTTAGTATTATTAAGTGAATTATGCTGGAAGCTGGAAACATTTGGAATGTGGATGTACAGACAAATTCTGAAGATACCTTGGACAGACAGAGTCACTAATGTGGCTGTATTACAGCACACAAATAAAAAGCTACGAATCCTCAATACCATAAAGAGAAGAAATTTGCAATATTTCAGACACATAATGCGCAATAAGAAATACCATCTGCTGCAGGCTATCCTTCAAGGAAAAATAGATGGGAAGCGTGATCTGGGCGTAGAACATTCTGGCTTAGAATGTAAGCCAACAGAGAGAAACTTCCACGAAAAGATAAGAGAATGTATTTAAAAGGTATAGAGGTGTTAATGTCT
Organism: Phrynocephalus versicolor; assembly: GCA_023846285.1. Lineage (NCBI taxonomy): Eukaryota > Metazoa > Chordata > Lepidosauria > Squamata > Agamidae > Phrynocephalus > Phrynocephalus versicolor. Next base: position 5,283,330 of record JAHTLZ010000330.1, on the reverse strand, counting down.
AAAAATAAAAGAATTCGGGTCTTTAGCAGGTTTCAAAATAAACAGAGGAAAAACTAAAATGATAGTAAAGAATATACCTGCAGAAAATCAATTACAGCTTATTGAGAAAATGGGATTTAAAATAGAAAAAAGTGAAGTATTTAGGGATTACTCTAACCAATAAAAACTCTATGCTTTTTGAAAATAATTATTTAAAGGCTTGGAATGAAATTAAAAAAGACTTAGAAAAGTGGGAAAACCTTCAACTTTCCTTACTAGGAAGGATCTCTGCAATAAAGATGAATATCCTTCCAAGAATGCTCTTTTTATTCCAGGCAATCCCAGTATTGAAGTCAGAAACTCCTTTTAAACACTGGCAAAAAGACATAGCAAATTTCATATGGCAAAGGAAGAGACCTCGGATAAAATATAAATGTTTGATAGATGCTAAGGAGAGTGTAGGATTGGGAGTTCCAAATTTAAAAAATGCATTACACTGCTAGTTGTTTAATGTGGCTTAAAGATTGGATATTGTTGGGGAATAAAAGATTGTTAAACCTAGAAGGACACGATTTGAGATTTGGATGGCACGGGCATCTTTGGTATAACAAAGCCAAAGCAAATGCAGAATTTAATAATCATTATATTCGGCAATCCATTTTAAGAATCTGGAATACTTACAAACCAAGATTGGCACCTAAAATGCTGCTCTGGGTATCACCCCAGGAGGCTCTGTTTAAGTCAGAAACATCGCAGAGAGATAGTTGGTTAACATATAAAGATATCTTAAAATGGAGTCAAGGGGAATATAAGATGAAATCCAGAGAGGAAGTGAACCAGGAAGGTTTTGTCTGTCAATGGTTCTCATATTTGCAACTATCAGAAAGATTCAAAATAGATAAACAAGTATTTGAATTTGAACAGGGAAAATCTATTTTTGAGATGGAACTCTGTGCCAATAAGGACCATTTGATCTCAAGAATATATAAAATGTTATTGAAATTTGATACCGAAGATGAACAGGTTAAAGAGTGTATGATCAAATGGGCTAGAAATTTCGGGTATAATATTCAAATAGAACAGTAGGAGGGAATGTGTAAGTATAGACTGAAATTCACAAGGAGTTATAATTTGAAAGAAATTTCTTACAAAATGATGTACAGGTGGTATCTAACGCCAGACAAACTGTCTAAGATGTACAAGGGAATCTTCAATAGGTGTTGGAAATGCCAAGAGAATAAAGGTACTTTTTACCACATGTGGTGGACATGTGGACTGGCAGTTAAATTTTGGAAACAAATTTATTCTTTAATGCATGAGATACTGAATTTCAATCTCCACTTTAAACCAGAGCTGTTTTTATTAGGTTTGATAGACAATCGGATAGAAAAGAACAAAGTGATTCTTATCAGATATCTTACAACAGCTGCCAGGCTTCCGTATGCACAATACTGGAAGACGGATAAACTACCCTCAGTAGAAGACTGGTTAATTAAGGTGTTGGAACTGGCAGAAATGGCAAAACTGACAGCTTTAATTGAGGACGGATCAATGAACAAGTTTGAGTGTCTGGAAACCTCTATTAGATTTTGTGTTAAAAAAAGGAAATGATAATTTGTTGGTTTGTGGCTTTGATTTCTAGGATATATTTAAAAGATCTGAAAGGCGATCTGCTATTAATTTCTTTGGACTACTAAAGACAATTTGATGAATTACTGTAATGGTGGGTTAGATAAAGAGATGATGGTAAGCTTCAACTTATGTATTAACTTGTACTTAACCCACTTGCTTCCACTCAACCAACCCCTATGTCCCCCTTGTATATAAGGGGGGGGGGGGAGATAGTGGCTTCACAGAGAGGAGAGTCCTACTATACATGCAAATAAATGTGAATGACAAAAATACAAGAATAGGTCCATTGTAATTGTTATTGTTCTTTTGGGTCCAAAATGTCCTTCATGTGCTAACCTGTGTCCCCCTTTTTGATCCAGTTATCAAACTATTTCCAGCTATTGCCTGGCAAAGGACTTCTTACATCTACAAAGAATAACTTACTGGACTCCACGGCCAGGTCTTCCAGTGTGCAGGACATGGAGTTCTGTTGCAAGACCTGCGGCTCTCGGGCCGATCACCGCTGCAGTACTTGAAGTGAACGGAGCGGTTTGTGCCATCGTGGAGCGGCTGGATGCAACGCACCGTTCGGATCTGGTAGCCAGACGTCCCACAGGTTTTAGTGCAATGCTCCCATTCTTCTGCCACCCAGCTGAGAGCAGAGAGGAGAGAGAAAACAATGTCAAACCCTATGTACAGAGGTCAGAAGTAGTGCGCGCCTGCACACAAAAAAAATTTGAATATCCAACAACAAATAGGTGGAGAATATCCGCAAACTGAATACAGGATGACATTTTTAATAGTGCACATAAAAGGACCCCTGTATTCATGGGGGTTCCATGCTCCCACTGGATGCTAAAATCCTTGAATAACAATGAATACTACACATAGCATGGGGGGGGGGAGGGGAATCCATAAAAAAGTGTTTCCACTGCATATTACCACAACTGGCCACCAGAGGGAGTGAGATACCATGCTAATACGTACTGTGGTCTCTGGCTCCCTCTAGAGACAGATCTGGTAACTACATTGTGGAAACACATATTTCTAGTGTTGCTGTATTTTATATATACATTCAGACCAGGGAAAAATGAAACTGTGGATTCCAATCCCACAGATTAACTGCTGAGTACAGGTAGGCCTGCAATCACTTAGGTACTTAAAAAGGAGACACACATGATATATTCTTCAAAAAACATGCTGGGCTCATTAGATTTTTTTTGTTGCTAACTCATGTATTTTATTTTATTTTATTTTATTTTATTTTAATATTTTTCAAACTATCTGATTTTCCCACAGGATCTCTGGGAGGTGTACAACATGTTGCAAATAAGAAAACTTGCCCAAAAAAATAAACAAAAGCAAACAAAAGCAAAAACAGCTAGCCCACAGTGCTGAGCTGTCCTCCCCTGTTCACATTTTACTACATAAATATAGAGATGAAGGTGTCCAAATGAGTCTAAAGCAACTTTCCTTTTTTGTCTGAGAGCAGATGAGAAACTCTCATGTAATATTCATGCCAGACTAATTTTCTCTTTATTTAATAGAGTTACAGTAGATGAGGGGAATGTTGTGGATATTTATTTTGATTTCCATAAGGCCTTCAATAAGGTTCCCCATGACATACTTGCAAAGACGTTAGAAGAATGTGGGATAGATAATGCTACTGTTAGGTGGATTTGTAATTGGTTGGCTGACTTTACATAAAGGGTGATCACAAATGGCTTCTCAGCATGAAGAGAGGTGGCCCGTGGGATGACCCAGGGTTCTGTTCTGGGTCTGATGCTGTCCAACATCTTTATTAATGACTTGGATGAAGGAATAGAGAGTAGGCTGATTAAAGTTGCAGATGATACCAAATAGGGAGGGGTGGCTAATTCCCTAGAGGATAGAATAAAAATCCAAAGTGACCTTGACAGATTTGAGAGCTGGGCCAAAGCAAATGGAATGAGTTTCAACAGAGAGAAATGTAGGGTCCTGCATCAAGGCAGAAAAAAATGAATTGCACAGATATAGGATGGGAGACACCTAACTGGAGAAAAGTACCTGTGAAAGGGATCTGAGAGTCTGGGCGGACCACAAATTGAACATGGGTCAGCAATGTGATGCAGCGGCCAAGAAAGCCAATGTGATTCATAGCTGCATCAACAGAAACATAGTTTCTAGAGCAAGGGTGGTGATAGTACTACTCTATTCTGCTCTGATCAGACCCTGGAGTACTGTGTCCAGTTCTGCTCACCTCAATTTAGGATGTTGACAAACTCGAGCAGCTCCAGAGGAGGGTGACCAGGATGGTTGAAGGTCTGGTAGAAATGTCTTAAGAGGAGCGGCTTAGAGAACTGGAAATGTTCAGAAGGCTGAGAGGGGATATGGTAGCTATGTTTAAATATTTGAAAGAGGGGGTTGGCTTGTTTTTCATCGCTTCAGAGACTAGGACTAAGGGCAATGGTTTCAAACTACAGGAAAAGAGATTCCATTTGAACATTAGGAAGAACTTCCTGATGGTTAGATCTTTGGCAGTGGAATATGCTGCCACGGAGGGTGGTGGAGCCTCCTTCTTTGGAAGTTTTTAAGCAGAGGCTGGATGGCCATCTGTTGGGGGACTGTGATGGGGGTTCCTGCATGGCAGGGGGTTTCACCAGTTGGTCCTTGAGGACTCTTCCAATGTTATGATTCTCATATTCTCTTTGTATACTTTTAAATCCTGAACTGAATCCTGTGAGACCACTGAATTTAGTGTTAGTACAGAAAAATGAACAGCGCTCCATGATCTTTATACAATCCAGCATTTTAAAACAGGTTGCAACAAAGAATAGGGTCAAATTTTCTTCTGTGTTTGAAAGGGAGTGATTTTCTTGACTATTTGCAGATCAGCGCTTGGCTACCCACTGCAATTTGCCAGTTCTCTAAGCATTATGATTAGGAACATGGGCACAAATAGATTCTTCCTGCTTCGTAGAAACTCATACAAGTGACCCCACCTCCCTGTAAAGGCTGGCTCCCTTATTCACTGTCCAGCACGTGATGCCTGGCTCCTTCTCCTCGGGGGGCCATCTGGTCCAGGCAAGAGCTTGGGCACCCCTATCCTGCCTCCTTTGGTAGGCAGCCGCTCAGAGAAGGAGGTGGATTCTACGAATTGGGACGAATTGATTCATGCCCATTTCGAGTCGCAATGCTCTTTCAGCTTCAAACCCCCTCCAGCAACTGTTGCATCAAAGATACTAGGGCGTACTTATGTACAAACATGTATATTAGGGCAAGTCAGATGCAAAAATGAAGGCCATTTTTAATGTTTAGGAAAAGGAATGGAACCATGGACCAGGGGTAACCCCACCTTGGGTAACCCAAGTATTCTCAGAGTGCAGCTCCCAGAGATCCTAGTCCCCGTCCCTGATTTTTGCAGCCCCCCCATGTTGCTGGTTCCTGCCCATCAGGAACAGAGATCAGAGACTTACAAGGGCTGTGTACATTCCTGAAGGTTGCACATCCGACGAATGGGCTTGGGCTTTTTGCTGGCCTCGCAGAAGCCCCGGTGGACCATCTTGCTATCACTCTTCCTGCGGCACCCATACTTGGTGTATTGGAAACCTGGAGAAGAAAGAAGCAAGAAACCCACCCATGAAAAAGACGATTCGCAAGGTTGGTGGGGGGAACACACATCAAAAGGTCACTGTGTAGGGGATTTCATAATGACAGGATGCTCCACTCCCAGGCAAGACTTCTGGGACAATTCAATCAGCACTGATGGACCAAGAAAATCCACTCAGCATGGTTAGACGTTGGATGTGAAACCAACACTCCTCTCTTGACTTTTCTGCCTTCATTCTGAGACCTGGCATCGAGATCTAGAAGGCTGGCTGGATAGCTCAGTGGGTTAAGAACCTGGAGGCAGAAACAGAGGTTGGGAGTTCAGTTCTTCACTGAGCCCCTGTGAGGAGATCTACTCGGTGCAGCCTCGGGCAAATGGCATGGCCCCAAGAATGCTCCAGAACAAGGGAATAGTCAACCACTTCTGAAGAGCCTCTACTTGGAAAGCCCTGAAGTCACCCTAAGTCAGAATAGACTTTATGGCATGCTATTTTTAATTAATAATGGCATGCTATTTTTAATTAATCAATTAACCATAATAATGTGGTTAATAATGTATTATTATTATTATTATTATTATTATTATTATTATTATTATTATTATTATTATTATTATTATTATTATTATTATTATTATTATTATTATTATTATTATTAGACACCTAGCTATGATGTTTTTAGAACTCTTGAGATTTATTCCCCTGCACTGCTCACAGGCAAGCATTGCTAAGCCTGGTCAAGGCCTTGAAGGACAGAATTACAGTAGTAACCCCATATCTGCAGGGGATTGGTTTTGCCCTTCTGATGGATACCGAAATCTGCAGATAACAGCAAACACCATTAGCTCCCCAATAATTAATAGTGGCATGCTTTTGCGACAGTAACTTGTTTTGTGGCACCCTTTCGTAACAGCGATTTATTTAATAATTATTTAATAATTTTGGCGGCCAACCATGGACAAATGAATCAGTGGAATCTGAAACATCAGATACAGGGGTACTGGTGGGGTTTTTCCCCAGGAGTCTAATAGAGCTTTCATCTGTCCTTTCCTTCAGTTTGTGTACAAGGATCACGTCACTTTTTCTCCTTTAGATAATGGTTATTTAATTACTACTTTGGGCTTTGATTTCCCACCCCACCCCCGTTCTAAAGTGTCCTTCTAACCTAGGTTCCACTTCTGTACCATTTTGGATGACAGCTTGCAGGTTGTTAGGAATCCTTAGTGAAAGAGGTAGCTATTTTGATATGTTTTGTCTTGTGTGTTGAATGTTTTGAGTAATTGCATGTTTCTGTTTGCTCTTCTAGCTTGTAAACCACTTGGAAAAGTGAATGGGGCTAATGGGGGGGCAGTATATAAAGGCAACAAATAAACCTACTTTACATCAGTCCTGTTTCACTTGGCTTAGGGTGGGGATGCAGTTGACTGCGGAAATGGGCACAAACTATTTATGATGAAGGACGTGGGAAACGAACACGGATCAAAAACAATTCAATTCCGTCCATCCCTGCTTGGGCATGGGCACAAACTACACCAATACGCCAACCCCCACGTCCACCCCCACCTTTCCTCCCCCCATCATTAAAACGTGCCTCCACCACAAGGCTTCGAACACTGGGACCAGCTCTTCAGGGCCCACTCAAAGGTATCCAGTTCCTCCTGAAGGACGTTGTTGCTGTTCACGTTAGGCACCGAATCTTCGTGGATGATGTATTTGTACGTGAGGCTGGATTGCGTGTCGTTGTCCTGAGGAATTATCTGGGAAAAGGATGAGCAAATAATATAACTTGTGGGCATCAGGAAGCCTGGGATCCTTTTCATTATACCCTGAAGCCCATGTCAGCCCTTTTAGAACATCCCAGAGCATCTGAGGACACAAGGGGGAAACATTCAACTAGAGGAACAGCACTGCTCTGGATCAGGTACTATTCAATATCTTTATTAATGACTTGGAAGAAGGAATCCTGCTGGGACCCCTGGCTTTCAACCTCTAAATGATCTAGAAGTAGGAGTAAATAGCAAGGTAGCCAAATTTGCTGACGACACTAAATTTTATAGGGTAGTAAAAACCGAGAGAGATTGTGAGGAGCTCCAGAGGGATCTATTGATACTGAGGGAGTGGGCAAATCAGTGGCAAATGAGCTTCAAAATTAGCAAGGGCAAAGTGATGCATGTTGGAGCAAAAAAACAAACAAACACCCAATTACATTTATAACCTGATGGGGTATGAAATCTCTGCAACAAACCAGGAAAGGGACCTTGGTGTCCTAGTGGACAACTCAATGAAGGTGTCAACCCAGTGTGCTGCAGCAGTGAAAAAAGCAAACTTAATGCTAGGGGTCATTAGGAAGTTCTGATGCAGGAGTGGCGGTGCCTCTCTTGTTCTTCTTATATTGTACAGGAAGGGGTTTCTGGTTTCAGCGAGACTACCCCTAGGAAGCATCAAGGGCTTGTTATGTGCAGACGTTTCTGATCAAGACATCTGCTTGAAGCTACAGCAAGCAATACTATATATTGTAACCGGAACCGGACACAATCTCAATTAGCGATTCCCAACCTTGGGTCTCCAGGTGTTCTTTGACTACAGCTCTCAGAAATCCTAGCTTAATTAATGGTGATGGCCATGGGTGAGTTTTAGTTCAAGAACATCTAGGTGACCCAAGGCTGAGAAGCAATGATCTACATAGACTGATGGAATTCCTCTGCCTAAAATACACATGTTGCAAACAGCTTGGGTTACCTATTATTTACTTTTCATTTACTCAGCTTGTTTACTCACTCTGACTCTGCTCTGCTCATCTTTCATTTATTTACTCTTTGTTTCTGGGCTAATTCCATTTCTAATTTTGTTTGCTTTCCATTTCCCTTTACCTATTCTCATTTACCCATCATCTATTCTTGTCTAATTCTCATTAACTCATGTCCCATCTGTAAACAGCAAGGACATGTGTTATTGTAATCGATAACTGTGCAAAGCATGCTCTGTTCATGAGGCGATTTCCTATAGAGCAGCCAACCAGCATATCCCACCTTTACCCTTGTGACCAATCACTGATGTTGTGCATACTCTGGGATGTAAATGATATGTAATAAAATGTGCCAATGGCAAGGGGTGTGATCGCTCCGCAGGTCGGACAACTGGACTTGAGTCTTTCTTCATCAGGATCCTCCCACAACAGACCATACTTGAGGTTTATCATCAAAAAGGAAGAGTCCCTGAACTTGGAGATGAGTTTGCAAGTTCCACAATGTAAACATTCATTGTTCTGGTGGTTGGTGGATGAAATTCTCTCTCCCCCCCCATCTCATTGACATTATCTATAGCTCCATTCAGATACTGCTTGAACTTGCATCAAGAATTACTGGTGGGCCCTCTCTTGAAACCAACCTGTCATCATGTGAAGCAATGGAAGACGACATGGGTCACACACACACATACCTGAGAGAGGTCATGAAATAGTACATGCCGGATGACTTACCAACACAACGATGGCATCATTCAATGGGCCGTCAGTCTGAAGGGTTTCTATGTCATCCTCAATGTGGTACTCCCATTCTATGCCAAGATCAATGAAGGAACGAGAGCTGGAGCCTTCCCCCTTGCCGTTGAGGATATAATGCCCCGTTGCCTGGTTCTTAATGGCTAAAAGGAGGGAAACCAGTGGTAAATGACCAACTTGTAATTAGGGAGGCGGGTGACTGAGGATTTGCCTTTCCAAAGGCAGCATGAAATGTGTTGCCAATTTTTTCACTGCATATCTTTTCTAAGCCACGATTTTCAGGTTCTGCTTTGTTCTTCCAAAGCTAATCATACCTCCTTCCTGTCTAACTTCGAATGCACACAGATCACACAGAACAGCTTTCATTTCAACCGTCGGTAAAAAACTGAGGTGGATCTAACTCAGGCCAAGCCATGCCTCCCCATTGAGAGGGAAAGGCAAGGCATCCTGAAGACGTTGCAGAGAAAAGGGGTCAACGAGGCACATGCAATAAAAAGGCAGGGAAACTTCAGCTTTCTGTGAGAAGGTATCTGAGCAGCTTGGAATCTGAAGGCCATTGTAATATCCATACTTCTGCAGAACATCTCAAGTATTTGAGTGCTTTTGATGAATTATTTCAACAGTTGTTCTATGCCACCTTTGGACCTTTCTCCCCAACCACCCCCACGGATGACAGAAATTACCTATTATTCCAAACAAAGAGGATCGAGTTCCTGGAAGATACTAAGAGTCAAGAGTCTCTCCTAAAGCATGAGACAATTGGTACAAGGCCAACAAAAGAAAGAGAATAAAAAACGTCAAGAGGATAATCAGTTTAAGGGAAGATGGGCCTCTCAGAAGGACAAATATTAAATATCAGTTTTGGCTCTGTTTTCTAATACTGATCCTAAGGAAAAGCCTGGCTTCTTCTCTCATCTAAAATTATTTCAAGAAGAAAACCATTGCTGAGATTTTTTAATAACATCCTTGCAGCAAATTCTTTGGCTGTTCTTTATCTAAATAAGAATGATGTCCGTGATCATGGTGGAGAACAGCAAACTAGAGCAGCGGTTCTCATCTTTGGGTCTCCAGATGTTCATGGACGACAACAGCCAGCTAGAAGTGAAGGACTTCTGAGGCTTTTAGAACATCCCAGAGCATCTGAGGACACAACGGGGAACCACTCAACTCGAGGAATAGCAATACTCTGGGTCTGGTGCTATTCAATATCTTTATTAATGACTTGGAAGAAGGAATCCTGCTGGGACCCCTGCTTTTCAACCTCTTCATAAATGATCTAGAAGTAGGAGTAAATAGCAATGTAGCCCAATTGGATGATGACACTAAATTATACAGGTCGGGGTGTGTGCTGTGAGAAGATCTCCTAATGACTCGTGTGGAAGTTGACTCAAAAGTAAGAAGAAACACATAGGGAAGAAAAATGGATTAGAAATGCAATCAAGAGATCATATTTTTCTGTGTGGAGGAGGAAGATGAGAAGCAAACTGCTTCACCTCTAGACCCAAGAGGCAATCGCACCCTTTGCAAGTTAAAAGAGGCACTGCCCTTGCGCATCTTCTGGAAAGCACGGCAAGAGTTTGGCATTGAGGCTACGTCCACAATGGCCAAAGCCAAGCGACGAAGCACTTACCAAGAATGTGAGGGGAAGCCTCGTCTTCTTGGACAGCCACATGTCTAGCACCCGGTGGGATGTCAAACATCTTAAGGTAGCCTTTGGCATGTGCAGCAAGGCGTTTGGGGAGGGAAGCAAGGGAGAGAAGAAGAAAAAGAAACCATCGCTAGGGTTAGTGGGCAGCAAGAAGAGGTGGCCCCTCTTGCAGAGAAGGAGCATCCATGGGCCTATGAACCTTAAAGAGACGGAGAGAGATGTTTGCAACATGGATGATTAGGAGGACCCACACATTCCACCAGTGGTGGAGGGAGAAGCCCACTAATCTGTATTGCAAACCACTTACTTTGTTATGTTCTGAGGAGACCATAGCAATCCAGATCACTTAGACAAAGCATCTATGTTTCCTTCATTTGGGGGAATGAAGACAAGGTTCATCTCCTCCTGTTTACAGCAGCTGAGTCCTTAAAGCTCCAGCATGGCATGTATGCATGGTTAGAAATGGGCTTTTCGTTTTGGAAGTGGTTAGCTTCAGAAATGAAGCAGCTAATGTTTGGAACCGGAGGAATGAAACCAAACAATCCCTTACCTTGTGCTGGGCTCAC
>JAHTLZ010000330.1:5246616-5270448 GCA_023846285.1 Phrynocephalus versicolor | reverse complement strand
TTTTTTGCAAAAATTCACAAAAAAGGAAACAAACCAAAACAGACCCTCCAAACGACAAACGAAATGCCATTTTTTTTAATTCGTGCCCATCTCTAGTGCACAATCTTGGACTCTGACCCTTCCCTTCCTCCTTGGGAAGCAAGAAGAAGCCTTCGAATACAGCATGCTTCTGCTCTATGGAACGCTAGGGTGATTTTAGGGTGATTTGGTCAGGAGCTATTGACCTTACCAGAGACCTGCTCCTCTATTGTTTATAAAGAACTATCCAACTATTTGCATTTTTGGATTCTCCCTATAAAGTGGTGGCTGTTATGCAGACAATCATGATGACCTCTTGTGTCTCCAACTTCATTCCTGCACAATTGGTCACAGAAACTCTTGAAATCTACAAACTCAGTCCTGGAAAAAATGTACATATTCACCTACACACATCCCCAAATATGTCTAGTTCCCTGAGCCCCTGAAACCTATCGCTGGGCCTCCTACACCCCCATTTTCTATGTGGTGTGGGTGGGAATGCTGGCTATAGCTATGGAAGTTGAATGGGGGCAGGAGCTCTGATGGTGGCAGATCCAAAGTACACTCCTGATGTGAGGCACTTATATCATATGTACATGCATGATCACTAATCAGCAGAACAGAGCACTCCCTGTCATTTCACAGTTCAGCAACCAGTGTGTATATATTGATCTGTTGATAATCTACTGCTTTAATTGGGGGTCATCACATATTGTTCTACTATGACTCTCATCTGCCAAAGGAACATGGCCATTGGCTTGTCACCGAAGAAGTTTTGAGAAGCCCAGCACTGGGGAAAGTTAGTTATAGGGAAAAGTTACCAGAAGAGCAAACAACTTGTGTAGCACCCAAATAGTGGAGGGAAGGTTAGTACAGAATAATTTGATACGGTATGTAGTGTAGATCCTTTGCAAGTGTATAAGAATAATCGGTGGATGTCAGTGGTTATGCTTGTTATGAGCTCTGTCATGTTTCAAGGCTGTCTGTTTTCATCTGTAAAAACTGGTAGGCATGTTGTGAGACATAGATACATTTCACAGCTCTTGTTTTCCCCCCATGAAAATGGGAGGGGTAGTGCAGTGATCCTTGAAAACTACTAGGAGGTGCCGTACCATCCAAGAAAGTCCCTCAGAATGAAGTAACATCACACCGCAAGCTTTGCAACTGAAACAAAATGGCAGCCGTAACCCAAACAGAGGCCAGAGGAGAGGATCAAGGAAATGTTGCCGCCACCACCCCATGAAGGAAAGGACTTTTGCCTCATCTTGCATTCCCAACCACTTTTTTATTCTGAATCTTTCATTTATGAAACATCGGTATAGCAAGCTGGGTGGAGGTGGGGAAATCTCCTTTACAATCTGCAGCTAAATCGCCCTTCCACTCTGAAATCATTTTTAAAAGCTTGTCAATTGAATGCTCTGTCTCTTTGTAGATGGCTCCCAATTGACTGACAAGCATTTTAAGAAGTCATTGGAGGTGCCTTCAACCCAACGGCCGTCTACCACATACACCTAGGAAATACAAACATAGCAGGAGGGTTGTAGAGCATGAACACTGAGTAGAACAGTGCATGCAAAGAGAGGAGCTGTTTTTAGGAAGCGGGGGGGGGGGGGCAAATATTTGCCAGATCCATGCTAAAGAATGTCCATGAGATCATTCCTCAAACAGCTTTCTTCTTCCACACACATGCCATAATATGAACTGGTTCTGTATTTATGTTTGCCGAAACTCTTCTCATTCTTCTTTTTCCCGTTTTTCTTCTCAAATTGCTCTTGAAGCAAAGCAGCCACTGGGATGTAGTATAATAATAGTCTGAGAAGCGCAGAGCTCGAAGGAGCCTGTGGATCATCGAGATGAACTATTGTCAATGAGGCACACTGGGTAATTGAACTCCCAACATCTATACAGTCAGAGACTTAAGCCACTGATCAACCCAGCAGTTTTAGACAGAGGGACAGGCTAGGGCTCAGAAGACATCAATTTGACTCCCTCCTCAGGCATCAAAACTCCTAGTGGAGGGTGAGCATGGGTAAAATTACTCCTTATAAATCTCACCCACCTGAAAATCCTATTAAGATTGCTAGAGGTCAGATGCCCCTTGATGACACACACCGATACATTGAAATCAAAGGCAACTCTGGCTAGTGATAACGTACACGAGAGGTCAAGACTGAATGTGCAAGTGGATGGATTACTGTTATCTTCCCACCAAGATGGTACCTATTTACCTGTGAGGAAATTAGCATGATGGGACATAGTGTGAACTGCTAAGCTGAATATTAAGAGTACATTTTGGTATGCGTAGACCATATCTGAAGAATGTAGAGCAATAGACATAACAAGCTAGCAGCACAGACAATGGTCAGCTAACCTTGGTTCAGTTATGACATGTGACATCTAGAAGACAGAGAGAAGCTATTATTATTCAGATTAATTATTCCGATGATTTTGCTGATGATTTTAGGATTGCTTTGTCCAATGGAGCTCACTGCAGTTAGGTAGAATAGGAAAGGTTAGCTTAAAAGAAACCTTGAATGTAATTAGTTAGTCAGGCTGACTTAGATTTTATTATTTTTAGGGGAAATAAGACTATGATTGAGATTTGTTAAGTTTTGCTACTTTTTGAACTCTTATTTTTGCATCTTAAGAATAGAAAATAAAGTACTATTTTTGGAAAGTAACGTGGCCTCTTGTTTTGAAAAGAAGCCAGAGTAAATCAGAAGGTGGAGATGTTTCGAGTATTTTGCCTTAGAGAAAAGGAATTTTCTTTAGTTTTGAACTCGGCCAGTTGCAACCCCCTTTTGATTTACCGTGCATCATCTGCTCACGGTTCTATGTGCTTTCAAGCTGATATGTTGACAGGAACTGGGACAAGCCACATGAGCAAACCCCGTCACCTGGAATCGAACTGCCAACCTTTCAACTGACAAGCCCAGCGGCACAACGGCTTAACCCGCAGCAGGACCACAGCATCCTCACAGCCGAAGTAAGTACATCAACATTATATAACATGCACCAGAGCTTGGAAACCTTCCTCTTTTCTTACACTACAATCCCCAGAATCTCCAACAGATTAGTCAGTAACATTTCAAAGCAGTCACACACATAGGCACCCATACCTGTGACATATTTAATGGTTATAAATGTTAATGAACCAACAAGTCAGAAGAGACAAAGTCTCAGGATGCTAAACAAAAAGGTGCTTTATTAAAACAAAAGCCCAACACATTTCGGCTTGGGAAGCCTTCTTCAGGGGCTATGTAAAACTGCATTAAAACAAAGAGACAACCAATGAATATCTATTATTCTTATACAGCAATAGTTATAAAATAATTAGTGTATATTCTGCTAAAAGGCTTATAGACACTATAATAGACTTTGACTCTTCTGACTTGTTGGTTCCTTTGGATGCTCCAGTTCTTTTGGCTTTTGGCATAAATGTTATTGTAATTGCTCATAGAATGATTAGCTAAAACACACATTCATAGGAGAGCAACCCTGCATTTTGAAGCAAACATTACCAATCAATTGAAGCATTTTCTATCCAACAGAAATGACCACAACCTTGTTTTTCCCCCTCTCCCCCTCTGAAGGCAGAGATCTTCAACAGCATTACATTTACATCGGATTCTCCTCAAAAAAGCGAGAATTTTGCTCACAAGCACCCTCCGGTCTCGACTGCAGAGCTTCCAGCTGGCCAGTCATGCTGTGGAAGCAACCCTCATAAATTTACATAAATCTAGTATTGTTTTTCCATGTTGGCAGATCGAGACCATCAGATGGCTGCTACTGAATCCCATACACTTGGCAAGGAGCTGCTGTTTCTCGGTTTTCGGTGTTTTTGGTTCTCCTTTCGCAACTGACTAATGTTATGGCAGCAACTGCAGGCTCTTGACAGCCACGTGAGAGGCCAATAACTGAGTCAGTGGCCTGATGGTTTCATCTCAGCAAAATGCTCCAGCTCAATGGTGTTGTTGTTCTTCTCGTTGTTTTTAAATGGGTTAGGTCAGGCATGTCCAAACCTCGCCCCTCCAGATGTTTTGGACTGCAACTCCCACAGTCCTTTGCCATTGGCAGTCTAAGCTTAGAATTCTGGGAGATGTGTTCCAGAACATCAGGAGGGCTGAAGTCTGGACATGTCTGGGTTAGGTAGAAATCTGCCACGAGACGTTGTGTGATAGCAGACAAGATGCAGGGAAAGATGCTTGTCCATTGTAATCAGATGTCTGTCATACAGAGCCATTGATAAAGTATGGGAGCCCCTCTCTTAGGAAGCATGTGAGAAACACCATAAGATGTTCTGGACTTCTACAACTGCAACCCATTATCACTTGTCTTGTTAGCTGGGAATGATGGGAGCTGTAGGCCAAACCATTTTGACGTTGGGCTTCTTAGTTTTTCTATATTTAGCACCTGGTGTATACTTGGCTGGACAGCTCAGTGAGTTGGGTACCTAACTACACAACCAGTTTGATCCTCAATTGTGCTTCACAAAAGCCAGCCTCTGTAGCCTTAGACAACCCACATGGTTCCAGGGCGCCTCCAGAAGAAGCGAATAGTAAACCACTTCCAGATACACTGCACCTAGAAAACCCTGGAAGGAATCACCATCGGTTGGGAGAAACGTGCTTTAACTGAATTTAAATTCACATTTCCTATAACTAATCCGAGATTACAGAAACATCAGTCGAAATCAAGGAGATCCATGGTTGCCTACTCATAACTGCTGCTAACAGAGCACAAATTAATCAAGACACAATTTATAGCTAATTATAAACTTTTGAAATTTTGTGATACCTTTCAGTCCTCTGGGCAAAAAACTGACTCCAAAAATAATCTAAATTATTTCAGCTCTAGCTCTATCCCTAACCTTAACTCTAACCCTAACCCTCCAATGTTTGATAGCATCTTCTTAATGACATGATATATAAGACATCCTTAACTGAAACATGGTCCTTTAAAGTCTAACTTTCTGCTTTTCATGATAGATTCACCAGATTTCACTCTAAAACAAACAAATAAAATTACCATACCAGGGATAAAGTTTGCTCCCCAAGCTCTGTCCTAGGTCCTGAATGATCTACCACCCAACACCACCCTTGCTTTTGAGAAGCCCAATCAAATCCTGGTCGTCTCCTCCTGCCCTCCTGTTGGAACCCCTTGACACGTACAGCTCTGGTTGACCGATGAAGGAAACTTCTTGTGAATTCATCGCCACATCTCCTTCCCCATTTTTTCATCACAGTCCATGGGGTAGATCCAACCATCCTCCGTTCAATGTCACTGTCAGTTTCAGTGCACAGAAGACATTGTATGATCTTTGGTGCTCAGGTTGATGAAATGGACAGACAAATCCCATCCACCAAGCAGATCTAAAAACCTGCAAATTAGGTGACACTCTCCAGCTTGCATTGTACCACAAATGTTACCACAGTTATTGCACATGGAAGCATCAGTTTGCTCCCGCCCACACCCCAATCACAGACTATATGGCTCAAGTTTGGTCTGAACCAAGCTATGATGCTGAAAAATCCATTAACTGGGGTGGTTCATGGATCCCATTTTGTCAAAACAAAACAAAACAAAGCTTCCTTCCTTCCTTCCTTCCTTCCTTCCTTCCTTCCTTTAGTGCTTTGGCCTATTCATCCCCATCTCTGAGATCTCTGAGATGGCGCCATAAGCATGTGATAAGCCAACACATGCATAAAGGGAGCAGGCCCAGCTCGTAGAAGATGGCAGAAAGAGAGGCACAAGCAGGAGGTAAGGAGATGATGGAGGCAGGGTCCCCTCCCCAGGCACCGTATCTCAAAAAAGACATAGTGGAACTGGTAAAGGTGAAAAAAAGAGATCAACTAAAATGATTACTGGGTTTTGTGGTGGAGAATGCGGACCGCATGCTAAGACATCTCAGATCTTAAAATATCTTGTTTGCACCTTTGTATCCAGCTTTTGAAACTCACTGTTAAGATACAGAGAACAATACATTACGGAATTAATGACGTTTAATCTTGCTAATGTAGATGGGAAAGTACCACTGATCTTTAAGTTTGGTTGCGTTAGGGAAAATGAACATATATGTAATGAAGTCACATGCTTTCCACTGCGGCAAATTGTAACCAATCCTAAGTTTGTTCTTTATCTGTTTCTGTATGCTGAAGAATATTTAAGACTGGGCATTCCATACAGGAAGTTGTCTCTGTGTTCAGGCACCCCTTGTGCACAAGGTATTCAGAAAGGATCCTCTGGAAATAAAACTACATTCCCAGGAGTCCGGTTTGTCTGTTGTCCATTTTATAGTGATTCTCATTGAGGATCAGCCACATTCAAATGTGTGGTGACAGATTGGGCATCTCCCTTATGAGGAAAGGCTAAAACATTTTGGGCTCTTTAGGCTGGAAAACGGTGCCTAGGTGGGGGATATGACTGAGACGTACAAAATAATGCAGGGCATGCGTCAAGTGGATAGAGGGACGCTCTTCTCCCCTTCACAAATACCAGAACTAGGGGACATCCATTCAAACTGAGGGTTGGGAGAGTGAGAACAGAGAAAAGAAAAGAAAAATTTCACCCAGCATGTTGTTAGTCTGTGGAACTCCCTGCCACAGGATGTGGTGATGGCCTCTGGCCTGGATGCCTTCAAACGGGGATTGGACAGATTCCTGGAGGAAAAGTCCATCACAGGTTACAAACCATGAGGGAGATGTGTCATCTCCAGGTTTAAAACCGGGGTACTTCAAGGGCCAGATGCAGGGGAGTGATATCAGGAGACAGATAGCTAGTCTCATGCCCTCCCAGAAGCATCTGGTGGGGCCACTTGTGAGATACAGGAAGCTGGACTAGATGGGCCTTTGGCCTGATCCAGCATGGCTCGTCTCATGTTCTTATGAACTTGAAACAAACAAACAAATCATGATCCAGTTATTTTTTTTCTGAAGAACTTGGACACAACTCCCACCCCTGATTCACCCCTTTTCTGCTTCGTGCCCATTTCTATTCACAACCCTTGCAACATGCGCATGCGCCATAAGAGAAAAGAAACCCATGGTGGGATGTATGCCAGTGTTTCTCAACCAAAGCTACACACATGACTGGTGCGGTACAGGGTTTTCATAACTTAACTCTATTTCAAGACCCTAAACTGCTGCCTATTTAGACTTTGTGTGTTAATTTTGCACTGGATGACATTACTCTAAGGTTCCAACATAGAAGGCATAAACTCTTCTTGGCTCGAGGAAGTGGTGGAAATATCTCTCTTCCAAGCATGATAACAAGTTCACACACCCCGGAGGTCAATCGATAAATCCGACAGATGCCTGGCATATTGCAGATGAACCGCTAATGCACTTGGAACGAATTGGCTTATTCAGCAGTGGTTTATTTGGATGAATAACCTTCTCTGCTCCCCTTCTCGCCTGCACCTGCCACGCTAGGTCATCTTTAAGCTTCACAGAACAATACTTGGATTGCGCTCCTAACGCTGTTTTAATGCCATTGCTTTAATTACAGGGTCCAATATATTGTAAAGGTTTTAGCAGCTTATCTGAAACAAATAGGAGATTTCCTTCTGTTGGCCTTTTTTGTTCCAGGAGGGCATTGGTTATCAGAGGGCACTAATTACAACACCTTATATATATTACAATATTAATAATTATATATATTTATATATAATTACAATATTTTCCTTCCCTGCCTCTGAATTCAATGACAGCCCTGCCTTTCTACTAGATATACAGTATCTACTACAGTTGTACCTTTTATAAAGGAATTAATTCGTTCCAAATGAAATTCTGTTAAGCAAATTATCCTTTATACAAATTTCCCATAGGAATGAATTGAAAACAGAGTAATCCCTAATCGCGACCATTTTTATGTTGTACGGCTTTGCCCCATAGGCAATTCTGTTAAGCAAATTTCCCCTATCTCCGGAATTTTTTATGTTGTACAGATTTTATGTCATACGAGGGTCCACTTGTATATCTACTATATATATAAGGCAGTTGGCTAATGAATTAAAATAAGCATTGGGAAACTTTTGGTTTCTATGGGGGATATGCTTAGAGAAAGAAAACAAACTCGCATTATTAGTTTTTTTTTTTTTCAATTCTGCATTCCAGATTGACTCAGGCATTCTGATTTGCATTCAGAGTTTATGCCTTCAATTTTGAAAAGTTAAATGAAAATGATCAGATTCCTACTATATATATAAGGCAGTGGTTCTCAACCTGTGGGTCCCCAGATGTTCCTGGACTGCAACTCCCAGAAATCTTCTATTTAAGTAATTTTATTGGGTTTTTTGGGGAGAAGAAAGGGGGAATACACTATAAAAATTCCATTGAGTATATCAAGTCTAAAATAACAATTTAGCATATTAACAAATCACCAAATAGTATCACAATACTAATAAGTTTGTTACTTCTTGCCATCTTTTTTTGGAAATCTCTTCGTAGTCTCCCTTTAGAAAACCAGAGAGCTTGTCGATTTCAATACATTCTCTTATCTTTTTGTGGAGGTTTCTCTCTGTTTGGCACTTCTGTTTTTTTCCAAAATTTTGCATACAATATCCTTGCTGCAACTATTACATGATGAAGTACATATTTCTGATCACATGAGATATTAATATCTACTATATTTAATAGAAAAAATTCTGGTCTAAGCTCTAACTTAATCTTTAAATATCTTTCTAAAAATAATTTTACCATTAACCAGTATGCCTTCGCCTCTTTACATGTCCACCATATGTGATAGAAGGTACCACTGTCATGTTTACATTTCCAGCATTTGGGTGGCAACTCCCACAAGTCTTCATTGCTAGCTGAGCTGGCCAGGATTTTTGGGAGTTGCAGTCCAGGAACATCTGGGGACCCACAGGTTGAGAACCACTGGTATAAGGGAATGAAGAGCATCTCTGCCAGTGTGTCTCAACTACAATATCCTGCTTCAGGTATGACTAAACTACAACCAGTGGCAATGTGGGGAAAAGGGGCAAGCTAGTCCCTTGATTGCTCATGCGCAGGGTGACAGAAATGACAGATTGGCAGGTGGTGTGGCACGCTTCACCTCCCCACATGACTTTATGTGCCTCTCGTAAAAGCAATCTTTTGTAAGATAACTTTTGCTATGTCTCTCTCTTAGAGTGTAATGGTAAATTGGGAAGTGGAGAAGATAATCATGACAATCCTTTGGGCCAGCTCTGCACTAAAAGAGTCATAAAAATGCAGCTAGACTAGTCCTTATTTACAAGACAGGAGGAGGTCTTTTGTAAAGTTAACAGCTCTTCATTGCCCATTCGTGATGAGACCACTCACAAAAGCTTTCCATTACTACAGGGGTGCCCAAACTTTTTTAAAGGAGGGCCAGATTTGGTGGTTGTGAATGTGTCAGGGGCCGGTTGCTCCCCAACCCTGCCACCCCACTGCAAGCACCACCCAGTTTCTTTTTTTAAAAAACATGGGTGGGTGAAGGAAGGGGAGGGAGGGGCAGGCCAGCCAGCCGCGGGCCACTCAGAATGGCCTGTCGGGCCGGATTTGCACCCCCCCCCAGGCCGGACTTTGGGCAGGCCTGCATTACTACAAGGATCACTTGCAAAAATGTACTGCTCCTAGAAAAACCATTTCTCTACTAACTGCATTTAAATTCAGAACTCCCATCCTCTGTCTCTGCAGCCAGATAGCAATCTGGCCAGCTATTTTTTTTTAAAAAAAATTTAAGCATTTTTAATAATTTTGAAAAATAAAAAGTAAGAGAGTTTGGCAGAGAACAACTACACAAGCTTCTTTAGATGGGCCCAACTCCGTGTTTGTACTTCCATTCCTAAAAACACCTTTGATGTCACTTATGACAGCAGAAGTCAGACACATGATATTCTGCCTAAACCTGCCTGCACTTTAAAAACCAGATGGAGCCAGCAATCTGATCATTTCCATTTAACTTTTCAAAATCAGAGGCATGAACTCTAAATGCAAATCAGAATGCCTGAGTCAATCTGGAATGCAGAATTGAAAAAAAAAACTAATAATGCAAGTTTGTTTTCTTTCTCTAAGCACATCCTCCATAGCAACCAAGAGTTTTCCAATGCTTATTTTAATTCATTAGCCAGCTTTTAATTAAATGAGATGTTTTCTGGAATCTCACAGCTATGCTGGAGGAGTGAGGGAGTCTTCATTATTTGGGGCATAACTCCATTCCTCCTGGTTGCCCACCATTAAGCCTTATACGATTTATGTCTATGTCAGCACTGACAGTGCAAATACACTCATAGACAAACGGCTGTACACAGAATTAAATTAAACTGCCCTGGACATTCTGGAAGAAGACTACAGTAGGACCCCAGTATCCACTGGAGATTGTTTCCAGGCCTTCCCATGGATAATGAAAACCGTGGATAAAGAGAGAACGCCCCAAATTCCAAGAACTGCTGTTTTGTGACAGCAGCTTGCTTTAAGATTGCTCTTTGTGACAATAGCTTGCTTTATGGCTGCTGTTTTGTGACAGTACCTTTCTTTACAGTTGCTGTTTGTGATAGTAGCTTGCTTGGTGGCTGCTGAATTATTTCTTTAACTTTTCCCTCTGCCATCCATGGATAACTGAATCAGTCAATAATGAATCAGTGGATACCAGGGTCCTATTGTATGTCTGAACCCCACTTGGAGACACCCACCTATTAGGTTGTTTGGTGAACATGGAATACAAGAGTGTTTCAAATTGCTCTGTTTTTTGGGGTGGTGGTGGTGGTGGTGAAGAACAAGACTTCCATGTTTGACTACCCCCTTGCACTAATCCCAGGAAGAAGACACCCAATGGTTGTGTTGCGTGGACTCCAATAAGCTGTTGCAATGTAATGGATGGACGATTGGGTGACAGCTCAGAAGTCTTGAGTTCAAATTCCTATTCACCCATGAAATTGTATTTTATGAAAAGCACCATCAGATGATGACCCTTAACCCCCCTTAGATTAGAGGTCAAGCTATGTGGTCCAAACAATACATGAGCCAAACCATTTCAGGTATCTGATTTTAGATGCCTGCAGCTTTACTGGTCAATATAAACTCTGCGAAGTGAGTTTGAATTGAGCAGGGCAGACAACTAAATGCTCTGAACTCGGACAAATTCAAATCCTACAAGAAAGGAAGTTTCTTATATCTGTGCTGGTTCAGGAATCTAGGATTTGACATCCAGAATGAGGTCACGTCCAAAAAAGAAGTAACTTTTACGGTGTCCCAGCTGGGTTTGTTAGCACGCACACTGTAGAACACACTGAGAATCTTCACAGACAGTACAGAACTATGTCTGAACCCCAGTTTTAATGAAAGAGACAGTTTGGAGAAACCAACCTAAGACTATTAGGTTGTAAGAATGGAAGTGAGTAGAGATGGGCATGAAACAAACAATTTTTCGTTTTCATTTTCATTTTTTTTGTTTCGTTACGTAATGAAACAAAAAACGACTTTTGTCTCTAAAATGAAACGAAACGAACAGAAACACCAGAAATTTTGTCGTCCGTTTTGTTTTCGTTACGGCAATACATTCAATTGCTTTAAATGCTAAAAAAAATCACAAAAAATTGAAATAAATGGTAACGAAACAGTAACGAAACAAACAAAAACAAAAACAATTTTTTTGCAAAAAAATCACAAAAAACAAAAATGAACCGAAACGGACCCCCCTAAACGAAAAATGACAAATGAAACACATTTTTTTTGATTCGTGCCCATCTCTAGAAGTGAGCCTTTCTGATAAGGAAAAAAAGACCAGCTTGAGCTACCTCACAGGGTTGCTGAGAAGACAGATGGGGAAGAGAAAAAGCCAAGCCACATAAGCCACCTTAAACCTCTTGGAGAAAAGATAGGATTAAAGTGGAACAATCAAATTAATATCTTATTGGAGTTTTTGCAACCCTGCATGCTGCTGCTGGGGAGGGAAAGAGGGATCTTTCTGGCCTGGGGTGACTATCAGTATGTTCACCTTAACTAATTTCCCTGCTTCTGATTTCAAAAACAGCTCTGCCTTTCTACTCTATGCTTTCCCCCTTCTCTAGAGCCTGTTAAAGTCTGTTGCTGAAAGCAGACATGTTGGGCTGTTTGCCGCCTGATTTATTCACAACTGTAATTAAAGAAAATGATTTATTCTCTTTCTCTTAGTAACTAGAGATGGGCATGAACTGAAAAAATGGCGATTCGTTTTGGTTCAGTGCATTTTAGGGTTTGGTTTGGTTCGTTTTGTTTTTAACTATTTTTTTTTTTTGAAAAATTCATTTTGTTGATTTGTTGATTCACTTTTCGCTTTGCACGATTTAATCCATTTGACAGCGCACACACACGGGAAAAACATTCAAAAAAATAAAAATAAGAAAAAACACAGACGTTGAGAACAACTGCACAAACTGGACTCGCAGCTTCCTCATCCTCATCCTCATCATCCACATCATCATCATCATCATCATCATCATCATCTTCAATCAACAACTGGGCAGCAGCGGCAGTGGCAGCGGGCAAGCCTGCCCCCTGTGGCAGGGGCTTTTTGAGGTGCTGGCTTGGGGCCAGTGCCTCTTTTTTTTTCTTCCCAAGCGCCGACCGCATGGCCCCTGGAGCCGGGTTGGCGCTGTTTTTTTTAAAAAATATTTTTTCTTTATTTTAGGGTGCCAACCTGGCCATCCCTGGGGCCGGATTGGCACTCCTTTATTTTTTATTTATTTATTTATTTATTATATTTTTATTGTATTTTTTTTACTGCTGACCACATGACCTGCGCTATAGTGACGTATTGAGACTGTACATGCCAGTTATCAAGGAAAGGAGTGGACCACTTTGGGGAACTTAAAGCTATTCTGCTCTGTGACTCCACACATTTCTCCTCAACCGTGAGAGGAATTTAATACAATTTAACTGAAAATTCAAAACTCTGCACTGTATTCCAAATGTCCTTCCCACGTCTCCCAATATGATCGGGAGGTTTCGTCTTGAAAACAAATGAACTTTAATTTCATAGCTGTTAGAACAGTATGACAACAGAACCAATGACCTTGGGAGGTGGAGAAGTAATCCACAAGGAATTCAGGAGAAAATTGGATCACCTTCTCTCAGATCTATTGGGATTTGTATTCTTTACTGAGTAGGGCAGTTGGGCTTGATGGCATTAAAGGCTCCTTCTAATCCCATGTTTCTATGATTCTAAGCAATGCATCCTTAATTTGCCAGCACAGATAGAGGACTATTCTAAATGAACTATCAAAAGGAGGTCTCAATGCTCTTCTGGATATTTCTGCCCCACACAGCTCACTTGCAACTTGATTTGTACGAGCATTTGCCCACTTTTACTAGGGCGTTCCCTAAGAATTTCAGCTGTCATTCCTCGAAATGTGGCATTTCCTTTCATTACGTTGTTTCACCCCTCAGTTCCCTATTAAAAAGCCATTTCTAACTGAGAGTAAATAGCACATCTTCCAAGT
The DNA here is from genome assembly GCA_023846285.1 of Phrynocephalus versicolor. Classification (NCBI taxonomy): domain Eukaryota; kingdom Metazoa; phylum Chordata; class Lepidosauria; order Squamata; family Agamidae; genus Phrynocephalus; species Phrynocephalus versicolor. Next base: position 5,256,986 of record JAHTLZ010000330.1, on the reverse strand, counting down.
CTTAACCTTCTGGGCACTGTCGACATGTTGGAACTGGCGAATTGCTGGACGCAGTGAGAAAGCACGTGTCTCTGTGATGGCGTCCATGTTGGCCTGCCAAGGAAAATTCTGGAGCCTCTATATACAGCTGTCAGATTAGTTCGAAAATCCCAGAACATTAAAAAAAAAGTTCCTTTTTGGCCTATGGCTCCCAGAAGTCCTGAGCAACAAGGGCATATAAGATGGTTGCACTGAATGGGGGCTTATGGGAAATGTAATCCGTGAACAAAAATATTTTTCCCCCAAGATTATAAAATTCCCAGCAGGTTGTGAGGAGAAAAGGCCGTGTCGGGTGCCCACACCAGGAGGCAGCACCCAGGCAGGTGTGCCGTCCTCTATTGTGCCGGTGCGAGGTGACATGGGGATGTGTGTGGTCCTGTCCAAATCAGGAAGGACCACCACGACACCCAAGGCAGATCGAACACAACGAAGTGTGTGTGTGTGTGGGGGGGGGGAATGAGCTGTATCGTAGAGGGCGCTGGTACAGTAGAGGGATACTTAGTGGAGAAGGACGAGACCCAGAAGGGGAGGAGCCAAGAAGGGGGGAAATATAAAGGAGGAAAAGAGCGTTAAAAGAGGGAGAAGGAGGCGGATGGCGAGAGGATAGTGAAGGATGGAAGGGCCAGTCGGAGGTGGAGGAATGGCAAGTTTACGTATTCCGGGAGGTGGCGGGTCCTCGGAGGAGGGCCCCTACCAAGGAAATGGTGGGTCCCTGGAAGAGGCCACCTTCTGAGGGACATGGACGAGCCGGGTGGAAGGAGCCTACGGCAGATTGTGCTCACCTCCCCTGTTGTGGGATGTTGTGCAACAGCTGGCGGCCGCATTTGAGAAGACCCACTGAGGTGGAGCGGTTAGAGAGGATTCCCAGCCCTCTGAACTGCTGACTTTACAAATGGACATGTGGGCCTCACCGGGTTACGAAGAAGGTTTAGTTAAGATGTTTGACGCGGTTATTACTAGACATAGGCACGACTCAGCGAAATTTTCTTTTTCGTTCTCGTTTTCCATTTTCGTTGCGCAACAAAAATGAAAACGAAATTTTCCAAAAATCATAACGAAAACGAAAACGAAAAAAATTGCTGTGTTTTTCGTTTTCGTTACAGCGAATGCAGTGAACTGAAAAGCATGCTAACGAAACAGAAATTTTTCATTTTCGTTTTTGTTTTTCGTTTTCGTTACGAAACGAAACGAAAATGAAATTTTTTGAAAAACCTCACGAAAACGAAAACGAACCGAAATGGACCCCTAAACGAAAAATGAAAAACGAAAAACCATTTTTTGAGTGGTGCCCATCTCTACTTATTACAGCTCCAGAAGTTGTTGTTAATAAAGACGTTTCTTTTTCATGAAATGTCTCCACTCTTTGAGAGGTCTATGGGTGAGGGATCGGCTGAAGTGGTGAAAGAACCTCATCACAGGTCACTAGAGCAAGGTCAGAAATGCAACTTTTGGGGTCCAAAGGTTACCTTCCCCAGCTCTGGGTGAAACAAACCACCAAAGTAAGTCACCCAGGGATAGAAGGCTGGCATTTTGACTGGGAAAACAGGGCCACAAAAAATAAAAAATAAAAAATAAAATAAAAAAAGATACAAGGGATGATACAAAAACTTTCATGCCAAGTGATGGAACTTGGTAGTCATCCTCCAACTCTGGGATCATCCATTTAGCAAGTTCTCAAATACTGCTTCTTACGTTTTGTTTTTGGTTGTGAAATTTGATATGCACCAGACAAAGTTCAGACAAGCTTTTTGGTGAAGGAAGCAGGAAAAAAAACTGTCTGGCTTGTACGAGGGACAGAAAATATCTGTCAGCAATGATTTCCCTCACATCCAAAAGTCCTCAAAGCTCAAATGATTTCTTTCCTAAATGCTCCTTCCTTTGTCATTCTCTTCTGTGGGGGACTCCAGTGATCAAACATGGCTTGAGATGGCAGCTTAAAAATAAATAGATACCGTGGACCCTTGTATAACAAACAGCTTGTATAACATAAAATTTGTACAACATAAAAAATTCTGGAGATAGGGGAAATTTGCTTAACATAATCACCTATGGGGAGAATCCATACCACATAAAATGGGATTACTCTGTTTTCAATGCATTCCTATGAGAATTTGTATAAAGGAAAATTTGCTTAACATAATTTCATTTGGAACAAATTAATTCCTTTATACAAGGTACCACTGTACTTTTATTTCCCAGGGTTATTGATCAGGGAAGTTAGCAAGTCTTTCGTTCCAAGTCCTGAGTCCGAATCTATGGCATCAAGTCCTGAGTCCCAAGTCCGATTCCTTATTAACAACACACACACACACCCCACACACAAACAAAAAACAGAAAGGGGTGGGTGGGTTCTGTTCTGCAACTTGAGTTCAAGCCACGGGGGTGGGTGAGCATTGAGTCAAGTCTGAACTAAGTCACCAGTGAGACTTAAGTTCAACTGGACAGCGAGTCTCGTGACATGAGTTCTATGCCTGCTAACTGCAAACTAGAATAGCCGGATGCCCCCCAGCTTAAAGAAAGAACATTATTCTTCTATTATCTGTGCTTTAACTGGTTGATCAATTTCTGCTAAGGGCCTTTTCACACAATCCCTAAACTCCGCGGCAAATGGCTCCCAGCTCCGGAGCTTAAAATTGTTTCCCCACCAGCTCCGGAGTTTACAGAAAATTAAGTGCGACCACGCCCATCTAAGTGCGTCCCAGCGCACTTTTCAGGTACCTGCTCTCCGGGGGTGGAAAATTCCTGATGCGGATATAACATAGTGAGTGCCGGGCTCTCCTTGCTTCTGTTTGTTGTTGTTTTGCCCCCCGCCCCTTTAAGAAATACTAAGAGACTGGAATGCTGCCGGGAGCAGAGCGAGACGGCAGAACAGAGGTGAGCAGGCATTCTTTGATTCCTTTTTTTCTCCCTCCCCTCACGCAGACAGCAGCCAGGAGTGGGGAGGGGGTGGGAACACAGGAAGAGTGACAAGCCCCCAAGATCTCTGGTCCGAATTTAAGTGGCCAGCGGATCTTAGGGGTCGTGTGAAAAGGCTCTAAATCCCTAATATGCCACCATAGCAGGTCAATTTTGGGCAACCTTTGGCAGGGTTTCCTGGGTCTCAGAGAACGCAGAAGTGCTTCACTGCTTCTTTTCTGTGGGGATGCTCTGGCACTCTGCCTACGTAGGCCAGCTTTTTCCCCCAAGAGGCTCAGTGGAGAATCAAACTCTCAACCTCTGGCTCCATATCCAGGTACTCAGGCTCAGCCAGATATCCAGCCAGCTGATATGCGGTTGCCTGTCTCTTAGTCATTTGATTGGTTTAAGCATGTGCACGTGTTTTAATTGATTGACAAGCTTAAGTAACTGCATTCTGTTACCTCTCTTTTAATTGACAGAGCCGTCTAAGCACATTTGCACATTGCCAAGACATTTAGATAGGTGCCCTTTTTCCATCTCGTGAAGGTCAGATGCAGCTCTCTGAAAGGCTCTCTACCAAACTGCCAGGTTTTGAAACATTTATTGCTTTTTGTGCTGTATTATGGAGGAGAGAAGTGCATGTAGAGTTTCCCCATCTCAGGTTCCAGAATAACTTGACTGGCCTTGAGAACGATATATCTTGACTAGGGAACAGGAGTAAACGCACAGAGTCAAAGAAATGTATAGTCAAACGACATCAAGCATCATTAGTCCAACCCTCAAAAATGGATTGGACAGATTCCTGGAGGAGAGGTCCATCTCCGGTTACAAACCATGATGGAGATGTGTCATCTCCAGGCTTAAAACCAGGGTACTTCAAGAGCCAGATGCAGCGGAGTGGGATCAGGAGACAGATATCTAGTCTCGAGCGCTACCGGACACATTTGGCAGGGCCACTGTGAGATACAGGAAGCTGGACTAGATGGGACTTTGGCCTGATCCAGCATGGCTCTTCTTATGTTCTTATGTTGTCTCACAATGTACAAAATCCACAGCTCACTTTTCTCTGACAACTGGCTATCCAATCTCTGTTTAAAAATCTCTGCTGGAGCATGGCCAACTGTTTTCTAAACCAGCTCTTGCTGTCAGGAAATTCTGCTGAATCTTCAGTTGAAAATATAGTTTGAATCCATGGGTTTGAGTAGTGGCTCCCAATCATGGGTCCCCAGATGATCTTGGACTATAACTCCCAGAAGCTTCACTATTAGCTCTACTGGCCAGGATTACTGGGAGATGCAATCTAAGAACATCTGGGGACCCAAGGCTGGAAACCACTGCTCTCACATCTGAGAACAGAAACCCAGCTCACTTCATCTTCTATCAATCTTTCAATCTTATCCTCTGCAGGCTAAACACACTCAAATCACTGAGGCTGTGCCGTAGTTGTATAAGGCTAGCCCAGTCTAAATTCTGGTCAAATCAGTGTATTTGCAACCTGGCTTTCTAGAGTGAAGGAATTGCCTTCTTCCTCTTCCAATCACCTTGTATTCATTCCTTGGAGCAGGCAATAAAAACATCCGAAGCATGGAAATTTAATTTCTTGCTGACCTTGGTGAATTAAGCTGTTTAACTGAGGTCTCGGTGTGCCTGTAATCCCAGCGATATGAGAACGCGCCGGGGTTGTGGTGACCCACTTGGAAGCTTGTCAAAAGTTAGTTACATCAACGGCATGGCAACCTGGCTGAAATACTGCTGTCTCAACCTTTCTATTCAGAAAAGGGCACAAACCACTTTTATTTATTTATTTATTTATTTATTTATTTATTTATTTATATAAACACCCACAACGGAAGGGCTTCAAAAGTAGGAAAGCACACGACACTTACTTCCCTCTGACTTCCTTGGTTATGTTTCAGCCGTTACCAACAGTGTCCCTACAACCACTGGACAGCATGCATCTTAAACGTGCCAGTCAGCTCCTACTTACAGACTTCTATATCTCGCATGCCGTAGCCCTACCAAGACACTGCCTTGTTTTGGGGAGAAACTCATCTCTGGACTTGTCAGCACCAAATCTATTTTTAAGATAAGACTAAGCATGCACCATCGTGTTGATTTTGACTTGTCCCAAAACTTTTAACAGAAGTGGCCATCTGTTCCATTCTGGGGGGTGCCCTAGACCTGCGGAACTAGCCCAAGGTCACACAAGCCTGGCTTTAGCCCAGGCCTGCCCAAAGTCCGGCCGGGGGGGGGGGCAAATCCAGCCCGTCAGGCCATTCTGAGTGGCCCGCGGCTGGCTGGCCTGCCCCTCCCTCCCCCTCCTTCACCCCATATTTTTTAAGAAAGTGGGTGGGGCTTGCAGTGGGGTGGCAGGGTCGGGGAGCAACCGGGCCCTGACACATTCTCAGCCACCAAATCTGGCCCTCCATACAAAAAGTCTGGGCACCCCTGCTTTAGCCCAATGGAGACTCAAACTCCCAACCTACCTAAAGCCAACTATTTATAGGACACCAGACAGGACAAGAGCAGTCGGCATAAATGCATTGTACTGAATGGAACTTGAGTGGATAAATGCAGCTTTCTATGGAGTTACTGCAAGCCTAGATGGGCAGGATATTGAATGAATGAGTGAGTGAGTAAATGAATGAATGAATGAATGAATGAATGAAAAATTAAATAAATACATATGGAGCTGAGAGTCCCTTCTTTTGTCACAGATTGAACACTGGACAGAAGACCTCGCAGATCAGACAAAGGAAGGGAGGGAGGGAGGGAGGGAGGGAGGGAGGGAGGGCACACTATAGGAAGCACCTATGGAAGCATATTAATGGTAATGTTTAGTTTGACTCCGAGTACATAAGAACATAAGAGCATAAGAGCCATGCTGGATCAGGCCAAAGGCCCATCTAGTCCAGCTTCCTGTATCTCACAGTGGCCCCACCAGATGCCTCTGGGAGTGCACGAGACTAGATAGCTGTCTCCTGAAACCACTCCCCTGCATCTGGACCTTGAAGTACACCGGTTTTAAGCCCAGAGATGACACATCTCCATCATGGTTTGTAACCTGTGACGGACTTTTCCTCCAGGAATCTGTCCAATCCCCTTTTGAAGGCATCCAGGCCAGATGCCATCACCACTGATAGGATTACATTGCAAATTACATATGAATGGGACACTCCCTTGATCTGTATCAGGACCAATCAATGTACAAGGGACAACATGAAGAATGAGATGGCTTCCTTCTGCTACTGTACTACTTCCTGCTACAGCAGCACTAAAGGGAATGTTCACTTTTCTTGCATTCATTCCTCCTTTGAGTGACTTGACAATGGAATCTCCTTATCTCTAAGAGCTGAAACCTCTTCCTCTTTCAAAACTGGAGCTTTGGAATCTTCATCTAGAAGAGCCTCATTTTTGTTTTACCCACACGTAGTTGCGCCCACATGTCCAAACACACACAATCCCATGTAAAAGAGTTGGGCAATAAGATGTTCTTGATAAGCGGAGTTATTTATCCTCTCCTGTTGGGTCATGCTGTGCTCTCTAGCTGAGGCACTTCCGTATGACTTGCGTCCATGGGCAATGCTTTCGGAGCACAGAGTGCAGAAATGTTGGCCACTGGGAACAGTTCCCACAGTGTGCCTGGGCTTCTCACATGAGTCATTTCCGTGTGGATTCCTCATGCTTCCGACGATATCCTGCCATATCACACTTGAGGAGGGGGGTGGGGTGGAAATCCAGGCATTCTCGTTCTCTGGGTTATCTGTCAACGAGTTTATGAATGGGAGAAAGAAAAAATGGAACAGCTGGGCAGAAAAAAAAGAATCCCTGGAGATGTGCGGATGTTCAGGGAATTAATTCCCACAGAGGGATCTGTGTGGGAAACGAGGAAACTGGAAATAAACACATACAGGGGCTCTGTCCCAAGAATCAGGGATGAATAGGGTTGAGCACAGGTCCAATGATTCAGAGACCTTGGGGCTCCATAATATACCACAATATATCATATCAGTATATGATTTGAATATGGATCATTGGCCTTCCACTGACTTGCATTATACGGCCATAATATCTGCAACTCTCCAGTTTTTGTAAGAATGTACAGTAGACTCTAGGCATGCTGGACCATGTGTGGAAAGAAGCAAACCTGAAACAATTCATATTGATAGCTTCAAGGATTCCTGTACTCATCCCTTAGGTCCCTTTAAGGAGTATGGTAGGGTAAACATATTTCAAATAAATTACATAAATGAAAAAATTACAGCGGACCCTCGTATAACATATGGTTTGTATAACACAAAATCTGTACAACATAAAAAAATACCAGATGGGGGAAATTTGCTTAACAGAATCGCCTATGGGGCGAATCTGTACAACATAAAAATGGTCGTGATTAGGGATTACTCCATTTTCAATGCCTTCCTATGGGAATTTTGGATAAAGGAAAATATGCTTAACATAATGTCATTTAGAACGAATTAATTCTTTTATAAAAGGTACCACTGTATTTCCAAAAGCAAAGTCAGCCAAAGCAATTTGTACTGTATGAACCTATTTCTCAGATCACTTCACCCCTGAAGCTTTCTGCTTCAAACTTGTCCTTGTACAAAGCAATTTGAAGCTGACGGATCTGGCTACTAATTTGTGCTTAACAATTTGACCCTTTGAAGAGGTTTTGTATTTTGCCAGGCTTTATTATTACACGCAATATTTTCCCTACTTAAATGGTGGTTTTTAATTCCTTCCTCTAATGTATAACCTTACTCCTCTCCCTTTCTCTCCCTATCTTCTGACTTGTATTTTAGATTGCATTACACTTTGGGATAGAACTTACTTGCAGTTTCATCTTGTTTGTACTGAGACCCAACCCCCGGTTCAACCACGAGATGCCAAAATCACTATGTTATCCAGCAGTTCTCTGGGAGCAAGGATGGTTTTTCAGCTCCCCAGTTAAGCTATAGAGTGAACAAATGGGTGAGGGTGATGGAGTGTCTGATTAAATACCTACCTCTATGTCTACGGATGATGATTCTTTGTCTCCCTTGGCTCTCAGTTTTAGGACGTTATTTAAGCTGGCATTGGCATCCCACCAATCACACTGGCCACCAGCTGTCATAGGTGGAACCCCCTCTATTCCGCCACAGTGCTAGGCAATACCTGTGAAATCCACATGAGACCTTGCAGATGTTTTGGATGACATTAGACAGCATGGCGCATGGGCGGGACAGCAGTTGTAGTCTACATCTTGGCTCTCCTTCCATAGGCAAAGATCTTTCTGTTCAGGCAGGCTTTCCTTCAGTGGCTAGCTGCCTGAGTGAGGTTTTCCAATAGATCAGTGGTGGCCAAACTTTGGCCCTCCAGATGTTTTGGACTGCAACTCCCACAATCCTTTGTCATTGAGAATACAGGCTTGGAATTCTGGGAGTTGTGGTCCAAAACATCTGGAGGGCCGAAGTTTGGGCACCACTGCAATAGATGGTTAGAATCACCGAATCATAGAGTTGGAATCAGAGATGGGCAAGAAACACAAATTTGGTGTTTCGCTTCGTTTTTTTGTTTCGTTGGCTTCGTTTCGTGTCATTTGAAACAATCTTTTTTTAAAAAATTTGTTTCATTTTTTGTATTGTGTTTATTTGCATTTTTTTACACTTTGTCCGTGCCTTTTCCTCCAACGCGCCCGATCGGGGGGAAGGCGCGGGTCATTTAAAATGTCTTGGAGCCAGGGAGGCAGCCTCGGTGGCTCCAAGACATTTTTAAAACCCCATGACTTTTTCCTCCAATTTCTCCCCCCCCCACACACACACACACCAAGGCTGTCTCAGTGGCTCCAATACATTTTAACCCCCTGCACCCCCCCCAACTGGGTGCATGGGGGGAAGGCATGGGATTTTAAAACTTTTTTTTTTTTAGCCCCTGATGCAAATGGTGATGTCTGAAGCCGCTGCTTACTGTGGTGGCTAAAAAAAAAAAAAAAAAAGATTTAAAGCCCTGCACTCCCCCCCCCCCCAAAATCAGGTGCATGGGGAGAGATGGTGCAAGGTTTTTAAACTTTTTTTAGCCACCGAATCAAGTGCCAATGGCTGCAGCCACCGCTTGCTTCGGTGGCGAAAGAAAAAGTTCTTTAAAATCATGCTTCCCTCCCAAATTGGGCATATTGGGGGAGAAGTGGGGGTCCTTTAAAAATGCCTTTAACCACTGAGGCAAGTGCTTCCCTCGGTGGCTAAAGTCATTTTAAAAACACCATGCTCTCCCCCCCCCAACACACACACCCAATCTGGCATGTTGGGGGAAATGGTGCAGGGTGTTTAAAATGCTATTAGCCACTGAAGCAAGCGCCTTGCCTCCATGGCTAAAGACATTTTAAAGGGCCTACACTTCTCCCCCAACGCACCCAATTTTGGGGGGAAAGCGCACATCCTTTAAAATATCTTTAGACTCAAAGCGGCTCGAAGACATTTTAAACGACCCGTGTCTCCCTCCCCCCATGGCCCCGATTGCGGTGGGGGGAGGCACGGATATTAAAAAATATCTTTGAGCCACTGAGGCAGCCTCGGTAGCTCAAAGACATTTTAAACGACCCATTCCTCCCCCCCCCATGCGCCTGATTGGGGCGGAAGGTGTGGGTTTTTTAAAGAGGTTTCCCATAGGAATGCATTGCTTTTCAATAACGAAAATATGAACCAGATAACGAAATATGAAACAGAAAAAAAAAAAAACACCAGAAAAATTGTTTCATGCTCATCTCTACTTGGAATATGTCTGTGAAGATTCTCAGTCACCCATGTGGGTTTATCTGGAAGTTGAGTCATGGCAACTGGACTTCTTTTCTTGAGATACTGAAACGTATTGCTGCTCATCCAAACAGCTTTGTCAGTCCAACATAGAATTGGAAGAGACCTCAAGATTGCTGCACCCGGGGCAGATGTACCCTTCTGCCCCCGCAGATACACCCCTGGAAAGTACTCCTGACATATGTCCTTCCAAGCCTCTGGTTAAAAACCTCCAAAGAAGGAGACTCCATCACCCTCCTTTGTGGCAGCATATTCCCCTGCTGAATAGCTCTAACTGTCATGTGTCCTTACTGCTTCGAATGTGTTTTTGGTGTTGCTTTTCTTTCTTCAGGTGGTGTTTGCTTTACCTTTGCATCCCTACTGTTTTTACCTTTAAATGTTATATTTTAACTATGAAAGTACAGGGTTGCCTTGTCCAGATGTAGGAAATGAGATAAAGGCCACCTAGCTCATCGCAGCAGTCTTCGATTTCATAATTACCCAAACCAGATAATATAGTAACTTTTTTTAAAAAAAAATACTGCATTTATCATCCTCTCCACCACCACCATCTGCAGTAGACACTGAAACATTTAAGAAATCAACAGGCAAAGTCAAGAAGAAGAAGAAGAAGAAGAAGAAGAAGAAGAAGAAGAAGAAGAA
>JAHTLZ010000330.1:5222338-5246606 GCA_023846285.1 Phrynocephalus versicolor | reverse complement strand
AAAAAGGGAAAAGAATGTAGAAAAAGAAAAAAATCTAAATCTAAATCAAAACCAAAACAAAACAAAAAACCTCAGAAGTTCCAGGATCTTCCTCCCCCCTTCTTTATTTCATCAGGGGGACTTATCTATCAATTAGATTCGAAGTGCATCTCGGTCTGGGGACACAGGCCGCCTAAACGTGTTTCTCCAGCCAGGATAGCTGCAGCTTACCACATCACAGACAGAAATGTTATATGCCTCTCACTAACCCCTGAACAAATTCTGATAATGAAAATCAGCCAAACCACTCAGGAATTATGTTGTTCTTTATTGGAAAGAATGGCATTTCAAAGACAGCAAAAAGCTACAACTACAGAGGCAAAGAAAACATGCAAAGCTCAGCTGAAATTGTTTATTATGATTGTTTCTTGAAGAACAAAAACCTAGAGGCTTTGACAAACGTCCAATTCATGATGGGTAGAGAGGGGGAAGGATACTGTCCCCTACCATCATGATCCCCGTCATCTCTATTGGAGACAGAAAGCAAGTTTTTTGGATGCCTTTTGCTGTACGCAAATATTTGCATGTGGAAAAATTATAGTGAGAAACCACAAAATACTACCCGGCTGGTGGAAATAGTTCCTCTGCTCCTTTAGCATTTGCTTGCAAACCCCTCTGAGTTGGAAAGAAAGAAAAATAGAGAAAGTCTCTGAATAGAGAAGCTCAGCGATAAAGATAGGTATATATTTCGACGTCAACTGACCTGGTTTACACTTCCCTCTCTAAGAACTGACTCTGAACGCAGTTTTAATTTCCTCTTTGGCACTTTTGCTTTTGGGGTGTAGTTCTCAGCTCAATCCATCATTTATTTAATCTATATATAATGTATTTTACGCCATAATTTCCCCTTGAAAGGACCTAAGATCGCTATCATCCTAGAAATACATGCATGCTTTTACAGAAAACCTGCCTGGAACTTTTTTTTTAAATCATGTATTTTAGAAACTATTTGAGAAATACCTATTTAAACACACTTAAAACATAGGGTTTCGTGTGGATTTCTTAAAGAATGGCTTTTAGTCTCTGAGGTAGGGTGGAACATACTTAGAAATTAACATACAGAAAACAGGTACAGTAGGACCCCAGTATCCGCTGGGGTTTGGTTCCAAGCCTTCCTGTGCATAATGAAAACCATGGATAAGAGAGAATGCCAAAATGTCCCCAAAACTGCTGTTTTGTGATAGCAGCTTGCTTTACAGCTGCTGTTTGTGACAGTAGTTTGCTTTATGGCTGCCGTTTTATGACAGTAGCTTGCTTTACAGCTGCACTTTGTGACAGTAACTTGCTTTGCACCTGCTGAATTATTTATTTATTTATTTCCTCTGCCAACTGTGGATAACTGAATCAGTGGATAATGAATAAGTGGATACAAGGGTCCTACTGTATAAGCAGAAAATGCACCACCTTTAAATACATCACCAAGAGGGCTTCCGAGGAAGGGCATTGCTATAGATTTAACTTAAAATGACAGATATTGCCATCATTGCAATTTAAGCCTTGGAAACCAGGAAAAAGCGATGTAAAAAGCTATTCCTCAGGAGGGATTCAAAATGTGGACCAGTAAAGTTACTTCCAGGGATGGGAACTCAAGCTGCATGACTTACTATCAAGTAAAACTTAAGTTGCACTGGTGATTCAACTCAGGCTGCTATCCCACAACCACTAACTGCTTCAAAGTGCTTGAAGATATGGTTAATAAAACTGTGTCCCCATGACCAGCAGACTTTAAAGGAGAAAAATGCAACCATGCCCACTTAAGCATGACTCAGAGAGTTTTGCAAGTACCTGGTCTCGAGGTGGTAGAAAGCTTGTCTCAGTTCCGATGCGGATTTGTAACTGGTACTTGAGTTCGTGAGGACTCAGAAAATCTGCATCAAAACCTTTTCGTTCTGCTGTGTTGCATTTCCTGCTTGTAGGAACACAAAAGATGTGGTTCTTTAAACTGCGCCCATGGGGACACAGGAACAGTATTTTCAACTGTGTGACCATTCCGGGGGGAAATCCACATTTTACTTTGATCTGGATTTTCTGTCTGTGGGATAGCAGCCTCAGACACTACTTAGTTGTTGTTTTATTAATGGCTTTGACTTGGCTTGCGACTTGGACCCATTTTTCCGAGTCACATTTTCAAGTCCCTATTGTTTTAATGAAGGATACTGTACACTCATCAGAGAAGCTTTGCAATGCTTAGCAGAACAGGCAGGAGAACTAGGAAAACTATGGAGGAGGAGGTTCCCCCCCCCCGTATTGGCCCCAACTCCAAGCACGAGTGTAAGCCGGACTAGGGGAGGGTGGAGGAAACCACCCACCCTCCCTTTGTTTCTGGGGACATTTCATGTTGTTTTGTAGGGACTCAGACTTGGGACTTGGAAAAGACTGGGACTTGGCACTCAGACCCAGAGACTTGCCGACATCCCTGGTTACTTCCCTAATAAAGAGAAGTCAGAAATCAGGAGGCAAAACTCTGGAATCTAAGGAAAAGTCAACACATCCCAGCTCTTTCCTGGTTTGCTAGCATAATAAATGTTCTCCTTCTTTTGAGGCATGTCCCCTCCTTCCCCTCCATGCTCATGCCCAGGCCTTAGGGCAGTGATGGCGAACCTATGGCACGGGTGCCAAAGGTGGCACTCGGAGCCCTTTCTATGGGCACCCGGCATCGCCCCTTCACAGCCACCAGTATACAGGTTAAATTACTGTATTGGCACATTGCAAAAAAAAAAAATTACTGGGTTTTGAATTGCAGTTTGGGCACTCGGTCTCTAAAAGGTTCACCATCACTGCCTTAGGGTATAGAATTGAGGGGGGGGGGCTGATGGGTCTCCGGGTGCAAAAATGGCTAGTTATGCTATAAACAGAAGTTTAGGAAAGCGGAGTGCACACCCAGAGGTTGAGGTTGCTGTTGTCTGCTCTCCTTCACGGATGGCTCCCAGGCAACCCCCTTTCTGCGACTTCCAAGAACAAACTGACCCCGTGTGACCTTGGGGAGAAACCCAGCTCTGTTCTCACTCAGGTGGCGGGCGGCCTCCTTCGCCTCTCCAGCCCGGCTTCTGGTTTGTGTTTGTATATTTTGAGAGTGCATGTGTGTTCCTTCCAACGGGCCCTGAAGATGTCCCAGTCAAGCAGTGTGTGCTCAAGGGCCTCCAACACACACACACACACACACACACACACACACACACAGAGAGAGAGAGAGAGAGAGAGAGAGAGAGAGAGAGAAGGAGAGTTTTCCTCTGGAGATAAATCTGGCCTGTCTCCCCCAAGTGTCCTGCTTATGACTCACTGGCCCTACTCTTTGCTTGGAGTGCTTCCCTATTTATTTATGGGCCAGCTCCTGCCTGGTAGTTTGACGCTGGCTCCCAGCCTGCGGGAAAAGCAATTTCCCTCCGAGGACTCTTGTTCCCTTACGTGCGGTGTCGGGCAGACATGCAGGGAAGCCGCTTCACTTCAGACTCTGTCCCTTCCTCTGGCTTCTTTGGCACGAAAGTTGAACTGGCAGGATTTTTCTCACCCTTGGCGTGGCTGAAGCTGGGAATCGTTATTGGCCGGACTGTAATTCTTAGATTCCCCGGTCAGCCTGGGATTGGCTAGTGGAATTCTGGGAGCTGTAGTCCAGAGGAAAAGTAATTACTTCCTAAGTCTGGATGTGGCCGCCCCTGAGGCATGGAATTAGCCAGCAGAGCAATGTTTCTGCATAAAGTTGTCACAATAAATACAAATCACATACCTTATATATTATATCCTTATAAAAGTTTGCATTTCTCCTATACAGCTCCTATTTTTATTCCAGTGGACCCTCGTATAACAAGCAGTTTGTATAACATAAAATCTGTACAACATAAAAAATTCTGGAGATAGGGGAAATTTGCTTAACAGAATCGCCTCTAGGGCGAATTCGTGCAACATAAAAATGGTCATAATTAAGGATGGCTCTGTTTACAATGCATTCCTATAGGAAATTTGTATAAAGGAAAATTTGCTTAACGTAATTTCACTTGGAACAAATTAATTCCTTTATACAAGGTACCACTGTATTTTCTTTTAGTCAGTGGCCGATGCTCAGTTTATTGGTTCACTGCAAGGAAACAAGAAGAGTGGAGCTATAAAGCCGCCGCCACCACCACCATCATCATGTGGTAACACACCTTGGGTCTTTTTCAAGGAGAAAGGTGGAGTAAGCCTATTTTAAATAAATAAATAATGTATTCTCGAAATAAATAATGGGTCAAACGTGGGGAAAGGAAACTGCTCTTTCAGCAAGACAAGTGAGGGCATGGTGAAAAGCTCTCCAAATAGCATCGGAATTTCTCAGTTGCAATATATAAAATGAAGCCTCTAAGGGTATTTGTACACGACCCCTAAACTCCGCCGCAAATGGCTCCTAGCTCTGGAGCTTAAAATTGTTTCCCCACCAGCTCCGGAGTTGACAGAAAATTAAGTGCGGCCACGCCCACCTCAGCGCGTCCCAGCGCACTTTTCAGGTACCTGCTCTCCGGGGGTGAAAAATCCCAGATCTGGATGTAAAGGAGTGAGTGCCTGGCTCTCCTCGCTTCTGTTTGTTTGTGTTTTTTTTTCCTCCCGCCCCTTTAAGAGAAGGAATCAGGACGACGGGGAGGCTTGGACCGGCAAACGGAGGTGAGCCTGCATTCTTTTGTCCCCTTTTTTTCTCCCTCCCTCCCCTCACGCAGACAGGATCAAGGAAGTGCGGAGGGGTGGGGACGCAGGAAGAGCAATGAACCCCCAAGATCTCTGGTCCGAATTTAAGTGGCCAGCGGATCTTAGGGGTCGTGTGAAAAGGCCCTAAATGTCATAAAACATGACTATAGATTTTCTATTGCTACATGAAACCATCAGAACCCAAGGGCCATTGTGGTTAAAATTTACCAAAAGCTTTCATCGGTATCAGTTGCAATTGCAGGCGACATCTGCTCTCTTCAGTGTCAAGGAGGAGTTGGTAAGTAATCAATGTACAGCCCTCTAAATGGATTGGCAAGACGCTCGCTGGGCTGAATCAGCCTCCCCCACACTCCTCCTCGGGTGACTTGACTTCCTTAATTACAGTGGCCATTATGGTAACCCAAAGCTAAGCCCATCTCACGACACTCCAACCTTTATAAATAACCATCGCCTTAGGAGGGATTTAACCTCCCGACTCCTCAGGAATCCAAGGTAAGTGAAAGGTCTGGCAATGATGCAAGGGACAGACAGGTTTCCTCTGTCGCAGCAGAGGTGCCCTTATTTCATCAAGGCAAGCACGCGGCAGCGTTCGAAGGAATCAGAGCTGCGCCAAAGCCTCTAACGACAATGACAGAGAAAGATCAGGTTGCATCGGGGATGGCTACTGTCCCACAAACATGATGGCTGAAACCCAGCAGTCATTTGCAACCAGAGTAAGCCCATTGGAACAACTGAACTTGGGGGGGGGGGGTTCAATCGTTCTACTTGCAGTGCATTACTGGGTTTCAGCCAGGGTCACCGAGCTTGGAGATAATGCATTATAACACAACGTGATAACCAGATCCATTATTTTGTCTGCTAAGTGCTATCAAACGCCATGGCCTTTCTGATTAAAGCAATGACAGCCTGGGGCACTCCTCTGCTCCACAACATGAACAGGCTTCCAGCTTTACATGCTGGAGGGAGCAACTTGACCAGAACCAATGCAAGTGAATACCATCCAGCATCACAAACCTGATGTTTTCTTTTCCTGTTTCCTAAACCCAAATCCACATTGTCAATCGTTGCCTTAAAGTCTTAATGGGGAAAGGAAAAGAAACCAGATCAGTGGGGTTCCTAAAAACGTAGAAGCAAGCATCACAGAACTTCATGAGATAAAACATGTGTGGGATTGCACTGTGTAAATCTAAATTATGCATTGTTCTTCGCATGCCTACAGACTATAAAGCAGTGGTTCCCAACCTGGGGGTTGGGACCCCTTTCACAAGGGTTGCCATGATCCAGTGAAGAAAAAGGCACAAAGAGCTTGGGTCTGGGGGGGGGGAGGAGAAAGTGGGGAAAAGAGAGAGAGTTACAGCTTGATAGGTTGGAGGGGATGTCAGTCAATGGCATTGGAGGCTGTGATTGGCTGAGGGTGCCTGTAGAGGGAAGTTCTCTATGGCACCTGCGGCAATAGCCTGCCAAAGAGGCCTTGTGGTCTCTTCCAAGCAGGGCAAGGAGTCACCACCACATGAGGAACTGTATTAAAGGGTCACGACATTAGGAAGGTTGGGAAACACTGCTAAAAAGGAAGGCTTCCTATGACGACCAATTCAAGGAAACGTAGACACAAGCTTTACCTTCACTGTGGAAGTCGGGAGCCGTATCTGATGGACTTTGTGCAACTGCAGACCTCCGATAGACCATATGAAGTCTCCCTTGCTCTTCATCCATTTGCCTGCCTTTCTCCAGTGGTTCAATGAAGAATTCATCTTCACCTGCTTTTATCATTCCAGCCTTGTGAGAAGGAGGGAGGGGGGAGAGAAGAAGACAAAGGCTTATGAAGCACCCCTCTTTCCAGACTTAGCATAACAAGTCATTCCTTAGTTCATCAAGTTTAAAATGATTGAAGCTGCATGAAAATGTAAACAGAATGGAATTCCCAAAATATTGGTAGCAAGAAGAACTTGACCTTCAATAACGATCTAAATAAATGGGAAAGGTTTCAGGTTTGTTTGTTTAACTCCATGGAAGCACAACCTTTCATGCTCTAGTAGAGTTCCAGTTTGGATTATTGATGCGTTCAATGTGTGTTGCTTTTGAAGGTGGCATGGAAACATGGTTCCAACTTTGGCTGCCTGTAGGACTATGCTTTCCCCCCAGGACAGCTGTTCCCAGCCTTCAATTCCCCAGGTGTTCTTGGACTTCAAGTCCCTGATGGTGAAGGCTTCTGGGAATGATAATCCAAGAAAACGTTTATTCTGAAGTAACCTCGTACTGAACCGTGGCAATTGCAACATGACCTATACATCAGAAGGAATTCACAAAGAGTTTGACAACTGTACTTTCTCGGTGGCAGTTGTAGTTGGGTTCAATTAGGTCAGGCATGTCCAAAGTCAGGCCCGGGGGCCAAATGTGGCCCGTTTTCAAATTTCAAGTGGCCCACGGCCTCTTCTGCCTACTGGCTCAGCTTGTCACTCATCCCTGCCACCTGGCCCCTCCCCATACTGGATGGAGACATCAGCTTGCAGTTTTACGGTTTGCCTGCCCTCCCTGCCTCTGTCCATCCCCCCAGCCACCTGCCCAGACTACCTGCCCCC
The DNA here is from genome assembly GCA_023846285.1 of Phrynocephalus versicolor. Taxonomy (NCBI): domain Eukaryota; kingdom Metazoa; phylum Chordata; class Lepidosauria; order Squamata; family Agamidae; genus Phrynocephalus; species Phrynocephalus versicolor. Next base: position 5,239,314 of record JAHTLZ010000330.1, on the reverse strand, counting down.
AGCTGTGTTGCTGCAGTGCCTACCCCATTTCCTTGCAAGTCCTAGACTCCTAGAGGCTTGTGCAAAGTCTGGCCCGGAGGCCAAATGCAGCTGAATGGTTGGCCCCCACACATTTTCATCTCACCAAATCTGGCCCTCCTTGCAAAAAAGTTTGGGCACCCCTGAATTAGGTTATCAGGTTCAAGAACACCAAGGGTATCAAAATTTAAAGGTAAAATCAAAGGACAGAAACATAGGTCAGGTCTTCCCGCTAAGCTTCTCTATTTTTTTCACAGTAGGAGAGTGCATTTTGGGCCGTTAAAATGACAGATCCCATAGTTCCCACCTAAGGGATCCATATCTTTGTTATGTGCTGTCAAGTCATCTTGACATACCTTTTGACCATGAATGAATGCTCTTCAAAATGTCCTGTTCTTAGCCGTCCCATTCTATTCTAACAGACTCAAGCCCATGGCCGTTTTTAGGGGGTCAACTTATCTCAGGACCAGAGTACCTGTCGGAGCGTATCTCCCAGAGATCAACCGGGAACAGGCCTACCAGAATGGTGCAGGCGCACTCACTTAGGGTGGCCACACCCAGGGAGGTGCGGAAATTGCTCACACGTAACCGCGCCTTCTCTGTGGTGGGCCCCACGTTGTGGAATAATCTCCCCACGTTGTGGAATAATCTCCCCACGTTGTGGAATAATCTCCCCACTGAGCTGCGCCTAGCACAGTCCCTGCCCGCCTTTAAAAAGGCTTTGAAAACACACCTTTTTAAGGAGGCATTTGGCAACCTTTTTACTTAAGTTTTTTTTTTCCTTTTTCCCTTGCCGCCCGCGTCAGTTCTTCTGAGGGTACTGTGCCTCCCCATTTTAATTGTAATTTGCTTTTATTTTTCTCAATTTTTTTTGTACCTGTTTTATTGTTAGCCGCCCAGAGTTCCGTTTTGGAAGATGGGTGGGATATAAGTGTAATAAATAAATAATATAAGGCTTCCCTATACCTGGGGCTTATAAAGGAAGCTCAGGAGGAGATGCCTTCTATACAGGTAGGTCTCACAGGAAGTTAGGCCTGTTGAAGCCATGACAACTGCCAGGTGGATTGTTTCCCAGGCGAGGACAATTTAGGTGTTCAACAAGGTCTGGATCGGCAGTTGGGACTCCTAAACAGGAGAATTATGGGATTTGTAGTTCAAAAAATCTAAATAGCACATCCCTATCCACCTGCACTCTGACTCCATCCATACTGGGTGACCAAAAAAAACCCCAAAACCTCTCCTTCCCACACGGGAAATTGCCTCTACATTTTTTCCAGAACATGAACACCTTTAATGTGCATTTCCCCCAACTATGTGCATTTTTTACTCTTCATATTTATACTTAAAAAAAAAAACCTCCACATTTCTAGACATGTCCAGTTTTGAAACGTGTGTGTGGTTTGGGGTGCCTTTTGCTTTTCCTCACAAAAATGTGCGCCGCAAACCTCGCAAACGGATTCATGTCTGGTGCAAAAAAAAAAAAAAAAAAAAAAAAAACCCAACTCCCATTCCATTCGTGGTCGTCTTGAGCAACGGGAAACGGATATTTCCATACAGAAATGCATATCCAGCAAATTCTCTTGTTGGGTTTCTTTTCTTTTCTTCTTCTCCTCCCTCTTCTTCTTCTTCTTTCAACCCTTGTAACCACTTGGATGTAGAGAAAGCCCTGTGGTGGGACAGATCAAGCCTGAAGGCAACAGACTCCATCGATTATTAAGCTGAAACAGGAGAAGGCTCTGATTGATGTCCGGGGGGGGGGGAAGGGAGGCAGGAAGGAAGCCAAGGCACCGTCAGCTATACAGAGAAGAATAAGTGATGGCTTCCCCGGTCTCTAAAAAGATTGCATTACTGCCTCACTCAATGCTGGTAACACCACACCTGACTCACGGCATACTTTTTGGCATACCTTTTGATCTTAAAAGAACAGAACTGGAAAGGAATAAAACTAACCGAGGTACCAAATGTCCTAGAACAGTGGTTCCCAACTTAGGGGTCGGGACCCCTTTGGGGGGGTCGAATGACTATTTCACAGGGGTCCCCAATGAGCCAGTGAAGAAAAAGCCACAAACGGCTTGGATCTGGAGGAGGAAGGGGGGAAAGAGTGAGTTACAGCTAGATAGGTTGGAGGGGATGTCAGTCAACACCACCAGAGGCTGCGATTGGCTGAGGGTGCCTGTAGAGGGAAGTTCTTGATGGCCCCTGCGGCAGTGGCCTGCCAAAGGGGGATTGTGGCCTCTTCCACCCAGGGAACATGAGGAAATGTATTAAAGGGTTGCGGCATTAGGAAGGTTGAGAACCACTGGCCTACAGTGTCATACAGAAAGACTCTCCTGCAAGTGGATCCATACAGACTTTAAATAAACTGGTGCTGAAATAATGTATGCCCTCAGAGAGATGCTTCACATGTGGTCCATGAAGGCTGGACCTTGAGTAGCATCAACTCTCCAGGTGTCCAAGTAGAGAAGGGCACAAATCGCTCGCTCACGGTTCGGCCCGATTTGTTCACCACCACCACAGGGACCATGTTTGGGAAGGAATGGAAAAACCTCTTGCTTTGAACTTGAGATGGACATGAATGGTTGTTTTGGTGTTTCGGTCTGGTTTATATACCACAGAAACAGGACCAAAAATCCAGAGGGAGAGGTGATATTCCCAAGCCATGTTATGGGCAGCTAGGGATGTGAAGGGGCATAACATGAGGGCCCCAGGAGTGCAAGAGGCCATAAAACAATCCTTGTTGGGATCTGTTACATGAGATCCACATATTGCTCAGGTGTTAAAAAATCTCAAGCTGTGTACCTTGAAAAGGACATTTGACCAATACATTGATGACTACCTGCCCAAAGAAGTTATCAATTCTGCTTTGCAACCAGTAAAGCCAAAGGTTGAGAGTTCAATTCCCTACTGTAACTCCAGGGAGAAGAGTCAACCTGTGTGGCCGTGGACAAGCGGCACATTCCCAGGGCTCCTCCAGAAGGGAATGGTAAACCACTTCTGCACAGGTTTCTTAAAAGCAAGTCATGCCAGACTAATTTGATCTCTTTCTTTGATAGAATTACAGGCCCAGTGGATGTGGGGAATGCTGTGGATATTGCTTATCTAGACTTCCATAAGGCCTTCCCCATGGTATTCTTGCAAAGAAGTTAGTAGAAAGTGGGATAGATAGTGCTAATGTTAGGTGAATTTGTAATTGGTTGATTGATCGCACCCAAAGAGTAATTATTAATGGCTTCTCTTCAGCTTGAAGAGATGTGACCAGTGGGGTGCCCCAGGGTTCGGTTCTGGGTCCAGTGCTGTTCAATATCTTTATTAATGATTTGGAGGAAGGAATAGAGAGTATGCTAATTAAATTTGCAGATGAAACCAAAATGGGAGTGGTTGCTAATTTCCTAGACTAGAGGATAAAATGAAAATCCTAAATTAACTTGAGAGATTAGAGTACTAGGCCAAAGCTAACGGAATGGGTTTCCACAGAGGGAAATGTACGGTGCTGAATCTAGGTAAAAAGAATGAATTGCACAGATATAGGATGGGGGACACTTGGCTGTAAAACAGTACCTGTGAAAGGGATCTGGGAGTCTTGGTGGACCACAAACTGAACATGAGTCAGCAGTGTGACGCGGCAGCAAGGAAAGCCAATGTGATCTTGGTTGCATCAACAGAAGCATAGTGTCTAGATCAAGGGAAGTGATAGTACCACTCTATTCGGCTCTGGTCAGACCCCACCTGGAGTACTGTGTCCAGTTCTGGTCACCTTAATTTAAAAAGGATGTTGACAACCTCGAGCAGGTACAGAGGAGGGCAACCAGGATGGTTGAAGATCTGGAAGAAATGTCTTACGAGGAACAGCTTAGGGAGCTGGGAATGTTTAGCCTTACAAAAAAAGGCTGAGAGGGGATATGATAGCTATGTTTAAATATTTGAAAGGATGTCATATTGAAGAGGGAACAGGTTTGTTTTCTATGACTTCAGAGACTAGGACTCGGGGCAATGGTTTCAAACTACAGGAAAAGAGATTCAGATTAGACATTTGGAAGAACTTTATGACAGTTAGAGCTGTTTGGCCATGGAGGGTGGTGGAGTCTCCTTCTTTGGAGGTTTTTAAGCAGAGGCTGGATGGCCATCTGTCGGAAATACTGTGATGGGCGTTCCTGCATGGCAGGGCGTTGGGCTAGATGGTCCTTGAGGTGTCTTCCAACTCTATGATTCTATATTCTCCACCTAGAAAAGCCTGGGAAGGATTACCGTAAGTTAGAATCAACTTGAAGTCCCACAATTACTATTATTGATTTCCACGACTACTTAAGGGGGACATGTATGAATATAAGACCTTCGAAGACCGAACCAATCCACCAGTAACTGGATCTGTTGTATAGGAAGTGTCAAAATAAGGAGAGATAAAGGACATCTTCTAATTTTACCACAGTCTGTTAAATTAGTTATCTGTGGAAGTATCATTTCATTGCAACCCACCCACTACTGTCTGTGTACTACTTCTGTTTATACTGTTCACATTTCCCTTCTCCCTGCTCTCACTGGTGACAATATCACAAGCAACAGTACACTATTTACAAACTGAAGCAATGATCAATGTACCGTCACTGATGAACGTAATACAACAGAGGAATTCTTATACCAAATAAAATTTGCAGGGCTTAATTAATTGCCTGAAAATAATTTTACCCAATTTTTCTCTTTAAAAAGGACCTAATGTTGCTTTCATCAATTAAAAGACATTATTTAAAATGAAAAGCAGTAAGACTGTAAATATTTAAAGGGGTTCAACCAATACCACACTTAAAGATGGTAGGCAAAAACAACTCCAAAAAAAGGGATTCAAAAAACAAAAACAAAAAAACAAAAAAAACCACTCAGGCAGCCAGTCACTGAGGGAAAGTCTGCCTGTGGAAGGACAGCAAAAATGGAGCCAACCTGGGCTCTTGTCTGTGAAGATTCTCAATCATCCAGGTGAGTTTATCTGGAAGTTGAGTCATGGCTACTGGACTTCTTTTTTGAAATGAACAGCAAAACGTTTCTATCTCTCAAAAAAGAAGTCCAGTAGCCATGACCCAACTTCCAGAGCCTGGACTCTTGTGGCAGAGATTTCCAGAATCTGTGAGCAGCAACAGAGAAGGCCCTTTCATGTATTCTTCTGAGGCACACCTGTGAAGGTGGCAGGATGGAGAGAAAGGCCTCTCCTGCCTATCTTAGCACCCAAGCTGGTTCATCCTGTGTCCCCATCAAAACACTTCACAAGGTGCCACAAGGTTCTCCATCTAACGGAGACTAGGAGGAACTGAGACGGAAAGTTCTAGATGAACCCATATTTTCTGCTCCTACATTCTCAAATCTCTTACTCTCTCTGCCCGCATAATTTTCCCCTTTTGCCCCTTTTTATTGAATTTTGGCTAAATTTTGATTTCTTTTTCAAAGAAAACGCAATGCCTGTTGAACATCAAGTTCACTCAGGCTTCAAGTGGGTAAAGTTAATGAGGGGACTGGGAGACACTGAACGGGTGGTCAGATTGACCCATGGCCAGACCAGGATGGTGAGAAGCCAGGTTCATAGGCAAGATGTCTAAGGGTACCACCACATCACGTTCTGCCATCCATCTGGGCGTCTTCTCCAAAGAGAGAGAATGGCTCTAGTGATGGCAGCCCAGTTACATGTGGTTACAGAGAAAAACCCTTGGGTCTCCTGAAGTTCCAAATATACCTTAACACTGAGGTTTGTACCAGCTCCTGAGAGCCTGAGACTAAATGAGGATTCTCCTGTTATAATTCATCTGCCTGTTACCCATTTGTAGGTGGACAGTTAAATTGGAATTTGACCAAGGACAACGTGCTCTGTTTATATACTGCCCCATGGTCTCTGGGTGGTTTACAGTATGCAGGCTACACATTGCCCCCCAGCAAGCTGGGTACTCATTTTACTGACCTCGGAAGGATGGAAGGCTGAGTGAATCTTGAGCCAGCTACCTGGGATTGAACCCCAGGTCGTGAGCACAATTTTAGTTGCAGTGCAGGCATTTAACCACTGCTCCACGAGGCACGAGACAGTGCAAATAAAAAAATAGCAAGGTTGCCATAGATCACCCTGGGTATCTCTTCAAGTGCTACATTGAAAAGGGTGCCGTTCAGCAAGCACTAGAGAATTTCTCAATTGCCAATAAAGTAGGACTGTAAAGAAAGCTGGCAGGGGAAAAATACTTTTTTGAAATGTGGTGCCGGAGGAGAGCTCAGCGGATACCCTGGTCTGCCAGTAACACAAACAAGTGGGTCCTAGGTCAAATCGAGCGATCTTTGGAGGCAAGGGGGAGGGAACTAAGGCGTCCCTACTTTGGCATATAATGAAAAGGCCAGATTTCATTTCATTTCATTTCATTTGGGGGGGGGGGAGCAATAATGGTAGGAAAGCTGAAGGACATCAGGAACAGAGGGAGACCAAATACAAGATAGATTAACTTCCTTAAGGAAACCATAGGTTGAGCAGGGAAAGGGTGGCCCAATGGTCATACCACACCTCAAAGCAACCCTGTTTAGCACCATCTAAGCCAGTGACCCATAACCTTGTGTAACCTGGTTTTCTTGGGACTGCAATGTCCAGAAACCCTGGCCAGCACAGTTGGTGGCAAAGGCTTCTGGGAACTGCAGGCAAAGAACACTTGGGTTACTCAAGGTTGGACACCACTAGTCGAGACGACATATGGCTATGCAGCGAACTACAAGCGAAAAGACCCAACAAACCTGGCTAGTTTGTGATTCATTTCATGACCTGGTTCAGGACAAATCAAAATGAAATGTTGAAGGTTTTTCCCTTTGGCATTTTGTTGGCTCCAGCAAAAGGGGATGGATGCTCTACTATCCACCCCTCCCACTGCCCCGGTCACCTCCATCTATGTGCTGTTTTGCTCACTACCACCACTACCATCGCCCCTACCAGAGGTGCTATCATCAGAGGCCGTGGCCCCATGCTCAGAGGCAGTGCTGGGCTCTCTCTCCACAACATGAACAGGGAAAATGAACCACGAAACACAGCCAAACAGCCAGAAAAACTTCACAATAGCTACCTTCAAAAATACACTACAAAACAGTTTGTTTGTCCAGGCATTTGTAGAGGTTTGTGATATAGCTATCAATCAAGAAGTATCCCCAACCACTAACTTGTTTAGTTCATGGCCCTCTCAAACTTTCAGCACTTCAGATGTTTTGGACCACAACTCCCACAGTCCTTTGTCATTGGCAATACAGGCTTGGAACTCTGGGCGTTGTGGTCCCAAACACCTGGAGGGCTGAAGTTTGGACACCACTGCTCTAGGGCATTCTATGTTGTGTGTGTGTTGTGTTGTTACAGTTGTGACAACTCTTCATGACTCCCATGACCATGAGGTTTTCTTGGCAGGAATGCTGGAGTGGTTTGCCAATTCCTACTCCGGGCACCTACAGCACCTGGTATTCCCTGGTGGTCTCCCATCCAAGTGCTAACCAGGGCCGACCCTGCTTAGCTTCAGAAAGCAGGCGAGATCGGATGTACCTAGGGCAGTGGCAAACCTTTGGCACTCCAGATGTTTTGGACCACAACTCCCACAGTCCTTTGTTATTGGCAATCTAAGATTGGAATTCTGGGAGTTGTAGTCCAAAACATCTGGAGTGCCGAAGGTTTGCCACCGCTGGGCTAGGGCATCTAGGCAGCTGCAGAGCATTCTAGGCTGGGATAACTGAGGGCGCTTTTACACGACCCCTAAAATCCGAGGCAAAGGGCTCCCAGATCCAGAGCTTAAAAATGTTTTCCCACCAGATCCGGACTATAAAAATAAATTAAGTTCAACCACGCCCACCTAAGCGCATTCCAGTGCACTTTTCAAGTACCTGGCCTCCAGGAGGTAAAAAATGCACATTGTAAAGCTGTGAATGCTGGGCTCCCTCGCCTTCTGTTTCTTTTTTTGTCCCCGCTGCCCCTTTAAGAGACATGAATGACGGGGCTGCTCGGGGCTGCTTCCACTGGCAGATGGAGGTGAGCCTGCATTTTTTTCTCCCTTTTTTTCTCCCTCCCCTCATGCAGACAGGAGCAATGGCGTGCGGAGGGGTGGGAACACAGGAAGAGCAACAAGCCCCCATGATCTCTGGTCTGAATTCAAGTTGACACCGGATTTTAGAGGTCGTGTAAAAGCGCCCTGAGCTACCTAGATGCTCCCCACCTCACCATCCCCCAAATTTGTGTTTTTCCCTTTGGAGAAGCCACTAATGCAAGTGACAAACATCAAGATTCCCCTCCCCCAGTGGGATTTTTATCTTGCAGGTCTGCATAAGTCTGCTGCTGACCCACAAGGAAGCTGTGTGTGTCACTGATCTACCATTCAATTAGCCTTGCTGCTCCAAAGCTGTCTGGGCCTTACAAATTAATCAAATTAAAGAATCCAATGGGTTAAGCTTCGTGGAATTGAGAAGCTATTAATTAAGAACAAGCATCTGCTGCTTTGCTCCTGCACTTTGGGAGCGGTGGAGGTGGAGGGACATCCATATAGGACTGCATTGGCGGATTCCGCAAACCTCAAACGTTGTGCATTGACTACAATAATTAGATGCCAAACATTAGATATTTATATCGTGGTATTTAATCCTGTTGTTGAAGGACATGTTGGGCACAACTGTGCCATGATGAAGTGGAATGTGGGCTCACAGGAGCAAGGCCCTCAGATTGTAGGGGTGTGTAGATGATGAAATCATCTGCCATCCACTTCAGGATTTCATGTCCCTTCCGTGACGGCCTCACAATACCTGAGGAACAATGACTTTTTACGGGATCAGTACATGGTTGAAACCGATCCCTGTTGTGATAAAGGTTGTTGGAGGATTTGGGGTTCTGACTAAGTAATCAGGAGCGATGAGCCTTACAAAAGGCCTGCTCTTCCCTTGTTGATGTAGCACTGCCTGTCTTTGATTTTCATTCCCTTTGAGTCTCCTCTGTTCAAGACAAGCGTCTAGCCTGGGGTTGTAAAAGGCTTGGTGATTTTGAGATCCTCACCAATAATCATCCATTTTCCAGCTCCGATGAATAACGAGAGGGACCAAGTATAGCTTGCCTGAAAAATGCCAAGCGTGCTTTGTAGAAGCAAAAGGCACACAGAATCATACATGCCTAAACCGATGGACAGTGGGGCAATTTACACAGGCATAGTTTCTTCAATGGGAAAAATACATTGGCTGAGGAATACAGCAGCAAAAAGCACCTAAATAAATATGTGCCTTACAAAAAGTGTCTGCTGCATTTATCCACCAATTTCCATGGGGAAGAACTATCCATGTTTCATGACCAGGAATAATAAAAGAAGTGTTGGGAATAGAGATGGGTTTACTGCCAGTGCATGCCCATCTCTAGAGAGGAACGGAGGTCAAATCGGAGGAACTACAATGAAATTGAGATAGCAAATGCATCACACTCCTTCTTTAATCTTGGAAGTGCCTGGTTACTACCTCAGTTTAACTGTTTAACCTTGGAATTCTCAGGATGCAGTCCAACAACCCATCTAAATAAGACAGCAGGTTTACAATTTTTTTGTTGTTCGAAATGACAAACGAAAATTGTGCTGAAAATCGCGCAAAAAGCGGGTAGAAATGACAAACGAAAAAACGAAAAACAGTAACGAAATTTTTCAAAAAATTCATGACAAATGGCAACGAACCGAAACAGACCTCTCAACGACAAACGAAAAACCGAAACGCCATTTTTCTGTTTCGTGCCCATCTCTAATTGTTTTGTACAGCTGCTCTATTTAGAATAGCTTCGATAGAAATCAGCTCAGGCTACTGATTGCCAAGGTTCTACGAAAACATGGCCCTTGAAGAAGAAGCAGCAGCAGCGAACGATGCGGTTTGGTTTCGTTTCGTTCGGGTCACTGGCTCAACAGAATCATTACTGAAGAAGTTTGAAGAGTCCCGTGTTGCATCAGTTTCATACCCCAGGGTTGGCCAAGTAGAGGTTGACAGACTGCCAAGAGCAACACGTGAGAGCTGGCTGAAAAGAGGTGCATATGTAGTGTGTGTGTGTGGAGGGGGTGGTGGAGTGCAGACTGTGAAGACAGCCTTCCAGTCTTTAACTTCTTAAAGAGCGGACATAAAACATGCCTTTATAGGGACGACACGGCCTCTTCTTAAAAAACACATATTCAGGCACCGGGCAGACACAGCTACCTTTCACCCTCTCTGTTGGTTTAAGGTGTGTTCGATTCGGTGACTCTGCGGGGCTTGCGTCACGACATACCTGCTGCTCGCTTTTTTAAGCCTGGGGATGAAAAACGTCCACAGCCGCAAGGAACACTGGCCGATTTACAAGAGGAAAACTGAAAGCCAAGAGGAGCTAACGATGCCCACATCACTTTTCCCCTCGGTCTGCCCTCCCCAGCCAAACAGAACTGCAGGAAGGTGATTATGGGTTTCCTAATTCCATAGGAATTAAAGGTAGTTTTTTTGCTGGGGGGGGGTTCTTGTATTTTAGAGGGACTTTTGGTCCTCTTCCATGGCATCTGTAACCCTTACAAGATGGGAAGATTCTCTAGCAAAGGACTACGAGCGTTTTAGAGAAATGCTATACTAGTATGTTTTGCTAATATCATATTTGGAAATAGGGCTGCCGGTCCCCAAGGGAAAAAGGAGAGTGGTGTTAAAAAGAAAAATCAGAGCAGAAGCCAGACTGAAGAGCTTGCAAAAATCTATTCAAGGAAACAAACAAACAAAACACAGGTTGATACTGCACAGAGAAGTCTGATACCATGTCAACTCTCACAGCTTTGTCCTGTGAGTGCCATAGATTGGGAAAGGAGCCTTGAGGTTCTGCGGTTCAACTGCAGTGAAGACTGTGCTTGTGACCCATAAGAAGAGCCATGCTGGATCAGGCCAAAGGCCCATCTAGTCCAGCTTCCTGTATCTCACAGTGGCCCCACCAGATGCGTCTGGGAGCGCAAGAGACTAGGTATCTGCCTCCTGCTACCACTCCCCTGCATCTGGCTCTTGAAGTACCCCGGTTTTAAGCCTGGAAATGACACCTCTCCATCATGGATTGTCACCTGGGATGGACTTTTCCTCCAGGAATCTGTCCAATCCCCTTTTGAAAGCATCCAGATAAGATGCCATCATCACCTCTGGTGGCAGGGAGTTCCACAGACTAACAACGTGCTGGGTGAAAAAACATTTTCTTTTGTCTGTTCTTACTCTCCCAGCTTTCAATTTGAGTGGATGTCCCCTAGTTCTAGTATTTTGTGAGAGGAAGAAGAGTGTCCCTCTATCCACTTGACTCATGCCCTGCATTATTTTGTACATCTCAATCATATCCCCCCCTCAGGTGCCTTTTTTCCAGACTAAAGAGCCCCAAATGTTTTAGCTTTTCCTCATAAGGGAGGTGCCCCAGCCCAGGTTCAATCCTGGACTCAGGTAGTCGGATGAAGGTTGCCTCAAACTTCCATCCTTTCCAGGGTTGGTAAACGGAAGCCCCAACTCATGGGGTGGAGTTGACTTGACGGGACATCAACAGGCACAGGGCGTGGAAGAAGCCAAAGAAAGATAAGAGGTAGAATCGTGTGCATGTGTGTGCAGGCACTGCAAACCAGGGACTTCTAAAACGGGGGGAGCAAAATTAATTGCAGCAGCCCGGCTCTAGGCACTACTTCAGGAAAATAATTGAAAACGTGAAGAATCGCCTTTTTTTTTTTTTTTACTGTCATTATTCAATAATGCCCCTAAGCATATGCTTACTTTTAGACACTTGCCATAATTGGTAGCACATGCTCTCTGCTTTCTCTGAAAAAGAGCGTGGAGACCACAACGCCGCCGCCGCCGCCATGCACACATGAACGCAATTAAGGCACCGTCCCTTGAAAGCAAGGGGGTACAGTGGATGGGCTTTGCCAAAGCTCCGACCTTGACGGGAGCGACGGTCCCTCCCACCCCCGCCCCAAGGCGCCAAGTTGCAGGGCATCAAACAGTGACAGAGCAAAAGGGTTGCAAAGGCCAGCCAGGGCTGAACTGGGTCAAGAGTGGCCTCTGTTTGGCTTGGCCGAGAGAGAGAGAGGGGGGCTTCGAACCCGCAACTGGAACGAGCAGGTTGATGTTTAAACCAGAAGCACAGCATAAATAAATAAATAAATAAATAAATAAATGCCTTCTTCATTTACACACACACACACACACACACACACACACACACACACACACCAGCACTCTGGAGCAGACTTGTGAGTCAAAAGGTTAGCTTTCCTCCCCTCTGCACTCAGGTTTCAGAAGGAACACCGAACACACCCAGCAGCTTTTGTTTGGGTTGAAAAGGCCATGAATGCCTCCTTCACCTTCGTGCTGGTGCTCATTTTCCCCATCCATCTTTCTTTCACACTGATCTTGTTGCAGAAATTTAGATTATTATTATTATTTTGGTTACATTAGCGGTGCAACAGAACTGCAGGGATTCACAAAGCAAAACAGTTTTGAATTCCCCAGATACAAAAGTGGAACAGGTGATACCTTTGGGCGACTAGAAAAATAACAAAAATGTTGCTAATATTTCAAGGGCGAAACCGTCTTCCTCAGAGTAGTACCAATAGGTTATAACGTGGCAAAAGATGGATTTGCTGGGAGTTATTTCTTAGATATAAGGTCCTTGGCAAGATGGGGAAAAAGCCAGGCAGTCCCTTAGTTGAGGCTCGGAGCTTGGATGTTCTTAGGCTGCATCCGAATTGAAGGGAGGGAGGTGTTTTTATTGCCTCAGTCCTTCCAAAGACATGTCATGGCTCACATACACACATTCACAGTTCCCCAGAGTAATCCATCCCCTTTCTCTCCAACTGGCACTTACAGCCTCAGTAACTGGCTCTCAGATATCAGTAGAAGAAATAATTAAAAGGCCTCATTACTTACAATTGAACAGAAGAAACAGCAAACTGACAAACATGGCTGTCTTCAACAGACTCACTGCTTTCAATGGACTTATGAGAGTCTGTGAAGATTCTCAGTCGTCCAGGTTAGTTTATCTGGAAGTTGAGTCATGGCAACTGGACTTATTTTTCTTGAGCGACTAAAACATTTCGCTGCTCATCCAAACAGCTTCATCAGCCGGAATAAAGCTAGTTGTGAGTCCTCTATCTTATAGTCAGCTTTGACCTCTTGTCACCCTGATCTCAAACCACCTATCTGTCTAATGCAGTGAAGAGTGTGCAGACCTCTACATTGGAGAAACTAAACAGCCATTAAACAGGAGGATGGCCCAACACAGGAGGGGTAACAGCTCAGGATGAGAATCAGCAGTACATCTCAATTGAAGGACACTCATTCAAAGATGAGGATGTACACATATTAGACAGAGAAGATAGGTGGTTTGAGAGAGGGGTCAGGGAAGCCATTCATGTGAGCATTGTAAACCCCTCTCTCAATGGGGGGGGGGGAGAGAGACTCAGGCACAGTCTATCTGCCACGTATCCAACTGTGCTTTCAACAATACCCAGACAAATAAAAAAGCCTTCACCACCAAGGCTAACGAGACCCATACTTTATGGGTTTCAGAACCTTAGGCCACTGTTCCTTAGGGCTATGGATACTGTTGTCCACCTAACGAGCCTATTCACGCCATTGTTCATCTTATAAGCCTATTTCAGACCAGGCTGTCAAGAGGTCAAAGCAGACTATAATGGGGTCTAGCTTTATCCAGACTGATGAAGCTGTTTGGATGAGCAGAGAAACATTTCTATCTCTCTAGGAAAAGAAGTCCAGTTGCCATGACTCAACTTCCAGACTTAAGAGAGGGAGAAAGAGCACTGAGATGACAGGTGGGTTTCTGAATGCACAGACAAGGGAGGAACAGTTGATTATTTATCTCCTCCTGCACTCTAGTCCTCATTCAGCTTGCATCAGCTTTGTCTTCAGTTAGAAACCCCTCTGTTTACCTCACCCATGCAGCTTCTCTTCTCTCCCAGCCCACAGTTTCCCTCCTGTTTTTTTTCCACCTCCTTGGTACTCACTCAGCCTTCTCCTCCTCTAATTTTTTTTATATTTCCCCACGAGGCACCAAAATTCATTCTCTCTTTCTTTCTGAGTAAACTATAGAACTTGCAGTCAAGTTTCTGCTCAAAACCTGAGTTTGATCCCTTGAGATTACAGTAACCTACCACCGATCGCCGGGGTTAAGGACCCACCCCACCTGCAATGCATGAAAATCCGCAGTATGTGGAAGTGGGGGGGGGGCTGGGGGGGCGGGGCGATCTTGCGCGTCTCTGAGCAGTCTTGGCACGGCGCGCACAGGCAGTGTTGCGGGACCTGACCTCCTGCCGCCGCCCGCCCATGCCGCCTGAGACTTCTCGGAGGGGCCGGGGTGGCAGTGGGGAGTGACGCAATCACTCCCTGCCGCCCCTCCACGGGTCTCCAAGGCCTTTCGGAGGGGCCCGGGGGCGGCGGGGAGCGACCCGATCATTCCCCGCCACCCCCCCACGTGGCTCCAAGGTGCAGGTACTGCGATCCCACGATATAGCGGGACCGCAGTACCTGAACCGCAAAATGGCGGGGGGTGACTGTAGTACTGTACATGCAGTCAAGACTCTGCTCAGAACCTGAGTTTGATCAGGTAGTCAGCTCAAGATTGACAGCTCAATTTATCCTCCTGAGGTAGGTAATTTGAACACCCAACTGATTTGAGGGTGGTGGTGGTGGTGGGGCAATGTTTAGCCTGCAGAATTAAACTGTAAACTACCCAGACAGTGTTTTAAATGTTGTGGGATGGTATATTAAGAACTGGTGTGGGCCCCTCACAGTCTTGGCAAACTGGAAAAGTGACCCATTCCTGTTTTAGAAAAGCAGTTGTTTCTTATAATCCTAATTCAGTATCAAGAAATATTGAGTGGCTCAGCTGGTTAGGGGATTCTGGGAGTTGTAGTCTAAAAACCAACTGTTTTAAGCTTTGGGGGCTGTCACTGTTCTATTCCCACTGGTTTAAAAGCACTTATGTAGGACTATTTCAAGTGCATTGCAACCAAGCAGGAAAACAGCAATATAGCAGATGTGGATATTCTTACTGAACAGACAATAAAAATATTTTATATTGTTGAAAACAAAAGCCAAGAATACATGCCAGGCTTTGGAAGGGTTCACGAATCTGCACTGAGTTTCATGTGTTACTGTTTGCACACACATGTGTCTAAAAAAAGAAAAGGAAAGAAAACAAAAGTATTTCTGGCTCTTATCAGGAGAATTCTGGCTCTTATCAGGAGAATTGCGGGAGGGAGAGTGGAAGGGGGAGGGGGTGGAAACAAAAGCACCTGCAAACTTTTAAGATCACACGGCCAATAGTGCAGCTCTTCGCATCACACTTTATCATAATAAAAGAGGATTACATGGCAGGAAAGGAAATAATAGAATTCTTTTGGTGACTTTTATGACTGCAGATATATTAGACTCTCAAGGAAAAGTGGCCAGTTCCCGACTACAACATGCGGAATTCTGGAGGAGGGAGGAAGAAACCGAGCAGCCTAAGAAGCAGAGGAGGAAGCTGGATGGAGGAGCACCTATGCAGGAGGAATGCCTAGATTTACATTAGGGTAAAATTGAGGAAGCTTTGCAGGCTGAATGGGATCCAGGCAAGGATGACAGGGGTGGGACTCAGTGGGTGGAGCCTTGTCCGGAAGTGGATGAGAGCACCCCATTGCTGGCTTATGAACTTGGACCTGACTGGAGAGACTCTACTCACCCCCTTGTACAAACACCCATGGATTGAGACGTACAAAGTAATGCAGGGCATGAGTCAAGTGGATAGAGGGAAGCTCTTCTCCCTCTCACAAAATACCAGAACAAGAGGACATTACACTCAAATCGAGGGCTGGGAGAGTAAGAACAGACAAAAGAAAATATGTTTTCCCCCAGCGTGTTGTTAGTCTGTGGAACTCCCTGCCACAGATGGTGGTGATGGTATCTGGCCTGGATGCCTTCAAAAGGGGATTGGACAGATTCCTGGAGGAAAAGTCCATCACAGGTTACAAACCGTGGTGGAGATGTGTAATCTCCAGTCTTAAAACCGGGGTACTTCAAGGACCGGATGCAGGGGAGTGGTATCAGGAGACAGAGATCTAGTCTCATGCGCTCCCAAATGCATCTGGTGGGGCCGCTGTGAGATACAGGAAGCTGGACTAGATGGGCCTTTGGCCTGATCCAGCATGGCTCCTCTTATGCTCTTGTGTTCTTATGATGCTCTTAAGAGTCACAGAATCATGGAGTTGGAAGGGGCCTCTGAGGCCCACCACAGTGCAGGAATCCAAATCTGCCAGACAATTGTCCAATTTACTCTTGGACTCCTCCAGTATTGGAAGGCTCACTGCCTCCCAAGATCATTGGTTCCATTGTTGTACTCCTCTAACCGTTAAACAGTTCCCACCCCCATGATAGTCAACTGAGATCTGGCTTCCTGTAGCTTGAGCCCATTATTACAATTTTATGGAGATGCTCAAACTGCCGAGAGCCTTGCAAGGACAGTCCTACAGCACGTCTGCACAGGTGATGCACACAGAATTTGACCTATGTTCCACATATGATAGGGAGACCAGCATCAAACCTGAGACTGGAGCTGTACCTACACACTGGATCTATCAATCATGTGAACTTGCCCTACTCTTTCCTGCACCTACGCTCCTGGGACGGACAGGGCAGTAGCTTTTCCCTTCTTGCAGCATCATCAGCTCCAGTTCAATTGGGCTGCCGGTAATTCATACGTGGGTCCCCCCACCCCCAGTTGGAAGCGGTGATGTCAGGGAGAGAGAAACGGGCAAATCAACTGCCACCTTTGCTAAAGCAGGAATCCAGAAGGAAAATTACTTGTCGGACTGCCTGGACAATCGTGTTTTGTTTGGGTCTTCTTTCTTTCTTTTCTTTTCTTTTCTTTTCTTTTCTTTTCTTTCTTTCTTTCTTTCTTTCTTTCTTTCTTTCTTTCTTTCTTT
>JAHTLZ010000330.1:5202353-5222328 GCA_023846285.1 Phrynocephalus versicolor | reverse complement strand
TTTCTTTCTTTCTTTCTTTCTTTCTTTCTTTCTTTCTTTCTTTCTTTTCTTTTCCTTCCTTCCTTCTTTCTTTCTTTCTTTCTTTTCTTTTCTTTTCTTTTCTTTTCTTTTCTTTTTTTTTGTATAGATCTCCAAGGGCAGAGGATGTGATTCAACACTAGTTCCACAACACATACCTCAGAAGCATCCAATCACTGCCCACTTCTTCCACCTTGCTTTTCTGAAACTACTCAGTCATCCACCCACCCCCACCTTCTTCCCAAGCCACCTTCTTTTCAGGAAGCCAGGTTTACTATTACAGTGGTACCTCTTAAGGCAAATGCCTAGTAAGATAAAAATCTCATAGGAAGAAAAAAAATCAGGAAATAGGGTAAGACATGCTTTGCATAACAAAAATTCCTTATGGGATGCTTCGCAAGACAAAAAAAACCATTCCACATCTACGGGGGGTGGGGTGGTGTCAGTTATTTTTGTCTTTATTCTAGCCCCCAGAGTGGATTAATCCATTCCCAATGCATGCCTATTGGAAACCGAAATTTTCATAAAACGAAGCAACCCAGAGCCTTTGGAGTGGATTAATCCACTTTCAATGCATTCCTATGGTACCAGCTGTCAAGTTCTTCCTGGAGCTGGCCCGGATGGGAGGGAGGTGCAATGTGCGTGCGTGCACACACACACATAAACGAAACATCTTGGTACATGTGCCACTCGCCTCTTCTCCCCCCGCTGGACGAGCGCTCTCTCCATCCCTTGCAGCCCCGGCTGGCACCACACCAGCAGAGCAGGTGGGAGCACCGCCGCTGCCACACTGGTAGGAGCCACCTGTTTCTCATGCAGCCTGCTGCCACCTCCTCACTGCCACTGGCAAAGGACAAGGAAGAGGAGGAGGACTGCTGCAACAGGAGGAGCCAGAGGAGGAGGAGGGACAGGTGGTGGTGGTGGAGGAGGAGGGACAGGAGGAGAAAGAGGAGACTTCGGGTATTTGTACACGACCCCTAAACTCCACAGCAAATGGCTGCCAGATCCAGAGCTTACAATTGTTTCCCCAACAGCTCCGGAGTTTGCAGGAAATTAAGTGCAACCACACCCACCTAAGCGCGTCCCAGCGCACTTTTCTTGTACCTGCTCTTGGAAGGTGAAAATCCCCAGGTCCAGATGTAATCTGGTGAGTGTGGGCTCTCCTCGCTTCTGTTTGGGTTTTTTTGCCTCCTGCCCCTTTAAGAGAATGAATCAGGACGACGACGGGGCCTTCGGAGGTGAGCCTGCATTTTTTTCCTCTCCCCCCCCCCACACAGACAGAAGCAAGGAAGTGCAGAGGGGTGGGGACGCAGGAAGTGCAACGAACCCCCAAGATCTCTGGTCCGAATTTAAGTGGCCAGCAGATCTTAGGGGTCATGTGAAAAGGCCCCTGGAGGGCCACTGCTAAGCCAAAGGGTGCAGCTGAGGCATTGCGGCCATGCAGGGGGAGAGGCCCGGTAGCGGCAGTGATGGTGGCAGTGGTCCCTGGGCTCAGCTGGGCTCCATTTGGCTCAGCTGTACCCTGCTGCCTGCTTGCCCTACCGCTTGCTCCAATGGATCCCACCAGCCATGCGCAGCCTCTCCGGCATGCAAGCTCAGTGCCGGGCGCCTGCCCTCCTCCTCTTCCTGCTGTTGTCACTGTGGGCGGTGGAGAAAGAGAGGGCAGGAATGCACATTGCCACTCCTAAAATGTCGAACTGCAGCCACACCAGCTTGACCCCCCTCTACCCAGTCCCCATCCAAAAGCCTCCCTGTCAACCACCAATTCCCGGGACATTTCCATGAAAATAAATGTTCTGGGAAGACAGCGGAACAAAGGCTGAAAAAAGGTAATGTCCCAACCAAATTGGGACACTTGACAGCTATGCCTATGGGAAACAGCGTTTTGTAAGACAATTTTTTCTTAAAACAAATTGACTGATAGAACAAATTAAATTTATTTTAAGAGGTACCACTGTACTTCCCTGACACCCAGGGGAACAAAAAGGGCATTCCACAAGGCACACAACCAACGGCAAACAGCCTAAGAATCACTGTGAGTTTTTCAGGCTATTTGGGTGTGTTCTGGAAGTTTTTCTTCCTGATGTTTTGCCAGACTCTGTGGCCGGCATCTTCAAACTGCAGCCTGCAAAAGATCAAAGTTCAGTGATTCCCACCCAGCCACAAGCACTGGTGATCAGTTCACACAATAGAACAGCTAACGACACCCATCAACTAGAGAAGGATTGCTGCCACCCCTGATTGCAGTGAAACTTCTTAATCCCTCCATCACAATACGATAACACCTCTTTTCCTGCATAGGACAAGTTTCCTCTTTCCCACAACTTTAAAACCCCACAGTCTCACTCACTCTATACCCCAGAGCACAGAGAGAACTCCTGGTTCCCTGAGCAACTTGCCTTCTGAAGATGCTGACCACAGTGTCTGGCAAAACATCAGGAAGAAAAACTTCCAGAACACAGCGAAACAGCCCAAAAAACTCACAATGCCTATCAGATCCCAGCCATGAAAGCTCTTGAGAATACAGCCTAAGAACCTCTTAAAATGCTCCACTCTTTCCTTGGCTTTACTGTTTGATGGAGTGGCTTAAACTTTAACACAAAGACAGCAATGCTGGATAAGTAACCCAAGCCGGATACAGATTGGGATAAAGGGAGACATGTGGTCCAACCCATGCTGGAGGCTAGCAAGGCTCCGTTTCTGAACTATGGGTTCCAGCGTCCTGCAGGTAGCAGTCAAACTTATTGTCCTCGAAGAGGTTTGATCCTTTTTCAAAGCCATACGTTTTGATGGCCACAATGTGGCACTGAGCCTTCCAGCCCACTTCTGCCGTCTCTGTGTTTTTCTTGTAACAGCCGGCCTCAAACCAAACAGAGGATAGGAAAGAGCACCTACCTCTCCCTGGAGTCTCCTTCTTTGGAGGTTTTTAAGCAGAGGCTGGATGGCCATCTATCCGAAATACTGGGATGGGTTTCCCTGCATGGCAGGGGGGTTGGGCTGGAGGGCCCTTGAAATCTCTTCCAACGCTACGATTCTATGATTCTTTCTGAACTATTTTCCTTCCTTCCTCACTTCCTTCCTTCTTAAAATATATTCTACAAGAGGGATGTCAGTTGACCCTGTGCTCCAGAAGTTCTTTCATGGCTTGGTTCAACTCCAAGAGATACAAAGCAACAATGCAAAGAGGAGCGACTGTAAGCATATAATCAACCATTGGTCAATCACCATAAGCAGTGGCTTGTTGAAATAAGAATTTCCAGGTCAAAGTAATCACTTCCAGATGGATATGAGCCCTGGCTGCCTCTGGCTGCAAGCATTCCTGGGAAAGGAGGAGGAGGAGAGAAAATATATGCTGGAAGGGACCAGTAAAAAAAAAAGGCTTCTTCCTTCCAAGGCAGATCCTAGAAAAGAAAGCTTTCACATTTTGCCTACCCCAAAACAAATACACACCTGAGTCAGAACAGGTCACTGAACTAGCCTTAAGGCTATAGCAGCATTAACAAATACAGTATCACCCTCTGCACTGAATACACTGAACCTGCGTTACTTTTCTTGCACGATAGACCAGATTCTGCTCAGCATTTCCATGTACAGGCAAGTGTACTGTACAAAGCTTTAGTCTCCTCTTCCTGGAAAATAAATCACTCATTTGGTGCTTTTGGATCAACTCATTATCCTTATTTGTACACGACCCCTAAACTCTGCCGCAAATGGCTCCCAGCTCCGGAGCTTAAAATTGTTTCCCCAACAGCTCCGGAGTTTACAGAAAATTAAGTGCGGCCACGCCCACCTAAGCGCGTCCCAGTGCACTTTTCAGGTACCTGCTCTTGGAGGGTGAAAAATCCCAGATCCACTTGTAAAGGAGTGAGTGCCCGGCTCTCCTCGCTTCTGTTTGTTGTTGTTTTTGCCTCCCGCCCCTTTAAGAGAAGGAAGGATGACGACGGGGCTTGTGGAGGCTTGGACCAGCAAACGGAGGTGAGCCTGCATTCTTTTGTCCCCCTTTTTCTCCCTCCCCTCACGCAGACAGGATCAAGGAAGTGCGGAGGCGTGGGGACGCAGGAAGAGTAACGAACCCCGCAAGATCTCTGGTCCAAATTTAAGTGGCCAGCGAATCTTAGGGGTCGTGTGAAAAGGCCCTATAAGGCATAAATTGCTGGAACAGACCATCAATGCATACAACTAATTTGCACACTGGAGATATATGGGGAGACAGCTAGCTCAGGTGTTTTTCCCTTTGGACCTTTTCCGGTTCCACATGCAGATTGATACTCATAAGACTCCTTAGATTCTGCTGCTTCTTCCATTTCAGTTAAAGAGGCAGACCTGGAAAGCCACTATAGGCTGTCTATAAATAGGTTAAAATAATTTTTCTCCCTTCCTGCAACATCCGCAAATGGATTCCCAGATTAATAAACAATGTGGTTTCCACTAGCTTTTCTACCCATTTCCAGAATGCTTATAGACTTAACAGTCAGAAGGTTCATATTTGCACACTACACTCTACAGTGACCCCCTCCCGCCACCTATTGTGAGGGTTAGGGAAAATCCGCAATATATGGATGCAGGTCAGGTAGGGCCTGGGGGGCCGAGCTGGGAGCCCTTGTACTTATCCCCAGCCTGGCACTGCCCCAAACTGGCCTGCGAGAGCCTTCCTGGGCCTTCTGGAGGCCCGAGAATGGCCTCCCTGTGAACTGGAAGTGACTTCTGGTAAACCAGAAATCATTTCTGAGGCCTCCGACAGGCCTAGAAAGGCCCTCAGAGGCCTCGGAGATGATTTTCTGTGAACTGGAAGCCCTTCGCAGACCCGTTCGGCCGAGAGCCCTTTTTAAAGATTGCCTGCCACTTGCCCGCACCTCCCCGGGGGTGCAAGCGAGCAGTGCGCGATGCCAAAGGGGGTTTCAGCCATGGAGCCGAGTGCTCAGCTCCGCGGCTGCTTGCCCTTTTTAAAGATCATCAAACACTCCCCCGCACACACACCCCGGGGTGCAGGCAAGCGATGCACAATGCCACGGCTTTTGGACGTGGAACTGAGCGCTCGGCTCCACAGCCAAGAGCCCTTTTTAAAGATCGCCCGCCACCTGCCAATCCCCACCGGGAGTGAGGGCAAGCGGTGCACAATGTTTAAAATTGTGCCCTTCCCCCACCCGACCTGCATCCACATATCATAGATTTTCAATGATCGCGGGTTGTGTGGGTCCCTAACCCCCGCGATAGGCGGGGCTTTACTGTACTATGGTCCTGCGATATAGGGTATTTGTACACGACCCCTAAACTCCGCCGCAAATGGCTCCCGGCTCCGGAGCTTAAAATTGTTTCCCCACCAGCTCCGGAGCTTTCAGAAAATTAAGTGCAGCCATGCCCACCTAAGCGCGTCCCAGCGCACTTTTCAGGTACCTGCTCTTGAAGGGTGAAAAATCCCAGATCCGGATGTAAAGGAGTGAGTGCCCGGCTCTCCTCGCTTCTGTTTGTTGTTGTTTTTTTCCTCCCGCCCCTTTAAGAGAAGGAATCAGGACGACGACGGGGCAGGGAGGCTTGGACCGGCAAACGGAGGTGAGCCTGCATTCTTTTGTCCCCTTTTTTCTCCCTCCCCTCACGCAGACAGGATCAAGGAAGTACGGAGGGGTGGGGACACAGGAAGAGCAACGAACCCCGCAAGATCTCTGGTCCAAATTTAAGTGGCCAGCAGATCTTAGGGGTCGTGTGAAAAGGCACATAGTGGGATCTCAGTATATGAACTGTGAACAGGCAGGAGACCACTGTATCAATACATTTCCAATAACCCTAAACTAGGAAGAGAGGAACTGAGCCTCATCACACAGTCTGCACACCAAGCTAAAGAGTGACCACAACAGTACCTGACACCAGATCCATCCAGGTGTAGGATCATGGTTCCCTGGCCAGAGTCCATGTGGGTCTCAGATTTGCTTCCTCAAACCTTCAGACAGGACTTTATAGGACTGGAGAACTCTGTTCAATCATTTATGCAGACTGAACATTAATCATAGACTGCAAATTCCTGATAAAAATCTAACACAGATACCTTAAATTTTCAAAAAGGAAATTTCCCAAAGAGGAGGAAACTTGCAAAAAAGAAGCTGAAAGGGAAAATTGAGAGAGTCCAAATACTCCAAGAGGCATGGAGGCTGCTCACAAAAGCAATAACAGAGGCCCAATTGGAATGCATACCCAAAAGGGGAAAGGGCACTGCCAGGTCTGATGTGGCTTATAGGAGCTGTTCGGGAAATGATCAAAAGCAAGAAAAGCTCATATAGAAGATGGAAGGCTTGTCCAAACG
This sequence comes from Phrynocephalus versicolor, assembly GCA_023846285.1. NCBI lineage: Eukaryota > Metazoa > Chordata > Lepidosauria > Squamata > Agamidae > Phrynocephalus > Phrynocephalus versicolor. The sequence goes on along the minus strand of JAHTLZ010000330.1, from coordinate 5,216,015 downwards.
AGGACAACAGGCAGAAACATAAATTCTGGCAAAGAAATGCAAGGCAACAATCAGGAAAGCAAAGCAAGACTTGGAGGAACGTATAGTTAACAACTCTCAAAGTAATAACAAGGGGTTCTTTAAGTACATTAGAAGTACTGTATATACTTAAGTGTAAGCCAAGGTTTTCAGCCCTTATTTTTGGCTGGAAAAAAACACCCTCGGCTTATACTCGATTCAATAAGTTTTCCCAGTTTTCTGGGGTAAAATTAGGCACTCAGCTTATACTCGAGTATATACAGTAAGAATCCAACTAGGAAGGCCATGGGACCACTAGAAGACAATGGAAGGCAAGGGATTATTAAAGCGGAAACAGAGATTGCAGAGAGACTCAATGAATTCACCAGGACCAGATGGCATCCATCCATGAGTTCTCAAGGAATTTAAAGATGAAATTGCTGAGGTCCTAGCCAAAATATACAATCTTTCCCTCAAATCAGGCATTGTGCCTGATGACTGTAAGGTAGAGAATGTAACACCAATCTTCAAAAAAGGATCCAGAGGTGATCCAGTTATTTACCGACTGGTCAATATGACATTGTGTTAGGTAAAGTGATGGAAATCATCCTAAAAGATGAAATTAGTAGGCACATAGAAGAGAAGGTGCTGCTGAAGAAGAGCCAACATGGCTTCTGCAAGGGTAAATCATCCCTCACTAATCTGTTGAATTTTTTTTTGAGAGTGTCAATAGGCATGTGTTAAGGGAGATCCAGCTGACAATGTTTACCTGGACTTTCAGAAGGCTTTTGGCAAGGTCCCACACCAAAGGCTTTTGAATACAGTTGCCAGTCATGGAATCAAGGGACAGGTCTTGTCCTGGATCAGTAACTGGCTAAGCGACAGGAAACAGAGGGTAACTCTAAATGCACACTTATCCAAGTGGAGGGAGGGAAAGAGAGGGTTCCCCCCAAGGTTCAGTACTGGGACCCCTGCTTTTCAACCTCTTCATAAATGATCTAGAAGTAGGATTAAATAGCAAGGTAGCTAAATTTGCCGACAACACTCTGTTATACAGGGTAGTAAAAACTGAGAGAGATTGTGAGGAGCTCCAGAGGAATCCCTTGACACTGGGGGAGTGGGCAAACCAGTGGTAAATGAGCTTCAATATTAGTAAGTGAAGTGGGATGCACATTGGGGCAAAAAAACCCAATTACATTTATAAACTGATGGGGTCAGAACTTACTGCAACAAACCAGGAAAGGGACCTTGATATCCTGGTGAACAACTCAATGAAGATGTTGACCTAGTGTGCCATAGCAGTGAAAAAAACAAACTCAATGCTACAGATCATTAGGAAGAGTATAGAAAATAAATCAGCAAGTGGCATTTTGCCTCTTTATAAATCTATGGTGAGGCCCCATCTGGAGTAACATGTATAGTTCTGGTCACCATGCCTTCAGAAGGATATTATGGAAATGGAAAAAGTGCAGAGGAGGGCAACCAGAATGATTAGGGGACTGGAACCCCTTCCTTACCATCTGAGGCTGCAAAGGCTGGGCCTCTTCATTCTAGAACGACAGTGCCTAAAAGGTGACCTGTGTGGACAAAGTAGATAAGGAAAAACTGTTTTCCCTATCACACAACATTAGAACTAGGGGGCACTCCATGAAACTTTGGGGTGCTAGATCTCAAACAAAGAAGATAAAGTACTTTTCCACCCAGAAGATCACTGGTCTGTGGAACTCCCTGCCAGAAGAAGTGGTGACCACTGTCAGCCTTGACAGCTTTAAGAAAGGTTTAGACAAGTTATCAGTGGCTATCATTATGAATGCCTCTGGACAACCTCCGGGTTGGAGAGATAGGCACATATATCTCAATGCCATTTGCAAGCAATCGTAAGCAGTTGAAGACATCTGCTTGGGAATACCCTGAAGCAAATGGTGAGCCATTGTGTGAAACAGAATGCTGGACTGGATGGGCTGTGGCCTGTTCCAGCAAGGCTGCTCTTATGTTCTTGTTCATATGTTCTTATAATTGATTTCTTATTCCTTAGCACAGGATGGGAACAGTGTCTTGGGTTGAGGTTGCTTCAAGACTGCTAATCTATCCACAGAAGTTGGATACTACAGTAACCCATAAAAGTTGTATACAAGAGATACATTGAAGTCCAATTTCACATTGTTGGTAGCACAAGCATCATGGGGAACATAGGACAGTGTCTGATGGATGGTAGGAAGCAGAACTTTGGAAAATTGTCTGTAGCTTCCAGACTCCCCAGCTGGGGATTCTGGGAGTTGCAGTCAACGAAGTAATTATCTCTGTGTGAAGCGCGGCCTCACACAGGAAAAATTAACCCCCTAAAATAACCCAGAAGTAAACCAGAAATAAGCCCCCAACTCTTCCTTAAGACTTAGGGGCAAGTGGGATGAATCAAGTAAACACAAAGGCACACTGAATTCAGTGCAATTACTCTTGGGAACACGTGCATCAAATTGAGACTCCAGGCTGCTTAAGGAAAGCGTCCAAAGAAGCACACAGAGAACAGAGCAGGCCAGGCTTAGCTATGAAACTGCTCTTGGATGCTCTTGCAAGGCCAAGAGAAGCAAAAATTCCACCCCGCTTGGAAGAAGAAGCAAGACAGGTATGAGAAGATGCCGAGCCTGATTTTTTTTTTTTTTAAAAAAGCCATTCAGTCTTTGCAACACTCATTTTCCTAATCTGCAGCCAGGGAAGCCCTCCAAGTTTGAGGCCGACGGCTGCAATATTTAAAGCGGCTTGTTTCTCATAATTGAGGCCTTGTTACCGTCTGGCGAAGGACCACTCTCCACGAACCAAATTGTTTTGGCGACTCACATCCACCATAGTTTTTCGTGAAGGTGTATGCTGACGGAGCTTTTTTTAAAAAGGCAGATTTTTGTTTTAAGAAAAAAAAAAACCTTTTAAAAGGGAACCACAGGGGCAGGCAATAAATGTAGGCTTTACTTCAGAACAATTCTAATTGCAAGCCACAGTTCCAGGGGAAAAAATTAAGAAAAATAATAGAGGGGCTATTCGGGATCTTCTCCCCAATTCTCACGATGTATTTGTACATGACCCCTAAACTCCGCCACAAATGGCTCCCAGCTCCGGAGCTTAAAATTGTTTTTCCACCAGCTCCGGAGTTTACAGAAAATTAAGTGCGGCCACGCCCACCTAAGCGCGTCCCAGCACACTTTTCAGGTACCTGCTCTTGGAGGGTGAAAAATCCTCCCGCCCCTTTAAGAGAAGGAATCAGGATCGGGAGGCTTGGACCGGCAAACGGAGGTGAGCCTGCATTCTTTTGTCCCCTTTTTCCTCCATCCCCTCACGCAGACAGGATCAAGGAAGTGCGGAGGGGTGGGGATGCAGGAAGAGCAACGAAACCCCAAGATCTCTGGTCCGAATTTAAGTGGCCAGCGGATCTTAGGGGTTGTGTGAAAAGGCTAACGGCTGATATAATTTTGATTCTAGATGTGCACATTTGTGCTTTCACACTACACTCCCCAAAATTCCCTCCAACTATGCTACTTAAGGTAGGCCTGTCCAAACTTTGGCCCTTCAGATGTTTTGGACCACAACTCCCACAATCCTTTGTCATTGGCAATACAGGCTTGGAATTCTGGGAGTTGTGGTCCAAAACATCAGGAGGGCTGAAGTTTAGACATGCCCGGCTTCGGAAATTCTGTGAGATGCAGCTGAGGAGACATATGTGCGTACACCTTCATATCATAAATTCTTATACTACCCAAGAATCTAGTATTTTCATTACTATTTTAATTCATTCAGTAACGTCTCAATCAACGTACATGAGATTCTTAAGAACATTATAACGGCAAGAACAACAGGTCTCTGCTTAGAAGTTGACTGTCTGAAACCGCTGGATGCTAAGGTTTTGTTTGTTTTTGGGGGGGCAAAACATCATTATAATACTTATATATAGAGAGAGAGAGAATTAAGAGGTCAAGGAGCATGAATATCCTTCATGAAGTACCTGCTTTTTATACAAAACGTCCCCAGTTCAATCCTTTGAGCGGAGAGGGTCTGAAGTTTCAAACTGTCTTGATCAGCTTCTCATTTTAAGGACTTTTTAAAAAAAATGCAGTTTTTTTAGAGTAAATACAAACAAAAAAAGGAGAATTCCACTGTAATAATAATGTGGACTACAAATATTCATGTCTGTGAAGATTTTCAGTCATCCAGGTGAGTTTATCTGGAAGTTGAGTCATGGCTACTGGACTTCTTTTTTGAGAGACGGACCGATGAAGCTGTTTGGATGAACAGCAAAACGTTTCTATCTCTCAAAAAAAGAACTCCAGTAGCCATGACTAAACTTCCAGATACAAATATTCATGTTACAGTAACTTGGGTTTTTGCTCTAATGAGCCAAAGGCCTCCTTAAAACCTCCCTCTCCATGAAAATCAAAACTCAATGCAGCCATCCCACATTTAGGATCCCACCCCCTGCCATTTTGCGGCCATTTGCAAGTTTGATGCTCCCTGGCTCCCCGTGCCAGGATTTGGCGACAGGTTTGCTAAAGCTGCCTATCCAAGATTCAGAGAATGATTTCCTAGCAGGGGTGGTGTTGTTGTTTTGACACCCAAGGCTGCTGGTGGTTGCAAAATGATTTCTGGTGGGTCACAGGTTGCCTTGCCTATGTTTCAGCTAGAGATGGGCACACTCTGCCAGTCTGGTGGGGCGTGCTGGTTCAGCTTATGGCTGCATAGCTGACTGGCCGTTTGGCATGCCACTCACTCTGGTGGGTGCCTCCTTAGAAGTAGTGACCCAGTTTTCCTGCCCCACCTCTTCTGGGTGCTCCCTCTAAGTGGGCACCCATCGGATGGGTGGGTCACCAAAGTGCCAATCAGCCATTTAACCACCTGCCGAACTGGCACAAACGGCCAAACCAGCAGTTCATACCAATCTGTAATAGCAATTGATAGTTTCTTCCTTGACCTTGTGAAGTGGGATATTAAATTTAATGTTGATGTGTATGTATAAGAAGCAGCCTCTTTGGGGAAGAAAGAAACTTCAGCTTTCTGAGAAGGGAGGAATTTACCCCATTAAAGTGCCTTTTTTTATGCCAACATGGCAGGGTGGTGTACTAGTTTATTTGGGTATTGTAAAAGGGGATTGCGACTCGAAAAAGGTTGGTAAACACTCACCTAGAGGATGTTCAGGAAAATCTCTGAAATGAACATGCTGGTTTTGCACATTTTCCACATTGGCACATGTCATCTTGCCCAGGGGTGTATTTAGGGGGGAGGGGCAGACAGGGGCTCCAGTCCCAGGTGCAGAGAGAGCCCAGTTGAGGTTGGGCTGGGCTGCCAGGCGCTGCAGAGACGGAGTCCAGAGCCGGGAAGCTGCACCAGCCGTGCCAGCACCAACAAGGGAACGGTGGTGGCCTGGTAAGGGCAGGCACGTCCCTTGGGGTCTGAAGGCGCCATCCCTCAAGCCACCCGGGAGGTGGGTAGGCAACCGAGTTGGCTGGCCAGTATGTGGGGTGGAGGTGGCGGGACCCAGGCCCCTCTGATCGTGTCCTTCTTTCTTTCTCCAGAATGCACTGCAACCTGCATTTATGGCAACTTCCGTATTGCATCTGTTTCCATTTGGGGTCCAGAAGGTACAGGCTGGGCTGATCCATCAAAGTCAAAGTCCAACTATTTGATGGAATAAATTTCTTATAGACACCTACTCCTAACTCTTGAGTGTATCCTATGAGCAGGTGGGTTCATGACAAAGGAGGGGGAGGGAAACCCCTCTTTGATGTCAGCAGCAGCCAGCCACTCATTTGGCAAGGACGTTGGCTTAACGTGTTGCTCTCTTTCCAGCCACAATCCTATGCAGGTTGTCAGTAGCTCCTTTTGCTGGATTTAGGAAAGGAGAGCAAAAGCCACATGCTGCCTTCACCTGCTGACAGTACGATACAGTTTCTGCTGCTTGGAATGCAAACGGAACTCCAATTCATTCTGCTGTGTGTCCATTCAGTTTTTCCTATTACCAAAGAAATCCTGGAAGCACAGGAAGAGGAAAACGCACCCCTTTGGAAAATCTATTATTTCTGAAGATAGACTGGTGAATCACACTTCCCCCTCAACTAAATTTCAAAAAATGGATGAACTATATAACAGAGGAGGGCAGCTGAAATGTGAACACAATTTGTTTCAATCAGCCTGGTTAGGCGTGGCGAAAGAAGAGGATCTTCATTTGTTGCCATGTGCTAACTAGTCAAAAAGAGCGGGGACACCTGACTAGCAACCCATGGCTAGTAGTGGTCCAGGGTGGCCACTGAAAAAAATAAAGAAACATGCAGCAGATATCAAGACAGGCTGCGCCAGCTCTTTAACCACAATCGATCCCACACTGTGAAGTTTGGCCTGAAAAAGAATACGGATCAAAAAGTGGACTTTTCTGGCATGGATACAGCTGGGCTATAAAGGCTTGTTAAAGAGAAGAACTACAGTTTATTGGAAGAGGTCATTATTATTATTATGTTAAGCAGCTATGTTTATGAGCCCTTTCACATGACCCCTAAGATCTGCTGGCCACTTAAATTTGGACCAGAGATCTTGGGGGTTCGTTGCTCTTCCTGTGTTCCCACCCCCTCCGCACTTCCTTGCTCCTGTCTGCGTGAGGGGAGGGAGAAAAAAAGAGAGGGAAAAATGCAGGCTCACCTCCGAAACTGCCCCGTTGTCATCCTAATTCCTGTCTCTTAAAGGGGCGGGGGGCAAAAACAACAACAAACAGAAGCGAGGAGAACCCGGCAGTCACTCCTTTAAAATCCGCATCAGGGATTTTCACCTCCAGAGAGCAGGTACCTGAAAAGTGCACTGGGACACGCTTAGGTGGGCATGGTTGCACTTAATTTTCTGTAAACTCCGGAGCTGGTGGGGGAACAATGTTAAGCTCCGGAGCTGGGAGCCATTTGCAGCGGAGTTTAGGGGTCGTGTGAAAAGGCCCTATGACCCAGAATCTTGGTCATGGTTCTCAATCCTTTCCCCTTTGCATTTTACCCAAAATTCAGATGTTACCTATTTAGGGACTAGAGATGAACACGAAACACGATGAAACGTCATCATGCTTCATGCTGTTTCGCAGGTGGGGCACCACAGGTGCGGTACGCGACCTTCTCCAACCAACCCCAGCACGCTGACCCACTCCACCCTTCATCACATGCTGCTGCGGTCCTCCTTCTCCAGCTTCATGCCAGTCCAGGCAGGGGCTTGATTGAGCTGTCCTCTCCCACTTCCTCAGGCAACTGACCACACAATGGCTGGGGCAGGGAGAATCCCCATCCCACCGCTGCACTGGAGGGGTTGGCTGCCTGAGTCTATGGGGAAGGGCAGCCCAAACCCCCACCTGGAGCGGCACACAGACGGAGAAGGAGGACCCCAGCAGCATGTGAAGAAGGGTGAGTGGGCCAAAAAGTTGGGAGGAGTAGGAGAGAAGAGACGGGCCTGTGCATCATCTGTGGTACACTGTTTTCAAGACACGAGGCAGACTTTTTTTTACAAGTAGTTTAGCAGATACAAGTCTGTTTACCTGCTGAAATATGAAATATGAAATGACCATCAAATGAGGCAGACACTTTTTTTTTACAGGTAGTTTAGCAACTGCAAGTCTACTAACCCGCTAAAATATGAAATATGAAATAGCCACCAGTGAAAAGAAAATTAAGCAGAATTTAGCAGACTATTTGGGATACACGATCCCTGGATTTAGTCTGTTCCTTAGTAATACAGCAGGACCCCCGTATCCACTGATTCATTATCCACTGATTCAGTTATCCACAGCTGGCAGGGGGGGAAATTAATAAATAATTCAGCAGCCGCAAAGCAAGCTACTCTCACAAACAGCAGCTGTAAAGCACGCTACTATCATAAAACAGCATCCTCAAAGTAAGCTACTGTCACAAACAGCAGCTGTAAAGCAAGCTACTGTCACAAAACAGCAGCTGTAAAGCAAGCTACTGTCACAAAACAGAAGTGTTGGGGATTTTTGGTGTTCTCTCTTATCCACAGTTTTCATTATCCACGGGAAGTCCTGGAACCAATCCCCAGCGGATACTGGGTCCTACTGTAAAGGAGAACTGCATGTTATGAAGTCAGTTCTGACTTACAGCAACCTTTGCATTAAATCGGAGAAAATAATAATCCTGGGACTGTCTAACTTGCCCAAGGCCACACAGGCTAGCTCCGTCCCTAGGAGGTAGGATGGGTAACCCAATTCCCAAACTCCTCAACCGCTGGTCTACAGAGGCACCTTTTATCCTCATTAGGATAAACTGTTCTTCTGGAGTTGGGGAGGGGGATGCTTCTTCCTCAAGATAGCCTTTGACATCTGGGAGTCACCTGAGGGGGGGGGAAGGCCGCCGTGGGCAATTTCTTAGAAGACTTCTCCAAAAACAAACCAAAAAGAACTTTTGGAGAAGAAAAGAAAGGGAGGTGGACCTGGCAACGCAGAGCAAGGGGTGTCTTCCAAGCGTAGGCAGAAGCAGACATGGCAGGAAAGAAATGGAAGGTCAGTGAGGGCAAAGAAGAATTAGAAGAGGCGGACCAAAAATTACTGATTTGTGGTAGGCACAGAGGAAGTCTTTTTTTACCACTCTGTGGGTGGAAATGGTAACTCCAGCCCCTGTGTTTAGCTGTACTCATTTTCCTCTGGGCTGAGATCAAAGGAGGCCATGAACTATCGGCCTCTTTCCAACAGAAGCAAATGCCATTGTTCCTCTGCTTGTAAAGCGGTGTCTTCCGTCTGAACACGGCGGTAAATTAATTTTGCTGAAACCACAGCCCAAAGTTCCAGGACGTCTCCAAGGCCACGGGGAGCAGACATTGGAGGGAGACAGAAGCCCAGAACTTTGGCTAGGAGTTTTAAGCCACGGACAAGTCCAACGAACGGCTCCAAGAAAGGAACCATCCCAAACCAATTATTCTGTCATGTTGCATCTCAAGGTTATGTATCACTCCCAGAAGTCTCTCTTGGTGTTTGTATAAACATGTGGGACAAATGAGTCCTCTGGATTTCCACTCTTCCAGATCTTTTCCCTCTTTGCTCCTCCTGCCCATTGCCTCATCCTCATCTTCTCCCGCCTCACCTCAGCCGCCCTTCTGTTTTATGTCTTCTTTAAGACAGGCCTGGTTTTCTCCATTAGGAGATTCCCAAATGCCTCTTTGCTGCCAAGGATCCACTTTCTCCATTCCAAAGTATTGCTCAAGCAAAGACGGCATGCGTAGCGCAACCCCAGCAGACTAGATTAGCAATTTGGGTTAAGAAACATGCATAAATCAACACAAGGGAGCAAAAAACCTGGGCTTGCCCAGCATTTTTGCCGGTTGCAACACTGAGTCTGGAATCTTTGCAGGCCCGTTTGGAGCAAGGGCTGGCGAGGCGGTGGCTCTCCAACAACATACACCTATGGAAAAAATGGCTAAGCACTGCCGAGGGGTGGGTTCAGTTAAGGCTGCTGAGATAACCGAGGCTGACCTGAACAGTTGAGGGCAGAATGAGCAGCAGCCTCGGTTCAGATGGCACTCAGGTCATTCTGAATGCCCAAAATCCAAGGAACACGGAGGGAGACAAAGATACCCACACACCATGTCAGACTGACATGTAAAATGGTTGGCCACCACTTATACAGGCTGGTGTACTTGAGGAATTGTACACACAAAACACACACATACACACACGCACACACAGAGACAGACACACAAAACCTCCCTGATCTCCTACACCAGCAGTCCGTCGCCAACTGACTGCCATGCCTCTGAAGGCTGCACTGAGCTGAAAAGAACCTAGGGCCGTGATGGCGAACCTATAGCACGGGTGCCAAAGGTGGCCCTCGGAGCCCTTTCTGTGGGCACCCGACATCGCCCCTTCATAGCCACCTGGATTCCGGTTAAATATCGGCACTTTGCAAAAAAAAAAAAAATTAGTGGGTTTTGAATTGCAGTTTGGGCACTCGGTCTCTAAAAGGTTTGCCATCACTGACCTAGGAGTTTATTCAAAACATCTTGGCCCTGTGCCCTTGAATCTGTGTCCACGGCCCTATTGAGAGCACCGCTGCACCATTGCAAACAAACCTATGTATCCAGACTGAATGCACGACGCCTCTACAAAGTTGACCCTGTTTAATGTCTCTGCAGTAGTGCTTTAAAAAAGCACCGTAAGGAGAGACCTGCCCCATCCTTTGAGATAGAGGAGACCAGAAAACCCATTTGTGGTCTTCTATAAAAGATTCTGAATGCTCTTCTCTCTGAGAGCAGCATCAATATGAGTCCCTGTTCAGGCAGTACACACACACACACGGAAAAAGAACTGGGTGCCACACAAACCTGCATGCTCGGGGATTCCTTGTGACTCCCTCCATGCCACTGTGCAATCCTTGTACTGTTTGCTCAGGCCGGAAGGCAGCCAAGAACGTATCTCCACTACACAATTAACTGCAGTTTGATACAGAGCTGACCATGTTGGTTGAGAGTGTCAAGGAGGTATAGACTCACCCCCAAATAAAGTAAGATTCCCAGGCTTAGACTGGATACTACTTTAACTGCCCTAGGTACACCCCAGAGAACCCTGAAATCTGTAGTCTGTTGACCTACTTAGTCAGTTCTGCTGCATTTCAAGGGAGTGCCTTTGATATGTCCCAGCATCTCACCAAATTACAAATGAGAGGGTACCATAGGAAGGCACCACAACGGTTAAATGGGACCCAATGTCTACCACTGTGTAATCTAGGTATAGTCTTAATATTTCACCTTAAGCATCAGATGTTTCAGAAATATCTTGCTGGTCAGCCACACATGCCTTTTTCTCTCCAGTCTCAGTCTGTGCCACTAATTGCACCCATTAAGCTAAATCTGGTTCAATCTCATTTGTTGTCTTAAGGAGTCTCTCTGGTAGACAGAGACACTTTCCAGTGCAGGTTAGGAAGGAAATCGGAATGCAGGTCAAGATTTGTGAACAGGTCATGAGCCAGCAATTTCTTCCAAAAACATATGTTCTCTTTTGAATAGCCAAAGTTGGGGAGGGGAGGGGGGACAATGGCATTCTTTCAACCTTGTGTCTCTCTGTGTGAAAATCACTTGCCATATTTAAACATTTCCCCCCCTCCCCATTGTGGCCCTTTTTGTAAAATGGGAGAGCAAAAATCTAATCTAGCTCCACCGTATCTCCACCCATTGTCTTTTGCAGTTGGAAGAATCTCTTAGGGCCTTCTCACACGACCCCTAAGATCCGCTGGGCACTTAAATTCAGACCAGAGATCTTGGGGGTTCGTTGCTCTTCCTGCGTCCCCACCCCTCCGCACTTCCTTGCTCCTGTCTGCGTGAGGGGAGGGAGAAAAAAAGAGAGGGAAAAAATGCAGGCTCACCTCTGAAAGCCCCGTCGATTCCTTCTCTTAAAGGGGCGGGAGGCAAAAAAAAAAAACACACACAAACAAGCGAGGAGAGCCTGGCACTCACCAGTTTACATCCGGATCTGGGGATTTTCACCCTCCAAGAGCAGGTACATGAAAAGTGCACTGGGACGCGCTTAGGTGGGCGTGGTCGCACTTAATTTCCTGCAAACTCCGGAGCTGGTGGGGAAACAATTGTAAGCTCCGGAGCTGGCAGCCATTTGCGGCGGAGTTTAGGGGTCGTGTACAAATACCCTTAGTTATATCCAGTCACTGAGAGACTGGAGATAATTTGGCTGTTGTCTTCTCCCCATCACAAGAATGAGGAGGATAACTCAGGCACTATATTCTCCCATCACAAGAAAGAGGAGGATGTGTGAGCAGCTTGGGGTTCTTAGCTGCATGTCTTGACTGGGGCTCAGCCAGGACTGGCATGCTTTGCTAAAAGTAGATTTGAAAGTCTGAATTAGTCATATAACAGACGTGAAAAATCCATAAGTAAAGAAAGCCACAATTGCAGAATAGTTTTGGGGGGCTGCCAGAAGGCAATGACAGTTTAATATACTGTACCCCAAAAAGAGTATCACTCCACATCCCTTTCTCAGGTTGGACCTGATCCACTGGTTGTTTTTGTGCGCTACTGGTATTCCTTTCATTGAGTCTTGGGCACAGGACATTCTACCTGAAGCAGACCTAGGCGGTTACTTCACGTCTGTTTTGTCTCTGTTAGTGTTGCGCTTAGGAGCAGTACCAAAAATGTTACTTCAGGTCTGTCACGTAACTACTGAAATTTGTCTTGACCACACCCCCAGAATGGGTGCTAAGCGTGACAATACTGTACCTGGTGCTGGGGTAGGGTTTTCCCTTGTCACTCTTTGTTCCCGCTTTCTGTTCCAAGACAAGACACCAGGTCGTAACGACTGTCATGCAACAAAACATTCGTTTCTCTCAGAAAACTGTGTCTGGCTTTTGTTTTTGGTTTTGTTTTTGACTTTTCAGAAGCGAAATATCAAAAAAGAATTTTTAAGCCTCCCCAAAAAGGAAAAAGGGAGCTAGACAAATTCAGTGTTTGTCATGGTACAAGACCTGAGGTAACACTTGTCACGAGACAAGTTATCATGACCATGGGAACACTGAAACAGGGACAAAACCACGTGATCGCGACCAACGCTGTCACGGTACAAAACAAGTCGCGAAACGAAGAAGGACATGAAGTAACCACCCTAGTTTTCTGCTCAGACAGAAGCTATCTGTCTCTATGTCTTCTTGCCAAAGGTACCAAAAGTCGACAGAAATGAAAACTTCCCTTAATGGTTTGCACACAAAACATTAATATGAGATCATTTGTGCTTTTCATATGCATGACAAGCAGTCTTTCACTACAGGGCACATAATGCAATGTCGTTATTTATATTTTCTTTCTCCAATCTGATGACCTCCATTAGCCCTGTTAGTTAGGCATGGGAGTCCTGATCAACCTATTTGTACAGGGAGAAAGATAGGCTGGGGAGTCATTCTTATATTGGAAATAACTTTGACAGATCCACTACTGGATATAGCCGTCCATATTAACCCAGCCACTGCAATTACATGCTTTCAGATTCTTATTGCACTCGTCTCAGCAATGACATTTTCAGAAAGAAGACTGTTACTGCTGTCCCAGCTTTCTAAACAGGAATTTTCTTCAGTCTCCTTTCAAGAAAGGAGAATCTATTTGAAACGAACATATAAGCCACAGGGCCAAATCTAAGAGGAAGGTAAAAAGGTAAAGGTTCCCCCCGCACATGCGCGCTAGTCATGTCCGACTCTAGGGGAGGTGATCATCTCTGTATTCAAGCCGAAAGAGCCAGTGTTGTGCAAGTCTGTGGCCATGTGGCCGGCATGGCTGCACGGGTCACTTTTCACCTTCCCGCTTTTTACAGTGGTACCTATTTATCCACCTGCATTTACACCCTTTCGAACAGCTAGGTTGGCAGGAGCTGGGGTTGTCAGCGGGAACTCACTCCACTGTGTGGCACCCGGGATTCGAACCACAGAGCTGCTGACTTTGCAGCTGACAGTTTTTGAAAGCCTTAGTCCAAAGAGCCAACACACCCCTGTAAGAGGAAACTGACACCAAAACATACCATACTATTGAGGAGTGTCTAGAAGTTATACCTCCCTATGTAACTTTGTGTTTGGCTCATGAAAAAAGGAGTGCTGTGTGTTCAAATCCAGGAAGGAAGGAAGGAAGGAAGGAAGGAAGGAAGGAAGGAAGGAAGGAAGGAAGGAA
>JAHTLZ010000330.1:5185029-5196866 GCA_023846285.1 Phrynocephalus versicolor | reverse complement strand
AAATAAATAAATAAATAAATAAATAAATAAATAAATAAATAAATAAAAGTTGGATCTAAAGCTCATCATCACCACTATCATCAGCATCTTTTGTGTACTGACAGAAATACATGCAAATGCACAAACCTTATCTACCCCTTGGTTGTCCTTGACCACATTATTATCTTTGTGTGCAGGGAACTTGCTCCCATGTGAACAGGTTTAGAGGCTTACACATATTTTATGCAATTCTATCCTATTCTAGTAGGCTTGGGAGTCATTTTTCTGCTTTGAGCTGTCAGGACAACGCTTAAAGCACCGTCAAGGGTGCAGTCCAAATATTCCAACTGATTTAGGCTTAATGAGTTCTGGATTTTGTCTGCCCAGTGTGTCAGATTTCTGCCTGCAGGGAGCAGTTGAGCAAAGCTCACATGTGGCCTCTCTGAAAAACAGCCGCCCAATGTCATTCGGGGTAATTAGAAAGCCAAGCTCCTGTCAGAAACTCATCAGCATTATCAGAATTCTGTCACCTCCCCACTTGAAAGCCACATGGAATTCGAGAGCAGAGATTCGAGGGGACCGAGCCAAGAAGACTTCGTAACCTGAAAACCGATTGACGGGCCTCAGATTTTTTTCTTCGACAGTCAGACCAGCTAAAAATACCCCTTTTATTGTTAGCAAAAGACGTCACCTGGTGATGTATGAGGACTGCACTGTACCTCACATTACACATTGGCATGAAAGATGCCATTTGTAACTTCAGAATCTGGAGAGGTAACCTTTTTTAGACTACCATCTCCAGGATCCCTCAGTGCAAGACTGGGAATTCTGGGAGTTGTAGTCCAAAAAAAGGTTTCTAAATTCTGGTAGTGTTCTTTTACAGGGAGGGACACGTCCTCACTTGTTACAAGCTGCTCTTCTCCCTAGATTGTCAATCTGGGGGCTAGAAACATATATGGCAGCTGAAATGCATGCCTCCCTTCTGGACCTACAGTATGTTTCATAAGGTGACTATAAGCTCCTTGGGGCAGTGAAATGTACAAGTTTTAGTTTGTTTGTTTGGGTAGTATCAAACATTAGGAATTACACTTAAAATTAATACCTTAGTAGTATGGGCTTCATAATCTATTAGTTTTAAGTGCAATTCCTAATGCACTTAAATTTAATTAAAATTAAAATTAAAACCAATAGCTTAGTTGTATGGGTTTCATTCCGGGGCATGGTGGCTCAGCAGACTAGATAACTGAAATGGTCAGCAGATCAGTGGTTCGTATCCCGGGTACCATGCCCTGGAGTGAGCTCCCACTGTTAACCCCAGCTCCTGCCACCCTAGCAGTTCGAAAGCATGTAAATGCAAGTAGATAAATACGTACCACCATAAAAAAGCAGGAAGGTAAACAGTGTTCCGTGCGCAGAAATGCATTCAGCCATGCCGGCCACATGGCCACGGACTTGAATAACATTGGCTCTTTGGCTTAAAAATGGAGATGAGCACTGCCCCTAAAGTTGGACACGACTAGCACGCAAGTGCGAGGGGGGGGGGAACCTTTACCTTTTTATGGGCTTTATATCTATAGAAAGTTTGCAATAATGTTGGTGGGTAATAGTTAGGACAGGCATGTCCAAACTTTGGCCCTCCAGATGTTTTGGGCCACAACTCCCACAGTCCTTTGACATTGGAAATACAGGCTTGGAATTCTGGGAGTTGTGGTCCAAAACATCAGGAGGGATGAAGTTTGGTCATGCCTGAGTTAGGATGTGCCACCAAGTCACCTCTGACTTGTAGCAACTCTGTTCAGGGTTTTCTAGGTAGAGAGAACATAGAACTGGTTTCTCATTCTGTTCATCTGGGGAATGTCCTGGGACTGTGCAGCTAACCCAAAGTTACACGGGCTGGCTCGTCTCCCAGGAAGTGCAGTGGGGAATCAAACTCCCAACCTCTGGCTCTACCACCAGATAGCGAAACTAATGCACTATCCAGCAGCCCATAATCATAATCTTTGAGGAGCTGGTAGAGATCCCTACAGATCATCAAGCCCAGCTCCTATCAAGGAGGCACAGTGGGGAATTGAACTCCGAACCTCTCGCACTGCAGCCAAAGGCATAACTCACTGAGCTATGGGAATAGCCATTGTTATTTAAAGGGACAGAGCATGTTAAGATGAGAGGGTGATCACAACGATGACATATCCTGTGATACAACTGGGTCTCTGGCTGAAGCACCAGGTGAAGCTCTTTGACCTCATGCTGGGAAGCAGGTTTGACTGCAATTTCCAGCTTTCCTGTGTTGAATGTCGCTTCTGCCCCACCAAACACCATGGGCTCTGACAACTATGGGCCCCAGTTACCAGCACTTCCATGAGCTGGGAGTGCTGGTGACTTAGTCATCTCCAGGACCACTTGCTTCCTTCGAGACCCAAGGAGTTTTCAAGTTTCAAGACAGATACTTTTTTCCTGGTCCTTCTCTACACGGGAAACTAATATTCTTCCCCCATTGAGATCCAAATATGTATACGGTGACATAAAAATGCTGGCTAGGTGTCCAAAAAAAGATACAAGCAACCCATTAGGTGCCTTTTTAAAAGGCCAGATTACAAAGCAGCAACTTTTACCATGGGGCTTGATCATCTGGCACTGTTGGTGCTGTTCTGTTGCAAGTGCCATTTCACTTAATTCGTGTGTGTGCGTGCATTTTTTTTTTAAAAAGGGGGTCGTTCTCCTTTTCATTAATTTTGGCAATATCTCGCCGTCCATCATGACAAGGGGATAGAAAATGATAGGTAGGCGATTTAACAGTTAATTGCATGTGAGAGCAAGACAAGGAAAGTTTTATTTTCCTATTTGGTGACAGAAGTTAGAACCTTCCATATGTGCTGGATCACTGAACAGCATCTTAGCTTCCAGGGAACAGCACAGGCCTGGTGAAGCCTCTGAGCTGCTAGAATTCCAAAGTACTGTGTTTATTTCCCTACCACAATTCAAGATGTCCCCTCCCCCCACACGCCCACTCCCCACCCCCAGCTCAGAAAACAATGCTCCTCACACTTCTTGGTCCTGCTCATTGTCTCAAGCCACCTGCCCTGAACTCTCCTCAAAAGCCCACTTGTATGTGTTTTCTGAAAACAATCTTATTTTAAAAAAAAACAAAAAAGCAAAGGGAGGGCAGAAGCAAATGTGAAGAGCTGAGCTGTCAACGCTGAGGAAGGATTTAGTCCAAAAGAAACCCGTAAGATGAATTTGCAGAAGCTTTAAGGCAGCCTTTTGAAGTAGGTGCAAACTAAGCTTTCCCTGCTTAAATATCTCCTGGGGCTGGCTTAACTCTCCATATTAAGAGTTCAAGGATCCTGAAGATTTTCACTTCGAACAGCTCTCCGGCTTGGCAACCCATCTTCTTAGAAGGGTGATGGTTCGCATTTGGCAAACGCTGGATAAATAGGAATTTTAACACTGCAAAGAAATTCTGGTTCTTCCCCTCCCTCTCTTCCTCCCCCCTTCATTATACAGAAAATATGATGCCTGTTGCACACATGTAGGAGAATTAAGAAGTGGTTGAGGGAGTCTCGTTACAAACCCACAGATATTTTGTGAGTTTGTCTGCCCACACATCTTCCTCTGTTAGAGTGTGGAGTTGCCAGCGCTGAAACGAAGCCTCATCTCTGAGCAAAGCTGCCTTCTGTCATGATGAGCCATTAATACAGCAAGTAGGTGCAACACACACTCAACCTCAAAGGGTCCCCAGGAAGAGGGCAGACTTTGCCCACCCAGGCCGGACTTGGGCTCAGCTCAACAGGAAAGGCGACAAAAAGTTTTCCTACTCAGCCTGGGAGATCTTTCTGGTTCCTCAGCTGACGCTCGTTCCCTTGTGCAACATCTGCACAAAGATAGCTCATTCCATTGCGTGGCACCTGGGATTCGAATCACCGAGCTGTCAACTTTGCAGCAGAAAGTTTCAACGCTCTAGCCCGCTGAGCCACCACACCCCTGTTTCTCCTACCATACCCCTAATTTGTACCCAATGGGAGCCACCACACCCCCGTTTCTCCTACCATACCCCTAATTTGGACCCAACGATTGCTAAGATTGCCACCTCCCAAATGTCCATTCCCTTCCCTCCTCACCCAATCCTCTAGACTGTGTAGAAGCCTTTACCACTAGGTGGCCAGGAATTCTGGGAGTTGTAGTTCAAGAGCATCTGGAAACCCAAGGCTGGGAAGCACCAGTGTAGGAAAACATCTGACAAATGAGACCATGCTTAATGCCTCAGTGAAGCAGTCTGTGAAGGCTTGTGCCAGTTGGAATATGTTAGATATTTAAGGTGAGGCAGCAACACTTTTTGCAACAAGAGACCTTCTACACCTCAAAAAATCCCAAAACTCGAAGCTTCTGGCCTCTTGCTTGATAGCTGCTCCCTACTGTACAGCTCAGAATTAACAAGCGATCCTAAGACACACAGCTGTCTTCCAACAGAAACAACTAAAGGTGCACAGATTTCTGTCCTTGGACTACAGCTCCCAGAATTCTCCAGGGAGCATAACTGTAGTCCTACATCACAGATCTGCACATCTTCAGAAAAAAAATCCCTTCTGTTTGGTCTCCCAAAAATGACTCTCCTGTCTGTCATCATCCCAAGTGTCTTCCATCATGTATGAACTTGGGGCTATAGTTCTTAGCATGTGCAGTCCTGGCATGAGAACAGTTCTCTAGACATGTGCAGAGAGAGCCCGGTCCTGAACAATGGACCAACAAAACTAGCTTACACCTAGTCTAGTCCCGGTTGTTGAGATGGCCTTCTACATAGGCCTGAGCAGTCCCCACACACAACATCTTTAACACGTGACTATTAAATGTGGCAGCAGGTCAACAGAGCCTTGCTATGATTGCAGAATTTAGTGCCAGCCCAGAATTTAGTGCCAGCCTAGAATTCTTATCAGTAGTTAAGATGAAAGCATAAGAGACACAATCCAACTTAGAAGTCTTACCTCTCTGAATAATTTCCTCTTTGGCAGCCTAGAAAAAGAAAGAAATGGGAAGGAAAATTACACAAATGCTTATTGTATTCCGAGGTCAGCCTGTACATCTCGCTGAAAAGGTAGCACATTCAAAGCACCCAAGACAAAAAACATTCAAGCCAACCATGTAGCCCAGGGGGTTGTTCTCAGCAGTGGCTAGTCGGACCTCAGAACATGAAATTTTTATCTGTGGACTAGAGATGGGCACAAATAAAAAAAATGGCATTTCATTTGTTGTTTTTCGTGAATTTTTGCAAAAATCGTTTTCGTTTTCGTTCGTTTTGTTACCATTTTGTTACCATTTATTTCATTTTTTGTGATTTTTTTTTAGGATTTTAAGTAATTCACTCATATTGCAGCAACGGAAACAAAACACACGACAAAATTTCTGGTGTTTCTGTTCATTTCGTTTCATTTTAGAGACAAAATTTGTTTGTCGTTTCGTTACGTAACAAAACGAAAAAACGAAAATGGAAATGAAAAATTGTTCGTTTCGTGCCCATCTCTACTGTGGACCACTACTCATCCCAGAGCTTGTGGACAACAAGAAAAACCCACCTCCCTAATCTTCCCACCATCTCCTCCATCCTCGGCAACTGAGGGCCAAGCAAAATGTTACAGACAGCCTGTCATTAGAAGAGAAAATTCCTTACATGCTGAAAATACCTGATAGTCATACAAGAGTTTTTCACCCCTTGTGCACTTTGACCAGTCAACAGAAGGGAAACAGAGGCATCATATGTAAGCATGATTGTTCCGTCCCAAAGATCTGCTCAGCACCATGGATTCCATAATTGAGTTCCTTCAGTTTGGAGGTTTGTGTCAGTTAGTACGTGCAGCAGCACCGGTGCTGCATGTTCCTTTTCTCCTCCCTTTCCTCCTTCATCCCCCCACTCACCAACTGGCACGCAGTCCTCTCCTCCTCCTCTTCAGCTGTTCATCCAGTTGCCAGAAGAAGCATGGGCTTCCCTGCCCTAGCTCCTTGACTGATCACTTCCTTAGAGAAGGTGGGACAGGCAAGCCTATACTCATAGAATCATAGAGTTGGCAGAGACCTCAAGGGCCATCTAGTCCAAACCACCTGCCATGCAGGAACCCCCATCACAGTGCTCCCAACAGATGGCCATCCAGCCTCTGCTTAAAAACCTCCAAAGAAGGGGACCCCACCACCCTCCATGGCAGCATAATCCACTGCTAAACAGCTCTAACCATCATGAAGTTCTTCCAAATGTTCAAATGGAATCTCTTTTCCATCCTGCTGGGAATTGTACAAACAGGCAGAGGAGGAGGAGCAGGAGGAGGAGGAGGAGGAGCATGTCATGACTGGTGGTGAGTGGTTCATTGGCCATGGAGGTGGGGGAAAGGAAAACAGAGCACCTGTGGTGCCATGCATCCAAACCAGTGCCCACCTCCAAACTGAGGTTCAGGCCCATCTCTAATTCCATCCTCTAACCATGTTGTACCTGCAGTATGTAGTTTGGCTATAATGCGGGCAGTGTGGTACAGTGATTAGAGAACCAATGCAGGCAGTGTTGTACAGTGATTAGAGAACTGACCAAGACTGAAGAGATCCAATCTCCCCTGAGACATGGAACACATTCTATGACAGTGTTGGCAAACCTATGGCACGGGCGCCAAAGGTGGCACTCGGAGCCCTTTCTGTGGGCACCCAACATCGCCCCATTCACAGCCACCTGTATTCAGGTTAAATTGCTGTATTGGCACTTTGCGAAAAATTAGTGGGTTTTGAACCATGGTTTGGGCAATCAGTCTCTAAAAGGTTCGCCACCACTGTTCTATGACCTTTTTATCACTCTTTAGCCTGACCAGCTTCTCTGGGTTGTTTTCAGAATGGTGTGGAGGCAAAAAAAGAAATGCACCCTACTTTCAGTTCTTTAGAAGGAGGGCAAAAATAAATGTAATTCATCAGTTAATCAATGAGCTTACGTAGAAGTTCCATGTAGCCATAAGGGATTGATGTTGTTAAAAAGTTTATGAATGAATAACTGGGGAAGTCTAGCTTTTCCCACCATATTTCCTCTTGCTCCCCCCACCCCTCCTGCCCCATAACCTGGATGGGTGTTGCCTGTACGTGAATAAACAGCTGTTCTCCGATGCCCTAATAAGATTCCATAAAGAATAAGTTTCACATAAACAGGCCGAGCTCATAAACCCAAAGGTCTGAATGGGCCGTTTTATAACGTTACACTGCCGTTCCAGAAAAACCAGTGGCGGATGGCTAAAGAAATACCCTTTCAAATCTAATTAAACCTCCCAAGTCCTGAGGGATGGAGGGCGTGGGGGAAATAAGCAAACATGGATCTTGACCGGTCTCCAGAGACACAATGCCAGGGCAGCCTAAAGAAGGGGCTGCCTCTCCCCGCCGCCCTGCTTCCATCCTAAAAATACAGCTCAGGGAATGCAACGGCGCAGGTTGCAAGAGTTTTGCTGCTACAGCAGAAACCTGGAAGGAACAAGCATGGAATTGTGTGGGGCAATTCCCCTGCCAAGAGTCATGGTTTTATTCTCATGCCATCTTTCTGAAAAATCACCTCCCCTCAAAACATAGCTGCATCCAGAGCCACTGTGTGTGTTGTGTCTTTACAGTCGTGACCGACTCTTTGTGACCCCACGTCCATGGAGTTTTCTTGGCAAGAACACTGGGGTGGCTTGCCAGTTCCTACTCTAGGCGCCTGCAGCACCTGGTATTCCTTGGCGGTCTCCCATCCAAGTACTAACCAGGGCTGACCCTGCTTAGCTTCTGAAATCAGGCGAGATCGGATGTGCTTAGGGCATCTAGGCAGCATCCAGAGCCACTGACACACTGCAAAGCACAAGAGGGAATGTGGAGCTACAGATGTGAACGATCACACATGTTCTGCCTTAACACGAGTGACAGTGTAGGGCTAGAGAAAAGGGGAGACACAGAGAATTTCCTTTTTTCAGCCCTTGAGCAGAGCTTGTGTAGAAAACTGGAATACTCTACTGCATTTTGTTCCCCAATGTCCGATTACAGGCAACAGCTCCCATAGAGGCTCCCTTAATTAAAGCATTTCAGTCGCCCTGGCTCAGCTGGTGCGTCTGAGCAAACAGGACTGGAAGGTTTTCCAAGTTGCTCAAAACCCCGCAACACCTTTTTGCCAACAACAACAACAACAACAACAACAACCTTTTTGCCTGGAAAGAGACAGGGGAGGAAAGCCAGGTGGAGTACTTCTGCTTACTCAAGATATTCTTGCAAGCAAAATTCCCTAATAGCATTGATGTGAAACACAGAAGTCAATTAAAGAAACTATTTTTCCCTTTTAGAGTATATGGATTTCCATTACAATCTCTTATATGCATACTCAGATGCATTTTTAAAAAATTCCAATAGGCTTAAAAGGTAAAAAAAGGAAAAGCCCCCCCCCCACACACACACACGTGCTAGTTGTGTCCGACTCTAGGGGCGGTGCTCATCTCCGTATTCAAGCCAGAAGAACCAGTGTTGTGCAAGTCCATGGCCATGCGGCCAGCATGGCTGCAAGGAAACACTGTTTTTACCTTCTCGCCTTTTATGCTGGTACCTATTTATCTACTTGCATTTTACATGCTTTCGAACTGCTAGGTTGGCAGGAGCTGGGGTGAACAGCAGGAGCTAGCTCCACTGTGTGGCACCCGGGATTCGAACCGCTGAGCTGCTGACTTTGAAGTTAACAGTTTTCGGAGCCTTAGTCCACTGAGCCACCACAAATAGGCTTACTCCAGCATAATTGGGTTTAGGGTGTCTGTGTGTGTTGTGTTATTACAGTCGTGACCGACCCTTCGTGACTCCATGTCCATGGAGTTTTCTTGGCAGGAGTGGTTTGCCAGTTCCTACTCCAGGCACCGACAGCATTTGGTATTCCATGGTGGTCTCCCATCCAAGTACTAACCAGGGCCAACCCTGCTTAGCTTCCGAAATCAGGCAAGATCAGATGTGCTTAGGGCATCTAGGCAGCTCTGGGTTTAGGGTTGCAGCTACAAAACACAGTCGGCTAAGGTTTATTTCAAACAGCAGCAGCCTGATTTAAATCCTGCAGAGTTCTCCCAGATCCAGAGAGCAACCAACTTTGCCTGGCATGAGAAATCTAGCTTGGAAAAATTTCTTTTCTGAAAAAAACAGCACCCAGAATTTCCCAACCAACAAAGCCACACTAAGGATGATGCAAAATATAAAGTTCAAAGGAAGAACCCCAAAAAACAAAATGGTTAACAATCTCCCTGTTCTAAATTATGTCTAAATTATTTGGCATTGCACCATTCAGAGGTTCTCCACCGGATGTAAAAACAGACCAAGTGAAAAGGGCAAGAATACCAAGAAAGACGGATGGGAAGACTCTGTTACTATAGGAAAGGTGTTGGTTTCATGTCTTTGACGAAAGATGGGGAGAGACAAAAATAAGCTCCAGGTCCAAAGTTTCTTTCATTCATGCTTCCCAGCCAATAAAGGAAAGGAACATCATAAAACTCTTCTACAAAATTTTAGGAAAGCCTGCCCCCCACCGCGTATTGAAGTAAGGATGCTCTCCAGGCTCTGGTGGCCTTTAGCAGGTCTCAAGAATGATGCAAAGGCTTCATTTATTGCTTCAAAGAAACCCGAGGATATCTGAGGTGCATTAATTTCATAGAGAGAAATCCTATGCAGGCTGGGGAAGGCTGCATCTGGAGTGTTGTGTACAATTCTGGTCACTGCATTTCAAGAAAGACAGCGGAACTGGAAAAAGTGCAGAAGAGAGCGACTAAAATGATTACTGGGCTGGGGCACCTCCCTTATGAGGAAAGGCTAAAACATTTAGGGCTCTTTAGTTTGGAAAAAAAGGCGCCTGAGGGGGAATATGCTTGAGACGTACAAAATAATGTGGGGCATGAGTCAAGTGGATAGAGGGAAGCTCTTCTCCCTCTCACAAAATACCAGAACTAGGGGACAGCCACTCAAACTGTGGGTTGGGAGAGTGAGAACAGACAAAGACAATATTTCTTTACCCAGCGTGTTGTTACTCTGTAGAACTCCCTGCCACAAGATGCGGTGATGGCATCTGGCCTGGATGCCTTCAAAAGGAGGTTGGACAGATTCCTGGAGGAAAAATCCATCACAGGTAACAAACCATTATGGTGGAGATGTGTAATCTCCAGGCTTAAAACCACAGTACTTCAAGGACCAGATGCTGAGGAGTGGTATCAGGAGACAGATATCTGGTCTCGTGCACTCCCAGACACATCTGGTGGGGCCACTGTGAGATACAGGAAGCTGGACTAGATGGGCCTTTGGCGTGATCCAGCAGGGCTCTGTTCTTATGTTCTTATGATGCGAGACTTTAAGTTCCCTGTGTTGTGGTGTTGTGGCACCAAGGGCTGCAGCCTCTGTTTAATGCAGTGGTTCCTCACTTTAGGTTCTCATATGTTCTTGGACTACAGCACCCAGAAATCCTGAACAGCACCTTTTGCAATGAAAGCTCTAGGAGTTTTAGCCTAAAGAACATCTGGGGACCCTGATTCATAGGAATGGTGCAATTTGAATCCCCGATTTAAAGGAATGGTGCAATCCACCAGAGGTTTCTCCTGCACTTCAGCAGAGTCATCCCTGGCATGGGTAGCTTTGATCATGGTCTGAGGTCTCACACACGGAGCCTCTATAATGGCCCAACTTTCAAATGGAACACATGCTTTTTGTATCACCCCCCCCCCTCAGGCCAGTAGGGACTTGTAGTCTCAATTGAGGCAAATTGAGGTTGGGAAGGGAGGTGGGGAAGGACGATGCTGCTTTGTTTGATATGCTGGGTCTGAAACCGTATCTGGGACTTTGAAGCAGTCTTAACACCAGCCCTGCCTCCTGATACCATCCTTTGGTGTGTTCCATCTCACCAAAAACATTCTCAGTGCCTGATAGACTACATTCTCTATCAAAATTGCATGAGGACGGCAGAGAATGAGATGGTTGGATGGTGTCATCGATGCAACCAATATGGATTTGACCAAACTCCGGGAGGCAGTGGAAGTTAGGAAGGCCTGGCAAGCTCTGGTCCATGGGGTCACGAAGAGTTGGACAGGACTGAAGGACTGAACAACAACAACAACAACAAAGGTATCACCTAGCCTACTTTTGAATCTATAATGGCTGGGGATTATGGGAAATGTAGTGCAAGCTATCTGCAGGATGTCCAGTTGGAGGAGGTGCCTGGATCTTTTGACCACAGCTTACCACCCTCATCGGTCCATCCCAAGACGGGAGGCTGCTCCTTCTATAAGGGTTACCCTGGTTTGGTGTCCCATGAACTGTGATGGGTCCATCCATCCTATCTGTCAGTGGTTGCCAACTATAGGTCCCCCCCCCAATGTTCTTGGGCTCCAACACCCAGAACTCCTACCCAACAAAGCCAGCAGTTCATCTGAGCACTGGTGTATGGGATTTGTAGCACACGGGGGAAGGAAATGAGAGTTCTCGCTGTACTTCAAGGCAGTACTTCCAGCCTTCTTGGGCAGAGAATTCGAAGGACTTCCCTCTAAAGGACAAGTCCCAGCACTGTACAGGATTGGAGCGATGGCAGTTCAAGAGGTATCCATCCAGTGACCATCCTGTCCAGTGTAGGAATTCAACCCTTCCAGGACTGTCCATGCAAGGCAGGCTGTCCAGGCTCCCTCATGGAAGGAACAGCAGAGTAACTGCATAAGGCACCTTTAACATGGGACAGAACAGAAGGACCAAGAATCATGCAAGGGACGCCTCCATCCCCTTCTCTTGCTCCCAAGCCAATCTCTTCCTCCCCGACAGAGAGAGAGAGAGAGAGAGAGAGAGAGAGAGAGAGAGAGAGAGAGAGAGAGAGAGAGAGA
>JAHTLZ010000330.1:5154636-5165733 GCA_023846285.1 Phrynocephalus versicolor | reverse complement strand
GAAGAAGAAGAAGAAGAAGAAGAAGAAGAAGAAGAAGAAGAAGAAGAAGAAGAAGAGCTGAACATACCAGCCATGTATAACACCCCCAGAAATGGGAAATTTAATTTTAAAAAAGAGAACCACCCATGTTGGTTGGGATACTAGGGCAGCTGAATTCGGGGGGGGGGGGGGAGAGAGAGAGAGAGAGAGAGAGAGAAGTGTTTCCCTTATGTGAACAAACACCCCTCTCTAGGGACATCAGAAAGAAAATAAGAAGGGCAGATGTGAAGAACAGAGCTTGCCTGTAAGGAAGGCTCAAGATTTCAAGACATATTTTTGTTGAAAAAATAAAAATAAAAGATTATTTAAAACGCCAACCCCTACTTTTTTGTGTTCGGCCAAATAAGCTGTAAATGTTTCAATGTATTCCACACCACAGCATCAAGAGAGAATGAGGTGGCGGGGTGGAGGCAGGGGGAAAGAACCCTCAACTTTAGGTCACCAAACCTAAATGTCATACATCTTGGCAAAAGGAGTTACATGCCTTATTTCCCCCCCACCTCCTTTGCCACCGAGGTTTCATTCATTCAAGCCAACGGCCTCAGAAGTGTTTGCCACAGACGAGACAGAAATATGGACTTGCCACTAGGCCACTGTTTATATTGGCCTTCGCTCTCCCCCACCCCCCATGAAACCAGCTCCACAGGAAAGTCTAATATTTGAACTTTTCACTCTTATTTCATTTTATTAGACAGCAGTGAAAGTTGGCTTTTTGTCAGGGTCTGAGTTTTATGCTGAGAAGGTTGCCAAAGTTTTTCTCCCCCCCCCTTTGCGTTCTTTTTTTGCCTCCCCCTCCCCCTTTGGGTTCAATAATTAATTTTGTATTTTAGGAGAAATCACAAGTAGGAGAAAACCAAAGATACTTTTTTGCGGGGTTGGGGGGTGGAGAGAGGAGCGTGGGAGGCATGAATAGCAGACCACCCGGAATTCGTTCCAGTATAGTTGTCTGAAGACTTCCCTTCCTTTAAAATGCGCGAGTGCACCTTTGCCTTAAGCATAACTGAAAACCAGACACTGGGATTGTTCTCAGCAGGATTTCACGGGGAAGCTGGGATCAGACGGGGCTTTCTTGAACTACTTTCACACCTCGTCAAAGGGGCACCCAGGCTCACCAAATTTGCCTCAACTGACACTTTCAATATTGGGTGAATCACCTATTAAAGGCTGGGTGACCAGTCTTCTGCCTGTGAATAGGTCCGTGCCAGCCCAACCCTTAGGCAGAGTAACCATTAGGCAGAGCTTCTTGTGCTGAGGAGATGTGGGGGTTTTATTATATTTTATTTTTTGGTTTTCAGCCCGGGAACCTGGCTGGCCTGCACTTACAAAGAGAGGTTTTTAATCCCCTCCTGACACCTCAGCAAACAGACCTTGAGCTCCTGGCAGCAAGGTTTACTGAGCTGATAGGAGGGGGTTAAAATCTGTTTTTGCAAGCAGAACCAGCAGGAGCAGCCCTTGCTGAAGTGGCTCCATGTCGCTAACAAAGAGAGTTTTTAACTCCCTCCTGTCACCTCAGCAAACAGAGTTGGGGCTGCTCCTGCCCTACATTTGCAAAGAGGTTTTTAACCCCCTTGTGGTACCTCAGCAAACAGACCTGGGGATGCTCCTGCTGGTTGTGCATACAAAAAGAGGTTTTTAACCCCCTGGCAGCAAGGGGTTGCACATACCAGCTGCTCCTGCTGGTTGCGCTTACAAAGAGAGGTTTTTAAATCCCTGGCAGGAAGCTCCTGGCAGCAAAGTTTGCTGAGGTGACAGGAGGGGGTTAAAAACCTGTCTTTGCAAGCAGAACTGGCAGGAGCAGCCCTTGCTGAAGTGGCTGCATTTTGCATCCAAAGAGAGGTTTTTAACCCCCTCCTGACACCTCAGCAAACAGAGTTGGGGCTGCTCCTGCCCTGCGTTTGCAAAGAGAGCTTTTTAACCAACCCCTAACACTTCATCAAACTGACCTTGGGCTGCTTGGCTACTGTTTCCAAAGAGAAGTATTTAACCCCCTCTTGGCACCTCAGCAGACAGACCTTGAGCTCCTGGCAGCAAGGTTTGCTGAGGTGTCAGGAGGGGGTTAAAAACCTCTCTTCGGAAGTGCAGCCAACAGGAGCAGCCCAAGGTCAGTTTACTGGGGCATCTGCATTTCACAGATTTTCTATTATCGCAGGTGGATCAGGCACCTAACTCCCACAATAAATGGGGGGAGTATTGTAGTTCACATAGGCCAAACATGGTAAATATTCATGGCATTTTTGGATTTTTTAATGTTTTTCATGACTTACAGGCATGTAATGGACAATTAAATAGTATTGCCTGGGAAATAGATCTCAACTAGAAGACTGGGGCTGAGTTGTGCCTAGTTGTACCTAGCTTCCTGTTCGGGGGGGGGGGAGCTTCCAGCCAGCACTGGGGCAGGAATTGAAGCCTGGATGGAGATACTGTAGGTCTAGTTAAGTCTTAAAACATTCCTGTTCAGGTCTTTCTCCTTATGGAAGGTATCCATAAGGCATCTCCATCTGGTAGCATTTGCAGGATGGAGAATTATGGGATCTGTAGTCCAATAAATAAATAAAATATCCTTAATGCAAGGCTTGGGGAGCTTCTGCTTTCCAAGGATGGTGGAGGCGATTCATTTGAGAGGTGGGTTGCACCACACACTGCAGCATTTTGTGGCAGGCTCGGTGCAACCAGTATGATCAGCACTTCTTGCCACGAATGTGTTGAACTTCCTGTCAAAGCCTTCCAAAAGAATGTGCACCACAATAACTTAGTGCACTACATTCATCCTGTAATATTATGGTGAGTCAAAGACAGAGCTTTGAAACATTATATTATGGAGTGCACCCCTGGCATTTTAGAAAATCCATACCTTGGTGAATTTTTTCTTTCTTTTTTGGATTCAGTGCAATCTTGGGTGGCTCATATCCAGGACAAGAATGGTGCTTTTGGGGAGATGTGGATGTGCTCCCAGATGCATTCTGTTGTATTAGTTACTCCTGGATGCATTTACGTTGCAGGTTTTAATGCTCTCTGTCACCGTGAGTAGCATTTGAGCAGATGTGTGGCTGAGAAATATCAATATCATCATCATCATGAGCACAGAACTTGCTTTGTGACCGCCGAGCGCTGTTTCTGGCATGTGCAGGACCTGTGCACACATGGCTAATAACGGGGGTTGGGGGAGAGAGAGCGCACTGTAGCGCCAGGAGCCCAGGCCAAGCCCTCATGCTAATTGCTCATGTCCTTGGACGCCCTGACTTGATTCACGGGTCGAATTCAGCAAGTGGGCCTAAGAACGGCCATAAAATGCAGACAGGTGTTTCCTCTCCTAGGCCCTTGTGCAAAGTTTCCCGAATGCAGTCTGAACCAGCAAGTCCTTCTTCTTTGGAAAGGGCTCTAAAAGTTGAGAACTTGAAAACTTTCCCACGTTTCAGGAAAGGGTGTGATTTAAAGAAAAATCCATTCGAGAAACAAGATGCTGATGGCCTCTCTCTCGGTTGCCTCATCCAAAAGCAGGACCCGCTGCTAGAGACAGGAGGGGACCACCGTTGATACCCCAGCAGTGGTTGCAAAGCTGGAGCAACTGGAACCCTATTTATACATTGGAAGCATGTCATTACCCTTCTGCTAGACCACTGTGGCTGAGCCATCCTATGCCCAGACAAAGCATGGTCTTTCAACCCAGAGGTGAACCAGGGAACAAACCACACCAATTTCCAAACTGCTGGAGGTTGGAGAAAGCCCTGCTGTGACAAGCAGACATTACCAGACTTTTAGGAACCTCCTTTTGACAAGCCCTCGTCAACTATCTATGATCACATTTTTAGGACCGGAATCAGTACTGCAGCACTAGTCATGTTACAACCAAGTGACTCAAGAAGACCCATACTTGATTTGGAATGGCCATTCGGCAGGATTCTCAATGATCAATCAGGAGAGACCTTGTTGTTGTTTGTCGTTCAGTCGTGTCCGACTCTTCATGATCCCATGGACCAGAGCTCTCCAGGCCTTCCTATCTTCCACTGCCTCCTGGAGTTTGGTCAAATCCATATTGGTTGTATCGATGACACCGTCCAACCATCTCATTCTCTGCCATCCTCTTTTCCTTTTGCCTTCAATCTTTCCCAACATCAGGGACTTTTCCACGGACTCCTCTCTCCTCATGAGGTGGCGAAAGCCTCAGCTTCAAAATCTGTATTTCTAGTGAACATTCGGGGTTGATTTCTTTCAGGATGGATAGGTTTGATCTCCTTGCAGTCCAGGTGACTCTCAAAACTCTCCTCCAGCACCACAGATCAAAAGCATTGATTCTGTGGTGATCAGCCTTCTTTATAGTCCAACTCTCACTTCCATACATCACTACTGGAAAAACCTTAGCTTTGAAGCTTAGTTGGCAAAGTGATGTCTCTGCTCTTTAGGATGCTATCTAGGTTTGCCATTGCTTTCCTTCCAACAAGCAGGTGTCTTTTAGTTTCGTTGCTGCAGTCGCCATCTGCAGTGATCAAGGAGCCCAAGAAACTAAGCTCTGTCATTGCCTCCATTTCTTCCCCTTCTATTTGCCAGGAGGTGATGGGACCGGTGGCCATGATCTTAGTTATTTTTTGATGTTGAGCTTCAGCCCATTTTTTTCACTCTCCTCTTTCACCCTCATTAAGAGGTTCTTTACTTCCTCCTCACTTTCTGCTATCAGAGTAGTATCATCTGCGTATCTGAGGTTGTTGATATTTCTTCCTAGTTGTCCCTAAATGTGTGATGCCCTTAAAGTTGATGAAAAACACAGACTCTTCAAAGTCAATGACATGAGGGACATTAAACCAAGACCTAGCTTAAGAGGTTGGAAATCCGTTGTTAATTTTTGCATGTATTGCTATTGGCTAATAAGACCGGGGAATGGCTATTTTAGTGAGCATTGATTAATTTACATTGGGTGGGTGGGTGGGATATGCTTTCAAGCTAATTCTGGAGCTGGACGTAAGGTAAAGGACCTGTTGATCTAAAGTACTGCCTTATTCCATACGAGCCTGCCCACACACTAAGATCGGGTCAGGACGCCTCATTGAAAGTGCCATCCCTTAAAGAGGTGAGGGGGCTGGCATGTCAAAACAGGGCCTTTTCAGCCATGCCCCCCCCCAACTTTGGAATGCCCTCCCAACAGAGATCCACCTGGCACCAGTGCTTATATTTATTTATTTATTTATTTATTTATTTTTATACCACCCATCTTCCCAGGGAACTTTGTTTTTGGCCTTTCGGCACCATGCAAAGACCTTCTCGTCGAGCCAGCATTTTAATTAATGTTCTTTTAGCTAGGTGCACGTAGCAGGATTTTATTGTTTGTATATAGAGAATTCCGTTTTGTTTTGTTTCTCATTTCATTCATTTCATTTGGGGGGGGGTGGCTTCATACGAAATGTTTTTTTTCTTTTAAACAATTCATTTCGGTTTTTTGTTTTTTTTTTCATTATTCGTTTCCCCCCCAATGCGCCCGATCGGGGGGGGAGGAAGGCGTAGGGTTTTTTAAATGTCTTTATGCCACCGAGGCAGCCTCCCCCCCCCGATCGGGTGCATTGGGGGGAGCGCAGGGTTTTTAAACTTTTTTTTTTGCCACGTCCATTGGCACTGGGTTCAATGGCAAAACAAAACAAAAAAACTTTAAAAAGCCCCCATTCCTTTCCAATCGGGGAGCATGGGCTTTTTAACTTTTTTTTTTTTTTTGCCACCAAAGCAAGCGCCAATGGCCGCTGGGGAGAGTCCTGTGCTCAGGGCTCCGAAGCCAGGGTGGAGAGGTCTGTGAGAAAGGCAAAGCTTTAGCCTTTCCCTGGTGGAAATCAGCCGCTTTCCGCAAGATTATTCCTGGGTAGACATGGGCACGACTTGACGAAATTCTCGTTTCCGTTTCCGTTACTCATTTCCGTTACGCAACGGAAACGGTAACGACAATTACTCCCCCAGAACTCGAACTCCAACCGACAAAAGAAAAATTGGGTCTGATTTGTCGTTGTCGTTCCTGGCATCGCAGCAATCACACGATGCCAAGCGGCACAGAAAAAAAGTTTTAAAAATTAAAAAAAAAACAGATTCCCGGCCAAAAAAGCAGGAGAAAATATGCCTGCCTGAGGGCACCTACCAGAGGGGTGGTTTCTGGGGGGGGGGGTCCCCACTCCAGCCTTCCCCCCCTCCTGTCCTGGACTGCTGGTACCAGGCTGGGAGGGGGCATCCTCGGTGTCTCCATTTGTCATGCGGTGCAGGGGGATCCAAATGGCGACCACAATATATTTTTTTTAAATCGTGGTCCAAAAACCCACCAAAGCACCACAGAAACATGCGAAAATTAGCTATTTTAAATGCTTGAATTTTTACAGTACCAGCAGTGGGTTTTTCTTGCAATAAAACGTCTCCATTGATTTTATTTTATTTTATTTTATTTTTATTTTTATTTTTTTACACCTGCGCACGCGCAATGATGGGCTGGCCATGGGATGGGACCATGCAAATTTTTGGAGCCATTCCACCAATCGAATCGCCAGGTTTTGCTGATGCTGAGACTTGCTGGTACCAGGCTGGGAGGGGGCATCCTCGGCATCTCCATTAACGGTGCAGGGGAATCCAAAATGGCGACTGCAATATTTTTTTTAAAATCGTGGTCCAAAAACCCACCAAAGCACCACAGAAACATGTGAAAATTAGGTATTTTAACTGCCTGATTTTTATAGTAGCAGCAGTGGGTTTTTCTTGCAACAAAACGTCTCCATTGATTTTATTTTATTTTATTTTTATTTTTTTTGGAGCCATTCCACCAATCGCATGACCAGGTTTTGCTGAGACTTCTGGATGTGCCAGAGAGGGCATTAAAAGCCCACCAACCCTAAGCCTAAGCCTAAGCCTAAGCCTAACCCTAACCCATACGCCAGTACACTGTGTACTTAGTGGGCCAGAGACACCCAGAGGTACAGCCCACTAACCCACCCTAACCTTAACCGTTACCCTAAGCCTAGCCCTTACCCCCTAATCCCATGCTCTGGGAACTGGAAGTCAAGTCGCGCTAAATCGTGGCGGTAATGACAAACGACACGACGAAACGACAAATTTTTGAAAAAAATCGCGAAAAACGGAAACGAGCCGAAACGGACCCGTCCCGAAAAACGACAACTCAAAAAAAAAATTTCCTGGTCGTGCCCATCTCTATTCCTGGGCCCATTTTTCCTTGCTCCCTCTGGCATTCCTGTACAGTGTCAAGAGACGGTTGGGCTGCACTGCACCCCCCCCCCCCTGCAGCACCTGACATAGATATGTGATTGCTCAAACATCAGAAAATGTTGCTCCCTTATGCAATGTCATTCCCTGTCGGCATAACGGGGCAGAGGGATTTCTCTCTGTATGTGTGCGTCCTTGTGTGTTTCATCACCTGCCATGAGGCTCCTCGCCATTGATCCCCATGCCGGACATTCCCTGGAGACTGTCTCGGGCTGTTGGCAAGGGCAGAGTCTGATGCTTCCCCTGTTCCTCTCAGAAGGGTGTTCGCTTTCCTGCACCGATAGTTATTCTGCAATGTTGGCGGCAGGCAAAGAGGGCATTTTTTAGGGAAGGACGTTGGGTTTGCTTCCTATTCTGGAGCTTTCTCCTCGCTCCCCGGATTGAGGGCAGGGTTGGCCAGAAGCTACTGCCTGCTCTTGAGCTTCATGCCTGACTCCCGACTGTGCCTTGCGTAACGATGAGCATCCCACCTAAGAATGGGGACATATTCAGGCATGGAGGGAGGAAAGGGGACCTGAGGCACTTGGGCCAACAGATTCTTCAGCGCAGACCTCAGGCTGTCGGGTGACACAGGGTAGCAATAGCCCATCACAGCTCAGGTCTTGAAGACGAACAGGTAATTTAGGTTATGTGGGTTTCAGCTGCTGTCGGTGATCATGGAATAAACCAGAAAGAATGAGAAATGAGCAGCATGAAGGGACAAAGCTTGGACAAGTGACTTTTGTTACCTTGCTGCTAGGGGATTCTGAGGGGGAATATGATTGAGATGTACAAAATAATGCAGGGCATGAGTCAAGTGGATAGAGGGACGCTCTTCTCCCTCTCACAAAATACCAGTAGGGGACATCCACTCAAATTGAGGACTGGGAGAGCGAGGACAGACCAAAGAAAATATTATTTTTTTTACCCAGTGCATGGTTAGTCTGTGGAACTCTCTGCCACAGGAGGTGGTGATGGCATCTGGCCTGGATGCCTTCGAAAGGGGATTGGACAGATTCCTGGAGGAAAAGTCCATCACAGGTTACAAACCATGATGGAGATGTGTAATTTCCAGGCTTAAAACCAGGGTACCTCAAGGGCCAGATGGAGGGGAGTGGTATCAGGTGACAGATATCTAGTCTCGTGCACTCCTGGACACATCTGGTGGGGCCACTGTGAGATACAGGAAGCTGGACTAGATGGGCCTTTGGCCTGATCCAGCATGGCTCTTCTTATGTTCTTATGCTCTTATGAAAACAGGCATCCAAAAGTAACTTTCCTAAGCTTTAGGCTGATAACTAAAGTTGAGTCAAATGAACTAATTCGTTTCTGATAAAAGTAGGCATGTCTGACCTTTGACTTCTGTGAATTCCTTTGCAAATATCTCTCCTGATTCCCACCACTGCGGATTGGACCTCTGTCTGTAACCCTACACCCACTTACTGGGGGGCAAGCCCCTTTTAAGCCAGTAGGATTTATTCCTGAGTTGGCATGTATAGGATTCACTTTTAAAGCTGTTCACAGGGTTTCATACTGTTTTGAACAGTGTTTGGCTGCTCTCAGCAATTCACGAATAATTCCTCCCCCTTTAGAATAGGTATACTGATTGAATACACTTAGAGAAGTGCATCCCAGTTTAGTAGGAAAATACATGAATATGCATAGTGAAGTAATACAGATTTGAATACAGTAATACCTTGGTTTAAGAGTAACTTGGTTTAAGAGCAAGATAAGCAAACATTTCTTCTAAATTTTGCCTTGATCAACAAGCAATAACTTGATATACAAGCACTGAAGAGGGTCGCATGATCACCAGCTAGCTATTGGTGACTCTCTCTCTCTCTAACAGCTTTTAATTTTTCAGTTCCACTTTGATTAGTACATAATTTGATTTTTTTAAAAAAAAGCTTAACTTCCTATGTTTTTCAAAGGCTTTCACGGCCAGGATCTGATAGTTGTGAGTTTTTTGGGCTGTTTGGTCGTGTTCTGTAAGTTTTTCTTCCAGAGGTTTCACCAGGCTCCATGGCCCATACCTTCAGAGGGCAAGGCGCTCAGGGAACTAGGAGTTATCTCTGTGCTTTGTTCTATCTACCTCAGAACACAGAGATAACTCCTAGTTCCATGAACTCCTTGCCCTCTGAAGATGCCAGCCATGGAGTCCGGTGAAACCTCAAGAAGAAAAACTTCCAGAACATGACCAAGCAGCCGGAAAAACTCACAACAACTATTACTATGTTTTTAATTCTATTCTTTTAATATTGTGAGTTCCCTTGTGTCCCTTATTGGGAGAAAGGTATTGTGGTGTGGTGTGGTGGTGTGGTGGTTCAGTGGGCTAGAGTGCTGAAACTGTTGGCTGTGAAGTCAGAAGCTCGGTGGTTCGAATCCCGGGTGCTTCAGCTTCAGCTGTTAACCCCAGATCCTGCCAACCTAGTAGTTCAAAAGCATGTCAATGCAAGTAGATAAACAGGTACTGCCATAAAAAGTGGGAAGTTACACAGTGTTCCGTGTGGAGAAATGCATTCAGCCATGCCAGCAGCATGGCCATGGACTTGCACAACACTGGCTCTTTGGCTTGAAAATGGAGATGAGCACTGCCCCTAGAATCAGACACGACTAGCACGCATGTGCAGTGGGAACCTTTACCTTATCCTTAAACCAACACACACACACACACACACACACACACACACACACACACACAGCCTTTCTTTGCAGAAATATCTACTAAATAGTCAATTGTCTCCCCCTATTCTTATTTTCCAGTCTCCTAACTGAAATTATCATTAAGCCACTGAAATTAGCATTAAGCCAAATAAATCTGTTGGTGATTTTCTTGAGTTCAGAACAATACAGCATTATGTTTATAGCTGAACAGTGTTGTAAGAGATAAACTGTGATATCCAGCACTTCACTACCCAATCTATCAAGAAGTGAGGTTTTAGCAGGAACGGAATGTCAAGGAATCCATGAAAACTATGACTCTGATCAGTATCGTAACCCTCACGTTCCACCCCTCATAGGAGTGCATGTTTGCCTAATCTAAACCTTCTGAAGCCCCCAAAATACTTTGTTGAGACTTGGAAATTCACTCCCAAAACCAAACCTAGTAAAATGTCCATGAAGATTCTCAGTCATCCTAGTGAGTTTATCTGGAAGTTGAGTCATGGCCACTGGGCTTCTTTTCTTGAGAGACTGATTTCTCAAGAAAAGAAGTCCAGTTGCCATGGCTCAACTTCTGGACAAATCGAGTAAATATCAGTCACTAGCTGCATACCTCTGTTCTGTCTCAACACAAACCCCCCTCTGTTCCCTCATCTGTGGACAACTGTACAAATATTGGAAGATAATTATCATATGGCCTTAAAAGCTAGCAGGTGCTGTTTGACACAATCTCTTGTGAAATAATAATAATAATAAAGATAATTGTGTGCCATGAGAATTCAGTCTTATGGCAAATTATGTGTTATGAAAAAAGAGGATTTCTTAAGTAATTTTTTTAAAAAACATGTGGTTCTATAGCAGCAGGTGATCATACCTCCTGTAGCTTACAAATTACCTTGTGTTGTTTTATAATTGATCATTGTGGGGTACACACAGGTTTTGATTGCTGACAGATTCAATGAAACCCCAATGAACCAGAGATATCGACATCAATGGATCTCTTATTGTCAAGACCAGCAATTACCTTTTAGGTTTGAGCCCAAAGGTGATGAAGCAGTGATCTAGTCCATCCTCATGCTGATGGAAGAGATCGGTCAGCCAGCTTGGGCCCTTTTTAAGGAGAATGGCAGGGGATAGACAGACAGACAGACAGACAGACAGACAGACAGACAAAAGGAGAAG
>JAHTLZ010000330.1:5133528-5146979 GCA_023846285.1 Phrynocephalus versicolor | reverse complement strand
AACAACAACAACAACAACAACAACAACAACAACAACAACAACAACAACAACAACAACAACAACAACAACAACAACAACATAGCAGCAGCCAGAAGTTGTGAGAATCAACCAGTGGGAGGTGCTCGCAGATGGCAAATTGATTTAAACAAATCGATTCCATATCTGATTTAAAATAAATGGCTTTCGCGCAGAAGAATAAAAAAACCCTTGCTGCTGTTCAAAAAACTAATAATGTGGTTCCCTGTCAAATTAACCCAGACTTCCATGTGCCTTATGCAGTCACCTTTTAAACACTGATTTAGAGCACGCTAAGTCCAATTGAAGCATCTTTCTTTTTTAAAGTAAAGTAACAGTGTTCTGGGTCTCTTTGCATTACTGAACAGCAGGGGAGAAAATCCACGTTCTCCACAGAAATATTCTAGGCTGATTAACTAGTTTATGCAGTCTCTTCAAATTCAAGTAAAGTGTGGAAGATGCAAATGAGATTAAGCTAGCCGCTAGCTGGGAATGGGTCATAGTAAGGGTTGTTAGGCCAACCTGACAATCCAACTTTCCAAGATATGGCTATTTAGACATGGTCAGGAGGAACCTTACTTTTTCCATTACCTTTCATGCTTTGGAGCCGCTCCTTCTATTACCACTATGGAAATTCTACTTCCAAACCTACGGTGGCCTTTAAATTCATCATTAACACTCCACACTGTCTACTTTTCATCTTTCACCCAAACCATTTTTCAGTTTTTAAAAACAAAGCAACCCCTTGTGACATCACAGAAATCCATATTTCCTTTTTAAAGCAGTACCAAAACCAGAAGAGATACTGGCCAGAATGCTATTGCATAGCTACACAAACGGCCCAACTTTTGGAGTGAAGCAAAAGATAAGCAGTCTCCACAGACATTATCAGTTGCATGCTGAGTTCATGACCTGGCACGCAACTGATTATGTCTATGGCAATTAATTACTTAACTTTCAGACAGTTTGCCTCCAAAGGCTACACCAACCCAAGAAGTTAAGAGGATGCGGATCACTGGATACATCATGAATGAGTTGTCTTTGCTGGGAGGAAAAAAGGAACAGGGTAGGATCAATACCCAATACTTCAAGCCTCTTGAAGGAGGTTTCAGGCACTGGACCTGTACTTCAAAACTAGATGCAGTTATATTCTGCATCATACCCTCCTTCAACTACAGTGTATTCTTGTATAAAGGAATTAATTCATTCCAAATGAAATTATGTTAAGCAAATTTTCCTTTATACAAATTCCCATAGGAATGCATTGAAAATGGAGTAATCCCATTTTTATGTTGTATGGATTTTACCCATAGGCAATGATGTTAAGCAAATTTCCCCTATCTCTGGAATTTTTTATCTTGTACAAATTTTATGTTATACAAGCTGTTTGTTATACAAGGGTCCACTGTACTTTCTTTTTCATTGTTTGACCTTTTGGTCGTAGCTCATGATGGAAAGGAGTTCTCAATCTGGGCGTTGGTATACACATTACACAACCTTATTCAAGGTACAAGACTTATTTTGGGTGTGGGATTCCATACCTTGGATATCCCTTGTAAAGTGCAGATGAAAACCTGGAATGGATTCACAGTACCTCTAAATTCAGAATCACCAGTCACTCCTGCCTTTTGGGACTCACTCTAAAAAAGAAATATGCAATTCCCTTCAATTCCTGTTCAGGACATATATTTGAGGAGCAGGCTTTAACCAGAGGTTTTAAAAGTTACTTTTATGGGGGGCATTACCACCCCCAACATCTTCTAGTCAGCAGGGTCACTGGCCACGTGGGATGGTTTGAGCTGAGAAACTTGTTGTTGGTCCCAAGCTCAGTTTTGTGGCTGAGTGAGGGATTTGAATGAGTGTCCCCACAGAGATGATGTCCCTACCCTACATGCTAACCCATGATGACCCAGTCTTCACCAGATCTGTTGGATTACAGCTTCCATCACCCCTAGTTGGCATGGGTGTAATAACCAGAGAGAATCTGGAAGTTGAATCATGGCAACTGGACTTCTTTTCTTGAGAGATTCACTCTCTCAAGAACAAAAAGTCCGGCTGCCATGACCCAACCTCTAGATAAACTCACCTGGATGACTGAGAATCTTCTCAGACATAACCAGACAGAATGGAGGAGTTCTATCCCAACATATTTGTGAAGTTCAGGCTAGGGAAAAATGTGTCTTACTATTGTACTCCATAGCCTTCAATGTTGATATTCCAGCCATTAGGCTCCACCCTGTCTTCTTATTCTGTCATTGGCATATTGACAGGTACACACGTGCACACACACACACACACACACACACACACAATTGTAAAAGAAAAAACAATGTTGAGATCTGGAGAATATTAAACTTCAATAAGTCTATCTATCTATCATCTATCTATCTATCTATCTATCTATCTATCTATCTATCTATCTATCTATCTATCTATCTATCTATCTATCTATCTATCTATCTATCTATCTATCTATCTATCTATCTATCTATCTATCTATCGAGCTATCTATCGAGCTATCTATCGAGCTATCTATCTGTCTGTCTGTCTGACTGACTGACTGACTGTCTGTCTGTCTGTCTGTCTGTCTGTCTGTCAAACCCTCCAAAAATGTTCATTGTAGAAGACTGACTCTGTTTAGCATGGTGTAGTTTTTTTTCAGAAGGAGGGATTCATTTTCTGTGCATGCCTCTATTTAGTCTAGACCAGTTTGTTTTGAAACTTTTGGCCTTCGTGGAAGAAACACCGTCCACATCTCTTTCACTGCCAAGGATCCCTCATGCATCTGCCAGAGATGTATTTGAGGACACATACAAAGCATGGAGGCTGCCATGCATTTGTTACCACCTTCAACTGTGGCTGTACAGGAGCTGTACAGGGAACTGCATCATCCCTCCTCCCTGGCTGATTGGCCAGCACCACGGAGAAGGACAGATGACGTCAGGAGATTTCTTCCTGGTTGGAGTCTAGCCTGATGCAGGAAGGCTGCTTGTGTTTCTGAGGCTTCCGAACAGCACCTGGGTTCGTGTGGGCCATTTCAGAAGCTACTGCTTCCAAAACGAATAGCCCATCCCTAATTCCCATCTGTGGGTCTCCAGGTGTTCTTACACAAAAATTTGGGGACCCAAGGTTGGGAAGCACCACCTTATTATACCTTCAAACAACATGTAGAGAACATGCTTCCATGTCCCCATCTCACACCCTCCAGCGTGTTTTTTTTACAAATGTTTGTATTTTGAGCACAAGGATCTGCAGAGGAACTTCTAAATGTCTTCAGCTGAATATGCTTCCAAACTGAGCATAATAGATAACCCTGCCTTACTAGTGGCACATATATCTTGCTATGACAGTTAGTTCACGTCCCTCTCATCACGGTTCGCCGTCCTGCTTAGGACCGGTACGAAAAAATGCTACTGCACCTCCATTGCGTGATGGCGGGAGTTCGTCCCGACCATGTCCCCTGAACTGGGATTTAAGTGTGATGAGCCATACCTCTCCCTGACCTTGGGAATTCTCTTGTCTCAGTTCCTGTTTCAAGACAAGTGCCCGTGAAGTAAGGCTCATCACACAACATGCACATTCTCCGTCTAGTGGCAGGAGTGCGAAGTTGCATTCCCCAGTACAATCCCAATGGCATAAACAATGCATCACAGAGAGGGAAGAAGGCATAAAACCTCGAACTTTTCTGCTTAACGCATGAAAGACAAAGTTATGGAGAATCGAAATATATATAAAAAAGGAAGGTCGGATCAAAAAAAGAGGGGGAAACGAAGGCAGGGAAGTACAGATGTTGTCACGAAACAAGGACGTGAAGAAACAGCCATCATGATACCATCAATTACACCTATGGGTAAACAGAAACAGGGACAGAACCAGGACAAGACCACGTGACCGCGAATGACGTTATCACGAAACGAACATAATCTCGGAACGAGGAAGGACATGAAGTAACCGTCTATGTCCTAGGCATGCACATTGGCCTTAGAGAAAAGGATCCAACCTGGCAGAGCAGGGATATTTGTGCCTTCCTAGATCAGCTACGGGACAGTTCAAGAATCAGT
This sequence comes from Phrynocephalus versicolor, assembly GCA_023846285.1. Classification (NCBI taxonomy): domain Eukaryota; kingdom Metazoa; phylum Chordata; class Lepidosauria; order Squamata; family Agamidae; genus Phrynocephalus; species Phrynocephalus versicolor. The sequence continues at coordinate 5,142,903 of JAHTLZ010000330.1, read as the reverse complement.
TGTTTTTGAGTTCTTTCGTGTTAGCTTACAAACCACGAAAATTTGCTCTAGTATTTTACGATTCCAAAGTGCTGAAATGAGGGGAAAATAAGATAAAATAATTGTTGCCAAAAGAGGAACCACAGTTGGAGAATAACAGCTGAAGCTTCAGCGAAAGCCAAAAGCATTCCTTAAAATTGCAAATGCTGAGCCCTAGGGAGAGCTCATATGGATCTCAACGAACTCTATATATTCACATTTGTTCATCTGTTTGATACACCACCTTTCTCCCAACAAGGGGATCCAAGTCAGCTCACAATATTAAAAGGAAGATACTTTAAAAATTCAATAAATTCAACATAAAAACTATCAACTATTTAAAATACATTGAATAATTAAAAGCAAGGAAACATTAAAGACTATCTTCTAAAAAAGACATTTGGGAATTCAGTTAAGCACATGGGCAGACAGCTGAAATCAGCTACGTCCACACACCTGTATTATACATACATTTGTAAACATCTTGTGCATGTATGAATAAATAAATTAATGGAGTAAAATGACCTTAAATCTTAGACCACAAGTTCTGCAACTTTTGCAAAAAGAATCCTTGCTGCCCTATCTCAGGAGGAGGATCTGTCCTGGAGTGTCAACACAAGGGGGCTTGCAAAGAAGGCTCAGCAGAGACTATTTTTCTTGAGAACTTTAAGGAAAAACCATCTTCCACAAAAGCTGATGCTGGCCTTCTATCATTGTGCAATTGAGAGTGTACTTACTTACGGGTTATGTGTGTGGTATGGAAGTTATACCCACTGTTGTGTATTGATCTGTATTCCTATTATCTGTAATTGCTTATGTGAAGTAACTGCCTTCCTGTTCCAAAGGGAACAGGCCTATTGGTTGATTCAAGTTGCTGCATTTGGATCCTCAATCCTAATGGTTCCCGCCAAAAGGCAGCTTTGTGATTGCTTGTAATTGTTCCCTCCAAAATGTATCTTTTCCTAGCCAGTCCTGGTTCCTATAAATGTAGCTCCCTCTCCCCAGTCACCAGTCTTGTTCTCTCCCTGAATAAAGAGTTGTTACAATAGAAGCTGTCTCCAGCTTGCTATGTCAAAGAGCTGAAATCACTTGCTGAAATCACTAACCCACGTTACAACACTGGCGACAAGGATGGGATCCGGAATGCTGAGAAGCAGAGGATCATCACGCTGACTCAGAGCCCGGATCGCAGTGGAGAACAAGACTCACCAGCCGGCTTAGAAGATGACCCTGCCCGCCTGGGGAATGGAAAGTCCACGGGTATTGGAGCCCTTCCAGCCATTGGAGTCCCACACTTGGGAGGACTATGTTGAACGCTTCAAGTTCTTCGTGGTGGCTCAAGGAATCACTGATGCCAGCAAAAGAAGGGCCACGTTCCTGAGTTGCTGTGGGCGTGAGACCTTCATGTTGGCCAAGGCACTGCTCACCCCAGCAAAGCTGAGTGAGACAACGGGATAGGACAGTGTTGCACAGAATCATAAGAATTGCAGAGAGTATTGTGGGCTGTTCACTCCCCACCCCAGAACAAATTTATACTACCAGCTGCCACTGTAAAGCATTAGATATATTAAGAGATCCATCACATCCTGGTAATCGCTTCTTCGAGTTGCTGCCATCAGGACGGAGATATAGAGTACTGAGGGCAAGAACAAACCGTCTCAAAAATACCTTCTTTTAAAGAGCAATATTGGCCTTAAATGGAAATTCTGGACTTTGAAGTCAGCTTATTTTATATGTCATGTTTTAGTCATTTTATATGTCATATTATTATGTGTTGTATCTGCTTTAAAATCTATGTGAAATATTTTAAATGAGTTGAATATAGCAACCACAAAATTTCGTTGTTCCTGCAAGGGGGCAATGACAATAAAGCTTCCTATTCCTATTCCTATTCCTATTCCTATTCCTATTCCTTATACTTTGGTTCTGATTAATGGCACCCAAACGTGTTTCACATCCTTTAACCAAGGGTTAAATCAAGAACTCCCTTCTGTCTCAAAATGCACTCAAAACACCTGGGTTATAACCATTTAAAATAGAGAGAAAACCCACCCTAGTTACTCTTTGCCTTTGAGCAAAAGAAATACCATTCATTTTCCCCTTCTTAAATAAAAAGAGACTTGGAATCTGTCAATGGACCTGACTTTTCAGTTTTACAAGGCTTGGTGCATTTTTTCTTCCCTTCTCTTTTAAAACATCCCAAGAACAGCTGGTTCAATGCACTGGAAAGTACTTTTTTTGGAATCGGGGCCCCTGATCCGACAAAGACTTTCCATATGCAGTTCTAAATCCAATCTCGTGCCCCGCCCGAGGTTCCTTTCTCAGCAAAGCTGCCAACCTCCATCACACACCCTGGCCCTCGATCTTTGAACGGCATCTGGGATTTTAAAAGAAGCGTTTCCCAGCTCCACCCTTGCCAGGAAAATGCACCTGCTCAGCTTCCATGAGTCATGCTGCTCTTAAAGTCATAGGAACAGCCCCAAAGGTGAAAGGTGGCAACTTCCCACACAGTAAAAACTAGCTGAGTGGCTGGGTGCAGAAAAGTGGACTTTTCATTCATTCATTCATTCATTCATTCATTCATTCATTCATTCATTCATTCATTCATTCATTTTTTGCCCCATTAATATAAAAGTGTATCATTCTGGGCAGTTCACAAACAGCTAAAACCAGAATAAATGTACAATCAACAATAACTTGAAACACAAATAACAGTAAAGCAAATTGCACCCCCCCCCCAATTTCCACCTATAACAGAGGGGCAGAAATGTCTCCCTTGGGACATTCAATGTGTAAGGCAATGTGCAAGACATTCAGTGTGTAGTGCAATCTATCCTAGATGGGATTAGCCCCCCAATTGAAAAAAGAGGTGCATAGCTTGGGTGTGCTGCTGGACTCATCCTTGAGCTTAGATGCCCAGATCACAGCTGTGGCCAGAAGGATATTTGCAAAATTAAAACTAGTACGCCAGTTACACCCCTTTCTTGAGAAATCTGCTCTGGCCACTGTGACACATTCCCTAGTGAGCTCCCAGCTGGGCTACTGTAATGCGCTCTATGTGGGGCTACAGATGGAAAGTCTCAGGAAACTTCAACAGGTCCAGAGTGCAGCAGCCATATTGCTGACTGGTGTGGGTTACAGAGGTCACATTACACCCATGCTAAAGCAGCTCCACTGGCCGCCAATCACCTGCTGGACACATTTCAAGGTGCTGCTGACCTTAACCTACAAAGCACAAAATGGCCTGGGTCCAAGCTACCTCAAAGACTGAATCTTGCAGGATGAACCATCTTGGGTGCTAAGATCATCAGGGGAGGCCTTTCTCTCCATCCCTCCACCTTCACAGGTGTGCCTCAGAAGAACACATGAAAGGGCCTTCTCTGTTGTTGCTCCCAGACTTTGGGACTGCCTCCCACTAGAGGCCAGGACTGTCCCATCTCTGCTGTCTTTCCAGAAACAGGCAATGACCTTCCTCTTCAGGCAAGCTTTCCCTGAATGAGGGACTATATGTGACTTTATATGGATTACCATACATGATTGCATTGACTGATTTCATAGAACACTAGTATTCTCCATGTTGCTTTTCACCCCTCAGAATGGATTTTTCTTTTCTTTTTGTGTGCTATTTGTGCCTCTACTGTTACCCTTTTTTTAATGTTCTAAGATGCCTCTTTTAATTCCCTGTTCTTAACTTGAATATGTCTTAAATGTTCTGGGCTGTATATTGTCCCTCATTATTGCAAGCCACATTGGGTTCTTTTCCAAGGAGAAAGGTGGGGTAAACATATTCGCAATAAATAAATTAATAAGGCCTCCCTGAAATAAAAAATATTTTTTCAGTTGCCACCAAAATGGAAGCAGGGAGGGAGCCAGGTGGCCCTTCTCTAGGAGCTGGTTCCATGACATCAGTGCTACCGTGGAGAAGGCTTTGCTACTTCCTGATGAACTTTGGGCCTCCCTTGAGGTGGGTACATTGAGGAGCTTAGCCTGGGATGATCTGGTGGGCTGGGCAGACATTTGGGAAAGACCTCATTTTTAATTGCTGAAGACAAATTTGAATAGTATGAAAAATTGAAAACTGAAATTCCATGTTTCACTCAGCTATCTAACCTGCAGAAGCCTTGTCCTCTTTTGCAATTGGCTCCTTAGTAAAAGGGATAATATTTGTTGACAGCAGCTAGATTAATAATTGCTAGAAATTGGAAATCTAAATATGAACTATGTTTAGAAGAATGGTATAATGAAGTATGGAGTATAGCTTTAAATGATAAATTGACTTGCTCTCTCAAGGTTAAAAAAGGAGAGTTAAAAAGAGATATTTTCTATGATATATGGGGTAGTTTCATTGAATACGTACTTGTATGGAAAAAGGGTAACGTTTCCGCGCAACAATCGATTCTGTTCTGGAGGGGAGGATGATGAATGTAAATATGAAGAGCGATCCTGTTGGTGAAGGGGTGCACTGCTGTCGATGTTTGTTTTTCTTTTATATAATTTGTATATGTTTTTTTAACTAATAAAAAATGGGGGGGAGTAAAAGGTATAATAAATCGCAAACAATTTGGTAAATAATAGTCACCTATAAAGCAATTTTGAAGGCACAAGCCAACATACATTGATATTTAGTTTTGTGTTTACAATTGTCTCCTGTCCCCCCCCCCAACAACTTCAAGGCTGTGTGCATGATGTTATGTTCATCCTGCCCCCAGTTTTAAAATTGCCTTATAGAATGTAGATTTGCAAAGTCATAAAAGCCTAACAACCGACACTGAAAAGGTGTTTGCTGTCCAGGTTGTTTTAGCTATTGGTGACAGTTTTACCAAGTCTCAGACTCCACTCTGACAACCATGAGAGCAGAGGTTAAACCTGTTTTTTTCCACCTCTTGGGCAAGGAAGCTGCAATTAGTGGCAGTAATTAAAGATAATACGATCAGAGGACAGCCTGAGGGAAGATGTCTGGGATTACCACCACAGAATGAATTTAGGAGGGTCCCCGACGTTTCAAGGACCCTAGTGTACTATGTTTGGGTATGATACTTGCAAGATCCTAATGGGCCTTAAAATCAAGTACAGTGTACCTCAGTTTAAGTAATGAATTCGTTCTCCAGGCCATTTTATATTGTGAAAACTTCTTAAACTGAAACACGGTTTCCAATAGGAATGCATTGAAAACCAATTAATCCATTCTCGAGGTCAGAAAAAAGGCAAACCGGGGCATTCCATTCAAAATTTTCTTAAACCAAGGCATCCCCGTTCTTTCGTCATGCGAACAACATACATTGACTTTTAATGTCTTATGAAAAAAAACTTAAACAGGGGCATTCCATTTAAAATTTTTCTTAAACCAAGGCATCCCCATTTCCAATACTTTCTTTTCTTAAACCAAGTTTTTCTTCAACCAAGGCTTTCAAGGAATATAGTTTTGACAAAATCTCCTCCTCCTCCTCGCCCCAACTTGACTGGCTGTCTCCTGAACTTGAATATGGTCAGGGCAAAGAGCAAGACAGAACGTTGCCAACCCCCATAACAAGTAAACTGACAACAAAAAAGGGGAAAAACTGTTATTCTGCAACCCCACTAACATTTGCCTCTTGTAAAAATGTGCACTTCAAACTGGATCAAAAAATACCCACCCTCTGCCTTCACTCTTGGAAAACTTGCTGGAACATTAAGTGGACGTTACCAGATTTTTTAAAAAACACCCGTTGAACATGGGGTCACAATTTTTGGAGATGGTTTATCGGTAAATTAGATCTGGATTTTAAAGATCATGGGATAGAGCCCTTATAGGTCTACTTTCACCTAGTGCCTTTCAAGAAGGCATGTCAAACTGTCTTTTGTATTTGTGTGTAGATTATGATGTTGAGGAAACAGAGAAATCTCAAGCTGCTTAGGCAGTATACTTTTTAAAACATCCCCTAAATACCAATGGATGGAAGTATAATAAAGTCAGACTTCTATAAAAGTTTTATGAATCTAATATTTTTCTGCTCATGAGTTTCTTTTTTTTTCTTCCTGGGGGCTTGCCCAACTTTCCTGCAATGCAGCTTGCGTGAAATGCGATTCCCCCCTCCCACTTTCTTGTTTTTAAAGATGCGAGCCTACAGTGTAAATATTGATTTTTCTGCAGCAGCAAAAAGAGGAAATATAGTGGAGTGGAGATGGGGAGAGAAGAAGAATATTTTGAACAAAGCCTGTTTCCTTATCGGCTCCCAAGCCAGCTGCCTGATTATCAACATAAGCAAAACACAGTCTTGAGGCTCAAGTTTCTCCTAATCCATTTACATAGCTGGTTTTCACTAACTCACCGTATCCCATTGTACTGGCCTCCCCAAATTTGTGGAGGGTTTCCAAGAAGTAAGACAGGAAGAAATTATGACTGCAAAGCTTAGGAGGACTTTTGGATGGTCTGGGAATTATTAGTGCCATTTAAGTCCAAGTTGGACTTGCGCCATTGAGTGAACTGATTAAAATGCAGATCGCTCAAGACAAATGACTCTGATTTACATCACAAGTTTTGTGATGAGGACAACACACACGTGACAGTTAGATATAAGAGTTACCCGTATATGCTCGAGTATAAGTCAACCTGGGTATAAATCGAGGCCCCTAATTTAACCCCCCAAAAGTGGGGAAACTTATTGACTTGAGTATAAGTCTAGGGTGGGAAATGCAGCAGGGCCTGGCAGCTCCTCCTTTGTGAGCTGGAGGAGCAGTGTATGATGTTTAAAATGACTTTTAGCCACCGAGGGAAGTGCTTGCCTCGGTGGCTAAAAGTCATTTTAAACATCACGGGCCACTCCCCCGTGACGCAGAGGGGGGTCAGGAGAAGCAGCGTGCAATGTTTCAAATGACTTTTAGCCACCGACCCAAGCACTTGCCTTGGTGGCTAAAAGTCATTTTAAACATTGTGTGCTGCTGCCCCCTGATGTGTGGGGTGGTGTCAGGAGAAGTGGTGTGCAATGTTTAAAATGACTTTTAGCCACCGACCCAAGCACTTGCCTCAGTGGCTAAAAGTATTGGCCTGAATATAAGTCGAGGGCCCCTTTTTCAGCCCAAAATTAGGCCTGAAAAACTGGATTTATATTTGAGTATATCCAGTATTTTTAATAACCATGTGTTGTGAAGTCAATTCTAACTAAAAGGGACCCTTTTGGGGGTTTTCAAATTTACGGTCACCTCTGTTTTGCCTGATATTTTAGGAGTCACTAGAATCACAACTGTTTAAAAAAATACAAATCCAGGGCCTGGGCTATCATTCTCAGAATGGTTACTACAATCACAGAAGTAAACAACAACAACAGTCCAGCAAGGTTGCTGTTGCTAGAACTTGCTGTGCACACTGTGGTTATATTTGATTTCAACAGGATGCACTAATTGTGGTGCCACCTGTGCTGGCTCTGTTTTAACTTGGCCATAAAAATATCACAAAATCATATTTTCCAGCATTGCTGCCGTTAATTCGTAGAGCAGCTGGGTTTCCACATAAAACTAAATGAGTCTCCCCCACCCCACCCCCAGCTTATTATTGTAACCTTATTGGTCCTCCTAAATACGAATAATAACAATAAAAACTTGCAGCTGAAGGCATGAACTGTGCCGAAACGATCTAGAGTTGTTGAAACAACTCTTCCAGAGTTCAAGTAGATAACCGTGTTCTTTGTCACTCTAGTAAGTTGGTCACGGTGTGAGGGAGTTGTCTAGTGTGAATCAAACAATTGTGCTCAATTGTTTTAAGCAAGGCATTTTTTACTTTTGAGTGAATCAGCAGGGAATGTATTTTCAGTCTCTCTCTCTCTCTCTCTCTCTCTCTCTCTCCCATGCACACACACACACACACACACACACAGAGACATATGCACACTATATCCCCTTCGGGGAGAAAGGCAGCATAAAAATAAAGTTTTATTATTATTATTATTATTATTATTATTATTATTATTATTATTATTATTATTATTATTATTATTATTAACCACACAGCTATCTACGCTGGATTTTGTATTACCAATCACTAGTTGAGCGCTTCCCAAGCGTTTAGGACTCAGTGATGTATCGGCGAATTATGCGAGCAGATCCCAGTAAGGGAGGGAGCTTTCTGCCGCTGATTGATGGTGACGTTGTCAACACCAATTTCTTCTAAATACTTGCTTAGCTCTTTAGGCATCACATCCAGCGTGCCGATTATCACTGTGACCACCTGTACCGGTTTATGCCAGAGTCTCTGAAGTTCCATTTCCAGATCCTGAGAACTATCATTTGCACGTAGCAAAGAACTGGTGGGATCATATGCTTGAAAAAGTGACTGAAAATGAGCATTCGAAATTACGTTGGGACTTCCGAATACAGACAGACAGGGTTTTGGAGCATAATACCCCAGATATTGTGATTGTGGAGAAGAAAAAAGTGTGGATCATTGATGTCACTATACCAGGTGATAGTAGAGTTACAGAGTTACTGCACCTACTGTACAGCCCTGACCTTGCACCTTGTGACTTTTATCTCTTCCCAAAGATGAAAGAGCAAGTTAAGGGACATAACATTCATTCTGACGATGAGGTGAAATCCTGGTGAAGACAACAACCACTGGAATTCTTGTCCAACAGGTTTGCCTGACTAGCTACGTGCTGGCACAGGTACATGGAAAGTGATAGGAAATACATTGGACCCTCATATAACAAGCAGTTTGTTTAACATAAAATCCGCTTCAAGGAAAAAATTCTTGAGTTAGGGGGAAATCACTGAACAGAATCGCCTATGGGGCTAATCCATACAACAGAAAAATGGTCGTGATTGGGGATTAATCCGTTTTCAATGCATTCCTATGGGAAATTTGTCCAAAGGAAATTTTGCTTGACAGAATTTCATTTGGAATGAACTGATTCCTTTATACAAGATGCCACTTTATGTCAAAAAGTAAATAGTGCATTACATAGAGGACAAATGTAACTCCCAAGTACAAAAAGAATTTTGAAAATTGGCTAATAATAAATTAAAAAGTCACAGCCATGGAAGCATTACAGTATTACCTTGTGTAAATGAATTAATTCGTTCCAAATGAAATTCTGTTAAGCAAATTTTCCTTTACACAAATTTCCCATAGGAATGCATTGAAAATGGAGTAATCCCTAATCGTGACCATTTTTATGTTGTATGGATTCACCCCATAGGCAATTTTGTTAAGCAGATTTCCCCTATCTCCAGAATTTATGTTGTACAGATTTTATGTTATACAAATCATTTGTTCTACGAGGGTCCACTGTACTTATCAATCAAGCCTCGTAGTTTGGGCCTTGTGTTGACAATTCTGCACACACACACACACACACACACACACACACACACACACACACACAC
>JAHTLZ010000330.1:5116786-5133518 GCA_023846285.1 Phrynocephalus versicolor | reverse complement strand
ACACACACACACACACACACACACACACACACACACACACACACACAGCATTTTCAATGTAGCTATCATAACTTATTATTATAAGAAGTTATAATGCACTATGGCTGAGTCCATAGGTGAGAACTTCACTCCCTCCCCTGTTTTGCTTTGGTTTCTCTCTTATTGTTGTGTCAGTGGTATTCCTGTCTATGGGTATTTGTACACGACCCCTAAACTCTGCCGCAAATGGCTCCCAGCTCCGGAGCTTAAAATTGTTTCCCCACCAGCTCTGGAGTTTACAGATAATTAAGTGTGACCACGCCCACCTAAGCGCGTCCCAGCGCACTTTTCAGGTACCTGCTCTCTGGAGGTGAAAATTCCTGATGCGGATATAACGTAGTGACTGCCAGGCTCTCCTTGCTTCTGTTTGTTCTTTTTTTGCCCCCTGCCCCTTTAAGAGATCTGAATGCAGTGCCTGGACGGCAGAAGGGAGGTGAGCGGCATTCTTTTCTTCCTTTTTTTCTCCCTCGTCTCACGCAGCCAGCAGCCAGGAGTGCAGAGGGGGTGGGAACGCAGGAACAGTGACAAACCCCTAAGATCTCTGGTCCGAATTTAAGTGGCCAGCGGATCTTAGGGGTCGTGTGAAAAAGCTCTATGTTTACAATAGATATCTGGTGCTTCCCTTTTGTCTTTGGCTGGAGATAGGAAAATAATACTGCTGGAAGTAAAAAGGTGATGCTGTTTAATTTGCACCACCATCCCAGGTACAGCAATCTCTGTGTTTTCCCCCATTTGCTGGAATGGTTTTTTTTTTCCTCCCCAGAGAACCGATAACCTGTGAAGACCAGCACAGACCTGGACACAGATTGTGCAGAGGGGCTCCTCAAAGTGTGGATTGTGTCCCAATCAGCATGCCCTTATTTGGACACAGGCTGAATTAGAGGGGCAGTACACAGCTTGACAAAAATCCATACAGATGGGAGTGTATAGATCATATCGTAAGAGGATTCGAGTCTATCTTGTAATGTATAATGGGAATTAAGGAATTATACAGGAAAAGACCCTAAGCCATTTACCCTGAGAGAGGATCAGGTTAGCTGTAAAGATAAAAATCTAGATGGATTAAAGAATAAAAATGGCCTTGAAGAGGGAATTTTTTTAGAAGGAACCAAGATCCAAGATGCTCCCTGAAATCAATTTGGGGGAGTGGGTCCTCTCACCCTATAACTTTCACAAAAAAAGCCATGAATGCAGTTGAAAAAAATATTCAGAAACGCAAAGGCACTCTACAGCCAACGAGCTGTGGCAGAAGTTGGAAGGGTGATGACGAGTAATTAAGCTTCAGACCATAAGCTTGTGACCACCTGGAAAAAAAGAAAGAAACAAAATATCTCTCCTTCCTACCCTCCCCACCAGCCCGTCTCTGATGCTTTTACAGATAAAACATTACAGGATTAAAGACCCTTTGCAGGTTTTGCAGCTTCCTCTAAAATGCTGGGAGTTGAAGACATTCTAAGATGGGATGGTCAGCCAGGTGGACATTTTCTGACCAGAAACCATGCCTCATGCTATCTTATAACTTCTCAGATGCCCTCTTTGCACCTGGAATTTCACTCACAAACAAGAGACTCATATTCCAGTGTCTCCTTCCCTTTCCATCATCTTGTTAATTAAAAATCAAACAGTTGTTTAATCTCTCTCTCTCTCTCTCTAACACACACACACACACACACACACACACACACACACAGAGAGAGAGAGAGAGAGAGAGAGAGAGAGAGAGAGAGAGTTTATTCCAGAGACAGGGTCTTGATAGGGCAGTGCATGCACAGAGGTAGGGATGGACTCCGGGAAGGGAAGTTACTGTTTTGGCATATGCACACACAAAGAGTGTGACAGGACTGTTGACCTGAGACTTGGATTCGAGGCTTTGGACTCTGGACTCTTACCTGAAGACATAAGACCATAAGTACATAAGAACAGCCTTGCTGAACCAGGCCAGAACCTACCCAGTCCAGCATTCTGTCTCACACAGCGGCTCACCATTGGCTTCAGGGTATTTCCAAGCAGATGTCTTCACCTGCTTATGAATCCCTGCAAATGGCATTGAGAGATATCCCGCCTCTCTCTCCAACCCGGAGGTCCTTAACATGCATCAGTCTGCACTCCAATCCAAAGATTTGGGACTCATACCAGGAGACTTCCCAACATCCCTGCTTTATTCCCAGCTTGAACATGATTTTAATGGTAGCTGTGAGCCTGCAGCAGTGAGCATGGTCTCTGATCATGTTTTGGCATCCTGGGAAATGTGGGTCTCATATATTCGATAGGTGTAGTACAGTCACCACTGATGCCAAGGCAGAATTCAAGCTGAAAGGTGGGAACTGACCTTTCTTTTAGTATTCCACCTCACTGCATCTGTACTACCCACTAATGGCAGTGTGGTACAGCTTAAAACTGTCATGGCTCCCTCCAGTGGGATCTTGTGATTTGTCGTTTGTGAAGGTGCTCAGACGTCTCTCTGATGGGAAGTTCCATTGTCCTCCCATGAGCTTCAGCAGAGAATTCTGGGGAAGAAGTCCAGTTCCTATGACTCAACTTCCAGATAAACTCACCTGGAGGACTGGGGATCTCCACAGGTACACAGTATGGATGCATCCACCAGAATCATCTGAGATGAGAGAGGTCTGGCAGGGTGGGCTTGAGCCGTCTTTGAGACGCCAACCCAAATCCCAGTCTGAGGGCTGCTTCTCAGCATCTTGGAACTAGGTATCTATCATACCCTTTATGTCACCAAGTTTTGGGGTCTCAAACAAGCAGTGACCAAAAGGATGGGAATCTGGCTCTCCTGACCACCCCATTGAGGGTAATAATGAGACTTCATTTTCACTATGTAAGTGAATTGGCCATGACCAGTTGAACAGATGACAGTTCTCTGTTTAAAAGCCTATTTAGTTTAAATCCCACTTGAACACAAAAAAGCATAACCTAGAGCCTTGCAATTGTGGACACCAATCTTTTTTAAAATTATTATTATTATTTATTATGTTTTTATACCGCCCGTCTTCTGAAGGAACTCCGGGCGGTTAACAATGGGTTAAAAGAACAATAAAACACCAGGGAAAGACAATGCAATAATTAAAAAGAGACATCAGCAAGAGGTGTCAGAGAAGGGGAAAAAAAGAAAAAAATTAAATTAAAAATTAAATTAATTAAATTAAAGGTCGCCAAATGCCTCCTGATAAAGCATGGTTTTAAGTGCTTTTTTGAAGGTGGGCAGGGACTGTGCAAAGCACAACTCACTCGGGAGATGGTTCCAGAGCGAGGGGCCAGCCACAGAGAAGGCACGGTTGCGTGTAAGCGATTGTGGCCACTCAGAGTGAGAGCGCCTGTGACATTCTAGTGGGTCGGGCCTCAGTTGACCTTTGGGAGATATGCTCCAACAGGTATTTGGGTCCCAAGCCATGGAGGGTTGGGGTACTACAACACCCAGAATGGGCAGAGAGGAACCTTATGGTCCCAAAAAGATTTTTCCCCCATGGCTTAGCCATATAGCTACACAGTCCCCTGGCTTTGGTTTTTATGAGACCCAAAAGGCTTAGACTCAAGGTTATCTGTGAACCATCTGGCTCTTTCCCCTCACGATGTGCAACAGGATCTGGAAAGAGCATATTGAGAAGGGGAGACTATCCATGTGGCCAAAAGATGTGTGCGTAGCTCCCCTCCCTCCACTACTCTTGCTTCCTGAATATCTGACAGCTTGCTAGGATACCAAACTGAAAATACAGGAAGTAGACCTACAGATTTAGAGGTCATGAAAGCAGGTGGAATTAGCATATGTTACAGTCTGTCCTTAGTCTTAATATCTCCGACTGCAAGCCTGGAACTGCCTAGCTAAATGCAGCACTGTGGTTTTCTTTAGTTTATTTTTATATATACAAACTTTTAGGACTTGTTTTGGTGACGAATCGGTGTGGTTGCTCTTCCAGATTATACCATGTACTAGCTAGTTCTAGTGAGACAAACTGCATGATCAGTTCCTCAGAAGCAATGATGTGACAACTGGCATTTTCAATGATTCTGATATCCTCCATTTTATGGCAGCTAGGCCTACGCACTGATGAAAAAAAGATGCTCATTTCTCAAAACGTCTTTTATATTCTTCCACAACCATGTTATCGTGGCCAGCTCATGGGAACAGAGACCAATCTACTCCAGTTTCTAGATCAAATAATTGACTTATTCCTTTTCTTTCACTACTGGGACTCAAGAAGGTAGACAACGTGGTTGAACAGCCAATGCAACTAAAAACAGCGTAAATTACAACATAAGCATGCAAGCTGGAAGTTGAGTCATGGCAACTGGACTTCTTTTCTTGAGACTGAAATGTTTCACTACTCATCCAAGCGGCTTCAACAGTCTCACCTGGATGACTAAGAATCTTAACAAACATAAACATGCAGTCAAGCAGGTAAGCTGAAATCCTACCCGTGTTCACCTAAGATCTGCTTAACATGCCACAGTTAATTGTGTCTAATTCAAAAGGGGCTGGGGCCCATTTAGACGTGCAGCCAGACAGAATCATAGAAACATAGAATATTGAGGTTGGAAGGGGCCTACAACCCCTTGCTTCATGTAGGAATACAAATCAAGGATATATTCCAGCTGGTTGTCCCAATTTCTCTTGAATGCCTCCAGGGTTGGAGCCCTCAGTCCCTCTTGAGGTCATTGATTCCATTGTCATACTTCTCTAACAGTTGGGAAGTTTTTCCCGATTTGTAGCCGAAAGCTGGTTTCTTTTAACTTGAGCCCATTGTTGCATGTCCTGCACGTCAGCCTAAACATATCCAAGTCATGGGACTCACTGTCAAGTTGGACTTAAGCCACGGCAGTGACATGTCTTGGACTCAACTGTTCCCCCCCCCCCTCCATGACTCGGGCTCAACATGCATCTCAGAATCCACTCATCCCTCCCTTTCGTTTCTGGGGGTGGGGGAACATGTCAATTTAATAGCAAGTCAGCGAGTTGACCTTGTGGCTTGGGAATCAGACTTGGGACTTGGAGCCAAAGACTTGTCAACATCCCTGATAACTGGTTCTATTCAGCTGCTCTTGTTAAATGTTGACAGTGGCATTTGGGACTTCCAGTCACACAAGAGGCCTGTGAGAGCAGGATTGTGACAGTAGCCATTTTACTCCATAAAGCAAGTACCTCACTTTATGAAAAGTAAGGCATAGGTACTTCTTAGAGAGCACAAAGAGACTTTCTGAGCCAAAGAAAAATGGAGAGAGAAGAATCCTTTCCAAGAATAATTTTTTGGCTAAATTTTGGGTTGGCTAGTCAGGAGCCATTGCCTGAGATTTCAAGGACCCAAATGAAACCTTTGTGACTGTGCTTCTGATGTCACAGGAAGTGGAATCCTTCAGCAACAATTTCAAAATGGAAAGTTGTTGTCCCCACTTATATACTGCCCCATAGCGCCAATGCACTGTCTAGGGATGGGGAGTTACCAACATACTTTTGCAAAGCACATTTCCCCCCTCTCTCTGGCACTCCAGAGGGTCACAAATATTGCCCAGAAGAACTTTACAGCTCCAGGTGTTCAAGGAAGATCTCTAAACTCTTGAATGACCCATCAAACCCTGGATATCAGGTTTTTTGAACTATTGCCATCAGGCAGGAGACACAGGACGATTAGGAGAAAAACGAACAAATTAAAGTACAGTTTCTACCCTAGGGCATTGTCTTGGTTAAATGCTGTGGTCTAGTGGTATATTAAGTAGAGTGAGATTGTATGTGGTATTTTTTTTTTGGTCTTTTTAAAAAATTGTATAGTACTGTGAACAGCACCTAATTTCGTTGTCCAGGTTGCATGTGTGTACAAGGACAATAAATTACTATTCTATTCTATTCTAAAACATACTGGGTACTCTGGTTTTTCTTCAGATCGTATAAATCTTTCGCCTTTTACTAAAGATTTCCATGGAGAGGAACATTTACGAGTTTGTAACCAAGTTTTTGAGGCTGTAGGAGCCCTGTGCCGAAATGTTTAAATGCCTGTACTGCAGCGAAAACTGTGCTCACGACCTGGGGTTCAATTCCAGGTAGCAGGCTCATGGCTGACTCAGCATTCCATCATTCCGAGCAGGGCCGGCACATCCATTAAGGCGAACTAGGCAGTTGCCTAGGGTGCCAAAATGGAGAGGGGGCGCTGGCCAGCCTGCTGCCCCACCGCCGCCCCCCACCGCTGGCCACCGCTGTCCGTCCCCCCATCACCCGTCACCGTCCACCCGCCGCGCCCATCGCTGCCCACCCCCATGCCCGTCACCATCCCCCACCCCCTGCTGCCCCGCCCCCTGCCTGCCGCCCCCTGCCCCGCCCCCACCACTGCCCCCCGCCCCCCGCCCCTCACCTAGGGTGCAAAAAAACCTAGCACCAGCCCTGATTCCGAGGTCAGTAAAATGAGTACCCAGCATGCTGGGGGGGGGGATGTGTAGCCTGCATACTGTAATTAAAAACCGTAAACTGCCCAGAGACTACTTGAAGTAGTATGGGGTGGTACATAAGAAGAACACTTTGCTATACTCATTTTACCTGCCTTAAAAGGATGGAAGGTGGAGTCAGTCTTGATCTGGGAGAACCCTGGGACTGGGCAGCTTACCCAAAGGCCCACAGGCTTGCTCTTCTGGGATTCCCATTGGGGAATTAAGTCATGGAATGGCAATTCCTTTTGGGGAGGATGCCGGAGAGCATCTTGAAGAAAAGGCCAGCTTTTGAAGGCTGCCTTATAGCTTCCAGGTGGGTTGTGCCAGATACTTTATTCCCATAGTGACGATGAGTAACGTTATAGGAAAAGGAAAACAACTCACTGCTCACAGCTGCGTAAGTGCGCCTTTTTGCAATACCAAAGCAGGAAGCCAGCCTTTAACAAGGGTCGCTCCTGGAAAAACGCTTCAAAAGCCTGTCACCCTTCTTCCAGGAAGAAAGCTCAACTCTTATTATCTTCCCTTCTTTAAGCTATATTCAAGGAAGCCTATGGAACATGGCGAGGGAGCCAGGCAATCTACTGAGAGCTTTAGTGACTTCAGAACGATTGTGAAGTTATTAATTTTGGGGTACAGAGAGCATTCCAGACCAATGTAATGGACATGTTTTAGGGCCAACATTTACACAGGACTTTGCGTGTAGCTTTAGACAAAACATGCAGAGTTATAAAACATCTCGGGGCTTCTCTCCCTCCCCATTGAGACAAACCATCTGTTTAGTTCAAGCTCAAATTACTATTCATTTTTATCCCCAAGACGGAATAGGACTCCATTGGATATGAAAGGAAAAATACCCTATACAGCCTCACAAAGCTTGGGTCTAGGCTATTTGAAGGATCTTTAAGATCTTGGAGGGAGAACCTTCTCTCTCTTTAGAAAAAAGCCAATGGTGGTTAGTCCTAAGCTGCGGACAGCAAGTCAAGATCTTCCGTTTTAGGCTAGCTCAGAAAAACAGAATAAAATTCAAGGTCTTTTGCTTTGCAGAATAGTGCACCTTCTTTGCTTCTGGAAGTGGATATTGTGGGACAGTATACATGTATATATATTTTTCCTTACTTGCAAATTGTTAATTTTTTCCCACTGGAAGCCTTTAAGGATGATGGTTCTTGCATCAGGTGCCAGAGTGGATCTATATGTCTCTCCGCATTCCCTAATTAAAAAGACAGACAAGTAAGAAAAACCAGAAACTCCCACCCAGGTACTTCCTGTTATTTTAAATACACACACACAATATTCATATGTGTCCCCTGACAGTGGCCTAATAATTAGAGATGGGCACAAAACTATTTTTTCATTTCATTTTTTGTTTCATTACAGAATGAAACGAAAAACGAAGTGCCCTTTAAAAAGGAAAACAGAAATTTTCATTTTGTTCCATTTTGTTTTCATTTATTATTTATTTTGACCAGCACCAATTTCGGCGCTGGTCAAAATAAATAATAAAAATAAGCGCCGACCAGCTGGCCCCATAGGCCAGCTGGTTGGTGCTAGACTATAAAAATAGTGCCGACCCTGCCATGGGCCAGCTGGTCAGCGCTGGGGGGCGGGGGAGGTGGGGAAGCAAAAAAAAAAAAAAGAGGCGACCAACGGGGCTGGTCGGCTGTAAAAAGAAAAAGAAACAAAGCAAAGTGAAGAATGAAATGAATTATTTTTAAAAAAATTCATTTCATTCCAAATGAAATGAATAAAAACAAAAAACAAAAAATGAAACGAAACACCATTTTGGAATTTCGTGCCCATCTCTATTAATAATCATGTGCCATCAAATCAGTTCTGACACAGGCTGGCTCTACTTGCAGGGGATCCAGTGGAGAATCGAATTCCCAACCACCTAAACCATTGTGGTTTAGCTACCCAACCAGCAGAGTGGACTAGAGACACAAATTTGTCTGTCAAACCCTTTGAGTCAACTCAGCCTTGATCTAAATCATAGATTCTGTTGAAACGGATAAATCTCGTAATTTGCTTTTTGTCCAGCACCGCTTGCCATGAGGTTTGTCTCCCATCCCGGAGAGCTTCATTCCCTGAGTTTTCCTCCTTTTGCTTCCTCGCCTAGTCTGCTCTGAGTTCAAATCCTGATGCCGGCTGAAGTCCAGGCACTGACAGCAGAGCTCTGAGATTGTCTTCGTGGTCCCTTTGGGGAGAAAGGTGGCATAGAAATAACATTTTATCATTTATTATTAATACTATTAGAAGCTCTGGCCCAGAGGCTCTTCTGCAGATTGAAAGCACTTTGTGTGGAATTAAAATAATTCTACGGGGACCAGGAGAGCAGGAATAACTCCTTCCCATTTGCAGGCAGGAAACTGGCATCAGGCCTGCTTGCTGCGCCGAAATCTCCCTCCAAGATACTGCAGTCCAAGGACACCGTGCCAGATCCATGAACAATTTCTTTCAAGATAGAGCTAAACGATTAACACATTCCATGACACCTCTTCCGTATGTTAGACGGAGTGTGTGAGTGTGTGTGTGTGTGTGAGAGAGAGAGAGTGTGAGTGAGCGCCTGTCTCTGTGTGTGCAGGCGGCCAAGGGCTTTTATTGCTTTCTCTGCATCCTGTATCGAAAATAGCCCTCAGCTTTAAGCCTAAGAATAACTCTTTCCTCCATGCCAGATCTCTTTCTTTTAGTCCTGCCAGATGCGGAGAAGACACCGATGAACATTTCTGAGCAATATCCAGATAGCCGGGACCTCGTGGCACCCCCCGCTAAAAACAACATGGGGGTTGTGTGAAGGTCTAGGTAGGGCTCATTGTTCTCTTGAGAGGAGCTGTGGATCCTGGAGCTGGGACTTCAATTCCCCACCATGCCTTCCAGAACAAGAGCCAGCCTGTGTAGCCTTAGGCAAGCTCCACAGTCCCAGGGTGCCCCTGGGCAGGTTAAACCTTGAGCTGGCTACCTGGAATTAAACCACGTGTTGGTTGTAGTATCGCAGTTTAACCACTGTTCTGCAAGGCCCCTCATCCACAGGGTCAGTACCCAACAATTCACTTATCCAAAGTTGGACATTACAATATTTTTCTGTGTATAAGACTATATTTTTATCTTAAAAAAATTAGACTAAAAATTGAGGGTAGTCTTGTTCACGGACGTAAGCTAAGGAGGGAATCGTGCGGCTGGGAAACTAATTTTGGGTTTGAAAAGTGGGGGCCATCTTAGAGATAGAAAAATACAGGCAATATTAAAAGAAAATAAAATAAATCAGAAAAAAACCCTATTTTCAAATGTATTCTCAGATCCAGCTGCTAGAGGGAGCCAGAGACTATGCTTGTTAGCTAAGAATACATAGCATAGTCTCTAGCACCAGCTAGTGGCCAGATCTATTATTGCACATGAAAATAATTATTTCTGTAATTTTCCTTTTACCACACTCTCTATATATACAGAGAGAGCACAATTTTCAGTATTGGGAGTGGGGGGTTGGAACCCATCCTCAGAAGATGGTCCTACTGTACCCAATCAAAACACTCTAAACACATTCCTCAAGTGGATGGCGCTATGTAGCACTCCCCTACCCCAGGGACAGCCCTTCATTCCCCACATGTTCACACACACACACCCCATGTGGAAACAGAAAAACACATTAAAATATCTTCAGAAACCACCAATCAAATAGGTTCAGGCTGCCTGCAAATTAGAATGGTCCGTATTTCTGCAGCCAATATGCCAATATTCAGATAGAAATCAGATTATAAGGCATTCTCATGCCCCCCTAAATGGTACTCAGCTAATTACTGACATAGCAAAGTCCCATTGCTTCAATGGGCCTAATTAAGTTGGAATTGTTGATTGTAGCCCCAGGAAATATTAGGTAGCAGGTATTAAAAAAACCTAACAGTTAATCCCAATGGGAGTTGGTGCGTTGTCAAGTCAGCACCTAAGCAAGTGCCATTAATTCAGTACTGTTATTGCTGTGATGATGAACTGTGTTTGACCCAAGGAGACCCAGTACTAGTTTTTAAAACAGTTGGGCTATATCTAGTTGTTAGATGCAGGGCAAGGTGTTGGAGCGGGTGGTGGCCGGACAGCTCCAGGCACTGATGGATGAAATGGATTTTCTGGATCCATTTCAATCTGGTTTCAGGCCGGGTTTTGGTATAGAGACTGTCTTGGTCACCCTGTACAATGACTTTTTCTGGGAGAGAGATGGGGGAGTGCTACCCTGTTGATACTCCTGGACCTCTCAGCGGCTTTTGACACCATCAACCATGGTGTCCTTCTGGATAGGCTGGCCAGGTTGGGAGTTGGAGGCACTGTTTTGCAGTGCTTCCACTTCTTCCTGGCTGACCGTGTTCAGAAGGTGGTGCTGGGGGATAGTAGCTCTGCCCCATGGCGTTTAAGTTTAGACACTTGCATAGTATTTTCTGTTGCATGTTTTGCTGAGTGATATGTTATGCAACAGACAATGTATACATAGATTTCTTTAGTCAAAACAGATTTCAACTAAATACTACATTTGTGTAACTGTGAAGCAGGATTCTGGCCAGTAGGAGCACACATCCTACAAGAAAAATGTCTCCAGCACTGAAAGGTATTCAGACCCTGGAAAGAAAAGGACTATCACATTAGCAATGACTTACATGATTTGTTGTTTTTTGTTCTGTTGTGAACCGCCCAGAGTTCCTTCGGGAAGACAGGCGGTATATAAGCCATAAAATAAATAAATAAATAAATAAATAAATAAATAAATAAATAAATAAATAAATAAATAAATAAATAAACAAGCAAGCAAGCAAGCAAATAAGCAAGCAAACAAACAAGCAAACAAACAAACATTTTACTGCATTTGAGTGTCTGTGTTAATGCTGTTTGCTGCTGGTAACGTGTTCACAATGTGTTCACAATTAAACCTGCTATTTTTTTTTCTTTTAGAAACATTCCCAAAAGATCTCCAGTTCTCTTCCAAATAATTTTTTGAGAAGTCAAAGGTGGCTAGGCTATCATCTTTTATCTCCCTCCGGCAACTGTAATGTGATCACACCAACCCTGTAAATGGTGGTGGTGGTGGTGAGGATTGAGGTAGCAACCATTATGTAATACAACAACGAAATGACAACAAGGTTGAACCAAGGTTGGGGATGCAAGTTGCAGGAGTCACGGTCATTTCAGATGTAGGTTGCACCGGTGATTCAGCTCTTCTTACTCCCATGATTGGACCTGACACAGAACTTGGGACCCATTCAACCATCCCATTTTTTCTTGGGGTGGAGGATCTTGTTTTTAATAGGGACTCGGGACTCAGGATTTCATACCAAAGACTTGGACTCAGACTTGGGCATCAGACCGTCAAACTTGCTGGCATCCCTGGGTTAAATATGGAACAAGGACATGGTGGCAGGCGCAGCCCAGTTTCAAGTGGGCTTTGGAAGGAAATCAGAAGCCATTCCAAAGGGTGGCATATTTTCTTCTGAAGCATGTGTGATTCTCCAAGGTAGGAGGGAGAAGAACGCTTTGATCTTGAGATGAAAAGGTTTCGATTGGAATCATTCTCCCAGTACTGCTGGAGATGTGGAAGCATTGGACGTGAAAGTACAGCTTTTGTTGTCTTCATTTCTCTCCTTGCACTTTCTAGAATAGAACCAAACCTCCCAGGAGAATATGTGTTTCTTTTCCCTTTTCCTTAAAGACCCAGTATTATGGCCAGTGCTTTCTTTTTTGCCCGCTTGAGGTCTAACTACATAAGAACATACATAAGAACATAAGAAGAGCCATGCTGGATCAGGCCAAAGGCCCATCTAGTCCAGCTTCCTGTATCTCACAGTAGCCCCACCAGATGCGTTTGGGAGCGCATGAGACTAGATATCTGTCTCCTGGTACCACCAACCTCCATCTGGCCCCTGAAGTACCCTGGTTTTAAGCCTGGGGAATTACACATCTCCATCATGGTTTGCAACCCGTGATGGACTTTTCCTCCAGGAATCTGTCCAATCCCCTTTTGAAGGCATCCAGGTCAGATGCCATCACCACATTCTGTGGCAGGGAGTTCCACAGACTAACAACGCGCTGGGTGAAAAAAAGATTTTCTTTTGTCTGTTCTTACTCTCCCAGACCTCAATTTGAGTGGATGTCCCCTAGTTCTGGTATTTTCTGGTCCCCTAGTTCTGCATTTAAGGTCAAAGGACACAGGTGCAGATGAAGTAAGAGAAGCCAGTTCCAACTGAAAACACTGTGTACTACATGCCTTCTGTGAAGGACAGCTATTGCCGCTGGCCTCTTGGTGGAGCACCAGGAGGCAGTTCCAAATCTAACACCGTTGCCAGCGGTTCATAGGCCTGATGACTCTTCCACGGATACACAGATGCGAAGAAACTGCCAACCTAATGCCACCATGGCCACCATTTTCAACGTTTTGATCATTTCCCTCATGTATAAAGGTCAATGCGTTCCCTCAAGGGATTGAGGTTGCTCCAACACATTCTCTGTGGAGCTGTAGGTGTGGGGGTTGGTGTTGGAATCCTTGTAAATCTGAGGATAATGGGAAAGCGGGGTATATTCACAGCACAGGTGGTGTCCTTGTTGTGACCTATGCCCGGCAACGTACATCGAATGCCAGAAAGCACACTTCAGAATTGGGCTGGGAAGGAAAAAAAGTTCAGAGGGAGAAAATTCCTGTGGTCTATGCCTGGCCGTGCTTAATGAGAATGAGATTCCCAGTAATGGCTCCAGCAACACCTTGGCAGAGTTAGAGCAACCATAAAAACACACATTCGGGCTTCAATTAGCAGGAGGGTTGAGATAAGAAGCAACTGGAGAGGGAAGGGGGCTTCGACCGGGCTTGTCCTGGGAGGGTCTTTTCGTCCCTCTTCCGACAGAGACACTCTGGCCAGCTGCCAGGCTGGCCAATCGGGCCTTGCCAGCACAGCTGGCGAGATTGGCCAGAGGCTGACCACAGGTCAGCTGACCCCTAAGAATAGCCTCTAGGTAAAGGGCTAGAAGCCTGTCAGAGGGGTCTTTGTGGCAGTAAGGGCAAGTGGCGGTCCCTTAGGGAAACAGAAGGAAATACGGCTTAGTACGAGGGCAGCCCTTCAATTCCCACATTAGGCTTAGAAATAGAAAGGACACTAAATATTGATTTATGACCATTTACGTAAAGATCGGCAAAAGGCTGCCCGTAACTCTATTACTGGGGGTTACTGCCCCACTGGGTAATACCTGAGTTTGGTTATGGAGAAATCCCCCCAGTGCCACTTGCCCTGTTCAGGTTCCCCCATTAAAGACTAAACAGTAGGACAAAGAGTACAACAAAATATTAATAAAGTGTGGCCCATTGTTAATCCCAAAACGTGTCTCGTCTCTTTGTTTTGGGCTGGGTGGACAAATAAAAAGGAGACGAGGACTTGCAGAATGGCACTTGGGCATATAATGTCCCCCACTCCATGGAGAGGTGCAAACCTAAAAGTTGGCAGTGGAAAAAACAATTATTCATTCAAAGCGTGGTGTTGAAGAGAGCTTTATGGATACTATGGGCCAACAGGAAGACACACAAGAGGGTTCTAAGCCCAATTCAGCCTGATCTCGCTATTTTAAAAAAATGACTAATAAACAATCATGAGCCATCAAGTCAATTCTGAATTATGGTGACCCGTTTCAGGGTTTTCCAGGAAGTGAGTACCTAGAAGTACTTTCCCATTTCCTTTTTTCTGGGGTCACCCTGGGGCATTTCAGTTTGCCCAAAGCCACACAGATTGGCTGCACTCAAAGGAGACCCAGCGGGGAATCAAACTCCCAGCCATTGGCTCAGGAGACAGATACCTAAATGGCAGATCTATCCTGGCAAAGATGACGAAACTCAACAGTTTTTACTACACTGTTTTTTACTTGATGCATTTTGCAATGGCCCTGCGTGCCACACAATAAAATTGATGATGATGATGACAATGACGATGGCAATGACGATGACTAAGCTCAGCTTTTGATACTGTCGGTGTCTTGCAGAAAGACTTCCCCTGTTACAGAAAAAGCCAATGGTGCTGTTGAAAGCTGAAGGCAGCAGGGAACAGACCCAGTATAGGGTGGACTGACTGAATAAAAGAAGCCATCGCCTTTGGTTTGTAAGATCTCAGCAGGGCTCTTAGGCAGTTACTTCACGTCCCGTTTGTCCCTCCTTGCTCTCCTGCTTGGGACCGGTACAAAAAAACTTACTTCACGTCCATAGCATGACAGCAAACAGTTGTCTCGACCACGCCCCCGGAACGGGGAACAGAGCGTGACAAGCTGTACCTGCCCCTGGGCTGGGGAATTCTTTTGTCTCGGTTCCTGTTCTGGGACAAGATCCCATGAGGTAACAACTGTCATGCAATGAAGGCAATCTTCCGCTCGTGAACTTGTGTCTGTCCATTTCTCTCGTACTTTTGAGTGCTGTGGCTTGACATTTCGAATATATGAAACACAGGGGGTGTGGTGCGCCCTTTATTTTTATGTTGTTTTTTTCTTTCAAAAAAGCAGCTCTTGTCATGAAACAAGGTTGCGAAGTAACACTTGTCACGAGACAAGTTATTATGACCGTGAGTAAACGGAAACAGGGACTGAACAGGGACAAAAACACACGACCACAAACAACGCTGTCACGATACAAACGTAATCATGGAAGAAGGTAGGACGTGCAGTAGCAGCCTTAGTGATAGGACTCTCTGCAGGTCACCCAAAAAGTGTCACTGGAAGGAACTTGGTGGCACATGACAACAACAGGACCGTAGGCCTGCGAGAGCTAAACTCGTATTGTACACCTCCACGTGTCTCACTCAAAAACTTGTTTTACCCCAAGTTTCCTGTCTGTAAAATGGGAACAATGCAGGATTCAAAGTTTTATTGTAAATAAGGTAAGTAAGATAAGGATTGTAAAATATACTGGAGCCACAGAGGTATGGCTACATAGGTTTCTGCCTCATCCCCCACTTCAAAATGCTGCAGTCACCCCTAATTTTATTGATGATGAACTCCCAAAGGGACTTTTCAAAACTTCCCATCATAAATCCAAACAACTGAGGTCATACAGAGAGCTCTCTTTAATAGCCCCGGAAACTATTTTAGTGTGCTTCCCCCCCCCCCACTTTCCCCTGGCAATAATAAAAGCCTTCTATAGATCAATGGAATCTCAACTCTTTTAAATTTAATACCCATTCTAGGGAGAGGGAGGGGTATATGCCATTGAATGATTAAGTGCTAATGTTGCAGAGACACAATCAACTCGCTAATGAGGTCAAATTCTATAAACATATGGAGACAATTTGAAAGCTGAGGTTGGGAAGCCGAAATGGCTCTCCTGATTCTCCAGAAGTGGAACGTTCAGCCATTGGCTGAAATTTTGGCACGTTTGTTCCTTCTTATTACAGGCAGACAAGAAGGACTCTGGCCATGGATATAATTCAAAGGGAATGAAAACACTGCCCATTTCCAATGAGGATGGGAGTGACAGACCATCTACGGTCGCACCAACAAGCACTGTACGATTGTGTTCTCAAGCAGTTCTTTTCTATTGGTGGTTTCCCATAAATGTTTGAGAACCTTGTTTATCAAGGTCAAGGTCAATCATCTCACAACTGCAGAGATGGAAGGGACCGGCCCAGCCCCAGTCAAGGAGGCACCATGGGGAACTGAACTCCCAATCTCGGACTCTGTAGCCAAAGACCTAAACCACTGAGCCTTTCAGCAGTTCATCCTGTTCTGTGCCATTGGTTTTCTTTTTAGCCCAAATACATATTAATGAATGAGTGGAGCATGTTGATCAGTATAATTACAGTACCTTGGAATCTCCCAGAGATCAACTGAGGCCAGACCCACTCGATCGTCGCAGCCACACTCACTCAGGGTGGCCACACCAATAGAGGCGCAGAAATCGGTAACCCGTAGCTGCGTCTTCTCCGTTGTTGGCCCCTCTCTTTGGAACCAACTCCCGAGTGAGCGGCGCCTCATAGAGTTCCTGCCCGCCTTCAGAAAGGCATTAAAAACCCTGCTTTTCATGGAGGCATATGATGACCTAATTTCTGTTTTGTTTTGTTTTTGTTCTGCCACCCACCGCTGAGGGTTTCCCTCCTTGATTTTAATCTTGCCGATGCCACATCATTGTTTTTATTGTTCCTGCTGTCGTTCTGTGTTTTAACTGCTTTTATGGAAACCGCCCTGAGTTCCTCCATGGAAAATGGCTGCGGTATATAAATGCATCAAATAAATAAATAAATAAATAAATAAATAAATAAATAAATAAATAAAT
>JAHTLZ010000330.1:4994100-5112308 GCA_023846285.1 Phrynocephalus versicolor | reverse complement strand
TTTCTTTCTTTCTTTCTTTCTTTCTTTCTTTCTTTCTTTCTTTCTTTTTAGTATTTATTACCCTACCTTTCTCTTTGGAAAAGGACCCAAAGTAGCTTACAGTATGGAGGGACAATATACAGTCCAGTACAATTAAGATATATTCAAGTTTAAGAACAGGGAATTGGGGGGTATCTTACAGCATTAAAAGACAACATTAATGCTAAAAGAGAACACGAGCAGTTGAGAAAAGAGTATAGATTCCATGTAATCATGTACTGTAGACCATCTAAAAGTTATGAGGGATAGGACCTAACAATTGATAACATAGTAGTTTTTTAATTGATAGACTGTGGGTCCTTCTGATGGCAATTTTAGTGTAATGATTTTAGTGTAAGTTTTTATTATTGTTTTAATTATTTATTGATATCTGATGTTTTAACTGTTTTAATTTTTTGATTGTAAGTTGCCCAGAAACCTTTGGGTAGTGGGCGGCATATAAATTGTAAAAATAAATAAATAAATAAGTAAAATGTAATCCCACAAGGAGAGATACAGACACAAAGTTATGAGTGGTTATAAACACAAGTCTGTGTAGCCATGTATGGTACTCCATCATTCAGGGAAAGCTTGCCTGAAGAGAAAGGTCTTTGCCTGTTTCCGGAAAGACAACAGAAATGAAGCAGTCCTGCCCTCTAGTGGGAGGGAGTTCCAGAGTCTGGGTGCAGCAGCCGAGAAGGCCCTTTCATGGGTTCCCTTGAGACGTACCTGTGAGGGTGGTGGGATGGAGAGAAGGGCCTCTCCTGATGACGTTAACACCTGAGTTGGTTCATACTGTGTGGTTCGATCTTTGAGGCAATTAAGACCCAGGTCGAATAGTATTTTGATGGTTAAGGTCAGCACTTTGAATTGTGCTCGATTTGCACTTATATCCTGCCCACCTGGCCTAAAAGGTCACTCAATACTCCTTCCGAGTATTCTCTCTCTGGAAAACCCTGAAAAGGGTCCCCATAAGTCGGAACTGAGTTGATGGCACACGAGTCTTCTTCTTCAACAACCAAAGAGATTCCGAAACCAGCCAGAAGGGAGAAGGTTAAGGAACACGGCAGCAACTGTGGACGGCCAGTCCCATGCCAACCATTGGGTGAAATATGAAAGCCGTTAGGGTTTTCTCCAGCGCCCCTCCCCATCCCCACGGACACTGATCAGAAGGATCCTAATTGCCCTGTCTGTGTTTCCACAGCATCGTCGGCCCATCAAAAGGCCCTTCTCAACGGCTGCTTTTACAAACAGAATTTGTGTCTGCTGGTGGACTCTGCCCAAGGACCGAGAACAAAAGGGCCCCATGATGTTAAACCCTCGTGCAAGAAGCACAGAAGCACACGTCTGAAAATAGCCCCATTGTTCTCGACTAAACCTGTTTTTATCCTGGCCTTTGGCACGATAGCGTTTGTTTTTGAAGCGTTTGCTTCAGTCAGTTGGAGGGGCAGCCCTCAAACAAACTCTGCTGAAGAGGCCATCATGTCACCTAATCCAGGCTGATTTTATTGCATTGATTCGAATGCTGGTCCACCCTCTCTTCTTCTCTCCTAGCTGGTGCCTTACACCTGTTCAGCCCCAAGGTTCTTTTTAGGTGCATTCGCCACATCATATTTGTGTGGGACGTAAAGCAGGAAATCACACACACACACACACACACACACACACACACACACACACACATTATTTTTCTATTGTTAGACAGGGCCAGGTTCTTGTGCTGTCACAAGCAACCATCCCCTGGGTTCAGATATGGTCCTTAAAATCTCAAGAAACGGGGTCAGATCGACAGGTTTTACATTGTTGGCTGAAGGATTTGGTCTGCTTCCTCCACTGAAGTGAGAGTGAGCAGCGCTGGGCGAGGATTAAAGTTTGACTTCGTGCTGATTGGTTGGTGGAGGGCCAGCACCATGACTCATGAGGTTTCCTGTTGCACCAACCTTGGCCACAGTGAGGCAGAAAGACTCGGGCATGCGAGTCGGGGAACCCATTCTTGATAGGCTGTCGGAGAGCCATCCTTCCGCCTTTACCCGACCGATGTTGTCTTCAGGCACCTCGAATCACTCCACACATAGGCAAAATGATAACGTATAGTGCATGGCTGTCCAACTTTGAACAGCCCACGTGCTCCTTTTGCCCATGGCATGTCCCCGCGGGCTCCTTTCCCGAGTCTTCACAACTGCTCTGCCTACCCCCCACCTACCAAGCTCTGCGGTGCTGGCGGTGGCGGAGGAGGAGTGCCCGTTCAGCCCCCCACCAAGCTCTGCGGTGCTGGCGGCAGGGGCAGAGGAGCAACTGCTCACCCCACCCACCCACCCAACTCCATGGCACTGGGGGTGCTGGCGGCAGCAGAGAAGGAGTGCCTGCTTGTCCCCCCACCAAGCTCTGCGCGGTCGCACGCCTGCTCTCCCTACCCACCCACCTACCAAGCTCTGTGGCGCACAGTGGAGGGGGAGCGGCCCAGGTTGGGAGGTGGGCGGGGACTTGGCAGGCTACTTCTTAGCACCCCGTAGGTTACGAGTTGCCCGCGGTCAACACATTATGCTGGCCTAACTTAGTAGACCTCCAGGAAATCCCACCATTAATAGACCAAGGCCGTGGTCATACTTGTGTTTTCTCCGCAGTTTTCCTTCGGCGAACTGCACATAAAAAGCACGCATCCTAACCGCGAAGAGAAGTAAATTCCGGTCCTGGCCGACCACACCCCTTGAACAGCAGTTTCAGCAAAGTTTCAATGCCCACCGCCAGGGGCTGGATTTAGAAACTTCGCTCGAAAATGCTTACTGTAAAATGCTTACTCATTTGCTTCTGCAACCACGACAGGACACATAAAATACACAGTAAAATCAGTTGTTCCTCTTTTCCGACAGTGGGAAAATGTGAAGTAGACAGGTAGAGACGGAAGCAGAATAGGAAAATATGACACAGAAGAGAGGACATTAAAAACCACGTGACCGCCCGGAAAAAAATATGCATGAAATTTATATACGCAGAGAATGCTGGTGTGATCGTGGAACAAGACAGTGATGGGTGCAAAATCACAGAACATGTATGGTGGGGAATAAATGCTTTTCTAGTGCATGAGATGGTTTTCTCAAGTCTATCATTGTAAAAGTTTCATAACACTAGAAGTGAAAGGGCTTCCTCTTTCAGGAATTTTGGGAGTTGTAGTAGGTTGAGATACTTATGACGCTCTGCTAGACCTCTCTGATGGCCTCCCTTGAAATACAGCACTGAGGGCTTCTGGGACAACATTCTAGCATGTTTCAGAAGTACAGATCCCAGATTCCACAGGACAGAATAAGGATGCTTAAAATGGTAGCGAACTGCTATACAGTGGTACCTTGACATACGAATTAAGATGGGGACGAAACAAAAAATGGTGTTTTGGTTTTTTGTTTGTCGTTGAGAGGTCTGTTTCGGTTCGTTTCCATTTGTCGCAAATTTTTGGAAAACTTTCGTTACTGTTTTTCATTTTTTCGTTTGTTGTTTCTACCCGCTTTTTGCGCAATTTTAAAAGCATTTCCGTGTGCAGGCATCCCCCAAGGCCCCAGGCCAGAGGGAAAACACTAAAAAAAATGAATGCTGGCAGAGACACAGTATAGACTAGGTACGCAGGGAGGCTGCAAAGGCAGCGGCAGGCGTTGCCCAGGGTGCAAGGCAGCCGCAGAGTGACTGCACTGTGGGGCAAGGGAGGGTACTCACTGAGAGGTACGTAGCACACACACACGCAGGGAGGCTGCAGGACTGAGCTAGAGTTGCAGAGACAGCAATCCCACCCTAACTCCCACCAGAGACTGCAAGGAGGACGGGGCCTGCTAGAGCTTTTTATGCCCTCTGTGGCTGCCAGACCTGCCTGCCCTGTCTGCAACCTGGGCATGCTATTGGTTGAACATGATCCCATCACATGGGCTGCCTCCATTTTGTGGCTGGTGGCGACATCCATTTTAAAGGGAAAAGAAAAATACATTGCGATGGGAAAAGACAAAAACAAACGTTTTAAGGACCCCAACCCCCCTGGTAGGTATTATCAGACAATATAAATAATTATTGCTGCGTTTTTACGGATGTCCAGGGTGTTTTTTAACATTTAAAACAGCTCATTTCATTGCATGTCGCCATTAACGGAAACGAAACGTAACAACCACAATTTTCGTGGTTCTGTTCATTTTGTTTCATTTTCATCACAATTTTCGTTTGTCATTTCGTTACATAACGGAAACGACAAACGGTAACGGAAATGAAAAAATGTTCGTTCCGTGCCCATCTCTAGTACGAATTTAATCTGTTCCGAATGCATGCTCTTAAGTCAAACTACTCTTAAGTCGGGGTACCTATCTAAAAATTGAAAAAATAAGTTAAAAAATGAAAAAAATATATTTGTAAGTCAAGCAGACCATATCTAAAATTTGTAAGGTGGCAGTTAAAATGCCAATAGTTTTCTGCTCTTAAGTCTAATTGCTCTTAAGTCGAGCTGCTCTTAAGTCGGGGTACCACTGTACTTATGTCTAGTAGGTGACCTTCTAACTGAGCTTAATGGAATTGAACTCCCAGCCTCTGGCTCGGCAGCGAGAAAACTAACTCACTGAATGCAATTCTGCAATTCAAGATTGAACGTTGGCATATCAACTCTTTTTCTAAATGGGGCTCAGGGAGTAAGAACATTACAGGCAACCTGGGAGAACAACAAGAATAAGAATGTTCAACCCTGAAAAAAAAATGATCGTAATCACAGAGTCCTCTTCTTTTTCTTCGTGTTTGTCCCACTTGGTGGTGGTGTCCGCTATTGTAATCACAGAGTAACATTGATTTCGTTTTTGTCTGTCTGTTTTGTCTTATCAGCAGCGACAAGTACTCATTACTATGCATTGAAATATTGGTGGTTGGTCATCTGGGGAGAAGGCTGCCTGGCTTCCAATAAAATAATTAGCAAAAAATAAAATATTCTCCTAACACCCTGCTAATACTGGGTAGTGGGTCCTGCCAGTGAGTTATGCCAAAAACCAATGAATAAACAAGCTTGGGTGACAAATTCCTTTCAAAACAGGGCATTCCACATCTCTTCCTTAACTCCTTTGCTTGTCCAGCACCAGCCTTTTGCTGGACGCCGTATTGCATTAAAACTTGGCAGGATGGGCTGGAGTTCAATTAGACGTGGCGAGTCCACCAGCTCGGTAAGAAAACAAACTCAAGAGGCAGAAGGAATCCATTCTTCTCCCAGCTGGGGATCTTGCTACCAACACAGAAGGCTTTGCAAAGACAGCCAGAGCAGCACAGGGGAAAGGCACCTGGCAATGTACCACCTGACCCCTCGGTCCTGAACCACCACCACCAGCCCGCCCCAGGCAGAATAGCTACTGTTGGTTTTTCTCCATTCTTCTAAAGACCAGGTTAAAATGACGGGTTATGTTAATGGCTCGTGGCCGTGGAGTGGAAAAAAAAATAGCTGCTCGTCCATCATTAAACGTGAGATGATTTGAAGTCTGCAACCGCAGATCATCCTGCACCACAACAATCCATTGATGGGCAAAGCTAGATTTTAAAGCAGCTCAGTGTTCTGTCATTTCAAACTTATATTTCTCTAGAAATGGAAAATCTCTAAAACTTGAAAATCACTAGTTACAAATCTTGTAGTTCATAATTATTACTTTTCCCTGCCTAGATGCCCTAAGCACATCCGATCTCGCCTGATTTCAGAAGCTAAGCAGGGTCTGCCCTGGTTAGTACTTGGATGGGTGACCACCAGGGAATAACAGGTGCTGTAGGTGCCTGGAGTAGGAACTGGCAAATCTCTCCAGTATTCCTGCCAAGAAAACTCCATGGACATGGAGTCATGAAGAGTCAGTCACGACTGTAACAACGCAACACATACACACACTTTCTCCTGAATTACTGGCATCTTCCTAAGTTAAGCATCATGCAACACACCAGCACAAAGTCATTTTGGGGTGTGACTGGTGAAATTTCCCCATTACTTTCAACATTTACTTTTAACTCAAGAGACATTTTAACAGGAATTTCCCACATTCTAGACCAGGGGTGCCCAAACTTTTTGTAAGGAGGGCCAGATTTGGTGGCGGAGAATCTGTCAGGGGCCGGTTGCTCCCCGACCCTGCCACCCCCGCATGCGTGCCTAGCTTCACAAGGTTCCCGGTGATGCCGGTGGCGGCGGCCCACCCACGCACCACCCCGGTGTGCGTGCCCAGCCCCACAAGCTTCCTGGCGGTGCTGGTGGTAGTGGCCCGCCCCCTCGCCTGCCCACCCAGCCCCACAAGGTTCTGCTCACCGGCCAGCAGGCCCGCCCAGCCCCTCAAGCTTCCCGGCGGTGTCAGTGTTGGTGGAAGATTTTTTTTTAAAAAAAACATAGGGCAAAGGAGGGGGAGGGAGGGGTGGGCCAGCCAGACGAGGGCTACTCAGAATGGCCTGATGGGCCGGATTTGGCCCTCGGGTCAGACTTTGGGCAGGCCTGTTCTAGACAGTTTCCTGAGGGTAAGGAAAACAGTGTTCTATTTGGATTTCGTGTATCTGAAACAATGTTCAATAAGCAGTATCAGAAGTGGCCAGTAGGGGGAACTGGAATATATTTATCTGTATGTTCCTTGATGGAAGATGATTGTAATCATAAAAGCTCATACCAGACATCTGTTACTCTTAAAGGTTTGACAAAACTTTTCTGAAGTGAAGGAAGGAGGCTTGTTGTTGTTGTCCAGTTGTTCAGTTGTGTCCGAGTCTTCGTGACCCCATGGACCAGAGCTCGCCAGGCCTTCCTATCTTCCACTGCCTCCCGGAGTTTGGTCAAATCCATATTGGTTGCAACGATGACACCATCCAACCATCCCATTCTCTGCCGTCCTCTTTTCCTTTTGCCTTCCATCTTTCCCAGCATCAGGGACTTTTCCAAGGACTCCTCTCTCCTCCTAAGGTGGCCAAAGTACTGGAGCCTCAGCCTCAAAATCTGTCCTTCCAGTGAACATTCGGGTTGATTTCTTTCAGGATGGATAAGTTTGATTTCCTTGCAGTCCAGGGGACTCTCAAGACTCTCCTCCAGCACCACAGCTCAAAAGCATCAATTCTGCGGCGATCAGCCTTCTTTATAGTCCAGCTCTCACTTCCATACATCACTTCTGGAAAAACCATAGCTTTGACTATCCTGACCTTAGTTGGCAAAGTGGTGTCTCTGCTCTTTAGGATGCTACCTAGGTTTGCCCTTGCTTTCCTCCCAAGAAGCAGGCGTCTTTTAATTTAGTTGCCACAGTCGCCATCCACAGTGATCAAGGAGCCCAAGAAAAGAAACTCTGTCATTGCCTCCATTTCTTCCCCTTCTATTTGCCAGGAGGTGATGGGACCGGTGGCCATGATCTTAGTTTTTTTTTTATATTGAGCTTCAGCCCATTTTTTTCACTCTCCTCTTTCACCCTCATTAAGAGGTTTTTTAATTCCTCCTCACTTTCTGCTATCAGAGTAGCATCAGAGGAAGGAGGGTTACATATACTCAAACATACTAGCATGGCTTCCCCTTTGAAAATCCTTGCTTTTTTCTGTGCTGCTTAGAATGATACAATGCAGTGATGGCATGCAAATGATCTCTTCTGCAATGCAACAACAGTGATGGAATCTGACTCTATCCGAGTTCCACCTTCTGCCACTGCACCACCATAGGCTTACATGATTTTCCAGTAGATTATATACATTCTCACAAGCTTGAAGTCTACATCCAGTGTCAGTTGGACACATTTAGGAGGCAGAGTCCTATTCCAGATACACCTTTGATTGGAATTAAGGCACATCTATGGCTGTGCTTCCCAACTTGGCTTTCCAGATTTTCCATGGCCAGGCATGTCCTGATGTTTTGGACCACAACTCCCAGAATTCTAAGCTTAGCTTGCCAATGACAAAGGTCTGTGGGAGTTGTGGTCCAAAACATCTGGCGTGCCGAAGTTTGGACAGCCATTGGCTGAACTGCTGTGAGGTCACAGAATGTAGGAACATTAACCGCTCATAAGAACCCATCAGCATGAGATGGTGGGTAATGGGAAAGCACACAAGGAAGAATCAGGTCCTCGTTTGCTGAAAAGAGCGACCCAGAAAACATCAGGAGCTTTGGCTCTGTTGGAGAAGTGAGGAAAGGCAACGAATGAACATTAAACTGAATCATGGATGTCAGGTGGGATTTACAGTCCCACTACAGATGTTTGAGGAAATAAGTGTTTACCTCTCTTCAGCCATTCCAAAACAAGTTGATCTAAATGTGTACACCTACTGCACCCCAGCCTGTCACCATCTCTAAAAGGACAGAAATGGAGAGGAAAGCTTCTGCGAAATGAACAGTCTCTCCATATGGGGCTCTTTAGTCTGGAAAAAAGGGGCCTGAGGGGGAATATGATTGAGACGTACAAAATAATGCAGGGCATGAGTAAAGTGGATAGAGGGACGCTCTTCTCCCTCTCACAAAATACCAGAACTAGGGGACATCCACTCAAATTGAGGGCTGGGAGAGTAAGAACAGACAAAAGAAAATATTTTTTTCACCCAGTGCGTTGTTATTCTGTGGAACTCCCTGCCACAGGAGGTGGTGATGGCATCTGGCCTGGATGCCTTCAAAAGGGAATTGGGCAGATTCCTGGAGGAAAAGTCCATCACAGGTTACAAACCATGATGGAGATGTGTAATCTCCAGGCTTAAATCCAGGGTACTTCAAGGACCAGATGCAGGGGAGTGGTATCAGGAGACAGATCTTTAGTCTTGTGCGCTCCCAGAGGCATCTGGTGGGGCCACTATGACAGGAAGATGGACTAGATGGGCCTTTGGCCTGATCCAGCAGGGCTCTTCTGATGTTCTTATGTTCTTAGCCTAAAAAATCCAGGGTTCTGGATCCTGCAAAGACGCTCCACGCGTAGCCGATAAACCAAATGGTCTTTCATAATGAGGAAATAGCAGCAGACAGAACTCTTATTCTTCTCCCGCTTTCAAATTAAGTTTCCTGGATTTTCTCTTTCCTTGAATAATTGAACACAGCTTCTCCTTATGCAGAATTTGGTAGGACACTAGAAAATCCTGGGCAATGATCTTGTGTGGTCAAAAGAAGCTTGATTCTGCAAAGGTACACCCCCCCCCCCCTGCTCAGTTACTGTGTGATGTATATCCATTGCAATGGACAAAGATTTTTTTTTTTGGGGGGGGGGGAGCACCCTGTGAGAAAAACTTCAAATTGCGTATTTTTACCAATGATGTCCTGGTGACACCTAGTGGACTAGTTGGGGGATTTCAGTGAACAAGGGAAAAAGTTAAAACAAACAAACAAGCAAATATACAACAGCGGCAGTAAGGAGTAATTATCAGAGGGTGGAATCTCGCTCATTTTGTGACATACAAGTAGGCAATGGAACAAACAAAGCTGGCTGCACTTCTGCAGGCTTGCCATTATAACACACACACACACAAACACACACACACACAAACACACCTTCCTTGGTCCAGGAAAACTGCTGTGTATCCCATCAGTGAGTTAGATCTCAATGTTAAGCAAGTGAAAAGAGAGAGACCACATTGTACATATAAGCGCTGGAGGGCTACACTTGCACATACAATTTTTCTGCCATTTTTTTCTTACCACCCAAACACTTTTTCTGTAGAAAAAGAATGTATTTTGTATTTTTATGTCATGCATAAATATTTGTCAAGCTGTCTCTCTCTCTCTATCTCTCTCTCTCTCTCATGTCTGAGGAAGTACTAGTTCATATCCACAAAAGATCATATTAAAAATATAACAACCTTGATGGTGTCACTACACTTTTGTCTTTTAAAAACTTGCTCTTTTTTGTTCTGTTTTTAACCATAAAATTGGCCATGTGACCCACTGGTTCTTTAATCTATAATACCTAAATTTGTAGACAATGTAGCATAGTGGATTTGGTATCAGACTATGATTTCGAAGTTATGGGTTCAAATCTCTTCTAGGTTACAAGGACTCACTAGGGGTGCCCCCTAGTTAAACCACCTTTCAAATATCTCATGTGCCTTGAAAACATGGCTAGGGTTGCCAGGCATCAGAACCAAACAACAACAACAACAACATTTGCTCTGTTGTCCCACAGAATTGACTTGATGGCACGATGATGATTTAGGAGAACCAACAAAAAGCAAAAAAAAAGCAAAATAAAAAAAAGCAAAGTGTTCTGCTTATATACCGCCCCATACCACTTTAAGTAGTCTCTGGGCGGTTTACAATTTTTTAGTTACAGTGTGCAGGCTACACATTGCCCCCCCCCCAGCAAGCTGGGTACTCATTTTACCGACCTCGGAAGGATGGAAGGCTGAGTGAACCTTGAGCCTGCTACTGGGGATTGAACCCCAGGTCGTGAGCACAGTTTCACCTGCAGTACAGGCATTTAACCACTGCGCCACGAAAGTGCAATCTACCATATTTATTTATTTATTTATTTATTTATTTATGCCTGCTTAATAAAGGAAACTCAAGGGGGTGTACATAATAGATAAAACAAAACAACAATGACAACCAAGAATTAACGACAAGAACAGAATGTAAGGCGCCTAGCCAAACTACACAGAACACAAGACTTTAAAACTTTACTGGTCACCGAACGACTCCCCCAAAAAGCCAGGTTTTAAGAACTTTCCAGAAGGTGGGCAGGGAAGGCATCAGCCGAAGCTTGCTCAGTAAGGAATTCCATAAGGACAGGCCCACCATGGAAAAGGCCCGGTTTCATGTAGCTGCTTTACGGGCCGCTTTAAATGGTGGCGGCCCGAAGCGTGAGGGCCTGAGATGGTTCGGTAGATCAGGCAACAGCTGACGACATTTTACTGTTGTTATAGTTTTCCTTTATGTGTTGCTCCTCCAATATACATCTTTTGTCCATGGTATCTATGCATCAGACATAAAGAATCTGCTCCAGTGGATTAGTGGATGGGGACCTTTTTTTAATCCTGTCCTCAGCCCCAACTATTATGAGATGGCAGCACAAGACAGCACATTGACTATTATATGATATGATATTACATATCAGTTTCTGGGCACATTTCAAAGTGCTAGTTTTAACCTACAAAGCTCTAAATGGCCAGGTCCAAATTACCTCAAAGACTGAATCTCCCAGGATGAGATGGCTTGGGTAGGAAGGTCATCAGGACAGATATTTCTCTTAGTCCTGCCACCTCCAAAATAAACTGACCAGCTGGGGAGATCATGTACCTTCCTTTCACCCTAACCCATACCAAAGTAATGAAAAAAGGTTACGGTTACACATCAGAAGGAAGTGGCATTAGACCCCATTACATTTCAACTGTAGTTTAATGGTGAAATGGTTCCAGTATCCCTCCATTAGTTCATC
This sequence comes from Phrynocephalus versicolor, assembly GCA_023846285.1. Lineage (NCBI taxonomy): Eukaryota > Metazoa > Chordata > Lepidosauria > Squamata > Agamidae > Phrynocephalus > Phrynocephalus versicolor. The sequence goes on along the minus strand of JAHTLZ010000330.1, from coordinate 5,100,945 downwards.
CAAAGCGGGGAAAGGCATCCTTGCTTTGTTCATTAAACCACCAAGACTGTCCTGTAGCCCACCAGCAAACAAGTGGTTAAAGAGTCAAGCACATTGTCTGCAGGTTTCTTGGCGTCTGATGGTTTTATATGTGCCTCTTTCCCCCTTACTTTATTGGAACAGGGAGCAAAGTCTAGCCTGTGTTTTCAATGTCCTTGGTTTACTTTCTGGTCTCTTGAGTTTATTGCCTTTGAGGGGAGTGTTTACATAAGTCTAGCTGCACTTTGGGATGACGGTTGGCTACTTTACTGTTTTATAGCCCAGGCGTCCTCCTGGTAAAGGCAACACGGTCTGTCGTCCCTGGAGAAGGACGTACCTGATGAGGACAAAAGATGCTCCTCGTAAAGCATACTGACATCAAAGTCTTTGGAAGAATAGCCATCCAGTGTTTGGTGGTGGCTGAGTTGAAAGAGAGAGAGAGAGAGAGAGAGAGAGAGAGAGAGAGAGAGAGCAAATACTATAGCACTATCATTTGGAAAAAATTACCTTTTTAGACTTCACCCCCTAGAATGACCCTACTGGGCTTGCTATTGAGTGTCCTGACAGAATTGTGAGGGTGTGGTGGTTCAGTGAAAAACTGTCGGCTGCAAAGTCGGCAGCTCAGCAGTTCAAATCCCGGGTGCCACGCAGGGGAGTGAGCTCCTGCTGATCACCGCAGCTCCTGCCAACCTAGCAGTTCGAAAGCATGTGAATGCAAGTAGATAAATAGGTACCACCATAAAAAGTGGGAAGGTAAAACAGTGTTTCCTTGCAGCCATGACGGCCACGTGGCCATGAACTTGCACAACACTGGTGCTTCGGCTTGAATACGGAGATGAGCACCGCCCCTAGACTCGGACACGGCTAGCACTCATGTGCGGGGGGAACCTTTACCTTTGCCTTATTCCCCCTTTGTGGGATGTCCAATGTGGTAGAATGGATAGAGTGACAGAATGGGGCGCAGGAATCCCTTCTTGGGAATGGAAACCCACTGGGGGAGCAGAACTGGTAAAAACCAGGGTTTAAATTTCTCACTTACCTTGAGTGCCCTACTAAAGTTGCGATAGGTTGGTTCCAACTTGACAGCACGTACTATATATTCCCTCTGGGGGTAATGGAGATCATGCAGGACACCCCCAGTGTCTTCCATCCTTTCAGGCAAGGCTTGGAGTCCATGTTGAACTAAGACAGTTACTTTACGCCCCTCTCATCACGGTTCGCTGTCCCACTTGGGACCAGTACAAAAAAAGGTTACTCCACGTCCATTGTGTGACAGTGGAATCTCATCCCGACCACGCCCCCAGAACTGGGAACAGAGCATGGTGAGACATACCTCTCCCTGGCCTCGGCAACTGTCTTGTCTCGGCTCTTGTTTCGAGACAAGTGCCCATGAAGTAACGCTTGTCACTCCATCTAGTGGCAGGAGTGCGAAGTTGCATTCTCCAGTACAATCCCAATGGCATAAACAATGCATCACAGAGAGGGGAGAAGGAATAAACCGGGAGTTTTGCCGCTTAACGCATGAAAGGCAAAGTTACGGGGAATCGAAATATCGAAAAATGAAAGGTCGGACCAAAAAGAAAAGGAAAACGAAGGCAGGGAAGTACAGAAATTGTCAAGAAACAAAAACGTGAAGTAACAGTTGTCACGATACCATCAATCAGGCCCGTGGGTAAACGGAAACAGGGACAGAACCGGGAAAAGACCATGTGACCGCAAACAGCGTTATCATGAAACGCACGTAATCTCGGAACGAGGAAGGACGTGAAGTAACTGCCTAATAACCACAACATTCATTTGAACTTTCAGCATCAACCTGCCACATGAGCCTCCCCCACACAAAGGCACTAGGAGAGGAATTAGCTCAGGCCCATCCAGGTTCTTCACACATCTTAAGCACTCCCTTCTTTATTTCTTTTGCCTCCCTGTGCAGCTGCCGCATCAAATGACTTTAGTTGTTCTGACCCTCTTTCCTCAAAGCTTCCCAGGCAGCTCATAGCTTGGTTTTCTGGGGTTCCTCCTGGGCTTCCAAAAAGAGCTCATCTGAGATAATCTGGGATGTAATCCTCTAGAAAGAGACTTCACAAAACTGGCATATATGGCACAATATGTGCCTCCCTCTCCTTGTTTATTTTGCCAAATTTTCCTACTTCCTCCTTGTTGGGACACCATCCCTGTGTCTGCTACGTAACAAGTACCGGGACCTGTGAAGGGCCAGCAGGACATGGAGGTGGACTCCTCCTCCTAAACACCCAAGCTCAACTGCTCACTGAGATGTTATCCAACTGCCCCCCCCACCCACATACACAAACGCAATTTCCCCATGCTGCACACTATGGTTTTGTCCCTCACCACCATCCCTCTCATAATGAGCTTCAGGGTCCTCATTTTCACACAACGGTGCCATGTGCTTATGGAACTCCCTGCCACATGATGTGCTGGTGTGGCATATGTTGCACTGAGCTGTGGTTTCAGTGGCTTTATGAAGATACTAATAACGTCCAGGAGAGTGAAAGGGCAGCTTGTGCAAGAGGCACGTTCCTATTGTATACTACTGTACTCCAAAGAAGAGGATATTGGCCATTGACCAGAATGGTACTTACTCCCACTTTAGTGCGTTTAGAACTGTCATGTAGCATTATTCCAGTTGTGGATCTCCTCAACTTCATTGTCCCATGCTTGCTACTATGTTTGGGCCAGGAGCCTGCAAACCTAGCCTGCAGCCATTACCCCAGTCCAGGATCTTTTAAGTGACACAATGAAGCACTTGGTGGTCTCATTCATAAGAACAGCCAGGCCGAAACAGACCACAGCCCATCCAGTCCAGCATTCTGTCTCACACATTGGCTCATCATTTGCTTCAGGGTATTCCCAAGCAGATGTCTTCACCTGTTTATGATTCCCCGCAAATAGCATTGAGAGATATCCTGCCTATCTCTCCAATTCAGAGGTTGTCCTTAGGCATCCAGAATGATAGCCATTGATACCCTTGTTCTCCACTTGTCTAATCCTTTCTTAAAGCTGTCAAGGCTGGCGGCTGTGACCACTTCTTCTGGCAGGGAGTTCCACAGACCAGTGATCCTCTGGGTGAAAAGTACTTTCTCTTATTTGTTTGAAATCTAGCACCCAAAAGTTTCATGGAGTGCCCCCTAGTTCTAGTGTTGTGCGATTGGGAAAACAGTTTTTCCTCATCTACTTTGTCCACACTGTGCATGATTTCATAAACTTCAATCAGGTCACCTCTTAGGCAACCTGACTGAACAAACTGTTGCCACTTTTCCTGTTAAGTGTTTTCCTCACTTGGTTATGGATCAATAGACCATACATGTGTCATCTTCTATCTGAGTTAGTGGTTTTTAATTTGGCAGCTTTTTTTAAATCTTTTCTTTCTCGATGCCTATTGGATCATTGCACAATTTAAAATTATGGGCATATATAACATATAATAGAAGATTAAAAAGAAATTAAATTATTATTGTCCTTTTCGGGCTTTAAAGGAACCATTGGATCATTTTGCTCAACAGCAAGTTTGCAGTGCAAATTCTGGAAGAGAAGGATTGTCCCAAAGGATGCGTGAGTTACTGGACCTATGGAAGAACCACGGTGTATGAGGGGCATCGGTTGCAAGCTTTTCCTACGTAAATCCCACCCCTCCAAAACCCCGCAGCAATAGGGAATATTATGCATTGCATCTTAGTCCCTGTAGGAACTAGTTCTGGTAAATGCACTCTGAAAATACGTATATATTTGTATTTCTGGGGAAATCTGTTTAGCATTTTCAGGCTGTGGATCAGCGGACAGTGACGATCCTACTGTACTTTCGGGGAGGCTCCTTGTATGTCCCCCTTTTAGATATTGTTGCAATGCTATAACGCAAATAAAGACCGCATTGGAAGCAACTTAAAAAGTTCTGACCGAGGCTCTATTAGAAAGATTTGGCTATCTGCCCATGCCTATTCCCCACCATGGAACCGGTGCCTAAAGCCTGCGGAAGTCACTCTTAGTTACTACTGTTCCCAGAATCCTTCAGCAGGCATCATTGCTCATACTGGCCATGGATAAAACAGAGCCCCGGCCCCAGAGATTCGCTTCCCCAAACTCAGGAGAGTCTAAATCCCTGAGAACACCCAGGAGCCCCCTTCCGCCGCCAGAACTACGATTCCCGCCATCCCTTGCGGCAGAGGGCGCGGGAAGGGTCCTTCCTCTCCTTCGTCGCCTCCTTAAGGTTGACCTCAGATGTGCCCGACGAGCCTCGCGAAACGGAAGCCCTAAAAAAAGGGGCCGTCGTCCGCCCCTACTTGGCGCGAACAATTTTGACCAACTCCAAACCGTCTCTGCGACCGTATGACGGCGCTCCTTCCTTCACCCTTCGCTCGTGGCCCCGTCAGGGGCTCGGGGCACCCCTTTCGGCCCCTATAAGCCCCTTGGGCGCCTGCGCAGTAGGGCCGCGTGCCTTCCTTGCGGAGGGGGGGAAAGGGGAGGTGGGAAGGGGAAGAAAAGAAACCGGAAGAGGCGGGCTTTTGACAGCCTAAAGTGGGAAGGGGAAAAAGAAAGGAACCGGAAGAGGCGGGCCTAGGGCGGCCTGAGCGAGGCCCCGTTGTCATTGGCGGCCGCCGGCGAGATGGCGGGTTGCGGGAGCGGCGGCCGAGGCCTGGGCCGGCTTCTCCTCCTCCGTGAGTAGAGGGGCCGCTTCTCTTAAACTTGACCCCCCTCCGGGGAGGGCCTTGTCACGTGGTCCTGAATGACACCCCCTCTCCCCATGGCCACGCCCCTTCGCATGACCCTTGTTGGTGGGGGGGGGCAGCGCCCTTGAAGGGAGACCCCAGGAGTCACCCTAGGACCGTCAGAGTTTGGGGGAAAAGTTACTTTTTTTGGCGGGGGGAGAGGGTAGCCGTGTTAGTCTTTTCATGAATTTCAGGCAAAAATCAAAGAAAAAACTAAACTAAAGACACAAAACGTCAGAAGTAATTTTTAGGCATAAGGAGTGATATATAGGTTTGGTATAACGAGTAGCATCTAGTTATTTCCTAGTTATTTTGAAATGTTATTCCTCAAGACATTGTGATAGTATTTATTTTTAGGCAGGTATCAAAGAAAAACAACAAAACATGTGGCACCTGAAAGACTAACTTTCATATTTTAACGTAACGTTTCGTGTTCTGCATGCCCACTTCTTCAGACAGAATGAGGTGTGCAATATAATATGGGATGGGATATACATTTCATACCATATATTCATTGGCTGTAGTATATAGAATTCAGGGGGTGGACAGGGGAGGAGGACGAAGAGGAGGGAGAGTTGATTAGTAGAAATGGTGAGAAGATTAGGCCAGGGTCTATAGAGCTGTAAAGTATAGTTTTATGGCTCTGAGGCCAGGATCTGTTTATATGTTTAAGTGTGGTATTATGGTTCAGAGGTTAATTCCTCAAGAGACAGAAATTCAAATGGGTCTGCTCTAGTGACAATCTGCTCCACCATAATTACAGGTGACTTTAAATATTGGCTGTAGTATATAGAGTTAGGGGTGGATAGGGGAGGGGGAAGAGGGGGAGGGGGAACAAGAAGAGGGAGAGTAGATTAGTAGAAATGGTGGTAAGGAGGATTTGGCCAGGATCTGTAGATATGTTAAGTATAGTTTTATGGCTCTGAGGCCAGGATCTGTTTATATGTTTAAGTGTGGTATTATGGGTCAGAGGTAGATTCCTTCAAGAGACAGAAACCAGATCAGAGAGGGCGAGGGTGTGTATGGAACAGAGGTGGCGGTAGAGAATGGGAGTTTTTACCTTAAGAGTCCATGAAAAAAATGGCAATATGCTCCTCCATCTAAGCCCTCCCTCCCACCACCACCTCCTCCCAGTCATCTCATGGCTGTGGAGGGTTGTGTGTGTGTGTGTGTGGGGAGATAAGTGGATTAGAAAGTTACAGTGCAGGAAAAGTAACACCTGTAAGCCCTGCTCTGCCCCTTTTTTCCAGTTTGTTGAGGTAGGGTCGGGGGCCTGGGGTGAAGCTTCAGTTTCCTACTGGGATTCAAGGTGCCTCCAGTGAAAGCCGAATGGTTTCAGAGAAGGTGTTTGTGTGTGGGGGGGATCATAGATGAATCATCATCTTGGATGGGGGCCTACAAGGCTATCAAGTCCAACACACACACACACACTCAAGGCAGGAATAGACATCAAAGGTCCTGGTCAATCAGAGGAGTCTATTCTGCATAATTTGCTGAAAGGGAAGAACAAAGTCCACCCTAGGCAGATTGACATATACCAGTGGTGGCAAACCTTCGGCACTCCCCCCCCCCCCGAATGTTTTGGACCACAACTTCCAGAATTCCAAGCCTGTGTTGCCAGTGATAAAGGACTGTGGGAGTTGTGGTCAAAAACATCCGGAGTGCCCAACGTTCGCCACCACTGCCATATACTGTACATTAATCTATTGGCCCAGCAACACAGATTACAATTACCAAAAGGGTCTTTTGTTTTGCACTCTTAGGACGAGGATGACTATCCCCAGGTGGGATAGTCACCAGAGTTTCATGGTTGATGTCCAAATACCTTTCAAACGGACATATGTCATTTTATATTTTTCCATACCGTGTCTTGTTCTGTATTTTAGCACCTGTGCAATTTTAATTGGCCACATACTTCTTGTGTGTGCATGTATTATTGCCTGTTGTATTGTATGTTTTGTTTGATGCCAGTAAAGGTCCTGACTGACTGACACATCAAAGGATATCTGCCAGGTGGTTGTCCAAACTTCTCTTGAATGCCTCCCAAGGTTATTGATTCCATTGTCGTACTGCTCTATCAGGATGGTTTTTTTCAAGAGCAGACGCTGTCCCTTTTCTGTATGACAACCTTTCAAGTATTTGACGAGATGGTCACTCTTGCGTAAAAATCACATCATAATGGAAGGAGCCTCTAAGGCAGGCATGTCCAAACTTCAGCCCTCCAGATGTTTTAGACCACAACTCCCACAGTCCTTTGTCATTGGCAGTCTAAGCTTAGAATTCTGGGAGTTCTGGTCCAAAACATCAGGAGGGCCAAAGTTTGGACAAGCCTGCTCTAAGGCCATTGAGTCTTACCCCCTGCTCAGGACAGGAATTTAAGTCAAAGCAAATCTGACTGATGGTTGTCCAATTGTTTCTTGAACTCCAGTGTTGGAGCACTCACCACATCCCAATGTCATTTGGTCCATTGTCATACTGCTCTAACAGTTAAGAAGTCCACCCATCCACCCCTGATCTTGAGCTTGCATGTCCTGCACTCAGGGAAGATGGATAAGAGATCTTGTTCTTCCTCTGTATGACAGTCTTTCAAGTACAGTGGTACCTTGTATAAAGGAATTAATTCGTTCCAAATGAAATTATGTTAAGAAAAATTTCCTTTATACAAATTTCCCATACGAATGCATTGAAAACAGAGTGATCCCATTTTTATGTTGTACGGATTCTCCCCATAGGCGATTATGTTAAGCAAATTTCCCCTATCTCTGGAATTTTTTATGTTGTACAAATTTTATGTTATACAAACTGTTTGTTATACAAGGGTCCACTGTATTCAAATAATGCCATCATATCTCCCGCAAGTATCCCCCCCCCATCTTGCAACTGCATTGGTTTTTTTAACCCCTGTGAGTAGAACTTTGTACTTATCCCTGTTAAGTTTCATTCTGTTGTTCCCATTCTGTGGTTTGATAATTCACAATCATGAGTAATGTGATGGGGTTTTCATTAAGTAAAAAGAGGTGGATTCATGCATTGGTAGACATTCCCTATTGGGTGTTTCTCCTGTAACCAGAAGTTCATCCAATCCTTTGCCATTCTTCTTTGCAACAAACTTTCCTCACTGCCTATCACAGAAAGGCCCCCAATCTACCCTTCCTGGAACGTCCAGCTTGCTGGGAAAGCCACCATCTCTGGCCTACTTTCCAGCTTTTGAACACTTGAGGAACCTGCTAGGGCCACAACAAAAGAAGACATTGTAGAGATTATTTGCTGTACTTAGGGCTTAACTATAGTTTAACTGTATGTATATTTGGACTTACAATTTCTCTAGGACCCCGAAGGCTCAGTTCTTTCTTTAGCACAGCTAAAAGGTTTGAAGCTCCCTCTGCTTTATGAACCTTTCTTTAACTGTTCCACATCAGGAACGCACTGAAGGCTGATTTTTTTTGTGGTGGGGGGAAGGTAATTTTGTTCGGGAAAGATTAAGATTCTGGTATGAAAATGTGGGGTTGAGATGCTAAGATGTATAGTGTTCTTGAGTCACTCACCAGTGAAATGCAGAATTTCATTCTGTCCTGGTAGCCCTGTTTTTATCTAGGCTAGAATCTCACAGGTGGTCCCCTCTAGGTAGATGTAATACTTGCCCTGATTTCTGAAGACGTTGTCCTTCATGAATTGCTGCAGCAGTTGTTAAGACAAGTCTTCATCAGTGCTTTTTGAAGTGGTTTATGGGGAAGATAATGCAACAGGTAGGACATTTGTTTTTCAGGGAAAGTGAGCATGAGTGCTGAATGAGCATTCTTCTCTTTGTGTTTGTTAATGAAGCTGTAGTGTAGGCATTTGGCTCACCCAGGGCAGTAAAAATGCAGGTGGATGTATTATGGTGAAACAATATAAAGACAAAAGGCCTACAGAGTCTCAGGAACCCAATAGCAGGATGGCAAGCTCTAGTATTATTTTGGGGGTGTTCTCTAGCAACTGTTAATGTGAGGCACAGTACTTCTGATACATAAAGCCTTTATGACTGTTCGTTGCTGTTAGCTTTGTTCTGCATATTTTCTTCAAAAAGCATCCAGGTTGACGGTCATTGCTGCATCCCATTATTAAATGTCTACTAGCGCATCTCAAGTGCTTCAAGAATATTGAAAATTTTCTCTCTCCTAGTTTTATGTTTTCTAATTCTAATTCACTTGTGCATCAGAAAATGTCTTTAGAAGTATTGTTTATGGAAAATCTATTTATTTATTTGACATATACTGCTCCATCTGGCTTGGAGGCCACTCTGGGCAGTTTAAAGAAGCAGGAGCTATTTTTCTATTATTGGCTGAAAGGTACCCAGTAGAATGTGACAGACTGTCTTGGAAGAGCCATTTATTCCTACCTACTCCTGCTGCCTAGATGCCCTAAGCACATCCAGTCTCGCCTGATTTCGGAAGCTAAGCTTCCTTCGGGAAGACGGGCGGTATATAAGCTAAATAAATAAATAAATAATATAATATAATATAATAAATAGTACTTGGATGGGAGACCACCAGGGAATACCAGGTGTTGTAGGCGCCTGGAGTAGGAACTGGCTAACCACTCCAGTATGCCTGCCAAGAAAACTACATGGACATGGAGTCACAAAGAGTCGGTCACGACTGTAACAACACAACACACGCACACACACGCGCACACGCACGCACGCACACACACCTGCTCTAACCTGAGATGGTTGGAGATTGGAGTTCAAAATGGCTTTTTGCCACTGGACAAGTTGGGTGCCACGTATTTTGCAAAAGCATATCTTCTTTGTCAGGGCATTATAAAGAAGCATATGGAGCCGTGAGGACTGCTAGTCCTGTTTAGGGAGATTGTCCTGGCACATGTGATTCCTGCTACTTGCTTCTTTAAACTACTCAATTCCCCTGAAATGTGACATGTATTGTCTTGTGCCCAGCACTGCAGATTTTAATTCCCAATCTCTCTTTGCTCATTTAATCCTCTAGTGCCCCTTGAGGTGTGCACGCCCCCCCCTTTTTTTTTTTTACAAACAGACAAAGCATTCTTATCAGGAGCTGTGCAAAGTTCAGTGCTTTCTTGGAAAAAAATGGAAGAAAGGCATCTAATGCCACTTGGAATTGTTTTATATGTTGTAAACAGTTGAAAACACTGTTTGGAAAGGGATAATAAAAGAGAGTCAACAGTCACCTCTTTGCCTCGTTCTGTTACTGGTTCATAGACAGGGTTTCTGTAATTGATTTCTGGAGCCTGGAACTTTCTTCAGCTGGATGAGAAATAGAGAATCTAGAAGGATTAGGGTATGCTTTGGATACCTGTATTTTAGCTTTCAGGCCCTGTCAGTGATGCTCAGGTCAATGATGATGAATTGTGGTTGCTATCTCTGTTGTTGTTTTTCTGCCCTAAGGAAAGAGAGCCTCTTACTGAATGATGGACTACCTATTATGTGTCTTTTATACGAATCTATAGGATCATGTGACTGCCTAGATGCCCTAAGCACATCAGAGCTCGCCTGATTTCTGAAGCTAAGCAGGGTCGGCCCTGGTTAGTACTGGGATGGGAGACTACCAAGGAATACCAGGTGCTGTAGGTGCCCGGAGTAGGAACTAGCAAACCTCTCCAGTATTCCTGCCAATAATGGATATGGGATCACAAAGAGACAGTCACAACTGTAACGACACAACACACACACATAGGATCACATAGACTTTGTGTTTATAACTACTTATGATCTTGTGTGATTACACTGGCACTATGTTTTCAATGTCAGCTTCCATCACTCATAATTTTACATTGAACTTTAATCTTCTTTTAACTGCTTGTGTTCTCTTGTAGCTTTGATGTAATGTTGTCTCTTAATGCTGTAAGATGTCCCTCAATTCCCTGTTCTCAATATCTGAACATGTCTTAATTGTACTGGACTGTATTTTGTCCCTCATTACTGTAAGCCACCTTGGGTCCTTTTCCAAGGAGAAAGGTAAAAATACTGTAGAATGAATGAATGAATGAATGAATGAATGAATGAATGAATGAATACTGAGCTGTGCACTCAGAACTGCTTAAGTGACCATTGTTCTTGGAATTGTGCGCTTTTTGCACGGAATTGCTAGTACCTTGAAAGCCAAGCATAAAACCGAGCACCAGACTCTCTGTCTAGCTTGGACTCTGGAACATTGAGCTAATCAGATATTCCAGAACTGGTGCAACAACTCTGTGGCATATTCCTCCCTGACTCTATGTCAGTTCCATTCCAATGAAGAGTGGTTCTCACAGTGGCTGAGAGTTAAATAGTGAGTCTTTCCAGAACTCCAGCTTCATAAATATAGAGGAGCCCAGAGGTTGTCATCCTTTTCAGTGAGCTGAAAGCAATTTACTCATCACAGTGTGGGTCCCTAATTTTGAGCACTGACAGTTGAAATAAGTGGTGCTGGTTTGTTACTTGTGAGTTTTCCTGTGTGTGATCCAGAGCAAGTATAGAGCTTCTCTTTGCAGATTTCTCTGACCTGGTCCTCGCCGTTCTGTTCTGATCAAGGTGATAATTGCATGTGAAATCCCCTTTCATTTTCAGTAAATAGGTCCCTGTTAATCTTACAGGTGAAGTGTATTTTTTTTTTAAAAAAGCCTGACATGGCTAATTGCCTGTATTTGATTAAAAAAAGGTAATTTAGCACAGATTGAATAAAACCTAGATTAATTATCTGGCTTTCCACTGATGAGGTAGAAAAGTATACTGAATATCATTATGTGTTCTAATTTTTTTCTTTTCCAGTGCAGAAAAATGGTGTCCGGCACTGTTCCTATTCAGCCACACGGAAGAATCTTTACATTAATAAAGACACAAAAGTTATCTGCCAGGGTTTTACAGGAAAGCAGGTATATGTTTTGAGTCAGTCATATATTTTTGCTTTTATCATATGCCATCTAATCCAAACAAACTGAACACTGAAAGCATACTTGTTTGGCTGCTGAGACAACTTTAGTTCTAGAATTTTAGTGATGAAAGTAAATATTGAAGTGTTATTCTCATTTCTTGTCTGGAACTAGATTATAATTAGAGATGGGCACGACTCAAAAAAATGGTGTTTCGTTTGTCGTTTGGTTGTTTAGGGGGCCGTTTCGGTTCGTTTCCGTTTTCGTGAGGCTTTTTGCAAAAAATTTCATTTTCGTTTCGTTACATAACGAAGCGAAAACGAAAACAAAAAATTGCTGTTTCGTTACTATGTAGCACAATTCAATGTATTTGCCGTAACGAAAATGAAGCGATCGACAAAATTTTTCGTGTTTCGGGTCGTTTTGTTTCATTTTGGAATCAAAATTCGTTTTTCGTTTCATTACGTAACGAAACGAAAAAACGAAAATGAAAAATCGCTTGTTTCGTGCCCATCTCTAATTATAATTGTACTTAAGCACTTAAAGTACTTAATGGGACAGAGATAATATTCAAAAGGCTTCCTTATTGAGCTTTTAGTAGTATGTACTTATTTAAATGATAATTCCAAAAATGAAAAAAAAAGGGCATTGGTTTTAGGTCTGAAAGTGTTTACCAAGTTCTGAATGTATACGCTAGGAGAAAAGTGATTTCTATATTTCCTATTCAGTAAGATGGCTGAAATCTGATTATGAATGTAACCCCACTCATAACCATATATCCATTTCTCCCTAGGAAACTTAAGTGCTGCTGCTACTGTGCTTTGAGGCACATGTGCCCCACTGAATTGGTGCACGCACATGCCCCATCACTCCAAGAATTGGAGCAGTAGCGCTTTGTTTACCAGGGAGGAAATGATTGGAAATTACGCTTGGGCTTGCTCTACAGACAAGGGTTCAGCCAATGTCGTGTTATCTGTGCCACAAATAGTGCCTCCTATTTATAGTCTCCCATCTCACATTTAATACTGTATTTGAAAAGCTGCTTCTTCATGAGAGCGTATAGGAAATTGTCTCTAGGGCTTGAGGCAACAGAACATATTTCTAGTCTGTTAATTGGTTGATATGCTATTTAGGATTATTATTATTATTTTTGCTTCAAGATAAAGTGTTCTGCTTATAACCGCCCTATACCACTTCAAGTACTCTCGGGGCGGTTTACAGTTTCATTACAGTATGCTGGCTACACATTGCCCTCCACCCCAAGCAAGCTGGGTACTCATTTTACCAACCTCAGAAGGATGGAAGGCTGAGTGAACCTTGAGCCGGCTACCTGGGATTGAACCCCAGGTCGTGAGCACAGTTTTACCTGCAGTACAGGCATTTAACCACTGCGCCATGAATCTGAGTTACAGTTGTTCTGCTGCATATGAATAACTGTTTAGAGGTTCCCAATCTTGGATAACCCATGGATTGCAACTCCCAAAGTATTTACCACGAGCTCTGCTCCCTGAGGTTTCTGGGAAATGCAGTTTCAGAACACCCAAGGTTGGGACCCACTAGTTTAGAAGAGTTGTATGGTGTTGTTTGCTGCCTAGATACCCTAAGCACACCGATCTCGCTTGATTCCGGAAGCTAAGCAGGGTCAGCGCTGGTTAGTACTTGGATGGGCGACCATCAGGGAATACCAGGTGCTGTAGGCGCCTGGAGTAGGAACTGGCAAGCCACTCAAGTACTCCTGCCAAGAAAACTCTATGGACATAGAGTCACGAAGAGTGGCTCACGACTGTAACGACAACACACACACACACACACACACACACACACACACACACACACACACACACACACACACACACACACACACACACACACACACACACACACACACACACACACACACACACACACACACACACACACACACACACACACACACACACACACACACACACACACACACACACACACGCATGCACACACACACACACACACACACACACACACACACACACACACACACACACACACACACACACACACACACACACACACAACATAGTGTTGTTTGGAGATTAATATATGTATGCTTCCTACGCAAAAAAATCCCTGGAAAAGCAAATAAAGAACTCTTTCCACTTCACTTGAAGCATCCATAGGTCCATGGGGAGAAATTTCACATTTGGTCTTTCTAAGGTGCTAGATTTGTAAAATAAAACAAAATAAAAAATACAGCCTATTCATAGGTCCTATTCCTTTTGGGGATGTGTGTGCTGGAGAATTTCTAATTAGTGTTATTTTCCTCTCAAATTTAGTTTGGATTTTTTGTCGTGTTTGCATCTCTCTTGCAGGGTACCTTTCATAGTCAACAGGCTTTGGAATATGGCACCAATCTAGTGGGTGGAATCTCGCCAGGGAAAGGTGGCAAAACCCACTTGGGACTCCCGGTCTTTAACTCAGTGATAGAGGTAATGATTTGGAGGAAATGTAAACTGCATTGTTTGCCTTGTTCCATTCAGACTAGACTGTTACGCTCTATTTTTAATGCAGACCAGAAATTTCAACTAATGCAGAACTAAGCTACAGGGATGCTTTCAGGGACAGATGTTTCAGATGTGTACCTCCTTTACTGACTTTCTGCTAATTGCTAGGCTCCGTTAAAAAGTGGTGGTCTTTATCTTTAGAACCGGAAACGTTTGAGACCAAAGGTATTTCAAATAACATCCTTGAACCTACCTTGCTATGGAAAGGCAGTATTCTCTGACCTGATACTAGGTGAGGATGAAGGGCGGGGCCTTTTCAGTGATGGCCCTTCCTTTTGGGAATTCTCTCTGCTGAGATGTTTTATCGCCTTCCTTGCATCCGTTCTCTCCATGATCGACTGTGAAGGGCTGCTGGAAGAGGAAAAGCTCTTTTGAGGTTGCTCTTAACATGTGCAGTTTTTTTCTTAATAATAATTTATTTATTTATTATTTATTTATTTTACAACTTATATGCCGCCCACTTCCCAAAGGTGTTTGGGCGGCTTACAATCAAAAGAATTAAAACAGTTAAAACATCAAATATCAATAAATAATTAAAACAATAATTAAAAACATTACACTAAAATCATTAAAACTAAAATTGCCACCACGGGACCCACAGTCTATATTATGCCCTCCCAAGTGAGACCCTCCTGGTGCCAATGTTGATGACATTCTGGTGCCAGGTAAAAACATTCCTGTTCCAGAAGTTTTTTTAACTGATTATTGTGGGTCCTGATGCTGATTTTTAATGTAGTATTTTAATAGATTGCATTTAAATGTTTTATTGTTTTAATTTATATATTTATTTTATTTATTTATTTTTGCATTCATATACCGCTCCCATTTCCCAACAGGAACTCTGGGCGGTTCACACAAGAGGTTAAAAACAAACATCAGTAAAAACAATATAAAATGGCACGGGCAAGAGGTAAAAACTGGACGACCATGAGTGGGGGGGGGAAAAACCAGAAGAAAGCCTGGTGCCACATTAGCCATCGCCAATTTACTGCAATTTTGATGTTTTAATTGTCTGAACTGTTTATTTTGATTGTGAGCCGCCCAGAGACCTTTGGGTAGTGGGCGGCATTCAAGCTAAATAAATAAATAAATAAATAAATATCGTATCAATTAAAAAAATACTTCTGGAACAGGAAGGTTTTTACCTGGCACCGAAATGTCATCAATGTTGGTGCCAGACGGGTCTCACTTGGGAGGGCCTTCCATAATAACCACCTCAGAACTGCAAAGCTGGAAGGGAACCTGTGGGTCATCACGTCCAGCCCCTTGTCAAGATGACACAGTGAGGAAGTATTCATCTTGTGACTACAAGGTTCACTATCGTCTGTTGGCTGCTATTTTGTTTATTATGTTGTATCGTGTTATATTGTTTTATTTAATTCCTATGATTTCTTGATTGTCTTTATTGTTGTACACTGCCCAGAGTAGCCCAGTAGATTGGCGGTATACAAAGCTAATAAATATACAGTGGTACCTCGATTTACGAATTTAATCCATTCCGAATGCATGCTCGTAAGTCGCACTACTCTTAAGTCGGGGCACCTATCTAAAACATTTAAAAAATAAGTTAAAAAATCAAAAGAACGAACAAAATGAACAAAATTATTTGTAAGACGAGCAGACCATATCTGAAATTTGTTAGGCATCTGTTAAAATGCCAACAGTTTTCCACTCTTAAGTCAAATTGCTCTTAAGTCGAGCTGTTCCTAAGTTGGGGTACCACTGTATAAATAATAAATGAAGTGCATTCTCAAAGGCTTTCCTGGCCGGGATCTGATAGCTGTTGTGAGTTTTTGGGGCTGTTTGGCCGTGTTCTGGAAGTTTTTCTTCCTGGCGTTTTGCCAGACTCTGTGGCTGGCATCTTCAGAGGGCAAGGAGCTCAGGGAACTAGGAGTTCTGTCTACGCTCTGGGTTTCCTGAGCTCCTTGCCCTCTGAAGATGCCAGCCACAAAGTGTGGCGAAACATCAGGAAGAAAAACTTCCAGAACACGGCCAAACAGCCCCAAAAACTCACAACTAGAATAAATAAACTCCCAACCTCTGCAGCCAGATACCTAACCACTCAGCTATCCATGGTTGGATTTGGCCATCAAGTCAGAGGGCTTTATATCAGTGTTGACACACAATTACGGAGCTAAGTCTACTGTGTCTGGACCTACCACTTGCAAGTGTGCTTATTTATAATCATCGGTGCTCAGGGCCTTAGCCTCAGGCTGATTTAACCATGAATCTGATCATGTGCTCTCAAAGGATAAGGCTGCTGCAGCATTTCTGCCATGGTTGAGTGACTATCTCAGGGGCAAGAATATAATTTTCCCCCAAATGACTAAAGTACCGTTGTTGGTAAACTGGTTATTTCGAAGGAACGGGGAAGATTTAAATCAATGTAATTGCATCATAGGCTAAAGAGAAAACAGGTGCTACGGCCTCCGCCATATACGTGCCTCCGCCTTTCGCAGCCGCTGCCATCAATGAAGCCATTGACGCCGAAATCTCCCTTGTTGTGTGCATTACAGAAGGTATTCCTCAGCAGGACATGGTGCGCGTCAAACACAGATTGCTTCGTCAGGACAAGACTCGGCTGGTCGGCCCAAATTGCCCCGGAGTTATCAACGTAAGGGCTCAGAGGGAGTTAACGTGGATTGCTAAGTTTTCTTGGGAGGATAAAAGATGGTTTTAGAGATAAAGACTGGGACATCTTGTAATTTTGGTGTCCTAGCTTATCCTTCAGGACCAGCATCCTCCTGAGGACCTGTCCTCTACTAATCCCTCCCGTTCTCTCCCCTGTGTGCTTTTGAGCAAATATCACAGCATGTTGTTGGGTTTAAATGTGGGGAACTGTGCACACAGAATCTGACATCGCCTGGGAGTTTAGTGGAGGGCAAGACTCTTTGCCCATTAGACACCTGACAGCTTTGCTGTGGAAGGAAACTGAGTGCCAGTAGACCAGTATGTTCCAGTCTGTCTTTTGAGAACCAGCTTAGAAGTGTGTTCAGAAGGTCAGAGCCTGTGGCGGATGGAGTGAGACCTGCCCCCCACGCACCCCACCCACCCAGGTCATGTATTGCCCCAGTTCTGTTCTTTCCACCTTTGTGCTCCACCCGTTGACCGTTGTTTTGGTCAGAAAAAAGTTTCTGCTCCTGGAATCTTCGAGAAGTGGCTAGCACAGAATCTTCTGCCTTTATTATTTTATTTGTCATGTTCCTTGTTCCTCTCTACCCATTTGATCATCCCCAAAACCTTGTGAAGTAGTTCAAGCTGAGAGGTCCAAGATCATCAAATGGTTTGCATCATTGAGTGGGGATTTCAAGCCAGGTCTCCTGAATTGTCATCCAGTCTATTACCACCATACCACGCTGCCTCTGTATGCTTCCCCACCCCCAGTTATTTTTAAAGGGTTTTTTTAATATAATGAAAACAGAAGAAGACTTCTGCTCTTGATTTTCCTTCGGGGCATGGGGGTGGTGGCACTGGTGTGGCCCACAGTGGTGGAGGGAGGCAGAGACCCACAAAGCATAAGCACCCCCTCCTACAAGCTTCGTTGAACAACCTTACAGCTTCTCACTGCCAGTACGTTCATGCCCTATGCTCCATAGTGCCTCCTACTCCAAAAAGTGCACCCTCAATGTTCTAGAACATGATCCAGAACCCTTTACAAAGTTTTGGGTTGGCTAGGCACCTTGGAAAGTTGTCATTTCCCCCTGTACATCTAGGAATGTTGCAGGGACCATTGTCTAAGGAGTTTCTTGATAGCTAGAAAAGAAAGCTGTGGAATATATAATGTTTTTTTTAATTTGGTTTTGTGTTTAGCCTGGAGAATGTAAAATTGGTATCATGCCTGGCCACATTCACAAGAAAGGAAGAATCGGTAAGATCTCAGACCAATCCGGGGCCTTTCTTTTTGAAACTGTAACAATTTTTATTTCATAGTTGTGCTTTTGCAGTGTATTTTACTGAACATCCCAGAGTAAAATACACATTCGTGAAGACACGCTCCTATATTTGCAACTGTCATCCTGAGTACATTAAATTTGACCCGTGAATCTTCACTTGATTCTGCAGCTCTAATTTGGGAGTGATGATAGTCTTGATGTTGGGGTGGGATGCTGGGATACCTGGAGTGTCTGGCACTTTCAAAGCTGTGCAACATGCAATGGCAACAGCAGGGGATAAATAGAACATACATGGAGCAGGTAGAAAGGTTAGTCTTCTCAGTAAGCCCCAAATAAATCTAGTCCCAGAAGCTTTTGCTACTGGTGCCATTACTGCCTGTAACTTAGGCCAGCATTCAGAGTTCCAGAACCCATCCAGTGGCCACTATCAAAGTTGGATGCCACTGTCTTAATAGTCCTGCAGTTACCAAAGGCAAAGTAAAAGGGGGGGAGGTGAGGAAGGAAATAATCTGCAAATAGCTCCCAAAATAACACACACGTCACATCCTAGAAAGCCCATGTTCAGCTTTGGTGGAGTATTTATCTAGTGTTCTGGAGCTAGATAAATGGATGGATGGATGTATTGTGTGAGTGAGTGTCATATGCTGTGTTTCAGGGATGCCCGTTGTAACACATTTGAGTAGAGGGGTTTTCTGTATTGTCCTGGCTTCATGCCTTACGATGTATGAAGTCATACATGCTAAGGTCAGCCTCTCACTTTAACATTGCTTATCTGTGATCACCATTTGTGTCCCATGTTCCTCAGGTATTGTATCAAGATCTGGCACTCTGACGTATGAAGCTGTTCATCAGACAACTCAGGTTGGACTGGGACAATCCGTCTGTGTTGGTGGGTTTGAGAGAGGCTCACTGCCTATGTAAGGCAGCATGTACAGTTGTCGAAAATGTATATTGCACTCTAGTTTTTTCCCCACCTGCCTTAATTTCATATTTAGAGTAGTGTTGAACTCATGTGCTTCCTCGCTTTCATCACTATAAAGAGGGGCAAAATCATGGGATGTGTGTGCACAAAGTTTATGAGATGTGATCATACTTGAACAATCTACTGGGTCATTTTTTCAGCCCTTAAGGAAAGAGTGAGGCTACACATTGCCCTCCCCCCAGCAAACTGGGTATTCATTTTACCAACCTTGGAAGGATGGAAGGCTGAGTGAACCTTGAGCCAGCTACCTAGAATTGAATCCCAGATCATGAGCACAGTTAACAGCTGCAGTACAGCATTTTAATCACTGCACCACGAGGCTCTAGCGCCCAGCAGAGGGAGAAAGGCCCCTTCTGTGTGCATGCAAAAGCCCTCTTGAGCCTGTGCATTTAAAGAAGAACAAGGTAAAAATCTTGCCACGTGTTGGTTGAGATGACACCGTGTCATAGACTGGCTCCGGATTTGGAAGAAACATAGCTGTTGTAACAGTGCTGTTCCCCAAGTCTGAACAAAAGGTCAGCTGCTAACTGTGCTGACAAGCTCTTGGTTGAATTCCAGCAAGGCTTAAGGATTGTGGAATGTCTGAGCATACTTTTCACAAGCTGTCAGAGCTGGAATGATTTTACTTGAACTTTCATACCACTTTTTAGGCAATGGTGGACCTGAAAGGTCTTTAACCCTCAGGTCTTGCTTGTCTGTTTGTCATAGACTCCTGGTTGGCAGAGTGTTGGACTCAGTGGGCTCTTAGTCTCAGTGAGCATGTCTCTTTCTCATGCCTTTTTGCCTTGGGTGGGAAAGGGCCAGGAAAAGGGAGAAAGAATGACTCCTCATTCAGTTTGGCCCAATTCCTGGATTAAATTTCCGGAACAGCAGCTGACATTTTGAGTTCTGGCCTGTGAACTGTACATAGTTTTACATGCACCCAGAGGCAGATTCCACAAGCACCTCCTTGAGACACGGTACAGATAAAAAGGGTGGCTCAAGTTGGCATAAACTCAGTCCTTGTGTCCCTCCTGTGGGGAGTGTCAGCATTCCTGGTGTTCAAGGGAATTGCTGAAAAGATGCTTTGCGCAATCTAGTAACTGGCATTACATCCCATTTTAGTCTACTAACCTAGAGTTGTGCATGAAACATTTTTTTCTTTTTCTTTTCTTTTGTTTCTTTACAGAATGAAATGAAAAATGAAGTGCCTTTTTAAAAAATGAAATGAAACAAAATGGAAAATTTTGTTTTCATTTATTATTTATTTTTGACAAGCACCGATCTCAAAATAAATAATAAAAATAAGTGCCAGATGCCCTACGGGGCAGCTGGTTGGTGCTAGATTTTTATTTAAAAAGTGCCGACTGGCCTGCAAGCCAACTGGTCGGTGCTAGATAAAAAATAATAAATAAAAACGAAAAACAAAACAAAACACCATGTTGGTGTTTTGTGCTCATCTCATCTACTAACTGTAGATATAGTGAAGGCAATGCGAACTGCAGCAGGGCTGCAAACCACTTACTTCCAGTTTCTTGGGTGTCTCTTCATGGTTGAGAAAGAGAACCCTGGCCCAGGCTTAAGAAGGGTAGGGCTTCCTGCCCTCCTGTTTACAAGGGAGACTTTCCCCAAGCTAGCGACTGCTGCCTTCCCCCTGCCTACCCCTGTAAATCTGGCTTCCTCCTTTCACTGGATCCTGCATACCTCAGGGGCGTCAGGCCATTTTCATTCATGGTGGTTCGTTTCTTAACAGTAGAGATGGGCACGAATTAAAAAAAATGGCATTTCGTTTGTCATTTGGAGGGTCTGTTTCGTTTCGTTTCCGTTTTTTGTGAATTTTTGCAAAAACATTTTCGTTTTCGTTTGTTTCGTGACCATTTTGTTACCATTTATTTCAATTTTTTGTGATTGTTTATGGATTTTAAGCAATTCACTCATATTGCAGTAACGGAAACGAAATGCACGAGAAAATTTCCGGTGTTTCTGTTCATTTCGTTTCATTTTAGAGACAAAATTCATTTACATAACGAAATGAAAAAACGGAAACGGAAACGAAAAATTGTTCGTTTCGTGCCCATCTCTACTTAACAGGTATTCAAATGTTCCCCACCTTGCCTCCTGAGGAAGTGGGGCAAGGAAGCCAGGGTGCTGCCTCTGAGTGGGTGCCCGCCAGAGGAGGCAGGGCTGGGAACCACTAGGTACCTATTTGGCCAAGAAACAAACCACCGAACCAGCGATTTGTGCCCATCTCTCGATTGCAGTCTTGAAAATCAGCAATTTGTTTTTAATGGAACCAATTTCTGAAAGGCCTGCGTGGCTTTTCATGGTGGTCTTCAAATCTTGTTCAGGAATCGGAGGAGACCCGTTCAATGGAACAAATTTTATCGACTGCCTGGATGTCTTCCTGAAGGATCCCCACACAGAAGGGATCATATTGATAGGCGAGATTGGTGGAAATGCTGAAGAAGACGCCGCCGACTTCCTGAAGAAAAACAACTCTGTAAGTTTAATTTTCCGTAACAAAATGGCTGAAATCCAGTTGTATAGCTTTGTGTGGGCAACCGGGGTTGACATCAGCTGCAGGGGTACATTGTCAACAATTCAAGGCCTCCTTTGGCAATTCCAGGGTACGCACAACTTTTCGCACAACACGTGAGTTGCATGGACCTGGAAAGCTCCAGCTATTGGCCACTGGTGTCATTCCACTTGTGCATGTGTAGCTGTGCAACAGGATTCCGACTGTGTTTCCTTGGTGTTGATTTTCTGCGGTCAGGGAAGATTGAGAGTAGCTCTTTGGAGGAATGGCCTTGCTTGTATTTAGTTCCTTTAAAAAGTCAGGAAATGAAAGGTGACCTTCCGATCATTCAAGGACTTGTATGTCCCTCTCTAAAAGGTGTATGTGAAAGACAAAGATGAATTTTTTATTTTGAACCTCTTTGTTCACGAGCCATCCTTTGTTGGTCCAATCATTTCCACACATATCTCAGCAGGAAGGAGGATGAGTACTGCTTCCATAGTTTGTTGCAGAGATGTTGTGCCTAGGCGACAGCCTTGCAGGATCTTCTTTGTATCGGTATTGAGCCGTAGACCCACTAATTTGCTGGCAAGGAGATGCACAGGATGAAGGAATGGGTATTTCAGAAAACATGTTCAGCTTTTATTTTTGCCATAGTTTGTTCTTTTGAAATGGAACTTGCAGTCCTTTTGCACAAATGTGAATTCTCTTTCTACAGACTGTTTCTATTTTTTGCCCATAAGCTGAATTTAGGACATTAAAAGAGGAGCTGAGCCCTTCCCTGGGTCAAACCTTCTGCTGCCTTGTTCCAAGGTGTTTGATCAGGCAGTTAAAAAGTGCCAAAGACGACTGTTAACCTATTCTTTATTTCAAAAATGTCCTGATTTTCCAAGACAATAGACTCATCATAGGATTGGAAGGTCTTCTAGTCCAATCCTATGCCCAAGATAGGAGACCTTATACCATCCTGGACAGGTGTCTCCTTTGGAACCTGGCTTGCATGAGAGAATAGCTTAAGTCTCAGTAGCCTACCCCTTTTCATAGTGCCTAGCACTTTATATGTCAAAAATCACTTTGGGAACACTTTTAAATGGGGAAAGCAGGCACCTTTACTTACAGTTGTTGTTGATAGTTACAATCAGTAGAAAAAGAGGAAAAAGGAAGTCTCTGCACATGGGAGAGGCCCTTCCATACTTGTGTTTTGAAGCTGGAGATAGCGTGCTCAAAGGTCAGAAAGGAGAGAGATTAACAATCAGGAAGCAGAAGAAAACCAGAAGAGAGCAGGGGCAAGCCAGAGGTGAGAAAAAATAGCTTCACTAGTAAGTTAACAGGAAAAGTCTTATATTTAAGTTTTATAAGCAACCCTTCCACTGATACCAAGAATGCAAGACCATCATTATCTCAACCAAGTTTAGGGTGTTTTTCCCCCCTTCTCATCTTTAAATGCACTTAGTTGCATTTGTTAGGGTAACTGTCATCCTTTCCATTCTCTGTTCCCTCCCCTTCTGAAAAAAAATGTCTTTTTTTCCAAACCACAGGGTCCAGATGCCAAGCCGGTTGTGTCGTTTATAGCTGGAGTGACAGCTCCTCCAGGCAGAAGGATGGGCCACGCAGGAGCCATCATTGCCGGTGGGAAAGGTGGAGCGAAAGAGAAGATTGCTGCCCTTCAGAATGCTGGGGTGACTGTCAGTATGTCTCCTGCTCAACTGGGATCCACCATGTACAAGGTTGGTCAAGCAGCCCCTTAAGTGTTGGTGAGGATGAGGATGCTTGTTGCCCAACTTACTGCAATATATACCTGACCTATAGGCTGTGTAAAAGGATGCTGGAGTTCATTCTCGATCATGTGCAAAGGCTTGCCTGTTTTGATTTTCTCCTGATGCGTTGAACTGCCATTCCCATCCGATTTGGGAGTGGGTAGCTTTATAGCATATCTGCAGAGTACCCAGTGGGTCAAGACGTAGATGCAAGTGTATGCATTTGCTGGGCTAATGCCAATGAGATCTGGAATCAAAGTCTTATAGCCATGATAAATGGTATTACGGTTTTGTTCACATTATCCCTAGCTTAACTCGTCTTCCAAGACAGTTATGAGGATGAAATGAAATTGTTGGTTGTATATTTTATTTTATGCTTCATGGAGAAAAAGCAAAAAGAAATAATTAGTTGGGGTTCTCATTTTGTTTTGTAGAGTGTTTCCTGTGATTAGATTCCCGTGTCAGCACATTCTTTCTTTTGCCTTTTGATGTCTGCATCTGGTAACTTGATTTGTCTTAAACAATCACCTTTTTACACCTTGCAATTCAGGTTAAGAGATAATGTCCTAAAGGCATTTTTTAGTATTTATTATACTTATGTGAATTGAATCAATCAGAGATAATGTCCTAAAGGCATTTTTTAATATTTATTATACTTATGTGAATTGAATCAATTCCCTTATGGTGGGTTGACTCCTTTTGGGATTGCATGGCTTATACAGTATTACTCGAGTTAAGAATATCTGTTGGGAATAGGCCCGGGAAAGCTATAGTTGTATCGTAGAGGAAAGTTCTTGCACCTCCTGCAAAGAGGAAACTTTAAGTTGGCTCTCTTATTATCATTCTTTAGAAAGTTAGTAATAGTTTTGGCTGCTGTGATTCTTCAGGGGCCACACACCCCACAAAATCCCCCCCCCAAAAGAAGAAAGACACTGCCCTCCCTAAAATTGGTTAGGAGCCCACCAGCGGTGTAAGCAAGGTTTGGGGGCACCTGGGGGCAAAGTTGTTTTTGTGCCCCTCCGGACCTCCCATTGCATCCACCCAGCAACGTGTGTAGGACAGGTGGGTGCGTGGATGGGCATGTGTGTGTGTGTGTGTGTGCACGCGTCCGCGCGCCTTACCTTTCCCGCGGCGGCCCAGAGCAAGGCGAGGAAGAGTTGGAGGAGGAGGAGGAGGAGGAGGGCGCTGCAGCTACCGTGCTCGCATGCCTGCCTGCCTGCCTGCTTCACTGCTCGCCTGGCGCGCGGAGGAGGAGGAGGTGGCGGCTGCGGCGGAGTGGGTTCCGTCGCCGAGCTTGAGGACTGCTGATGGGAGGGCACAGGGCTTCCTCCTCCCCCTCCCCCTCCAGGCACCTCCAGATTGCTGTGTCCGGGGCAGATGTACCCTTCTGCCCCCCCCCCTGGATACGCCCCTCGAGTCCAGTCCCAGTTTTCAAAAAGGGCTCTTGATAAACAGTGTGGTAGTGGGTGGGCTGCATCTGTTTGTTTATTATTTCAATCTGTATACATTCCGCAGTGCAACACTCTCTGGGTGGTTCACAACCCGTTAATGGCACATATAAAGACATGAGATACCCTCAAATTAATACTTAAAAGGGATAAAAAGCCTGCTGCTAGCTAAAACCTAACTTTCAGTAAAATTGAACAGATTAAAACAGATTTGTGCATTGCAAGTAATGAATAAGGGGCAGTTTTGAATAGCACTGTTTTTACTAGGGATCGAAGGTTTATACCAAAGGGAAAGGGCCATGGCAAAAAAATGATATTTAAAAGGTGGATTACTCTTTCTGGAGACCGCAGTCCAGTAGAATTGACCATCTAGGAGTCTCCCCCCCACACACACCCTTTGGAGCTCCAAGCAACCTCACTCCGGGTCACGCTGGGCCCATCCTATTTCCAAAAGACATCTCATTGCAGGGTGGGTGAAATGCACTCACCCCCACCCCAGATGCGGTCCTACAATGGTCAACATTACAGTAGGATCCGGTATTTGCTGGGGATTGGTTCCAGGCCTTCCCATGGATAATGAAAACCGTGGATAAGAGAGAAAACAAAAAGCCCTAAAACTTCTGTTTTGTGACAGTAGTTTGCTTTACAGCGGCTGTTTGTGACAGTAGCTTGCTTTATGGATGCTGTTTTATGATAGTAGCTTGCTTTACAGCTGCTGTTTGTGACAGTAGCTTGCTTTGCAGCTGCTGAATTATTCGTTTAATGTTTCCCCCTGCCAGTTGTGGATAACTGAATCAGTGGATAACGAATCAGTGGATACGGGGGTCCTACTGTACTCCCCTTTGCTAAGGCTTCTGGGGTTGATAGTCCAGTAACACCTGGAAAGCCAAAGTTGATCTGGTTTAATAAGAATGTGTTTAATTTGCCTGGGATATGTGGTTTTATTTAACTGTTTTCATCAGGTTTCCCACCCGCCCCTACCCCATCGTTTTTACAGTTTCACTGTCAGTGGTGTTGAGCTTAGCCTAGGGATTTTTAAAAAAATGTGAAATAAAGAACAGTGGTTGGTCTGAAGCCACTGATATCCTATATAGGATGTGCTTATTCTCTGGGTGCCAGTCAGAGGTCCAGCAGGCAAGCTCCCTGGCCCCTCTCTCTGACATTGGAACACTGGATGTTCCAACGGGGCTGTTTTTATCCACAAAATCTCCCCGTGAACCCAGACGCCGATCAGCTGGCATTGTCCTGGAACGCAGAAGACGCCCAGGGCAGGGAAGAACATACGGACAGAAGCAGAAACATCCAATTGAGGCTGATAATTTTACTGCAATTGTCTTACGTTACAATTTATCTTTCTTTGTTTAATCCCTCAAGGAGTTTGAGAAGAGGAAAATGCTGTGAGAAGAGGAGGTGGTTCTTTTGGAGCGCCCACCTGTATTAATATCGGCACAACCGTTGCCTCTGTCTGTGGTCTGTATTTTCCTGCCACTCATTCTTCTTTGATCAACACAACTGACATCAGTCTCACAAATCCAGCTTTAAAGCCACACGGTTTTTTCTTTTCAGTAGCTCTTTTGTTCAGACGTGATTGTACATCATAGCAAACAAATAAATCTACTAAATGTGATTATTTGACACCCTGAAACTCAGTGCCTTCCATTTGCTTCAGCCATTTCTCATGCAGAGGATTCAAGCTCAGTCGCTGAAATAGTTGAAAGCCTTAAGAATATGCATCTTTTAAAGTACCTCTGCCATCCTTCCACTTTCTTGGGGATTTGGGCTTTGCTTCTCATGTAAAGGTGGAACCAGTCACAGGAGACATCCAGTTGGCCTGGTTGTGCAGAAAACAACTTTTGAACTCTGCAGAGTTTAAGCTCTGGCGTTGGTGGGGTGTGAGAACATTCATCTACCTCAGTGGGTCCCCGCTGGAGATGTAAAATCTGCAGAAATTTTGAAGCTTGGGGGGGGGGGGGAAATTTTTTTTTCCCCCCCCCCCCGAAAAAAGCAACAATACTAAATTATTTGGAAAAATTGAAAAAATGCTACACTAGCACTTTCCTCCCCCCTTTACAGCTTGAAAGTCATTCTGTTACTTCAGGAACATAAAATATGACTGGACAATTTGACTTGGCATGAAATTATCACAACTAGCATATTAAAATGTTGTGTATCCAAACAATTATTACAAGCAGAATTTACTTAATATTTAATTGTAATTGTAAGTAACAAATGGAGTACAGTCACCCCCCGCCATTTGGTGTTTCAGGTACTGTGGTCCCACTATATCGCAGGATTGCAGTTCCTGGGGGGGCAGCGGGGAGCGATCCAATCGGTCCCCGCCGCCCCCCGCCCCTTCCGGGAGGCCTCGGAGCCGCACCGGGGGGTACAGCGTGGAGTGATCCGATTGCTCCCTGTCCCTCTGATTGCCCCCACCCCCACCCGACCCGCTTCCGCATATCGCAGATTTTCATGTATCGCGGGTCGGGTGGGTCCCTAACCCCCGCGATAGGCGGTGGGTTACTGTAACAATCTCCTGAACTGTTTACTAGTTTGTGTGGAACAAAAAACTTCTACAAACAATGTTTAAAAATCCAAAATTAACAATTCATATTTCCTCTCCACAGTATTAAATAAAAACAAAATAAAAACCTCATTTTCGTAAAAAAATAATTGAAGGGAATGTATAGAAGGGAGTGGAACTAAGTTTTAATGAATGGGCATGAAAATTTAATCAGAATCATTTTTGTTGCTCTGTATTTTCTTCCAGTGCTTTGAGGCCTGGTGAAGAGGACACAACAGAACCAAACACACACACCCACATGCAAAACCAAAAGTGAAACTTTTTTTGTGTTACAATGAATAGCAGCACCCCCTAAAAAGGAAAAAAAATGCATCTTGTTCTTGCATTGGAGAGTTCAGTTTATAACGTAGGTAGGACTTGCTTGTCCTCAGTGCACAGAAATTAGAATAAATTAATACTATGCATATTTTTGAAACGATTTGGAAAATATGTTTTAAAATATTTTATCATGTTAAAATGAAACATTCAGTAATCATTTTTCTTTTCTTTTCTTTTCTTTTTCAATTTTTCCAATTTTTCCAGTTGTTCCTGGACTAAAACTCCCAGAATCCTTCACCTTTAGCTGCAGTGACCAGGATTTCTGGGTTTTGTAGTCCAAGAACATTTAGTTTACCCTATTGGGAAAGTCGTGTGGTTAATAAGTAATAAAAATGAACAATAAACCTTTGATCTATGCAGTCATTGTGTCACCACCAATTACTACCCACCCAAAGTAGTGATGTTTGAGGAGGTGGCATAAGTTTCCTTATGTTGGGAGTAAGACTACCTTAAATCACACTGTGGCATCCCACCCGTGCTGACTCAGCCCATGTTGTCTTATCAGGCTGGGGATGTGCCTGATAAACACAGACTTACAGAAATTAAAACCAAGAAAGAAACCAGCAAACTGTTCAAGGCTCCTTTTATATGGGTGTGGAGGGGAAGCGTGTTTTGCATCAGATGTATTAAACAGAATTCTTTGTCCTGAAGCGGAAATCCGATCTTCACTTGACTTTTGACAAGAAACCATTTCTCATTTGATCATTGGGAGAAGGAGAAATTTGGTGCCTGGGGTCTTTGTGTGGACCCCACAGAACCCCAGTTATACCTCCACCCCCTTTTAAATATCTTTTTTTAATGCCAAATGCTCCTATATGGCCTTTCGAGGATGTCACAGAGGTGGAAATTTTGCTTAGCTTCTCCCCACCATCCTGTCCCCAAGCCAGGATAGGGCCTAAAATCATTTATTGTGAAAATTGCCCTACTCCCTAGAGGGGGATGTTTTGGATAAATAACTTTGTAAAAAATGTGGGAGTATGCAGACCCCAGGATGCAGGTGTACAGTTCTTAAATCTCAGGCAGTTGCTCACTTCAACATTAGGAGAGTGCCCCTAGTTTTTCATGGAATTGGTTTTGATATCTAAAACGTTCTGTGGAGAATCCAGGTGAGATTTTAGCACGATAGTACAGGTACTCAGTTCTTTCAAGGATGGCTGTGGCTACCATACGCTGGTGGGTGTTATGTTCCCTCAGCTAATTCCTCCATAATGTCTCTTCCCACATCTATTCCCTGCTTCAAAATACAAGCTTCTGCATTCCTATTTTGAAGTCTGGCCTCCAGTTGGCTTCTGTTTTTCTGTTACTCTTTGCCATGGTGAGTGGGTTTGCCATATGCTGTGTAGGAGATCAGATTGTTTCACAACCTGGAAATTTGTTTTTTAAAACATTTCAACAGAACAACACTAGACTTGAGTTTGGTGTTTCTGCCCCCCTACCACCACCCACTATGAAAGTTTTATGGGGCTGGATCCAAGGAGCTATGTACAGTGAACCCTCGTATAATAAGCAGTGTGTTGAACAGAAAATCCGCTTAAAGGAAAAGAAATTCCGGAGATGGGGGAATCGCTTAACAGAATTGCCTGTGGAGCAAATCCATACAACAGAAAGCGTTGGGTCCAAGAGAATGCCCAAGCTGCGTGTCTCAGCCTTAGTGACAGTTATTCCCTCTAAGGAGAGAGAACTTCCCAATCCACAGAATTAAAGGCCCCCATCCACAGGACTTCCATATTGTCTGGGTTCAGCTCAATTGGTTTTCATTCATCCGCCCAAGAATGGCCTCCAAGCAGCACTCAACGGACAAGAGAGCATCTACTGCAGAAGGTGGAAAGCAGAGATAAGAGTTGGGTGACATCTGCATATTGATTATATGAAGCTCCAAAACTCCTGATGATTTTCCCCGGCGGCCTCACATAGATGTTGAATTGGTCAGATGATCAACCCCTATGGAACTCCACAGTTTATTTATTTTTATATTTATATCCCGCCAGATTTTCCCCAAGGAACTCAAGGTGGCTAACAGATACAAAAGTTCCATAGTACAAGACAAACAAAATAAAAACAAAAACACTAATAATAACACGAACATAAGATGGTGAAGAAAAATGGTCGGACATAACTCAGATTCCTGCCCAAGAGTGTATCAACCCCCGAGGTCACCGGACGCAGCCGTAAAGAGCCAGGTTTTTAATAGCTTCTTGAATGCTGGGAGGGATTCTGCGGTCCTGATATTGCTTGGAAGACGGTTCCAGAAAGTGGGACCAGCCACTGAGAAGGTGCGATTCCTAGCAGAAGTTTTGCACGCCTCCCGGGGAGTGGCAATCCGAAGAGCAAAAGACTGGGATGCTCTACTGGGTCGGGCTTAGTTGAGGGTCTAAGGGGCAGACATCTCAGCAAGCTGCATCCTCTGAAGGTGGTCCATTAGGAAGGATCAAAGACAGGCCTCTGAAGGACCAGCAAGGACTCACCTCTACAATACCCCCAAATTTGGTGACGAATCATGAATCAAAATGAATCATGATTTTTTTTTTTCTGATTCCTCTCCATCTCTGGAGCCAACATTTTAAATTGTGCCCAGAAATGGTTTGGCCATGGTTGGTGGTGGTGCTGTAATTTGTGTTTCTCTTCCTTCTGCTGCAATAGGTGATAACAGACCTCCTTTGGAAAAGTTAAAATTTGGAAAAAAAAAACTTCCAGAATCTTCCAGCTAAGCTGTTACTGATCCAAAGAGAGGGACATTTTCAGACTAGCTATAAGGAGGAAAGCTATCTGGCTCTTTCAGGACCAAGAATATAACTGGATATTTGGAAATGTTGCACCTTGAGTCCTGGTCCTGGTCTCATTGGAAACTGCAAGCTTTAGATTTCTAGCCCCCCCCCCCCCCGCATTTGTGATGCTCTGAATCGTTATTGGTTTGAATTACCATCTGAGTTGATGTTGCTCTCTTGGGGGGCGGGGAGAGACGGAGCATCAAGTGGGGAGATATTTTGTGGAAATAATGACCAAGGACCTCCTTTTGCTGCCAAGTTGTTTCATCTAGGCATAGATAAAATCCAGTACGTCGTAAATGAGCCTTATGGCCTATAACGAAATTTGATTAAGTTCTCCGTTTGGTTTTATTATGAATGCAAATAAAACCCAACAAAAGTGCAAAAATAAAATAAAAATAAACGCACACACACGTGCGCGTGCGTGCGTGCACACACACACACACACAAACCAGCTAGCTGCTGCTTTTCATAGGGAATTGCTTTTAAAAGAGACCCCATGTATAAAAGCTGATGTTTGATGATGATGATGATGGCAGTGGTTCCCAACATTGGGTGACACAGGGGTTCTTGGACTGTGAGTCCCAGAAACCCTGGTCAGCAAAGCTAGTGGTGAAAGCTTCTGGGAGATGCAGTTGGAGAACACCAGGGTTGCCTAGGGCTGGGAACCATGAATCTTAGGGAAACGAAGTAACGCAAATACTGCTCTTCATTTGTCCTTGTTTTTGCTTTAGTGAAAAAAAAAGTCAAGCCACATCCAGAAATAGGACTCTCAATCCTTGGATTTAATCATCATCATCTGCAAAACTGGAAGGGACCCTATGGATCAAGTCCTGCATAGCGGGAATTTATTTATTTATTTATTTATTTATTTATTTATTTATTTATTTATTTATACAACTTATACGCCGCTCACTACCCAAAGGTCTCTGGGCAGCTTACAATTAAAATGAACAGTTATAACAGTTAAAATATTAAACAGGCAATGGACAGTTAAAACCAATAAAAGCACTTAAACACAAAACACTAAAATTGCCACCAGGATCCACAATCTATCTTACAGTATGTCAGTTAAAAGAACTTCAGAAACAGGAAGGTTTTTACCTGGCGCCAAAATGTCATCAATGTTGGTGCCAGGTGGGTCTCACTTGGGAGGGCATTCCATAACAAGGGGTCAGCTGCCGAAAAGGCCCTAGAGACCTACAAGCCATGCCTTTCACCTCCTTGAGGGATGGCTCTTTCAGGAGGGCCCTCTGGCTAGATCCTAATTGCCAGGTAGGTTCATATGGAAGGAGGCAGTCCTTCAGGTATCATAGTCACGACTATAATGATACAACACACATATGGGTTGGCCTGCTGTGCTAGAAACAGGAATTCTGGGGGTTTCTTTGTTATTGTCATTGAAAGCCTGGGCTATTAACAGCTCCGTCAGGATTCAGAACCTTGGACCCAGGTAAACAGCGCATTGGCCAGTTCTGGAGCCTCCAATGTTTGATCCCCTCACACACTCCGCATACCCATTTCCTCTCAGTTCAGACATGAAGACCTTTGCAGATTGTAACAACTCCTTCTTTTGGCAGGGAACGGGCCAGAAAGCTCAGTGAGTTAGGTCTCTGACAGTGGAGCCAGGGTCTGAGACTTCAGTTCCCCGTTGGGCGTCTTAGAAGAGCCAGCTTTGGAGGTCTTGGGCAAACATGCACAGTCCCAGGGCACCCCCAAGAAGAAGGGAATGGGGAAATCACTTCTCAGTATTCTTTAGATAGAAAACCAGGGAAAAGGTCACCTTTAGTCAGATACAGCTAGCTGAAATAATGGTTGTTGCTTGGATGGGGTGGGGTGGGGGAAGGAATAGAAGCAAACCTCTCCCCATTGTCTGTCGTGTGTGTGTGTGTGTGTGTGTGTGTGTGAGTGAGTGAGTGATTACAGTCACGACCAACCCTTCATGACCCCATATCCATGGAGTTTTCTTGGCAGGAATACTGGAGCGGTTTGCCAGTTCCTGCTCCAGGCACCAACAGCACCTGCTATTCCCTGGTGGTCCCCCATCCAAGTACTAACCAGGGCTGACCCTGTTTAGCTTCTGAAATCAGGTGAGATCGGATGGGCTTAGAGCATCTAGGCAGCACTGGGCCAGCCCATACTGTGATTTAAACTGGTGCTCACTCCAGTTCATAGAATCATAGAATCATAAAGTTGGAAGAGACCTCAACGGCCATCTAGGCCAACCCCCTGTCCTGCAGGACCCCCCACCACAGTGTTCCCGACAGATGGCCATCCAGCCTCTACTTTAAAACCTCCAGATAAGGAGACTCCACCACCATCCATAGCAGCATATAACAGCTCTGTCATGAAATTCATCTGATGTTCAAATTGAATCTCTTTTCCTGTAGTGTGAGACCATTGCCCCGTATCCTAGTCTTTGAAGCCATGGAAAACAAACTAGTCCCTTCTTCAATGTGTTCTTTCTTGCTCCATTCTTAATATTAGCATTGCCCAAATTTTTACAGATAAAAGGCAGTAGAGATGGGTACGAATAAAAAAATTGGCATTTCGTTTGTCATTTGGAGGGTCCGTTTCGGTTCGTTTCCGTTTTTCGTGAATTTTTGAAAAAAATTCATTTTCGTGTTGTTCGCTTCGTTACCATTTCGCTACCATTTAATTTTTTGTGATTTTTTGAGGATTTTAAGCAATTCACTCATATTGCAGTAACGGAAACAAAACGCACGACAAAATTTCCGGTGTTTCTGTTTGTTTTGTTTCATTTTAGAGACAACATTCGTTTGTCGTTTCGTTACGTAACGAAATGGAAAAACGAAAACGGAAATGAAAAATTGTTTGTTTCGTGCCCATCTCTAAAAGGCAGTTTTGGAGGCTGTAGGGCCTCTTCCCTCACGCTCCCCCAGATGCCTGTTCTCGACATGCCCCTTTCTCCTCTGCCTCATTCACCGTCCCTTCCTCCCTATTCTGCTCTCAACTGCGGTTGTCTCATCAGTTTCCATCTCCTTTGTACTTCTCTGCTTCCACAGGAAGATGCACAATTCCTTTTAAGAACTGTTGGATGGCTCTGTGGTTTAGTTCTCTGGCTGTGGGTTCAGTTCTCTGTTGGGGAAATCTTAGAAGAGCCAGCATTGGTGAGCTCACTCTTGTGGGTGATGGTTGCACCCACCCCAGGTTTCATTTTGAACTTCACACTGACACTACACCCACTGAATAGGTTCGGGTTTGTACCTTTGGACTAAAGCTCTGTGTAGATTCACTTCCTGCATCATCAAAGTCTCCTCCACCGTGCTTGATGGGTGGATACTGCTGAAGTCTGACTCCCACCCACCTGGAGCAGAAGGAAACTCAGCAAAAAAGGCTTTCCAGAGTGTATGAATTTCCCAGACTGGTGCTGTTTCACTGCCAGGACTTGAAGGCTTGGTCGAAAGTGCTGGAATGGAGCCCACAAGTCCCGTCAGAGAAAGAACATTAAGTGTGTGTTTCACATTAAATAAAACACATTCAAGGAGGAGCCCTCATCGTTATTGTCCAGGCAGTTTGTTCTTTTACCTATTCTTACTTCCAGGTGACACCTCTTCGGTTGTGAATCCTCCTGGATGTTGTTACTGATGTGACCAGGGAGTGAAATTACAAAGGAACCAAAGAAGTTGAGCCTTGCTGGGCTCGATCCAACATGTCACCTACCTCAGCCTTTTCCAGATGGACCACAACTGGCATCATCCACACCAGCAGTGGCTGTGTAAGACCAAGGATCCAGAATACTGTCCTCAGTTTCTCAACGAATAGCAGCAATACTCCTTTGTGTGAATCTTGGCTACCTGAGTCAGTTTTAGTTCTCATCTTGGAAATATGGTTTCTTCAGATGACAAACCCCTCAGTTCCCCTTCCAGCAAGGCCAAAAAGTGAATACAGAGTAGTACCTTGTAATATGAATGCCCTTGAATACAAAAAACTCGTAAGACGAATGAAATTTCTGGGAATAGGAAAACCTTGTAAGATGAATTTTCCCAATGGCAGCGGTGGCGAGCCTTTGGCACTCCAGATGTTTTGGACCACAACTCCCAGAATTCCAAGCCTGTATTGCTAATGATGAAGGACTGTGGGAGTTGTGGTCCAAAACATCTGGAGTGCCGAAGGTTCGCCACCACTGCCCTGTGGGATGCCTTACAAGACAAATTCAATGCGTTCCTATGGGAACTGCGTTAAACTGTGGTGGTGAGCGCTCTAACATAGGAGGCATTCAAGGGAAAACCGGAGAACCATCTGTCAGATCTACTTTGATTTGGATTCCTTCCTTGAGCAAAGGTTTAGACTCTATGGCCTTAGAACCCCCTTCCAACTCAATGATTCTATGATTCTGTGAAATTGCTTCTCACCAACAAGCTCCCAGTTTCATCCCTGGAAACATGTGTCTCTCTGCACTTACTAAAAATGTTCAAAGGGCATGAGGTTTTGGGGTGGCACCCCCTTCCCCAGCTATAGAATTGTCAACCTAGAGAAGTTCATCAGGTGCCCAGATTGCTAGGCTTGCCATAGTCCAGTATTTCACATTCAGGCCAATTTGCAGTATCAGAAGTGGCCACTAGGGGGGGATCATGAAGCATATTCTTTTCTCAACTGCTCCTCAACACACTGATTAGCAGCTAATTAGTTGTGCAGTTGGAGCCAAACAGAATTTCCACTCAGCTGTCGAGAAATGATGAATTGTGCAAAAATAGCATTTTTAAAAATAGCTCTGGTCTTAAGGTTACCTTATGCTAAGATGTTTTAGCATATCTCGGCTTGATAATGTTACTCTTTAAAATAACAATGGCCAGATTCCTCCTGGAACCTTCTGGCCATCATGGTTCAAGAAATGTGTATTTCCAAGCTCCAGATTCATTTGGCATAATTTGTTGCCCTTCTTCTCCTCAGTGCAATTATTCCCCCAAAACGTTACGTCCATATATTATATTTTTAAATACAAAGAATCTCTTCTGAATTATTATCTAGCACAGTGGCTCCCAACTTGGGCTCCCAGATGTTCTTGGACTGCCACTTCCAGAAGCCTTTGCCAGCACAGCTAGTGGTGAAGGCTTCTGGGAGTTTTAATCCAAGAACAACTCCCTCCTGAGGAGCAATGGAGGCTGAGTGGCAATGGCTGGTGGTGAAAAATTGTGAAAGGAAAATAGTATTAACAGATAGGACACAATTTTCCCTGTCAACTGTGGGTAAGCCCAGGTCTAACAGCTCAAGTGGCAAGTTAGACAGCTGGAACATTCAGTCAGCGCAGGGTGTGACACCTTCCCACTGTTTTGTTGTTGTTGTTGTTGATAGAAGGGCAGGAAACATAGACCATCCCTGGACAATTGTCCCCATCCAGAACAAAACACAAAACAGATGAGCTCAGTAGTGAACTAAGATGGCTGCCATTGGCTCAGAGTCAGGTGTTCTTCATCCTTCCTCTATCCCAGTGGTTCTCAACCTGTGGGTCCCCAGATGTTCCTGGACTGCAACTCCCAGAAATCCTTTCCAGCACAGTGAGTGGTAGAGGCTTCTGGGAGTTGCAGTCCAGGAACATCTAGGGACCCACAGGTTGAGAAACACTGCAGTCTATCCTCTCCCTATAAATGCCATCAGTTGCAGGTGGGTCACCCACTGGGAAGCAATACAAAATGGCTAGTTACAGCTCTGCTTTCAGCCTCCAAACTTCAGACAATTGCACATAAGAAGGATGCCAGCAAACTGGAGCAAGTTCAGAGGAGGGCCATGAGGATGACTGGGGGAATGGAAAAATCAAGTCCTTTGAGGAAGACTGTAAGAACTGGGTATGTTAACCTTGAGAAAAGGAGACTGAGGAGAGATAGGACAGTGCTTTTCAAATACTTGAACGACTTTCATACAGAGGAGGGGTAGGATCTGTTCTTGATCATCTCAGAATGCAAGTCAAGTAATAGTGGGCACAAGCTATCAGAAGCCTGATTTAGGCTGAATATCAGGAAAATCCTCTTAACTGTTAGAGCAGTACAACAATGGAACCATTTATCTCAGGAAGTGGTGAGTGCTGGAGGTATTGAAGAAAAAAAAATGGCCGGCCATCTGTCAGATCTGCTTTGGTCTGTATTCCTGCCTTGAGCAGGGAGATGGCTTTGTAAGCCCCTTCCGACTCAATACTTCTGCGATTCTATACCATGCTTGCAAGTGGTCAAAAACAGCATCACAGTAATGTAGGGTCAAGCGTACACCGTCCATAACTTAGACACACTGAATTCCTATTAGATAATCTAATGGCAGGCATTATGCAAAAAACAAAACAAATCAAATCAAAACAAAACAAAACAAAAAGCCGAGGGTTGTTATTTTTTTCTTGTTCACCGATCATGCAGACTTTTTCAGATTCAGTTGACTTACATAACTGTCCCACATCATTCGCAGAATGAATGGTGGTTTTGTTTTTTGTTTTTTGACTGTTCTGAAGTACACCTGCCACCTGAAATTTCTGGAGACGGTGCAATATCTTCCCCTGAGGAGACTTAATATGAAGAACATCACCTCCTCGCCTTGAGAGTAAGATGGATTCAGTTAATTAGGAAAATGACACCACATAAAATGTCAGCCAAAAGCTAGTCCCTGGGTGACACCTCTGTGTTTCTCAGCCGCCGTAATGAAATAGGTGTATCCTTTCTTGCAAATGCAGTTCATCTAATTAACCATCTGAATACACAATCAGGACCACTGGCACTGATACTCTTTTTTGTTTGGCAAAAAAAAATGTGCTTGCTTCTAACGTGAGATTAAAGAATTTGCATTTAGGTTTATGTTTCGTTTTTGTGGGGTCATTCCTAGACTCCTCAATGTTGGGGTCATGGGAGTTGCATTCAAAACAAACAAACAAGCAAACAAACAAAAACCAGTAATGTTTCCATCTCTAAATGGCTGCCAGTTTTGCTCTATGGGGAGTTGAGATAGTCCATTTTCAGAGAGGGTAGCCGTGTTAGTCTTTTCAAGAATTACAGGCAAAAATCAAAGAAAAACAAAACAAAACAAAACACAAACACAAACATGTGGCACCTTAAAGACTAACTTTCATATTTTAATGTCACTTTTCGTGCACATGTGCACCTCTTCAGACATAGCAGCATAATGAGGTGTGAGATACTGTATAGTATGAGATATACATACTGTATCATACCCAATATTGATTGGCTGTGGTCCAGATATCATTGGCTGTAGAGTATAGAGTTGGGGGGGGTGGATAGGGGAGGGGAGGGAGGAAGAGGAGGAAGAAATCTTCACGCACATTATCTGTTGCATATTACGATCAATGGAGATATTTTAATACTATTATAATTGCCAACAAATTTGGATTCACAGACTCTATAAGCCTAAGCAGCTTGAGACTTCTTTTCTTTCTTAAGAAAGAAGATTTGCATTTATTTGATCTATGCAGATTTCAGACGCTACCTGTCTGGAATTTGGTATGTCGACTCTTTCCTGATCAGGTCCATCACACCTCTACATTCATATAAATCAGTGCAACAACACTGACATAAAGTGATTTTATTTTGATATCCAAAGGGGAAAAAATTCTGAATCAGTTTGGAACTGGTGCAGAAATAAAGTTACATTGCTCTGAACCAAACTGAGACACATTTTGAAACCCAAAATTGGCCTCTGGACTGGAGATCTGTATGCAGCCCTGCAGAACATGTCTCTCAGAACAGGTGCATTGTGATGCAATATTACAAACACTAGAGGGGAGCATAGACTGCAGCAAGAAAAAACAGCTTCCTACATTAAATTTACAGCTCAGGAGAAAGTCAAAACATGTTAAAGCACTGGGATTCATATTTTCTCCCCAAACTGCAGATTAGAGACAACAGAGTTGGGTCATTTGCTTGACACACCCAAGATCACGGACCTGTTTTTACTCTGTGATGATAGGTCTGTGAAGATTCTCAGTCATCCAGGTGAGTTTATCTGGAAGTGAGTCTATCTGGAAATGAGTCATCCAGGTGAGTTTATCATCCAAACTGTTTGGATGAGCAGCAAAACATTTCTGTCTCTCAAGAAAAAGAAGTCCAGTTGCCATGACTCAACTTCCAGATCTGTGATTACCACCACCTCCTTATTATCCTGTTAAGCTGCCTTTCCCCCAAGTTAAACCACCACTCTATTTTACCATGCTGCACTTTGCAAATGTCCCCCAAAACAGGACTTGTCTTTAAACTTATGCAACCCCTTGGGACGCTCTTAGAAATGAATGCCACCAGTAGAGCTCAAATTTCCTTCTCTGCAGGGCTGGTGTTGCATCTGAGAAGAACTTAAGACAGGTGCCTGCTGTCCTGGGTTCAGGAAAGGACAATGCCGGATAGGATCTGGAAGGGGGTCCAGGCAGCAGGATCACCAAGGCCGTTACTTCATGTCCCTTTCATGTTTTGCGGTCCTGCTTGGTACCGGTACAAAGTACTCTTACCGCACGTCCATTGCGTGATGACGGGAGTTCGTCCCAACCATGCCCCCTGAACTGTGATTTAAGTGGGATGAGGGATTCCCCTCCCTGGCCTCGGGAATCTGCTCGTCTCGCTTCTCATTCCGAGATGAGAGCCCGTGAAGTAAGCCTCGTTGTGGAATGAGTGCCGATTGTAACTTGTTGCCATCTAGTGGCAGGAGTGCGAAGTGACATTCGCCAGTAAATTCCCTATGGAGTTAGCAATGCAGTGCTGAGATTTTAAAAGACAAATGTCTCGAAGTTTGCTCCATAACGTATTGAAGGCAAGGCTTCGGAGAATTTTAACATCGAAGAACGGAAGGTCGGACCCAAAAAAGAGAGAACAAAGGCATAGAATTTCACATCTCACCACAGAACGAGGATGTGCGGTAACAGTCGTCCCAGTATCATCAATCACGCCCGTGCGTACACGGGAACAGGGACAGAAGCAGGAGAAGACCACGTGGCTGTGACGACTGATGCCAACACGCAACGAACTTCCTCCCGAAATGGGAATGGACGTGAAGTAACCGTCCAAGTGTCCCCTTCTATGGGAAACAGTCCTCCTTTTCAACATCTCTTCTATTAAACAAACTCCAGACCTGATTTAAAGGGAAAGAACTCTAAATAGCTCAATGACAGCAGAACCTGAGGTTGGGAGTTCAATTCCCCACTGGGCCTCTTTGGTAGGGGCTGGACTGGATGAACCGTAAGGTCCCTTCCACCTCTGGAGTACTAAGAATAAGATGATGAACTGCAGAGAGGCAGAACAGCAATCTACACACTGCTCCACCTTCAAATTTTTTCTTGGTTTTATCTACTTTCCTGACAAGTCTTGTGTTCTCATGATGTGCAAAGAGATGGTCTCTGTTTCATCCTCTTTTTTTTTTTTTGCTCCTAGTAAGAGTTCAGGCTTGATTTTATTTAGAATGAACTTAGTTGTCTTTCTACTTTCATTTTTTATTGCACTAAAAAAAGTTCGCTACAAAATGCAGATATTCAGAGAAATGTGCATTCAAATGTCTGAATGTGGAATAATCAAAAGAAACTAAAATTGGCAAGTGCTCCAATGTTGGAGGAATTCAAGACAAAATTGGGTAACCATCTGTCAGATCTGCTTTGAGAGTGTCAACATGGAGCTACAACATTCAGTAGGGTTAAACATCATGAGCACTTCCAGAATCTCTTGAAGAAAACATGGCATTTAAAACTGGTTTGCCTTTGTGGTGTAGACTAGAGATGGACATGAAGATTGACTATTCATTAAACATTCATTAAAATTGACTAATTCATCAATTCAAATCTATATTCCTATTCCTCCCTAACAAATTACCTAACAAATGAGAATTAATGAATTTTTAGTGAATTAATTCATAGATTTGTTGGGGTATAAAATGCCCCCAGGTGCCTAGAACCACTGAAAATACAGAGAAGCTTCCCGTGGTTCTCCTCTACTGGCCCCACAAACTTGGCAAAGTTTGGGTTTTCAATGTTTGAGTTATGCACCACAAAGGAAGGCCCCCCAGAAAAGTGCCTCACAAGTACCTAGGGACAACAAAATCTCAAATAGGCTACTCCTGGTTCTCCCTCCACATTTGGTGAAGACTAGATTTCTTACATGCTAGTTAAACAACCACAAAATGCCCCCTCCTGTGTGAGTGTATAGCATGGATGTCCAAAACCCAGTTTAGCCTTATAAAAAGAAGACTGAGAGGGGATATGATAGCTATGTTTAAATATCTGAAAGGATGTCACATTGAAGAAGGGACTGGTTTATTTTCCATGGCTTCAGAGACTAGGATGTGGGGCAATGGACTCAAACTACAGGAAAAAAGGAAGAATTTCATGACAGTTAGAGCTGTTCGGCAGTGGAATATGCTGCCAGGGAGGGTGGTGGAGTCTCCTTCCTTGGAGGTTTTTAAGCAGAGGCTGGATGGCCATCTGTCGGAAATATTCTGATGGGGGTTCTTGCTGGCAGGGGGTTGGACTGGATGGCTCTTGAGGTCTCTTCCAACTCTATGATTCTCTGGAATTTTGGTGCCTCCAGGTGCCTGCAAAGATGACGTTTGTTGGGGGGGGTATTTAAAAAGCAAAACAAATCAACAAATTGATTTGTCAATTTGGCAGGAAAAAATCATAAATTCATTCTTTGTGTTTTGCTGACCTAGATGAGCGAATCACCATTTTCCTGATTCATGCCCGTCTCCAGTGCAGAAATATCCTTTAAGAATGGGGGAGAGGGATGACCTCAAATCTTTTTTGTAGCTGGCTGTTGTACTAAGAGAGGAAGACAGGCAGGAAAAGTGATCTGAGAAGACCTTTTAGAAAGATTGTGCTCCAGTTAAAGTTGGCTCAGAACTTCCACTCCATTCCAGAAACATCTACAACGAATGAGGTACAAAATGTTTCATAAGCTGACCCAGGAGCATTTGCTTTGCAGTGCTCTTAGCAGCAACAGCCTTTGGGTTTAGAAATGCTATGAAAACAGGATTTCCACTAACACTTTGTGGCGTTAACGCAGTCTTTGAGGCCCTGGTTAAGTTAGAAGTGTTTGATCTGTTTTAATAACCGCTGTTTGATGCTCTTGGGCCTTTGGGTTTTATACCAGCCGCTCGTTGCTTATGTGAAAAAGTTGTGTTCCGACCTTTATAGCCAGCCCAGTGATTTATTAGTTGGTTTACCTGGTTCGGATGGATGATGGCCGGATCCCAAAAGATCTTCTATACGGAGAACTAGTACAGGGAAAGCGCCCCAGAGGGAGATCACAGCTGTGGTATAAGGATATCTGTAAGAGGGACCTGAAGGCCTTGGGAATGGACCTCAACAGATGGGAAACCCTGACCTCCCATCGCACTGTCTGGAGGCAAGAGATACAGCATGGTCTACATCAATTTGAAGAGGCATCTGTCCAACAGGCAGAGGAAAAGAGGCAGGCACAGAAAGAACGAAACTCGAGGACCGGACAAGAAACAGAATACATCTGCCCCCAGTGCGGTAGAGACTGCCATTCCTGAATTGGTGTATTTAGTCACACTAGGTGTTGTTTTTAGGATCTCTACTCCAGGCATGATACCACAATCTTTCGAGACTGAAGGATGCCAATGATGATGATGATGATGGATCAGATGGAGATGTGATGGCAAGAATCTCCCCTTCTCTGTCAAGTGGGCCATTAATTCTATCCCTGAAAATGTTTGGTTTAAGTTTTGTGAGGGGGTCTCAAGACTCATGTGTCACTTTCCTGAGATGAATGTAATCAATTATGCCTTCTATGGGGGCTGTTCTTCCCACTATCCAGCTGTTCTTTTGAATTTCCTCCTAGCAGGATTGTATTAAACCTGCATGTGGAGTCATTTATGCGTTGCAATGTTAGTTCCTTTTCTTTTTGAAAATCAATGCAACTTGTAGTGAAACTAAGTGACAGGTTCCATTCCCCCCCACCCCACCCCACCCTACCACTATCAAAGGCTCTAGCTGGGTCTGTTTACCAAAAGCAATATCCTATTTTCAATTTTTTAAAACCAAAAACAATATCCTATTTTCTCCCGGGGAGAACTGAGTTTTGAAAAGCAGTGTTTTCTCTTACATTTCACTCTATTCCATATATAAAATGGTGACTCTTAGGAATTCACCATCATCTTGGTATTGT
The DNA here is from genome assembly GCA_023846285.1 of Phrynocephalus versicolor. Classification (NCBI taxonomy): domain Eukaryota; kingdom Metazoa; phylum Chordata; class Lepidosauria; order Squamata; family Agamidae; genus Phrynocephalus; species Phrynocephalus versicolor. The sequence continues at coordinate 5,058,439 of JAHTLZ010000330.1, read as the reverse complement.
GTCTGTCTGTCTGTTGTGTCATTACATTCATGACCGACCCTTCGTGACCCTATGTCCATGGAGTTTTCTTGGCTAGTGTGTACCAAAAACCACTCATACGGAGTGTGCAATTTTGCTGGCTGGATGATGCAAGCTCAGGTGTATCGATGCTGTACAAGTGGCTTCTTACACCATCATATACTCAGGTATGTGAGAGATGGACAGCAAAATGCAGAAATGGCTTGTACAAATTATATGCATGGCACTTAGTAATAGGATTTGAGTCTACAGATTTCTTTTCTCATTTTTTAGTTCTATCTGCCATCTTTCTGAGGGCCTTGCCCTATAATGAACATACTATATCTGTACATATTTTTGTCTACATCTATTAAAAATAATCCCGGCTCACCCATTATTCCAGCTAGCTCAGTGGTTTAGGTATCTGGCTGCAGGGCCAGTGTTTGGAAGTTCAATTCCTCACTGTGCCCTCTGTGAGTAAAATGTCAGGATATTAGGAATGAAGCCTAGAATGTTGAATGCACCAAGGAGGTATTTGTGATGTTCCATCTCTACTTTGTTATTGGAGGGATCAGGGGATGAGTACCCATTTGGTGCACATTTAGTGGTTTCCCAGTGTCTACTTCAGCAAAAAATCAGCACAGAACTAAATCCGTAAGGCAGCTATTCCAGGACATTGTTACCTTAAGAGTGGCCAACAGTGGCTGAACTGCTCTTGCTTAAAATCGGAAGGCACACTAGAGAAGGACCACTCAGTGGGGACCAAATAAGTCAACTCCTCTGTGTGTTCCATTGATACAAATGGCCCTACATGAGTTGTGACTTAACAAGCTGTAAGTAGAGTAAGCCTATTTGCATAAATAGAGCTTACAGAGGCATTGATTTGCCAAATCTCCATCAGTTCATAACAACATAAGAAAAGCCATGCTGGATCAGGCCAAAGGCCCATCTAGTCCAGCTTCCTATATCTCACAGTGGCCCCACAAAATGTGACCGGGAGCACACGACACTTAACCCTCCCAAGGCCATTAGTTCCACTGTCGTACTGCTCTAACAGTTAAGAAGTTCCCCCACCCCCTGATGTTCAAACTAAATCTGAATTCCACTAGCCTTTGCCTATTGTTGCATGTCTTGCACTCTGGTGTGCTCAAGGATAGACCTTACCCTTCCTTGGTATGACAGCATTTCAAATATGTGAAAAGTGTGATCCTGTCTCCCCTCAGTTTTCCTTTGGCAAGGCTTAACACATGCCTAGATTTTTCACTCTTTCCTCATAAGGTTTGGTTTCCAGTCCCCTTATGATACAAAACAAAACAATATAGTGCCAAAAAGAGAGATAAAAGTTATGGGTTCTCAAATGTGGGTACAAAGAATATGCACTCCTTTCAGGAGAAGAATGTCACCTGTAAAAATGCCTCTTCAGGCAAGCTTTCCATGAATGATGGACGACCTATTACGTGACTTTTATAGATTTTATATGTTTATAGATTTTGTGATTGCATTGACAATATGTTTTCAATGTTAGTTTCCCTCACGCATAACTTCTACACTCTCTTTTTAACTGTTTTGTTCTCTTGTAGCTTTAATGTAATGGTGTCTACTAATGCTGTAAGATGTCCCTCAATTCCTTGTTCTCAAATGCTTGAACATGTCTTAATTGTACTGCACTGTATATTATCCCTCATTACTGTAAGCCGCCTTGGGTCCTTTTCCAAGGAGAAAGGCTGGGTAAAAATACTCAAATAAATAAATAAATAAATAAATAAATAAATAAATAAATAAATCTTCTTGTTGCCCTCCTCCGAACTTCTCCAGTTATTGTGATCATAGTGATGATTCCTTTCCCCCCCAGTGATGAATTAATGAGGATGATGAGGATAGTGATATGATGAGAAAAGCAAACTTTAACATACAATTAATGGCAATAGGTTTGCAGATATTTGAGTTCTATTTATTGTGTGCTCCTGCTGTTGCCCACTTTTGGAAAGAGTGATTTTTTTTTTGTCTTGTGCCCAGGTTTATTTTTTTGGACTGGACTGGTTTGGTAGGGCTGATTTGGTCCTAACACCAGAAACTGGACTGGGAAATCTGACATGGAAATGAGATGTGGATATTTTAGGGTTTACAGAAACGATCTGTACTAGGAATGGGCACAGAATGAAAAACGAAATGCTGTTTTGTCATTTCGTTACATAACAAAGTAAAACAGAATGAAACGGTGATGTAACATTTTGTTACAGATGAAACAAAAGGATCACTTTTTCATTAAAATGAACCATTTCATTCCATCTAAAAATGGTCACTTACCTGTGGGTGTTCCGCCACCACCGCCACCACACTGAGACCGCCCAGCCAGGCCAGAGAGGGTGACTGACTGGCAGGCCAGCCTAGGCCTGCCGCTGGAGCTGCCGCCGCCGCTGCCACAGCAAAGGACAAGTGGCCGGCAGGCTGGCCTAGGACCGTTGCTGCCGGAGTCCCCATGGCCACCACCGGAGCCCTGTCAGCCGTCTGGGCAGGCCTGCCTAGGCCTACCACTGCTGGAGTTGCCACCACCGAGCTAGGCCCATCACTGCGGCCGCTGTCGGAGTTGCCACCACAGCAGGAGAGGTTGAGCGGCCAGTAGGCCATCTTAGGCCCGCAGTCACCACCACCGCCACAGTCGCCGTGGCCACCACTGGAGCCCCACCAGACAGTTGGGCAGGCTGGCCTAGGAGTGCCACCACCGGCGCCTTTGGAGATACTATTGGAGCCTTCAGATGGAGCAGCCACAAGGTAACAAAACATTTTGTTTTTGTCTTGTTTTGTTGTACAGATTTTTTTTGTAAAATTCATATGAGGCGAAACAAAACAAAATGTGACCCCCTCCAAAAAAAACCAGAATGAAATGAAACACCGGTTTTCTGTTTCATGCCCATCCCTAATCTATACACCTAATGGAACCTGGAACAGACAGAAGGGGCTCCCCCAAAAATTCCAAAACAAAATCAGCACAAAAATCCTCTCTTTGCACATCTCTTAGATTTAGTGAGCCATTCCAGGTTAGTTTGATCTCAATAGCTGCCACAGGAACCAGGTATTGGTATTGCAGACTTGATCAACTGATACAGCAGCGCTGAACTGAATAATAGACCCTGAAACCTGGTCCTTGCCCAACAGATTGTGAGAAGAACCAGTTCTGTCAGGTGATTCTCCAGCTACAGTAAGTACCCAAAATGGCCTACAAGTTCTTCCCAAAACGTGACTGTCTTCTGTTTTGGAACTCAAGGGTGGAATCCTCATTAACACATCACAGGAAATTAATTTTCATTCCCTTTATTGGACTGTAGGATCTTAGCCAACTGTGGGCTCGACAGTCATGATTTATTTCACATTACCGAGGCCGCCAAGTGTCCGTTGTGTTGGACATTTAGTGTTGGTGCTCCCCATGTGAGGATGAAAAGTGAGGCGAAGAGAGAGAGAGAGAGAGAGAGAAGGCATCCATCCATGAAGGCTGGGTACTGTTTATATATCATTTATACTCTATTTTTCATCACAGCTAGAAATGGAGCAGAGGCGATTTCCCCTTTCTCTTTCTTTCTCATTTGGAGAAGTCTGTTCTGAGCCACAAGAAAGAACTGTAATTCCGTTCCTATAGAAACGGACATTAATGAGGGTGATTTTAAGCATTAGAATAATCTTTGTCCACAAAAAGGAAAGAAGGAGAGCGCCTGTGTGATAGCCTCCTGGGGGAATAATTGCTTCTTCCTTGCTTTTGGCTCCAAATTCTCTTTCAGGATCGAGCAATCAAGAGCAAGTTTAGGGAAGGGGAAAAAATTTAAATTGAAGCATTGAAAGCAAGTTCACAGTTAAGTCACAACTGGAGTTGGACGGAGATTTATGGGGAGAGATCAGGTTTATGGAACCTATTGAGTTCTTTACAGAAACACTGGACGGCAACCCAAAAAATGGAAGGGTGCTATGTCCATTATTCCTTACTTCCCATGATTTTACACGGACAACACCCAGATCGCCAGAATCAACAGGGTTGTGTTGACTGGGGTTATGAATGATGTAGTAGTCCCCCACAGGCAACTTGAGTTAGGGTTGATATAAACTGCCTTTTGAATCTAGACACTAGGAATTCTTACACAATGCTTCCCAACCTTGGATCCCCAGGTATGCCTGGACTCATACTTCCAGAAATAGTGGCCAGGAAAGCTAGTGGTGAGGGCTTCTGGGACTTTTAGTCCAAGAATGTGTGGGGAACTAAGGTTGGGAACTGCCTTTCTAACACAACAACCAGAACTTTGTTAATGATCATATAAAGTTCGAGCAACTGGCTGCAGCTAATTGCAACTGATTGATGAGCGGCCTGGGTGCGTCTCAGTCATGTGCCTAGTTGTGCAGTTGAGAAGCACCCTGACACCTCCTCAGTTAGCATTTGAACTCTCATAGTTTGCCCACTCAAGAGGGAAAAAAAGTCAGGAAAATAGAAGTGCATGAATTTCAGTGTATAATTGTGTTGTGATTAGAGATGGGCTGGGCATGAACCACCAGTTTATGAGAGAAGAAAAAAAATTATAGGGCCTTTCTCTGGATCCTGACATCTCCACAGGTGTGCCGGATGGGGACACAGGAGAGGGTCATCTTTGTGGTTGCTCCCAGACTTTGGAACTCCCTCCTCCAGGAGGCTAGGCTGGCCCCATCTTTGGTATCTATTCACAAGCAAATAAATATTTTTTTTTCTTCAGGCAGACATTCCTTCAGTGCTGTCCAGCCTGGAAGGCCTTTTAAAATGGTGTATCGTGCCCTGTTCCTTTGAGAGTGATGTTGGTGTTGCTTCCGCTTCCTGTTTTTCAGCACAGAAGTTTTTGTTTTGTTCCTTTTATTTGTATATATTCTTACCAGAGATGGGCATGAAATGGAAAAATAGCATTTCATTTCATATTGTTTCGTCTCTGTAGTATTGTTTTGTTTCATTACTAATGATTATTAAAGTAGTTTTGTTTTGAAATGAAACAAAACAAAATACTCTGTTCCCCTGGGTCCTAAATGATCAAAATGGCAGGGGAGCTTCCTCAAGTGATTCTAGGTAACCCCCTGAAATTTGGAAAGGTTTGGGGTTCAGGGGGCTGAGTTATGAAGCTCCAAAAGGGGTGCCTCTAGGAAAAAATCTTTCTACAGAAGTGCCTCATAAGACAAATTTAATTCATTCTATGGGTCAATTCGTCTTACAAAAAAATTGTCTCATAGGAATATACTGAAAACCAATCCACTAACCTGTTCCAGAGGGAATGGATTAATAGGTTTTCAATGCATTCCTCCTGGCTATTTTTATTTTCATTTTAACTTTACTTTAGTTTATTGTTGTGGATTTATGTATATTTTGCTTATATTATGTTTTTGTATTTTGGTTTGTTAAATGTGTTACTTTGTTATTTTGTTGTGCTATTTTATGTTGTAAACCACCCAGAGTAGCTCTAGGGCTAGTCAAATGAATGAATGAATGAATGAATGAATGAATAAATCTCTCAAGAAAAGAAGACCAGTTGCTATGACTCAGCTTCCAGATCCAAGGCCTTAAGTTTATTCAGCACAATTCCTTGTTCTTTCCATCATCTCACCCTCTGAAACTCACTTTCCGACTGCTCTCTCTGACACCAAACTCAAGGAGAACTCTCTACCCATCATCTCTATACAAAACTGACCCCAAAACGCTTCACTCTTCTAGTTTTTCTCCATGCTGGTCTAATCCATTCTTACCAATAACCCACGTTCTTCACAGATCCTCATCCCATCACATAATTACCAAAGTAATGCATTTCAAATAATTTATTTGCCATCACAATAATACATTTAAACTGAACCAGGCATGGCAGCCAGTTAATCACACTCATAGGTACAAAATATTGCACCCTGGGACTTTGACTGTATCCATGACCACCTCCCTCTGTATGTCATTAAAGCTTTTAGCAAGTTTGTCTCAATTCATGCCAGAGACAGTTGTTGGAACCACTTAAAAACTGTTGTCTCCCAGGCTTAAATCTCTAGATAGACACTTCAGTTTTCATACTTCTTGCCCACTTCTAATTGACCTAGGGAATTTGTTCTTATCCACAGCTAAGAGTTCATCTTCCGACTCTGAGCAGAGTGAAATAAGGCTTATTTTCTTGTCCAAGAAAAAAAAATGTGGGCTTGCTTCTCATAAATATAGACAATTATAGAATATCTAGATGCACTTCAAAACTAATAATAAACAATCCTTTGTCCAGGAGCCTAGAATTCCAAGACTTTTGTTTTAAAAAAAGATAAGAATCTCAATCATTGTTGTTCTTCCTGTAATTCTAAGGGTCTGTCACTTAAATCTGGCAAGCTGCCACTCAAGGCATTATTAAAATTCTGTAGAGCTTGGAGTACTCTTGCATTCCATAATGCTGCAACTCCAAGGTACTTGAACTACAAAGAACACATAAGTCCTGCATCCTTTGTTTGAGCTTTGTCTCTATTTGTAAAACATGTTCAATGGTCATGATTGTTATGGTACATGACCTTGCTTGGCTGAAAAGCTGGGTAACTATTTGGAGTGAGGATAGTAAGCTATTGTTCAAGCCTCAGTTTTAAAAGCACTTTTATTTTCAGGGCTATTTTTGATATCTCTCCGAATTATTTTAACACTCATTTTATGCAATAATCTCTTACAGTCTGAATATGAGACTAACATTATATCCTTAAGATACAGGACACTTCTCTGTATCCATTCTCTGTATTCATTCTACAAATGGATGCTGCTCCGGATTTCAGTTTTCTATAGGTACTCCCTTTAATTGCATCCTTCCATATGTGAAACACACTGATTCCTATTGCCATTGTAATTATTCCAACTCAAGAGACCCAGTAAATTCAACACTCACAAATTGCAACATTTATAAAATAGATCCCCCCCAGCTAACTTTACAACCAACCACATTTACTCAACATTACCCAATGCCCTCCTTCTAACAACCAAAAACTAGGTTTATGGCCTCCACAACTGGCACCCTGAAGTCATGATTTCCAGGCAATTGTTTAAAAACAAGCAAACCAAAATGAGACAAATGAAAATTTTAATGTAAGCTATTTATTTATTTATTTATTTATTTATTTATTTATTTATTTATTTACATTTGCACTTATTAACCACCCAACTTTCCAATGGGAACTCTGGGTGGTTTACAGCAGATTATAACAAGACAAACTATCCAGGAAAAAAAAAGAATCAGACAAGACTAAGGCTCCAATAAAACAGAAACAAAAATAACAATAAAACAGACAACCACATCCATACCACAAACACAAAGTCCAATAAGAAAAGGCTGGGAGAACAATACACAACAAACAAACAGCATACCATGGTGCACTCAGCCAAAGCCGAAGCTTTCCCTAAAGAGCCAGGACTTCAGCGCTCTCCTAAAGGCCACCTGGATCAAGTTTACTTCTTCAGACATGGAAGTGTGTCAATGGAGGAAAGAGGAAAAGATGGAAAGAACAGATTGGAAGAGAAGGGACAAGCAAGATGGACTGGAGAAGAAAGAGGACAGGAAATGGTTTCAGAAATGCCAAAGAAGAAGAGAAGGACAGTGAAGGAGAATAAGGGAAGTGCATTTGAAGCCCGAGATTCATCTGGAAACCAAACACCTGCATTCACATTGAAACTAATGGAGCTTAGTTTTAATGCTCACTTGTGCTAGAACTGTCTCTGAGGAGCCAATGGTTTTGTGTGGGTCCACCAAAGCTGTATGAAATCCAAACCTGTCCTAGAAGTGTGGCCTGGTTGAGCCAAAAGGTAAGTTGAGAAGTCTACCAATAATGATAAGGAGGCAAAAACGGCAGAGGTTGCTGAGTTCCAGATTAAAACACCAGAAGATGAAAATGGCTGGAGATAGACAGTTTAATTCCTGAAAAGAAGAGAAAGCAAATAATCTGCAGCCACATGAACCTGGGTGGAGGTGAGCGCTTTTGCAGTTCTTGGGTCAAGTTGCCTTCCTTGGCTCCATCCTTTTCCTGGGTAGAAAGCCTTCAATGGGCCATACTCTGGCCTAGACCCCAATGTTACTTCATTAGCTTGCTGTTTTTTCGTGGAGCCAAGATCACCTGCCCCTACAAACACATTTTTTTGAAGTGTGTGGCCTTTTAGAGGATTGATATTAGCCCTTAGAGATGGGCACGAAACAAACAATTTTTCGTTTCCGTTTTTGTTTTTTTGTTTCGTTATGTAATGAAACGACAAACGAATTTTGTCTCTAAAATGAAATGAAATGAACAGAAACACCGGAAATTTTGTCGTGTGTTTCGTTTCCGTTACTGCAATAGGAGTGAATTGCTTAAAATCCTAAAAAAAAAAATCACAAAAACAATTGAAATTAATGGTAATGAAATGGTAATGAACGAAAATGAAAACGATTTTTTTTTTTTGCAAAAATTCACGAAAAATGGAAATGAACCGAAACGGACCCTACAAATGACAAACGACAAACGAAATGCCATTTTTTTTAATTCGTGCCCATCTCTATTAGCCCTACAATGGTATCTTGTTTAATAGCAGCAGCATCCAACTGGGGGTTGGATTCTGCCTTGGTGGTCTCTGAACAGCAGGAAGATGCCCTTCTAGTTGAACAGTAACTTGGTCTTAATTCCAGTTTCATCTCAACTCGGTGCCCCTGGATCTATGCCTATCTCAGAGCCATAAATAAGGCCAGCTGACCAGGGCTTTGACCCAAGCTACTAAAATCTACACTGTGCAAAAATTAGCTGGCAGAAGGTATTTCTATCATTGTTATGGATTTGTGAGGGGACTTGCCTTTCAATTCATCAGGAATCTCTAACTCTGGGTGGTTCACAACAAAGAGCACAAAAATGCAATACATCCGTGTTAGACATGGGCACAGAGCGGCGAAATTCTCGTTTCCGTTACCGTTTGTCGTTTCCGTTAGGTAACGATAATGGTAATGAGAATTACTCCGCTCCAGCTCGAACCCAACCCGATAAAGATAAATTGGGTCTGATTTTCCATTGTTGTTCATGGCATCACGGTTCGTGGTGATCGCGCAATGCCAAGCAGCACAGAAAAAAAGTTTTAAAAATTAAAAAAAAAAAACCCAATTCCTGGCCAAAAAACCAGGCGAAAATATGCCTGCCTGAGTGAGGGCACCTACCAGAGAGGGGTGGTTTCTGGGGGGGGGGTCCCCGGACTCCCCCCCTGACCTGGGCTGCTTGCACCAGGCTGGGGGGAGTCATCCTCGTCGTATCCCATGCAGTGGGGGGGGATCCAAAATGGCGACCGCAATATTTATTTTTAAATCGTGGTCCAAAAACCCAGCAAAGCACAACAGAAACATTTGAAAATTAGGTATTTTAAATGCCTGATTTTTTATAGTAGCAGCAGTGGGTTTTTCTTGCAATGAAACGTCTCCATTGATTTTATTTTATTTTATTTTTATTTTTTATTTTTATTTTTTTACACCTGCGCAATGATGGGCTGGCCATAGGATGGGACCATTATTTATTTATTTATTTATTTATTTATTTATTTATTTATTTATTTATTATATTTATACCCTCCCCTGCCCCACAGTGCAGCCACTCTGTGGCTGCCGTGCACCCTGGGCAACGCCCGCCGCTGCCTTTGCAGCTTCCCTGCGTACCTAGTCTATACTGTGTCTCTGCCAGCATCAATTCTTTTTTAGTGTTTTCCCTCTGGTCTAGGGCGTTGGGGGATGCCTCCGCATGGAAGTGCTTTAAAAATCGTGCAAAAAGCGGGTAAAATGAAAAATGAAAAATGAAAATGAATTTGTTTTCAAAAATTCGTGAAAAAATGAAAATGAACCGAAACGGACCCCTCAATGAAAAATGAAAAACCAAAACACCATTTTTTTTATTCATGCCCATCTCTAGTGACTAGCTACTGCTCCAGTCATTCCTACCATATAATGATCTTGGTCTCACTTCATTCAGTGGAGCATACATACAAAAGGATGGGACTGGACAGGATTGTGTTGCCTCTGTCTTATCTAAAATGGAGACTGTTTATCCAGCCCTAACACCCTAACATACAGCCAAGAGCTGATCTTATGAATAGGCTCTATCATAATTGTACCTAAGCAGATAATCAAGGTCAATTATTGTACAAATGAGGATGATGTGTCCCATCAAGTCTTTGTATTTCTCACTAACAGAATGCATAAAGTACTCCCAGCTTCGCAGCAATTACTAGGAATTAGCTCAGTGAACTATGGCTCGTGTGATGCTGTAAATTTAGCTTTATTGGGAAGGATTGCTTAGCAGCAAATGAATGTCTGCTATGATGTAATGCCTTACTTGTAGGGGAGGGGGTAGTTTTTACACATAACCTATAGAAGCAAAGGTAAAGCATAGGTGCAACTGGAACACACCCATCCTCATTACAAGTACCATACAGCTTCATTAGCTTTCGTCTCACACCAGCAAGTGGAACACACAATGAGTAGCTTGAGATGAGAGCATGAGAAAGCACACTTCTCCCTTGAATTTCATGGACTCTGAGCTGCACAGTTTTTGTTATAGAGATATAGAAATATTTCAATAAATAAATGAAAATTCAATCAATACTGTGATGCTATTCATGCCCAGGAAATGGCCCGAGAAAGGTGTGTCTTGGACCCTGTTGTGATCAGTGTGGCGACCCCTTGTTTGATTAGCTGCCCCCCTCATCTGTCATGATGGCACCACATGCTATCGAGGGAGGGTGCTGGGGCATGCTGGGACGTTGGCCAGAGGAGGGGTGTATGTATGGGAACCAACTGTTTATGCTTTTTAATTATGTTCTCATGGAACATAAAGGTTATGCACAGATTTTGAGCTATACAGGGTCCTGGCACGGCACCTCTACCTCCAAGGTAGATGAAGGGAGAAGTGTGTGTTTTCTGCTTTCGTAGGTACTAACACTAGCGTATCAATGAGGGTGGAATTTGAACCAGGATCTCCTGACTTCCAACCCATAAGAACATAAGAACATAAGAAGAGCCCTGCTGGATCAGGCCAAAGGCCCATCTAGTCCAGCTTCCTCTATCTCACGGTGGCCCCACCAGATGCCTCTGGGAGCACATGAGACTAGATCTCTGTCTCCTGATACCGCTCCCCTGCATCTGACCCTTGAAGTACCCTGGTTTTAAGTCTGGAGATTACACATCTCCATCATGGTTTGTCACCTGGGATGGACTTTTCCTCCAGGAATCTGTCCAATCCCCTTTTGAAGGCCTCCAGGCTAGCTGCCATCACCACATCCTGTGGCAGGGAGTTCCACAGACTAACAACGCGCTAGGTGAAAAAAATATTTTCTTTTGTCTATTCTTACTCTCTCAGCCCTCAATTTGAGTGTATGTCCCCTAGTTCTGGTATTTTGTGAGAGGGAGAAGAGCTTCCCTCTATCCACTTTACTCATGCCCTGCAGTATGTTGTATGTCTCAATCATATCCCCCTCAGGCGCCTTTTTTTCCAGACTGAAGAGCTCAAAATGTTTTCGCCTTTCCTCATAAGGGAGGTGCCCCAGCCCAGTAATCATTTTAGTTGCTCTCTTCTGCACCTTTTCCAGTTCCACTATGTCTTTTTTGAGATGCGGTGACCAGAACTGTACACAATACTCCAGGTACGGCCTTACTATCATGTTGTATAATGGCATTATAATGTTGGCTGTTTTATTTTCAATCCCCTTTTTCATAATCCATAGCATGGAATTGGCCTTCTTCACCGCTGCCACACATTGGGTAGACACCTTCATGGAGCTGTCCACCAACACACCAAGATCTCTTTCCTGATCCTTTACGGATAACTCAGAGCCCATCACTCTTGCCACTACATTGTACTGAATCTCACCTCAAATGAAGCAGTGACTATACGGGGTGGGAATAAGAATTCTTCAGGAGCCTGAAATATTTTGCAAAGGCACATCTCTGTTGGACTTGGGCTTCAGGTCTTAACTGTCACAATGATGTCTCAGTAGTGTTGGTGACAGCAGCTGTTGTTGCCTCAGTGTAATTTGCTTTCTTCCCAGGTATCTTTCTTCCATGTAGCCAGGGATCATGTGATCACAGCCAAACAGATGACATCACCACTCCAAAGCCAGTTGGCTTCATGATTTCTTCATAAAGTCAGTTCAGAGTGAAGGCTCTTGTTTATATTTATATGTATTTATTTATATTTGTACTTGTTAACCGCCTGATTTTCCCTTGGGAACTCTGGGCAGTGTACAACAAATAACAAACACAACAACCCAACCAAAACCCCATCATAAGCAAAGCAAAGATAAAACTAAAAATGACAATAGCACAAATAATACGACTACAAGGAATCTGGCAAGAAGAAGGGCAGGGACAAAATGAAACAACCAACAAGAACTCACAATTGTACACTCAGTGACCACCAAAGGATTTCACAATAAGCCAGGTGTTTAAAGCTTTCCTAAAGGCTTGCAGAGACTCTGAAGGAGCGTTGCAGACGGGACAGGAATAAACCTTTTCCCCCTATAGGCATTCATTGAAATATTGCCTTGACAAGGGGTCACTTTTCAGGGAGGGTGAAAAGCTGCAAAAGCTGGGCCATGTTTCCCCTTCTGGAAAAAAAAATGGAAAGGGCCAATTTCTCAGGCAATCTAGCGCTTGGTAATTGGTGGGCAGCTGAAGAAATCTTTCCAACCTTGCAAATCTAACAAACATTAATATTGATGGTCTCTTGAAATGACAAACGGCAGGAGGTCTTTGCACTGGACATGTATATACTGCCGTTATAAATTTGCAAACGAATGGAATTTGTTTCTCCAGCCTTTTGATCCATGAAGGTAAGAGATAAAAAAAGAGAGAAAGAGATGGTTTTAAAGTTCCATTATGGCCCTAACCCTCTAGAGTCCTTTATAATTAATTTAGGGAAGAAATGAGTTCTGGGAATAGTGAATGTGTGTCAGTAAATAACAGCCCGATCCGAAGATTAGCAGCGGTGATTTGAAATGCGATCAAGGTTCATCCTTCGGCTAATAAGCAGCAGCAGTTCACCTAATTATTTGTGGGGTGTCATTCCCCCCACCGCAACACGCTAGTGGTCAGGAAGAACAAAATTGCAGCGGTAGGCAAGTTGAATTTCTTCCCTCTACTTGTATTACGCACATAATGTAATTACATTCTGACTTCAGCTCACCTCTGTGTCCCCCCTCCCCCCTTTCTTTGTTAGAAAGGAAGTCAGATTTGCACTAAAAATTTACCACTTTTCTGCTGATCACTGCTTAGCCAGGTATTTCTCCCTAGAGGTTTATTATCTTTAATAGCACTCTCATTATAGAAGGCCATCAATTACCTGCATCACTTTAATCATCAACAAAGGATGTTAAAATAACTCTGGGGGCCCTAGAGAGGGGGGAGAGAGAAGACAATAATGGAATGATTAAATGTAACCCTTTGTAGGACAACTGCAAGCAACAGAGGACAAAATTCTTCCTGGACTAGTAAATTTTAAGAAATGAGATGGAGTGGGGGGCACCATCATTTTTCATGGTGTAATTATGTCTGGACAGCACACTGTAGAAAGAAGGTCAGCAAACTGGAGCAAGTTCAGAGAGGAGGGCAACAAGGTTGATGAGAACTTAATTCTTATTAGAACCATTGAGGAACAGAACAACCCAAAGGTGGCTCAGCCTGTACACAGAAGCTCCTTTTCTGCACATGGAGAATCTGCCAGCAATCATTACCTAGAACCTGTGTGTTAGTGCCTGTCAACAGCAAGGAAGTAACTGCAGAGGAAGGAGCAGGAAAGAAGACAGCCTTCCAATACCAATCTACACATTGAGATCACTGGGTCCTATTCCATATACACAGGGAGAAGGAAAATGGGTAGGTGGACCAATCAAATTGCAAGAACCAGCTCTGAAAAACAGATGTAGAAGGAAAATGAAGACGATCCCTAGCAAACTGAGTTACTTCACTCCAAATCGTTGAAGGGGAAACATGGGGTATAGGTGGCCTTCTGGTTGGGTATCATATAGCCGTAGAGATGTATAGCACAGATACTGGGCAGAGATAAGGTATCTGGGTTATCATTCTCATCAATGAATGTCACAGGGGTATAAATATGGAATCACAGGCATTCAAGCCCATAATCCTAACAGTTAGTGCCCCACAAGGAGAGGCCACAGATGAGACAGTTACATCAATCCATGTCTACAAATGAGGAACAATGATTTTATTGAGTTAATGGCTCTGAATTGCCAAACCACTCACAAATGCTACAAGTGACAATAGGGGCAGCCTGCAGGATGATACAGTTCCTTAGAAAACCTGTTTCTGTTTCAGATACCGCAAAGACATCAGCTCAGAGGGAAGAGGGAAACTTGAGAAAAATAGCAAATGACATTATGGTTCTTTTGAATTAGAATGTCCAAGTGAATCTTGGCTGAGTTACGTGATTGCTCTTGCCACACAACACCCAAGATATCTGAGATCTTTTTGCTTCCATGTGAAAAATATGCAGCAGGCTTTATCGAGAGCGGTCTGGAGCAGAGAGCAAGCGTGAACACCTCACTCAAAGCAATGCGCCAGTTGGGCACAGAGGGCAAAGGCAGAGTTCACAGTGGGATAATGCAGGGGAGTTGGTCACAATTTTGAGCAAGGGACAAGGTGTTAAGCCCCAGGAAGGAACAGCAGCTCAGAAGCAGAAAGTCTCAGTGGAAACTCTAGGTAAGCTTAGGAGACATGGCTGCCTGGAATCCTGGATATGTGCTCTCACTATCTCTTAGTGCTGCCAAATACTAGGCCAGATCATCTCTGTTTGGGTTACCATTCAGTCTAAATAATGATGCAGGTTCCCCATGATACTCAGCTGCCTTCCAGGTTTTGTTTTTATTTGTTTGTGCCATGCATTTTAAATATTATTTTAGTTCATATGTTTTGCTTAATTATGTAAACTTCCCCAGGCAGTATTTCACTAAACTGGGTGGTTTAGAAGCTCAATAAGAGAATGATAGGAACACAGCTTTCTCAGTTCCTGTTGCACTGCTCTGTGCCGTCAAGTCAGAACGGGCTTGTAGTGACCTTAGCTGGGCTTTCAAGGTAAGTGAGATATTTAAGAAGTGTTTTTACAAGTTCCACTCCCCAACTGAGCCTCTTTGGCTGAGTGGGGATCCGAACCCAGGTCTGCTGAGTCTTACACCACACTAGGTACCATTCTCAGTAGAGATGGGCACAACTCAAAAAAATGGTGTTTCGTTTGTCATTTGTCGTTTAGGGGGTCCGTTTCGGTTCGTTTCTGTTTTTTGTGAATTTTTGCAAAAAATTCATTTTTGTTTTCGTTGCATAACGAAATGAAAAAATGAAAACAAAAATGAAAAATTGTTCATTTCGTTCCCGTCTCTACCATTCAATGTTTTTGCTGTAACGAAAAAGAAACGGACAACAAAATTTCTGGTGTTTCTGTTCATCTTGTTTCATTTTGGAGGCAAAATTTGTTTTTCATTTCGTTACGTAACAAAACGAAAAAAACAAAAATGAAAATCAAAAATTGTTCATTTTGTGCCCATCTCTAATTCTCAGTTCCTAGTTATGTGAAATATATAGCACATAATTTCCATATGGATTCTGGGAAGATTCTGGTGGTAGCAAGGATGGATGGATGGATGGATTTGATTTGATTTGATTTGATTTGTATACAGCAACTATCTAGCCCATGGAATACTCTGGCAGTGCACAGCAAACTAAAGATACAATATTATATAACAATGACAGTAATATAAATGCAATATCAAAAAAACCCAACATGTAGAATAAAGGAGCAGTTATCAATAACTAAATTTTTAAAAGAAATAAGGAGTAAGTATAACAGTTAAGAGAAATCAAAACGAGAGGGGGCAGAAATGGGGGTTACTGAATATTTTGATTTCTGTTTGAAAAATCTGCGGAGGCCAGCCATGCTTTTAATTGGTGCTTGAATGCTTGAAGCAAGGGAGCCAGGGAGATTTCTGGAGGAAGTTGATTCCAAAGACATGAGGCGACTAGTGAGGAGGCCTGGCTCCTCACCACCACCTTCTGGACCTCCTTCACAGCAAAGCAAAAAGTAATGTGTGGAACTCCCTGCCACAGGATATGGTGATGGCATTTGGCCTGGATGCCTTCAAAAGGGGATTGGACAGATTCCTGGAGGAAAAGTCCATCATAGGTTACAAACCATGATGGAGATGTGTCATCTCCAGGCTTAAAACCAGGGTACTTCAAGGGCCAGCTGCAGGGGAGTGGTTGCAGGAGACAGAGATCTAGTCTCATGTGCTCCCAGACGCATCTGGTGGGGCCACTGTGAGAAACAGGAAGCTGGACTAGATGGGCCTTTGGCCTCATCGAGCAGGGCTCTTCTTATGTCCTTATGTCCAGTTTATATACCGCTCCATAGCACCTAAAGCACTCCCTGGACGGTTTACAGTTTAATAATATGGTGCAATTTAACATTGGCGTCCCTCCCAGCGAGCTGGTTATTCATTTTACCAACCTCAGAAGGATAGAAGGCTGAGTGAACCTTGAGGCGGCTACCGGGGATTTGAACCCCAGGTTGTGAGCACAGTTACAGCTGCAGTACAACAATTAAATCACTGCACCACTCAAGTGCCCTGCCTGGGGTGAACAGGTGATTGGGCAGTTCTTTGTGATCCAAGTGGGGATGACTCACAATTTCAGAGTGAGATGTTTCCCCTTGTTTGTCCTTGGAGTGTATCAATGGATTCTAGACATCCACAGTGTGATGATCATTATCATCATCATGCCAAGGAAGGAGAGCTAGCATCACTATGAACAATACTTTTTGACACTGAATTTTCTCTGGGGCTATTTTCTGCTTCCCCACCTTCAAGTGGCTGGAGATGGGGGTGTTTGAATTCCGACCAAAGCAATGCCTTAAAATCGGTCACAGTCACACTGGATCAGCTCTGCAAAGCTTCTGATTTCAGCTGCCTCTTGATGCTGGTTTCTTCTCTTCTCCTGCCCCATTTCCTTACCACATGCTGGGAGATAAAAGTTGAAGTTCTTGGGGTTCAAACTTCCTTGGGCATTAGATCTATTTGGGCTTTATTTATTTAAAATATTTCTATTCCACCTTTCTGACTGAAAGAATCCAAAGATTCAGCTGCGATGTCACCATCATTGTCCAAAGTGAATTCGTATTTGTGTCTCCTTTCCCCTTCTTTGTTCTTGTCACTTGGGGTCAAAACGTCAAGCAGCTAAACACTCTGCTCATTAGACTCTCCTGCTTTATTTCTCCTGTTCCTTTTCTCTTTGGCTGATACTTCACGTCCATCTCATCGCTACTCGCAGTCCCACTGGGGACCGGTACGACGAAATCTAACCACACATCCATTGCGGGACGAGGGGAGTTCGTCCCGACCACGCCCCCTGAACTGCGATCTAAGCGGGATGAGAGATTCCCCTCCCTGGCCTCAGGAATCTGCTCATCACTCTTCTTATTCTGAGATGAGTGCCCGTGAGGTAAGGCTTGTCACACAACGTGCCATTCTCCATCTAGTGGCAGGAGTGCGAAGTGCCATTCGCCAGTGCATTCCCTATGGAGTCAGCAACACAGTGCAGAGAGATTAAAAGACAAATGCCTCAAACCTAGCTCCATAATGCACTGAAGGCAAGGCTTCGGAGAATCGAAACATTGAAAAATGGAAGGTTGGGCTGAAAAACCCTCGGAAATCATGCCCATGTGTACACGGGAACAGGTACAGAACTGCAAGAAGACCGCGACTGACATCAACACGCAACGAACTTCCTCCCGGGACAAGAGTGGACGTGAAGGAACCATCTTTGTCATTCAGCTGCTGGAAAATGGGAGGGATGTGATCCGTCTCAGGACCACAGTATGCAGGGGCGGGAGTGGAAGGAATGAGTTTAATCCACCATTTCTTCATTCCAGGTGAAAATCAATGCCGCAGAATGTGCAAGAAAAGGAGAGAGGCAGTTTCACCCAAAAGGGATAGACTTACTTAGATGCCAGACAAAAATGCCAAAAAGCTAACCACAAAAGAAATCACAAAACTGACCTTTTTAAACACAGTTCTCTTTGATTTTGGAAATGGAGAAAGGTGTCCAACTGTCCATCTGTTTAAGCTGATTCCCAAGGGGGAAACACCAAAGAGATGAAACTTGAAAAGCTAGAAATTAATCCCTCCTCCTTCAGAAAATGGCTCAAGGTAGGACTGAGTTTCCTATTTTTAAAAACAAGCCTGCAGTCCACTGGGATAAAATGCCAGGAGACACATGCCTGCAAACAAAGAGTTGGCGTGTTTCAACAATTGATGTGAGCAGAGCACAAAACGGGCTGGATATACCTGTTCCTCCTCTCTGCCACCTCCCTTTCTATCTCTTGTGTCCTCATCCCCTCTCTTTCTCCCCATCTCATCAGACCAGGATCTGAAGTGATCACTTGCAGAACACTCGTGCAATCAGGGTAAGGTCCACAAAAGACCATGGTGAGGGGGTTCTCCATGAGGTTTTGAGGCCAAAAGACACAGCTCTGCTTTAAAATCTCTCTCTTCTTTAAAATCTCTCTCTCCCTCCCTCCCTCCCCCCTCTCTCTCTCTGTGTGTGTGTGTGTGTGTGTGTGTGTGTGTGTGTGTGTGTGTGTGTGTGTGTGAGAGAGAGAGAGAGAGAGAGAGAGAGAATGAGAATGAGAATTTTCATCAGAACAAATCAATAGGAGCTGCATTGAAGCAAAGGGCAGTTCTTGGTGTCTGTGGAAAGATAGGGACGGGGAAGTGCGAATGGGGTGGGAGTGGAAGGGATAGGATTGGGGCGTGTGTGTGTTTGTTTGTGTGTGTCTTTCAGACTGCCATGAGCTGTAAGAAAAAAAATACAAGGGGAGGAATAAGATCAAGAAATTGTTCATTCATATTCATCAAGGTCTCTGGCCCCAAAAAATATTTTCGGACGAATCACGAGTCAGCAATATTCCTGGTTTGTTTTTTATTTGTCCCCATCTTTATCCAAAAGATAATGTCCAAAACATGCATGGCAAGAATGATATTGCCAGGCAGGTTGTTAGGTCCACAGAAAGTGTTTTCTCCAACCACGAATCATCCACACTGAGGTTTAAGAAGGCAAACTTCTGAATCAAAGTAGTTTCCAGGTAGGGCTGGTGTCCTTTCTTTTTTGACTAATTAGCCATTACCATTATCTTAAAAAAAGGAAAGGAAAAGAAAAGAAAAGAAACAGAGAAAAAACAAGCAAAATATTTGTTAGTCACTCCCATCTCCTCGTTTGAAGAAAAGATTTCTTTCCGGGAATGATTTAAACCAGACCTGTCCCTTTATGTTTCTATGGCTGCAGCCAATAACAGTCAATGCTTGTTCGTTTGGGTTTTGAAAACAAGGCCTATATGGTGAATTTATGCCCTTTCACAATTCACCCTAGGTTATGATATATAATGAGCCCTCAGAACTGGGCAGGAGATCTTGAGGACAGCTTAATGACTGATGCTGCTGGGTGAGAGATGGTGATGAGGGGGAAAATCCATACTTCACAGCGGGGTTGAGAGTTGGGGATATTCAATCAGCCGCTCCAAGGAGGGGGGTGGCGGGAGTCTGGCCTTTCCTCATATTTATTGCTGCCAATACTACTGGCTTATGAAGACCCCCAGATTTACTCCCAACCACAACCTCCCTTTGTCATTAGGCAATGACGCTCCTAATGGGAAGGAGCAGACAAAAAGTCTAGGATGATTGCTTTCTAAATGCTGCAGGAGTCAACTGGCCAAGGTAAGTGATGGCCGATGGTTTCTTCTCAGAAGAGCAATGAGTGGAGCAAGAGTGCCATGAATTTTCAGGTCAGCACTCGACCATCTTGGTTTCATTCTCAGCAGACTCCTGAGAAAGGACAAGTGACGGGTGAAGGTCCTTCTGGGCCACTCGATTGTGAAACAGGGCATATAAGCTTACCACTATGATTTTGCCATCCTCTGTGCTGGGGCTGCGCAAAATAGAGCCTGTGGGTCATATAATATCCTCCGGAGTTCTGTTTTGGCCCATGGCAATCCTTAAATATTTTTTTTACCCAGCGTGTTGTTAGTCTGTGGAACTCCCTGCCACAAGAGGTGCTGATGGCAGCTGGCCTGGATGCCTTCAAAAGAGGATTGGACAGATTCCTGGAGGAGAAGTCCATCACAGGTTACAAACCATGATGGAGATGTGTAATCTCCAGGCTTAAAACCAGGGTACTTCAAGGGTCAGATGCAGGGGAGTGGTATCAGGAGACAGAGATCTAGTCTCGTGTGCTTCCAAAGGCATTTGGTGGAGCCACTATGAGATACAGGAAGCTGGACTAGATGGGCCTTTGGCCTGATCCCGCATGGCTCTTCTTATGTTCTTATGTTCTTATATGTTATGTTATGTTCACTATGTGAACTGGACCCTCTTGCAGCCTCCAAGAGTAGTAGTTTTGTGATGAAAGGCTGTCCAAACCTGTCTTCACTCCCAAAGCTGGGAGATAAATACTGGAAGCGGATACCTGCTCATATCTAATAATCTCCCCCTTGTTTCCAATACAGTAAACCCCCACCTATTGCAGGGGTTAAGGACCCGACCCGACCAGCAATAATTGAAAATCTGCAATATGCAGATGCTGGGTCAGGTCGGGACTGGGTGGGCTATCTGGGGGCTCTTCTACTTACCCCAGGCCTGGTGCTGCCCCAAACGGGCCTGCAAGGGGCTTTCCAGTCCCTCAGAGGTCCCCAAAGTGCTTTCTAGTGATCTGGTTTTCCAGAAGTCACTTTGTGGGGAAGCACTTTGGAGGCCTCCGACAGGCCTGGAAAGCCCTTTCCTCCTTACCCTGGCGGGCCTTTTTTCATATACTGCGGATCCGCGATATACCGGGACTGCAGTATATGAACCGCAAAAGGTTGGGGGACAACTGTATGTTCCAAGAATAATGGGTCTCCCAATGGGTTCTGGAGGAGCAGCAGTGGTCCTCAGATTGTCTGACGTTGCCCTGTTTTGTATGTTGCATACCGAAGGTCCCAAAGGAGCTACTGGCAGTACTCCAAAACTCTCCCTAACCAGGTGGTTTCACTTGTCCTCCTACTTAAACATTTAAAGGAGCTAGGATTACACCCACTCACCTTGTCCCAGGGTCTACTTGTTTGGCTGAACACTGGAAAAAGAGGGTAAGAGGCATATGGCAGTAGGGGATAGGTGTGCCTGTCAAAAGTTCTGTTCAAGGTATGAATGACAGGGAGGGTGCCTAAAATTGTCAGAGTGTTGGGAACACTGTGCTGCCTTCCCACGTATCTGGTATTAAATGTTTGAACTGCATTGAGACTGTTTAAATTTGAACAGCTTTGAGTTCCATTTGCGGATTTAAACCAAACAAATGAACGAATGAAAAGATGGACAATATGGAGTGAGAGCATCAGAATAGCTCAAAACCTTTTTTTTTGGGGGGGGGGTCAAGAGTGCAACAACTGAACTTTTATTTATATATTTTTGGTACTCAGGTGCACATAAAAGATGTTCTGCTTTTTAGTTAGCATGGACTTCCCATGTGATAAATGCCCACCAAACATGAATCAGAACCCAAGGGCATCCATTTTGTTTAATCTACTCCCCCCCCCTCCGGCCAGAGAGTGCAGCCATTTTATTTCATCAAAGCCACTGGAGGAGATCACGCAGAAAGAACACACAAGGACAGGAGCTTGCATTCTGTTGGAGAATCCTAAATAATCCACATAAACAGAAACATCATTTTGTGTTGATGATTCTGGACACTGGTAATTAAACAAGGAAAAATGCAATAGATGTGAAGCACTTTTGTCCCAGAGAGGGGAGTAGGTTGGAAAGATCAGAGCTTTGAGGCTGTGTGGAGCACTAATCAGAAACAACTGGTCGGCAGAGAAACATTACCTGGGAGCTCTAAATTCTATGGGTGTTGTCCAGGCATGTCCAGACTTTGGCCGTCTTGATGTTTTGGACCACAACTCCCAGAATTCTAAACTCAGATTGCCAATGGCAAAGGACTGTGGGAGTTGTGGTCCAAAACATCTGGAGGGCCAAAGTTTGGGCATGCCTGGTGTTGTCACTGGAGCTTTTGTGTGAGACAACATGGAGGTTTAACTCTTGTTATACCATCGTGTCTGTCCAGATTACTGGAACCTTTGAAGAATGGACTACTCACGGCCTTGCCTCTGTCCCCTGATGAGAAGTTGACTGATTTATTTGGATTTAATGTATACCTTTACCCATGGATGGTATTGACTGGCTGATTTGTGAATAAGGATTGGCTTCAGGGGATAACAGCCCTGGCACTTATCGCACAATGAAGAACGAAGTGTCCCAATATGCTTGGTACCCTGAGGCAAAATACGGAACGTCTTTTCCCATTTCACTGGAGGGATGGTTGAGTTTTACTTCATTGCTGCTGGGGAAACAATGCTGAGATAAATATAGGGAATGGAGTCGTTAAGAAGCTTCAGGAGGAAGGACACATGGTACGGAAGTTTCCATTGTCCAGCACTGTGGAATGGACAGGAATAAATGTCCAGAGATATATTGGATATACTCACTCTGCCCTGACAGATGATCAGAGGAAAAAAAATAGATTGTAGCTCCTTCTTTTATGTACCTGTGATCTTTCTGAGTACACTCTGCTATCGTGTAACATGTCACTTGGCTCGACTTGGGTGTTCCAAATAAGTAGAAAAGCTGTGCACTCATTTTTAATTTGTCAGAACTAGTTACAAAATAACCGCTCCTCTGGGCAATCGTTTTACAAGGAACCAGAAATCATAATTCATACCCATGACAGGAAAGAAACGGCCACAAAAGAGCTACAATTTCAAATACAATTGTAACAAGGCAGCAATGGTACTATAAATCAGGTCCCCAAAGAGGTGCTGTCAGGTTGTGCCTTAGATTAGGTGCAACTAGAGATGGGCACGAAATTATATGTTTTCATTTTGTTTTTCATTTTTCGTTTTATTTCCTAACAAAGCAAAGCAAAGTGTTCTGCTTATATACCACCCCTTACCACTTCAAGTAGTCTCTGGGTGGTTTAAAGTTTAATTACAGTTTGAAGCTGATACATTGCACCACCACCACCACCACCAGCAAGCCGGGTACTCATTTTACCACCCTCGGAAGGATGGAAGGCAACCATGAGCCTACTGCCTGGGATTGAACCCCCAGGTCGTGAGCACAGTTTTACCTGCAGTACAGGCATAGTTTTAAAAACCTGTGCCTTTCCCCATGATCAGGCATGCTGGAGCAACGAATAAAAAAAAAAAACAAATGATATTTTTTTAAAGAAATCTTTTTGTACAAAACGAAATCCCCCCGAAACAAAACAAAATGGAATTCAGAGAAGAAGAGAGAGAATGTAAAGAAAATAACTGAAAACAAACAAGCAGGAAGAGCTTTGGAAAAGTTACTTTTAATCAGTAATTAGTTTTTATTGTTTTAGTATTTAAAATGTAACTTGTTCTCATTACATATTATAGTACTAAGAAAGTAAAGTCTTGTTGCACATTTCACTGCTTGTTTCTCTCTCTCTCTCTCTCTGTCTCCTTTTGTGTGTGTGTGTGTGTGTGTGTGTGTGTGTGTGTGTGTGTGTAGTTACTTTCTGCTTCTTTATTTGAGGGGGGAAAGCACTTTCAGGTTCATAAACGAATAGCATAAAACTTGATAAATTCCTGGATGGATAGACTCTTAACAAATAACAATGGCAACTAAAAATGCACTTTTGCCAATAAGGTACCGGGAATTTTATTCCTAATCCTTGTGAGAGGCAACTTGGTTACACCCCAATTACTCCAAAGAGCAGTCAGTTACAAGTTGCTGTTTTACCCTGCTACGATCTGAGCTTGGCCCTGTGTTACAACAGAAGGATAATTCTGGCACATCATATAGTGCAGTGGTGGCGAACCTTCGGCACTCCAGATGTTTTGGACCGCAACTCCCAGAATTCCAAGCCTCTGTTGCCAATGACAAAGGACTGTGGGAGTTGTAGTCCAAAACATCTGGAGTGCCAAAGGTGCGCCACCACGGATATACTGTTTTGTTTATTAAACATCCCCACTTCTCTCTTCAGGCATTCTGGCATTCTGGTCATTCAGCAAATGAACCTGTGGAAAGGAGAGGGATAAATGTCTGACAGCTCTGTTATGACGAAAACAGCACTTGCCAAATGCACGGACGTGACATCCTACCCTGTGTGGGCCTGCACAAAGCAGAGTGTTGGCCTGTTTTGACACCAGCACCGTAATGTTCAAGGCCTGAGGCATTTGCTAAGGATTGATGACTGGCGGGAAGAATTGATGGCCTGGAGCAGAGCTTTGGGCCATTAAGGAAGATGGCCGTTAATTTCCCAGTAAATGGCTTGGTCAGAGGACTTTGTCGCTATTACAAGATAATAGTTTAAAGACATGAGACGAAGGGTTGGGAAGTTTCTCCCATGAATTGTGATGGAAATTCAGCAGTATGTTTTATACACACTCAGAGGCTCTGGCTTTTTTAAAAACTGGGGACCACTTTATTGGACTATCTTGATGGACTACCACATTTTTGAAGGTGGTGAGTAGACATGGGCACGACTTAGCGGAATTCCCGTTTCCGTTTCCGTTCCTCGTTTCCGTTACGGAACGGAAACGGTAACGGGAATTACTCTGCCAGAACTCGAACTCGAACCGACTAAAGAATAATTGGGTCTGATTTGTCGTTGTCGTCCCTGGCATCGCGGCGATCCCGCGATGCCAAGTGGCACAGAAAAAAGTTTTAAAAATAAATTTTAAAAAACCAATTCCCGGCCAAAAAGCAGGCGAAAATATGCCTGCCTGAGTGAGGGCTCAGGGCACCTACCAGAGGGGTGGTTTCTGGGGGGTCGGTCCCCTGCCTCCCCCCCTCCTCTTGTCCCTCCTGGGCTGCGCTGGGGGGCGGGCATCCTCGTCGTCCCGCCAAAGTCGCTGCCTCGCCGGCTCGCCGCCATTCAAGCGGCACAGAAAAAAAAAGTTTTTTAAAGTAAAAAAAAAACCGATTCCCGGCCCAAAAAGCAGGTGAAAATATGCCTGCCTGAGAGTGCACCTACCAGAGGGGTGGTTTCGGGGGGGGGCTCCCCCCTCTCCTGTCCTGGGCTGCTCTGGTGGAGACTCGCAAGCAACAAGCCGGACTCGCCATGCCATGCGGTGCGGGCGGGGGATCGAAAATGGGGCGGCGACCGCAATATTTTTTTTGAAATCGTGGAGTGGTCCAAAAACACACAAGCACCACACAGAAACATGCGAAAATTGCTATTTTAAAACTGCCAGACTTTTTACAGTAGCAGTGGGTTTTTCTTGCAACAAAATGTCTCCTCTTTCCTCTCTCCATTGATTTTATTTTATTTTATTTTATTTACACCTGCGCAATGATCGGCTGGTCATGTGGCCATGGGAGTGGACAATGCAAATTTTTGGAGCCATTCCACCAATCGCATGGCCACTTGGCCACTGAGACTTCTGGGATGTACCAAAAAGCCCACTAACCCTGCCCTAGCCCTAACCCTAACCCTAACCCTTACCCATACACCACACTGGGCCACAGTACACTGTCCTCTTAGTGGGTCAGAGAGGCACCCAGAGGTGCACCCCACTACCCCACCCTAACCTCACCAGTAAGTAGCCTAACCCTAGCCCTTCCGCTAACCCTGTCCCCTAAGCCAGATCTGTACTTGCATTGCACTACTACACGCAAGTACACTTCCCTTCTTAGTGAGACACAGCGGATGCAGAGAGTCTGCCAGTTTGTCACTTGTGGCTCTGGCTGACTCCTGCAGGCTCGGCTCGGCAGCATTTGTGTGCCATGCAAACCATGCCCGTCGAGGCCTGACTGATGCAGGGAAGGCACTCCAAAAAGAGGGGTGCCTCTGCCAGTCTGCTGTGTCTGCAACTTGGTATGCATATCCATATGGCTATGCATGCCCTTTTGCAGCAGGTGAGGAGAGGAGGCCCCCATGAGGGGTCTCCAGGAGCCTGCTTTCCCTTCCTAGCGGGTGAGGAGAGGAGGCACCCCCCAGAAAGAGGTGCCTCCAGGAGCCCGCTTCCCTTTATAGCGGGCCAGAAGAGGCACCCACCCCACAGAGGTGCCTCCAGGAGCCCGCTACCCCCCCAAACCAGTATAACGACAGACGAAAAAACGAAAAACGAAACGACTATTTTTTGCGAAGTTTCACGAAAAACGAAAACGAGCCGACACGGGCCGCCTCTGACACACGACAACTCGAAAACGTCATTTTCCCTAGTCGTGCCCATCTCTAGTGGTGATAGTGGTGGTTCTCCTCCTCCTCCTCTTCCTCCTTCTATGGTGCCACCAGGTCACTTTCATTTATGGTGACCCTATGAAGAGAAAAGTCTTCTCAACCTGACTGCCCAGCTCTTCTAAACTTGAGATTGTCTATCCCGTCTTCTTCTGTTCCTGATACCTTCCACCTTTCCCAGCACTGATGTCTTTTCCAAAAAATCATCGCTTCTCATGATGTGCCCAAAGCACAACAGCTTCAGTTTCATCATTTTTGCCTCCACAAATCAGGCTTGATTTGATCTAGGACCCATTTACTCTTCTTTCTGGTAGTTTAGGTTATCTCCTCCTGCACCATATGTCAAATCAATCATTTATTCTCCTGTTAGCTTTCTTCACTTCCCAGCTTTCATACCCATATGTGGTGTTCAGAAATACACAAGTGTGGATTATTTTGGACCTCATTGACACATTCCTACATTCCATGATCTTTAGTCCTTCATTTTCTGCCCATCCTGATTCCATTCTTTAACCGATTTCTTAGCTGCAGTCTCCATTTGGACTCATGATTGAACCAAGAGGTAGATCTCTAACTTTTTCAATTTCTTAAAACCTTCCCCATATAAATCATGCCTGAGGGGAGTCAGACATATATACCGAGGGCTGTTTACAATGATTTTATTTTGATAGTTAAAAAACTTGCCACAAACAGCTTCTACTCATCGTAGAGAAAAGGATTCACCATTATTTCTCTTCATTTCTATCTTTTTCTGCAGTAGGTTCTTCCACTGTACTCTGCCCGCTGATTTGGGCCTTATCAATGATTCACTGCAGTCCCTCACAAGACCATCCACAATTTCTTGAGGACCAGATAAGAAATTTTAATGCTCTCTACATAGGCTTCCCTTGACCCTTGTTCGGTGACTGCAACAGGTGCAGAATGCACTGGCCAGGCTGGAGGTTGGTGCGGGCAGGTACGCCCACATCACCTCCATCCTGGCTCGTCTGCATTGGCTGCCCG
Organism: Phrynocephalus versicolor; assembly: GCA_023846285.1. Lineage (NCBI taxonomy): Eukaryota > Metazoa > Chordata > Lepidosauria > Squamata > Agamidae > Phrynocephalus > Phrynocephalus versicolor. The sequence goes on along the minus strand of JAHTLZ010000330.1, from coordinate 5,031,152 downwards.
TTGCTTCCCAAATAAGGTTAAAGGTATTGGTTTTGGTTTACAAAACCCTCCATGGCTTGGGACCTGAGTATCTGGTGGAGCGTATCTCCCAAAGGTCAGCTTCATTCTGTCCTACCACAGCATTGCAAGCCCTCTCGCTCTGGGTGGCCACCCCTAGGGAGGCCCGCAGAGTTTTGACCCATAGCCGGGTTTTCTTGGTGGCTGGCCCGATGCTCTGCAACAAACTACCAGCAAGATTCAGCTAGTGGAGTCTTTGCCAGCTTTCAGGAAAACTTTAAAAGCATGGCTTTTTAAAGAACACTTCGGTGATCGCGAATTGTATGTTTGTTTGCCCAGCTGTTTACCTGCCCTCTTGCCTTGCCAGACACATCTATGATTGTTTGCTTTTATATTGAGTTGGTCTATCTTTTTATTGGTTTTGTATTGCTGTGTCTTATATTTATGGTGTATGTTTGTTCACGGCCCAGAGTTCCCTTTGGGAAAGTTGGCACAGTTAATAAGTGCAATAATAAGTAAATAAAATAAATAAATCTGTGAGGTTGCCCCTTTGCTATGTCCTGTCACTGGCCAAGAAATGTCATGTAACAAGTCTTCTTCTGTGGTCCTTTCCAGAAGATGAGATACTGTCAGCTTTGATGAGCCTCTCCTTGTTTTTCTGCTCATTGGCTCCTGTTAAGCATTTTCTCCAACAAGCAGATAATATGTATTCATTTGATGTTCTAAAAAGAAACAACCAGCTGATAGCTACACAAGAGATATTTTTCAGTTCTTTTCATGGGATGGCCATATTGGATATCCATCCCTTGGTTAGTATCCATGCAACCACTAATCATGTAAATTACAGTTCTCAATGTCTATGCTACTTTAAGAACATAAATTACTTTTAAAAATACCTTTTAAAGACCTATATATTTTAGTCTGCATTTCTGTAGTCACCCCGTGAAAGCACTTTTTTGGTAACAAGCATGGAACCCACATTCTTGAGGAGAAATATTTTACCCACAATGCAAAAACCTTCATACTCTGCTCTAGTTCACTGCCAGAAGGTGGTTAAACAGATACTCAAATCACAGAAAAGGAGGTGGTGGGAGAAAGAGAATAATACCGCAATAATAATAATGTATTATCATTGTGTGTATATACACAGTATACACATACAATGAAATTCAAACACCCAGAGACCAGATTCAACACACACACACACACGCACACACACACACACACACACACACAATCCCTGAACACTCGCACACACACATTAAAAAATCCCCTCAAGACACACACATAAAAATCCCCGAGCACTCCCCCACCACCTAACCCCCACCAAAAAACAAAACAAAAACAAGCATCTACACAACAGGCTGGGCAATACTGTCCAAGTGCTCACTGGTGGTCCAAGGGAATGGAGTAGTACAATGAACAGCCATTCTGTGTTTTAACCTTAGTCAGAAACAAGCAGCTAGAAGCTCCTGGTGTCCTTCAAACATTTGAGGTGTATTTGAACTTAGACGCATAGCTGTCACCACATCAATGTTAATTTCATCTGTGTATTCCGTGCTCCGCTAGTGGAGATGAAGTGGTACAATCTATTCGGAAAGCAGAGAGCGTCTGACTGGCTGAGGGGCAGATGGTTGCACAAAGCCCGCACAAGCCCAGAATAGATCAGCTGTCCTCTGACACAAGGCAAGTTTTGGACCACTGACAATTCAGCTGCCTCCTCCTGTCAAACATGACCTGACTGATTTTCTAACAAGAGATGTCATACAGCAAAGGAGACTAACAATGGGCTTGAGAGACAGGGTTTGTTCCAACTATTCCCTTTTCTGGTCTGACCTGTCCAGAAGCAGACATTTTGAGGCTTCGGCTTAGCAGTGGCCTGTCATACTGTATCTGCAGTTTGAATGGAAGCCGGAGGGATGGGGAATGTTCGGAAAGAAGGTGAAACTGTGTTAGCAGAGGAGAAAGCTACACATTTCCCACCTCCTGACCTGAGGACTGTCATTGCACATCACCATTTCTCAGCTTAGAGAGGCCAGATCCCCAAGTCCAGAGGATGAAATCTACTTCTAAAATGTTTGCAAGAAGTATTTGTAGCAGAGCAAAAGTTGGGGCAACTCCTTCTTTTGGACAACAGCAGACAAAATCTCACACATTTATTTATTTATTTATTTATTTATTTATTTATTTATTTATTTATTTATTTATTTATTTGATTTTTATGCTATGAACATCTAGCAAAAAGGCCACCCTAGTATAGTATAGCCATTTTGTTTGGGTGTCCAAACTTTTCACAAGGAGGGCCAGATCTGGTGAGGTGAAAATATGTGGGGGCCGACCATTCAGCCACATTTGGCCCCCAGGCCAGACTTTGGACAAGTCTCTATAACATGCAAGGATGCGGGGAGGATGCTGCAGCAAGAGAGCCAGGAGTGGGTAGGCTGGGCAAGTGGCTGGGGGGGGGATGGGCAGAGGCAGGGAGGTAGGCAAACCATAAAACTGCAAGCTGACGTCTCCATCCAGCATGGGGAGGGACCAGCTGGCGGGGATGCATGACAGGCTGAGCTGGCGGGGAGAAGAGGCCGTTGGCCTATCGAAATTTGAAAACAGGCCGCATTTGGCCCCCGGGCCTGACTTTGGACATGCCTGATTTATTACATGACTGCTAAAAGCTTCCAAGTTAGGCAGAAGCAAAATGACTCATAGAATCATAGAATCATAGAATCATAGAATTATAGAGTTGGAAGAGACCTCATGGGCCATCGAGTCCAACCCCCTGCCAAGCAGGAACCCCTTCACAATATTTCCGACAGATGGCCATCCAGCCTCTGCTTAAATACCGTCAAAGAAGGAGACTCTACCACCCTCCGTGGCAGCATATTCCACTGCCGAACAGCTCTAACTGTCATGAAGTTCTTCCGAATGTTCAAATGGAATCTCTTTTCCTGTAGTTTGAAACCATTGCCCCGAGTCCTAGTCTCTGAAGCCATGGAGAACAAACCTGTTCCCTCTTCAATATGACATCCTTTCAAATATTTAAACATAGCTATCATATCCCCTCTCAATCTTCTTTTTGATAGGCTAAACATTCCCAGTTCCCTAAGCCGTTCTTCATAAGACATCTCTTCCAGGCCTTCAACCATCCTAGTCGCCCTCCTCTGCACCCGCTCGAGGTTGTCAACATCCTTTTTAAACTGAGGTGCACAGAACTCAAGGGCAATAGTATAAAACAGCCATGTCCAATGTCTGGCATATGGGCCGGATCCAGCCTGTCAGATTTTGATTGGCCCATGAATGACTAGCCCACTCCCTCTCTCCCCCTCCCTCCTTTGCAACACTCGTGGTCCCAACAGCTGGCAACCAAGTTGGGGGGGGGAGGCGGAGTCCCCTGTGACTGGGACAAGTGGATGTGGCATCCAGTCTCACCAGCCTTGCGCAGCCGCCACACTCCTGAGGCAGCCACACACACTCCCAGTGCCAGATTAGAAGTTGGGTGGGGGAAGAACGTAGCCCCCAGAGATGGAAAGGTGGATGCAGCAGCAGCGACACTGTGAGTGTCTCGTGTGGCTGATACACACTTGAGGCAGTCATGTGCACTCCCAGCACCAGATTCAAAGGTGGGTGGGGGAAGAGACCAGCCCCCAGTGATGGGGAGGTGGATATGGTGGAGGAACTGGGTCGTTTCCCCCACCCCTGGGCAGCAGCCAATCTCCTGAAGGCAGCTGCACACAATCCCCAACCAGTTCAGTAAAGAGTGGGGGGAAAGAGAGCTGCCCTAGCCCTGGGAGAAGTGGGAGCAGTTGTGTAGCTAGTGCCTGAGAGACTAGGCCTGGCTCGACCATGCAGCCCTCCAAAAATGGCATGCACACACATGTGGGGCCACCCCTCAGAAGCTTCTTCCTTCCCTCCACCCATCTCCTGCTGTTCTGGACTACATGTCCCATGAGCCTTTCCTGTCCTGGTGGCTCCTTCCGATAGCTGGGAGCCGCAAACTGCCGGGAGGTGAAAGGCTCCTTCCCTACCCTTGCCCCTTCCATCACCGCCTTCCCGAGGGCTTCCCCTAGTCCAGCCCCCCCCCCCCGAGCCCCCGCAAGGCACCAGGGCGGGCAACCTCAACAGGATCTGCACTCCTGGCTTCCCCAGGATCGAGCGCCAAGGGGCTCCCCTAGGGGTGGAGGAGGAGGGCAAGCAGGAGGCAGCCCAGGGGGGAAAGGATCCCAGGAAGGGGGAATGGGTGGGTCATGGTGTAGTGGGGGTTCTGGTGGCTTCTCTCCACATCCTTCTCCTTGGGGAGAAAGATGGCACCCGCTCACATTCCCTTTCCCTTTCCACATCACCCCTAGCTTTGCCTGGCTGCTGTTTCAGCTGGCTCATACATTTGGTCCCAGCTGCTGGCAGGCAGAGCGATGACTTTGCCTTCTCCGATCCCAAAATGATGCCAGTCCTGCTATATAATTATGATATAAATCTTGACTAATAATATTAATCTAACTCCAATCTACTCCAATCCATATCTCAAAGGAAGGCTCGGGGGCAGGGGTTGCCAGCGAGGCTAAGTGCTTTTATAATAAACACTTCCCCAAATGTCTTTCTAGCTCTTTACCAGGTGGGTTATTTCGTTCAGAAAGAGCAGTCTTCTCCAAACAGCTTTCACCACATTTCTAGGGGAATTTTTGCTCAGTCATTTGCATTCTACAAATTCCAAAAGCACCCCTCTCTCTCTTCAGGCAGGCTTTCCCTCAGTGACTGGCTCTCCCAGCATGGTGTTTTGAAGAGAATGTTTTGCTCTGAAGCTTTTAAATAAGTTTTTAGCACTTGCATTAATTGCCATATTGAATAGAGTAATTATTTAATTGTTTTTTAACATTTCTACCCCTTACTCTCTTCTGCTTTTCAATCTTGTCTTTTTAAGGATGTCCACCACCTTAAGTCATTTTAAAGGAGAAAGGGGGGAGTAGGTAAAATAATGTAAACAAAACAAAACAAAACAAAATAAAACAAGTCATTTCATAAGTCTGTTGGAGGTTCCAGCAAAAATCCTCTTTTTCTTCACTTGGTACTCTTATTTCTGATTAGCAGATGAAATATTAGATACCTAATATTGATTTCTTGGGTATTAAAACACCCTAGACATCCGTAAAAATGCAGTGATAATTATTTGAAATTATTACGTCCCAGGGGGTTGACGTCCTTAAAATGTTTGTTTTTGTCTTTCTCCCATTGTGATGTATTTTTTCTTTTCCCTTTAAGGATGGCACAAATTGGATTCTAGCCACAAGATGGATGCAAGCCATGTGATGGGATCATGTAAATTCTTGGACAATTTCAACCAATAGCATGCCCAGGTTGCAGACTGGGTAGGTGTGGCAGCCACAGAGGGCATAAAAAGCTCTGGCAGCCCCTGTCCTCCTTGCAGTCCCCAATGGGAGTTAGGGTGGGATTGATGTCTCTGTGACTTGTTACTTTAGGCCAGCCAGGCAGGTGTGTGTCTCTGTGTTCCTGCTGGCTGCAGCCTGGCTCTTAGGAGAGAAAAAGAAGAGATTTCTCTTGCAGCCTCCCTGTGTGCGTGCATACCTTTCGGTGAGTATTCTCCCCTGCCCCATAGTGCAGTCACTCTGCGGCTGCCTTACGCCCTGGGCAACGCCCACCGCTGCCTTTGCAGCCTCCCTGCATACCTAGTCTATACTGTGTCTCTGCCAGCATCATTTTTTTTTGTGTTTTCCCTCTGGTCTGGGGCCTTGGGTGGACGTCCACATGCAGAAATGCTTTAAGTCGCGCAAAAAGCGGGTAAAAACGAAAAATGAAAAACAAAAAAAGAAAATGAATTTTTTTTCAAACAATTCACGAAAAATGAAAACGAACTGAAATGGACCCGCAATGAAAAATGAAAAATCAAAATGTCATTTTTTCGATTCGTGCCCATTTCTACATGTTACAAATAGTGTCTTATTCGTTCATTATTAACGTTATTTCCCAATAGTGAAGCCATAGGTAAGTCTTATAACAACTGTGGTGGAAAACAGGATGTCTCTACTTTTGCAACATAACTTCTCCTGCTCAGGTGCTTTTGTGCCTACAAGGGTGAGTCCAGCCTTGTGACCTAAGTGTTTTTCAACTAGACAACATTAATTTAGAGCAGTCTGTCTTTTTCAGAATACCTGAATCTAATAATTTTAGTTGCCTTATAATGGAAAAGTGATGTAGGCCACAATTTTTGCCCTCCAAACTCATGTCCCATCTCCCATAATTTTTCTTCAAGAAAAAATGTAGCTTTTATTTTATAAGGCCACCTGAAAAGCACACAAAGCAGGAAGACTTTCAACTCTTCACATTTGTTTGTCTAGCAAAGTATTACCAAATAAGCAAGAATGGTGTGTGTGTTTGTGTGATTCCAAAAAGATACGTCATGTGCATGTTAAAGGAGATTTGTAACTCCTTTAGAGACGATGGAGAATTCTGGGAACTGTTGACCAGTTGCAATTTGGTAAGGGTGCCCCGTATTCTAGTGACTTGATACATATGATTTTTTTCAAGGAGTGTTTGAAAAATGTTGATATTTAAAAGGCAGTCATACAGAGCTGGGGCAGGACTTGTTCTCGAGTCTCCCAGACTGTAGGACATGTCATCTGGGCTCAAACTACAGGTATTCAGATTTAGGCTGAATATTAGGGGGGGGGGGATCCACTTAACTCTCAGAGCAGTATGACAATGGAACTGATGACCTTGGGAGGTTATGAGTGCTCCAACATTGGAGGCATTCAAGAGAGACTCTGATGACCATTCTTGCACCGAGCAGGGGGTTGGACTCAATCTCCTTATAGATGCCTCCAACCCCATTATTTTATGATTTTATGATAGAAGAGAAGAATATGCTGCCACAAAGGGTGGTGGAGTCTCCTTCTTTGGAGGTTTTAAGCAGAGGCTGAATGGCCATCTGTTGGAAATACTGTGATGGGGGTTCTTGCATGGCAGGGGGTTGGACTGGATGGCCCTTGAGGTCTCTTCCAACTCTATAGTTCTATGATTCTATGATACTATGAAATAACTAAGCTGCAATTAATCAAGGCCAGTAAAATCAGTGGAACTTGTGCAAGAGTTGTTTCACCAAATCTCTGCTAATTCAATGGGACTGCTTTAATGGTTACTTAGAGCTAGATTTCCGCCAATGTGTGAAACATTGCACCACTTCCTCCGAAGAGATGCTGTTCTACAACAGAGCGATGTTTAAAAAGTGACACTTCTAGGATGACCTCTCAGTTAGCTAGCCTTGTGGGGACCAAAACTCTGGTCTGGAGGAGAGCGCTACCTGTAATGCAGTATTCATTAAACACCTGCCTGGCTGGGCCTGCTAATGGCTTTGACATTTAGAGATCGCCCTAGCAAATCATGCCGGGCAGCAGAGGCACATAATAAAGCCAAGAGAGCTTCCTTGCAGAAGACTGAAAAACAAAGCAAATATCATTGGCTTGAGGGGCAGCTGCTGATTCCCGTAACACACCCTTCTCTTGGCTGGAGAATCAAAGGGGAGTGCTTGGTTGCCTGTTGTGTCTTCCTCAGATGAAAGCCTTTGGAGAAGGAAAATCCACAGGAGGTCTACTGGGCAAACTCCATATCAAGGTCAGAAGGCAAAAAACATTATGGTGCCCACGGTCAAAACCTAGTTTCACACCATATATGATAGAATGAAATCAGAACCTTTATAAGGAGGTAGGATCCCTGGTACATTGGAGCAAAAGGACCTCCCATGGCTTTGAAACATTGGTTGATATTTGCAGTCACCTGTGGGTTCTGACTACCACAGGCTCCCAGAATGGTATCTCTAAGCTCTGGAGTAGAGATGGGCAGAAAACAAACAAATGAAATGCTGTTTCATGCTGCACAGTCCCAGGGAACCACTAGAAGAAGGGAAGACTTATGAGGATTCTTTACCTGAAAACCCCTAAAAGAGGGTTGCTATGAGCCATAGTTGAATTGAAAGCACCTGATTATTGTTAATCCCAGGCATAGAACCACCAGGCTTGTTATGATATCAGTGGAAACAATCTCCTTCTTTTCTGATGGAAGACAGGAGAACAAAGGGTAGGACAAAAAAACAAACAATACACCAATTATTAATCAAAGATAGAACTAAGAGTGTTCCATAAACTTTTCCATGGATTCTAGAATGGCAAGTCTGTGGAATGCATCCAACTAATAAACATCTGGCATGTTTCCTAGTCAATGAACATGCTGATGTGACTCAGCTTAGAGCTAAATTATGAATCCTGTTGATGGGATGTATAAAGAAGAATCACATAATGTCTTTGGTCAGTTGCCCAGAAGTTACCCTTTGTCTTCTCTTTCCATCTCTTTGATGGAAGACCGTCGAAAACCGAGCCAAAGTTTCAGCATTTCAAAGTCTTGTCTTAATTTGGGAGCAGTGTCGAAATGAGCAAAATAAGCAGCCAACGTGTGATCCTCAATGGAATCACACCTACATGGAGGGAAGTGTACAGTGGGGTCCCTCAAAGGTCTGTCTTGGGCTCAGTGCTCTTCATCATCTTCATAAATGACCTTGATGTGGAGATTGAAGGAGAACTCCTCAAATCTGCAGATGACACAAAGCTGGGGGGGGGGGAACTGCCAATATTTTGGAGGACCGACCCAACTGCCAAGTGAGACCCACCTTGCACAGTCCCTGCCAGCCTTTTAAAAAGCTCTTAAGACCCTGCTATTTAGAGAGGCGTTTGGGGACTGTTTTTTTTTTTTTTTTGTCCTGGCCATAAGACCGTCTGCTGGTTATTACTATTAGTTTATTTTTATGTGTTTGTGATAACTGTTTTTTTTCCCCTATGGCTTTGTTTGATTATTGATAGTCTCAGGTTATATCATTATATATAAATATTCTTCTGTAATTTGTGACTGTTGTAAATTGCCCGGAGTTCCTCTAGAAGGCAGGCAGCATAAAAGTGTAGAAATAAATGAAGAAATAGAAATAAATACAGTAGTCCCCCTACCACAACATAGTTCATATATTACGGCCTCAGTATATCACAGATTTTTTCTTGAGATAAGCAGGCTTCCAAAGAGAGGTTTTTTACCCCCTCCTGACACCTCAGCAGACAGACCTTGAGACAAACCTCCTGGCAGCAAGGTTTGCTGAGGTGTCAGGAGGGGGTTAAAAACCTCTCTTTGGAAACCCAGCCGGCAGGAGCAGCCCAAGGTCAGTTTACTAAGGCTTCTGCATTTCCAGGATTTTCCTTTATCGCTGGTGGATCAGGCACCAAACTCCAGCAATAAATTGGGGGGGGGGTACTGTAATACTATTCTACCATTTTCTTAGATCAAGTCTTAGATTTCTTGGTCCTTGCTCAAGGCCTTGTCCAGGGACATACAAGAAGAAGGTGCATAACTCTATCAGGCTTATCAAATCTCTGTGTGTGTGTGTGTGTGTGTGTGTTTCTGCTTTCCCCTGTCCCATCAGGCACAGTGCGGATTTGAACCTCCTGATACATCATTCCACTAAGATAACCCCCCCCCCCCGACATAACGAACTTTCAACTTTTCATACCATTCCCCTCCAGTGGTGGCTCCGGACAGGCATTTAAAGGACTGTGATAAAGAAGAATTTTCCACTATGGTTTTTCCCCTTCCCAAAGTTATTTCCACTTTTTTTGGTAATGTGATATAGAACATATTCACTAAAAATAAAATATAAAAAAACTTAAAATCATTCCATCACTGGATGGCAGCAGAGCTATAACACAGATTTATAGAAACACAGATGCTGCAGTGATGCATCAAAGGCAAGAGAGGGGACATATTTATGTTTTCCTGTCTATTTCTCTGCTGTTTCTGTTTTGTATTATAAGTTTAAAGAACCATCAAGAGTAGGAGAGCCCTGCATATCCAGAAGGGATTAATGCCAAAGATATTTTATTGGTCCAGACACCATAAATATAAGGAAGTTATTTAAAATATCTTCTAATTTTCCTGGATATGGTTCCATAGTTGGTAAACATTTTTTTTAAAAGACTGTCCTGCCATATTTTAAAACTTTCTTTATCAAAAATTGAGAAACTCTTGCTAACCTCTTGTTTGATACTGAGTGTCCATTGGAGAAGCCTTAGGTGAGGAAGGATAGAGGGAGCGTGGAGCTCCTAACATGCTGTTGGACATCTCATGGGCATCTTTTTGAGGCCAAGATTTCTGGACCTTTCAGAACTGTGTAGAACAGGCACGTTGAGGAGGGGCAGCTCCCCACACAAACTCCGCCTGCATCACGAGCCACCTTGCAGCCTGACAAATTCCACAGACTGCTTTTTGAAGAGCTCAGGGAAGACAACAGATGAGCTTGAGGACACTAGAGCGCTGCGATCTGCTCGCTTGCTGCTTTCTCAGCTATTTGGCCACTTTGAGGAGTGCAAATTGAGAAAAATGTGGCAGGCAGACACAGGGTTTTCAGATGCTTGTTGGAAAGGATTCGCAGGGAAGGAGAGCTGGCAAAGGAGCCATTAGAGGCAACTCCGAACCAACCAGGATGACACCAGAAGAGTCACAGGCCCTTCCATGTGCATCAAGTTTTTCCCATCTTTCAAATCCATGTCTGATTATTCCGGGACAACTGCCAGACTCCCCCGCTGCTGGTGCATTAGCCAGAGTTCTGACAAAGTTAAAAAAAAGCAAAGAAGATAAAATAACTTTCACAGCAGCAACAGCTGCAGCTACAGCTCCTTTAAGAAGACAGAGAATATCCATTGCCAAGCAGGCATGCATAACAGCACAACCAGCCAGAAAAGCAACTGTTCCACAGCAGTTGACAAAAGGAGAATTAACATTGTCTCCCTTTGGTTCATCTGGTGAGGTGTGATTTCTCCTACTTGCCTTGGATCATAGCCATTCCTTATGGATGCTTCCCTGGCATTTACTGGTTAGGTTGGCTAGAGATGCAAGGACAGTGTAATGGCCGGAGCGTGGGTGGCAACTAGGATATCTGCAAGGGGGCCAGGACCAGGGTGTTCCCAGATGCTAAGCGCATGGTCAGCCAGTCCAAGTTCAAGATTCACACAAACACAGTCCGAGAGGGAGGGGGATGCCAAACAGGAAGACTTACAGAGTAGCAGAGTTCCGGGAAGGATCACGATAGTAGGGCAGAAGCTTCAGGAGTCCAAGGACTCTTGTTGAGGAGGCAAGAAACAGGGAGTGCTGGTTGCTAGCTTTATGCCAGTAGCAGGCCCACCAGCGGCACTCCCTGGTTGCCTCAGCCTGAGTAGGACCTGACTCTGCAAAGAGGCTCCACGTTCGCTGAGTCATGCAGCCCCAATCCTGACAGCCAGCCCTGCCATTCTCCAACGTGAGGTGGCTCCCTGAGGCCAAATGCTGTGAATTCCCTTGCCCAGCCCTGTCTGTGCAACTTCAGCCATCCTGGAGAGATGCTGCACCGATATGACTTTTACATACCCCAGGACATTGTCCCTCCAACAAGATTATTCAAACTAGGGTGGGGTGAAACCAAGGTGAACTATAAATTAGAAGTCTGCGACCAACCTTCGTTAGACTGAAGAAGCTACTTCAATGAGTAGCAATGCATTTTGATCTCACAAGAAAGGAACTCCAGTTGCCATGACTCAGCTCCCAGAAAACAGTTCTTGGGTTGGCCAACTGTCAAGTCCCATGAGTCTTCTCATAAGGTGTTTGGCAAATTTTTAGGAGATTGTAAAGAGCAGGAGTGTGGGGATACTTCCAAACATGTTCCATGTCTGAATAACAGGCATGCCAAGCAGGGCCACCCTATATCATACCCATTAGGAGATATTGCATCCCTGGGCCCATAACATTACCTGTGTGCTTCTGAAGTGCCATTGGAATAATAAAAAAGCCCCTCACAACTCCACCTGTGAATGAGAGAAACACAAGTGGCATTGTGAGAGGCTGTGCAGTGCCATAACTGTGTGATTGACCCACTTAAAGCCCATAAAAGAAAAGGAACAGAGATAGCAGTCTTTTTCTTTGCACTACAGCTCTGTGAAATACTCGTTGGAGTGGCTGCAAAAGCATCAGGTAAAGATGGGCACTATTTGAGCCAGTTTGTTAATGAGCTGAGCAGCTGTTCAGTCCTTTGCAGCCCCACTTCCTCGGGCAGCTTCCCCTGCCCCATCTCCTTTGGGCACTGCCTCTGAGTGAGCACCAAACACCTGTTCAGCCAATTAACAAACTGGCACGAATCACTAAACTGGTGGTTCGTGCCCATCTCTAGTGCCAGTCTGAGGATCTTAGTTACTCTTTTCCACACTATATACAGTGGACCCTCGTATAACAAAGGGTTTGTATAATATAAACTTTGTACAAAATAAAAAATTCCGGCCATAGGGGAAATTTGCTTAACAGAATTGCCTATGGGGCAAATCCGTAAAACATAAAAATGCTCACGATTAAGGATTACTCCATTTTTAATGCATTCCTATGGGAAATTTGTATAAAGGAAAATTTGCTTAACAGAATTTCATTTGGAATGGATAAATTCCTTTATACACGGTACCACTGTACTCTTCTTTTTCCTCTTCCCCTGAAGACTGGTTTCTATCATGGCTGTTCTTTCTAACTAGCTGTTTAGCTGTTTTAGCTGTTTTATTGTGAACCACCCTGAGTTCCTGAATGGTAAAAGGCAGCAGTATATAAATGCACCAAATAAATAAATAAATAAATAAATAAATAAATAAATCACCACCACTAAGCGATTCCAGTTATTTTCATCAATTTTTTCCCATCACCATGTCATTGTTTGTGTGCTTGAGTCCACTCTATCTGACTGGTTTCAAGATGGCATTGTTGAAGGGTTTTCCTGACAGATAAAAACAGTGTCAAAATGTTGTAATCAATAGACAGCAAATAGATGGATAAACACAGATTATTGTGGGCGGGTGGTTGACAAAGGGAATGAATCACAACTGGATGGCACTAGCAATTCAAGTTATAAATCCAAGCCCTGGGCATTGCTTTCTTTGTTTCACTGTGTACATTTGTGCAATGGATTATAGCGCTCTAAAGTTCCTTACCCCTATTGATTTGTAGGGGCTTTTGCAGTAATTGGAGCTGCTGCCATGAAGCAGATGTACAATAAACAGAATGTTAAGCTGAGAATTAATCCGTGGGCACAAGGGAGCGCCTACAAGCCCAAATCATAGAGCAAAGTCTCATTTCAGCAAACTACTACACCAACAATAAAAACAGAAATGGACCCTTGCTTCAGTAAGTTTATGACCAAAGGCTGTGTTTCCCATTAGATTGTACTTGCCACAAGGAAGTGGCATAGTGTCGTACGTCGTATGTGGGTGGTGGGTGGGTGGGCAGAGAATTACTGGGGGGGGGGGAATGTTGCAACTTTCCCCTCCTAACAGCTGCAATTTCTTTCTCCATTGGTTTGCTCTCTTTTGTCTCCATTACTCGCACATTCCCTAGCAAAGGTGTGATCATGAAAGTAGAGCTTTTTGTTTCTGTGGACTATTCACAAACATTCTGATTAAGGGACCGGTGGGATGGCCAGTTTCAGATAGCCATTTTGCATGCAGTTAAAAGTCAAAACTGATGTATAGCAACCTTAGTAGGGCTTTTAAGGTAAGCAAGATATTAAAAGAATGGTGTTACCATCTCCCACCCACTCCCTCCCCATCCTCCAACGTAAACTTCCATGGCTGAATGAGGATGTGAACCCATGTCCCCTAAATCGGAGTCTGTCATTCTGTAAAGGATGTTTCCAAGTGGACCCCTGCAAAATACAAAATGTCGTCTCTTGGGCAAATCCAGATTTTTTTTTAATAAGCTAAGCATTCAAAATCTTTCACCTGGATAAATGAGGGTCAAACAGCTCACCTGTCATGAAAAGTGATATTACACTAGTTCTCCAGAATAGAGATGGGCATGAATCGAAAAAAAATTGGCGTTTTGTTTCATTTCGTTTCATTAAGGAGTTTGGTTCATTTCGTTTCATTTTTCGTGACTTTTTTGCGGAAAAAATACATTTCATTGTTTCATTAATTCATTATTCATTTTTACACACTTTTTCCCCAGCGTCCCCTGCGCGCCTCCTGGGGGGCCGCCTACGCGCGGCCTCTTTCTTATCACTCCTCCTGATCGGCTCCGCTATAACGGGCTGCGGGAGGGAGGTGCAAGGGTTGCGGCTTTGAAGCCGCACTGCTCTGGCCGCCTAAGCGCAGCCTCATCTCCCCTCTCAATCAGCCCCGCAATAACGGGCCGCGGGAGGGAGGCGCAAGGGGGGCGGCTTCGAAGCTGCACTGCTCTGGCTGCCTAAACGTGGCCTGCTTCTTACCTCTCCTCCTGGGGCTGGGCTGAGGCTCGAGCCCGCCATGTCCCTCAATGGCACTGACGAGGTGCATGCTCCCTCTGTGCAGCTTGGCACAAAAGGACCTCCGGACCAGCACCAGGTAGGAGACATCTCCATCCCCCATTAACAAAACGAACCGAACCGAACCAATTTTTCTTGGTTTGGTTCGTTTCATGTTAAATTTGCCCCTAGGTTCATTATTCGTTTCGTTATCTAATGAAACAAATAACGAATAATGAAATAAAAAAATTCATTTTGTGCCCATCTCTACTCCAGAAAATTGGCCCAAACAGATGTTAGACTTCCACACAAACAGCATATTTATGATTTGAGAACTTGTCATAAAACAAAGCAAGCCAATGTGTGAAAGCTCCTGCTGTGATAATCACACACAACCAATACTTAGGAAATTCCATGTTCTAATGATGGGTTACCTGTAACATGTAGTTCTGACTTGTTTCTACGTGTTTTCTTCAGTCTCTCCAACACAATTCTTCCCATCCTGTTGATGAGTTGAAGTGTACTTTTTGGTTAGCTTTTTTAAATCTAAACGACAGCAACAAAAATCTCAAGAGCCAGTGCTAGTGGTGGGAAAGAATGATGGGGAAAATAAGAGCTGGAAGCATAGAAACAGCTGAATTTTCTATGCACATTCAAGATGAACAGCCACTTCTTGAGCAAATCCATGGAAATGGATAAGATATTATATTTTGTTGTCCTAAATGTGCATTCTGCAGGCTGTGTCTTCTTTTATTCTTCTGGAGATGCTGTCTAATTTAGTCCTTGTGATTCAAGATGAGAAAAGATATATCGCTACCCTGTAGGTCTAGTCATTCTGACGTTTGCGATGGGAATCTCTGTCCTTTGCTGTCTTAACAACCCGAGAGATTGCAGTTTTTTCTTCCCTTGAAGGGGATGATTCACACTTAATAGACAGACAGCTGCGTTAGTGAAGGTTCAGGTAGCCAGCAGTCTTTCTGCATCCAGGGAACTGGGAATGTTTAGCCTATCAAAAAGAAGACTGAGAGGGGATATGATAGCTATGTTTAAGTATCTGAAAGGATGTCATATTGAAGAGGGAACAGGTTTGTTCTCCATGGCTTCAGAGACTAGGACTCGGGGCAATAGTTTCAAACTACAGGAAAAGAGATTCCATTTGAACATTAGGAAGAACTTCATGACAGTTAGAGCTGTTCGGCAGTGGAATATGCTGCCACAAAGGGTGGTAGAGTCCCCTTCTTTGATGGTATTTAAGCAGAGGCTGGATGGCCATCTTTGGGAAATATTGTGAAGGGGTTCCTGCTTGGCAGGGGGTTGGACTCGATGGCCCATGAGGTCTCTTCCAACTCTATAATTCTATGATTCTAGGTACAACACTAGGCAACAATCAGTCTACCAGATTGCTTAGTTTAAAAAGAGGCTTCGTGGTTAGTTCAACCAGCATGCTACGCATCCCATACTTATTTATGTTGCAAAACAAAAAACCCTTATTTTATTTACCACTATTTCTATTGGTTCTTTAATCTTTCCGTCTGTTCTTATTTCGAATTGTTAAATGGTTTTGATTTATTGTATTTGTGCTTATTTGCTTATTTGTTCCTTTTATTATGATGATTTGATTATTTACCTCATTTTGGTCTGATTGATTCATTTTTATTTACTATTTTAAGTTGTTTAATTTGTTTTTGTATTGAGTAGCTTTTTTGCTAGATGATTGCGGTATATAAATCAAATAAATAAATAAATAAATAAATATAGCTGGGTGGATTGGAATTTCAGATAGAACTGGCTTGGTTAGCATTGTGTCCAGATAAGACTGGGTAAAGTTGCTTATTGGAGCAAAATGAAAGCTGTTCAGTCTGTTCCCTATTTATAATGGGGTAAGGGGGAGACAGGAGATGAAAATATAAATGTGTGATGCAGGCAGAAGGAGGGCAACAGGGCATTTCTTAGACTGTCTTCACACAGGTGAAATCTCTAACCCAAGTTAACAGAGAGGGATGGTGATCTGCATTTATAAAACCCATTTGAAATCCAACATGCAAATTTCTTTGGTCCAGGCCTGGCTCACCACAGACCACAGTAGGATAAAGCTGGGTGGTTCGTGATTACATAAATTCAAGAATTAGGCAATGCCTCTATTGTACCACTAAAAAGAAATCAGACAAATTGTAAGCTTTCGGCGGTAAAATCCCACTTCCTCAGGCTGTGTGTGTGTGTGTGTGTGTGTGTGTGTGTGTGTGATTTTTAAGAAACAGATTTATTGTGAAATGGCTCAAATCCCGTTTCGAGGACAGAAACACAGGCTGTAACACATCCAATCCGGAGACAAAATGGGGCATGTCACTATTTTAATTTCTTTTTAATCAGCTGCATTAATGATGTTAAATGCTCTCTAATGTAAATAAATAATAATCATGCTCTTTTCGCCTCCTGGAAGGCTTACCCAATTAATTTTAATGGTGTTGTACCTGTCAGACTCAGAAGCCTCCTAAACGGTAATGAGTCACTCACACCCCGTATTTGGCTTTGAACGGATCTCCCTTCCTCTTATGTTTAAGGAGGCGACAGGGCCAGTCTAACAAAGCCAGTTTATATGGGCTTTGGTTCTCCATTCGGTTATGCTGTAACTACACTCCATTTCACTGACGCTGTAATGAGGCAGCAGCTACATCATGATGAACATATGTGGATCTATCCCAATACCACCTTCATGACTTCTTCCAAAAAACCTTAGAAACAGCTTTTGGTGCCAATATACTGAGAATGACAGATCTGTTTTCTTCCTAGCCTCTCTGTCCCTTTGAAGAGCTGCATATTATTCCAGTTTCCCTTGGGGGGAGGGAGGGAAGAGGGCTATTAAACCAGCCTATTGAATTTGCAGTATAGATAAGGCTGGAGATTGTCAGTCAATTAATTAGGCCACATCTCCATGGAGACTTGTTAGTTATATGTTGCTACTCATGCCTAGAAGCCATCTGGT
This sequence comes from Phrynocephalus versicolor, assembly GCA_023846285.1. Lineage (NCBI taxonomy): Eukaryota > Metazoa > Chordata > Lepidosauria > Squamata > Agamidae > Phrynocephalus > Phrynocephalus versicolor. The sequence goes on along the minus strand of JAHTLZ010000330.1, from coordinate 5,013,852 downwards.
TCCTTCTATTTACACATTTTTAATGTCACTTGGCTTGGCTGCCTTTCTGAATATTTTGGATCTCGCTGTTTGCTTTTCCAGTGTATGGAAAACTTTATGTGTTTTAGCATGTCACACGCTGCACAAATCTATCTCCCAGCAAGGGGTCTGATCGTTCCAAGGTGTTCTCTTGTTATTCTCAGCTGAAGGCCTTGCTAGGAAATGGCGTTCCTATCAAGAACAGAGAGCCATCTATTTGGATTTTGGGGGATGCTAAGTAAAAGATCCTTGTATATCAGTGGCTGTGTTACAGATCTGAGTGTGTGCTATCGAAAAGAAGAAAGGTACAACACTTTATGAGAGAGAGAGAGAGAGAGAGAGAGAGAGAGAGAGAGAGACTGGGGGTCTGTTGTTCTGATTCTCGAATGTCTAAGTGAGTTGAATACTGGCCGGATAGCTTTACAGACTAGTCACCTGGCTTCCAGGGGCATATCTGGGGGGGAGGGAGGGGCAGAAGGGTACATCTGCCCCAGGTGCGGCAATCTTGGGGTGCTTGGAGGGGGAGAAGGAGGAGGAAGCTGTGCACCCTCCCACCACCCAGCAATTAAGATCGAGCCAGGGGGCCCTCCTGAAAGAGCCATCCCTCAAGGAGGTGAGAGGGATGGCTTGCAGACACAGGGCCTTCTCGGCAGCTGCCCCCAAGTTATGGAATGCCCTCCCAAGTGAGATCCGCCTGGCGGGAACATTGATGAGATTTCGGCGCCAGGGAAAAACCTTCCTGTTACAGAAGTTTTTTAATTGATACAATATAGACTGTGGGTCCTCTGATGGCAATTTTAGTGTAATGATCTTAGTGTAAGTTTTTATTATCGTTTTAATTATGTATTGATATTTGATGTTTTAACTGTTTTAATTTTTGATTGTAAGCTGCCCAGAGACCTTTGGGTAGTTGGTGGCATATAAGTGGTAAAAATAAATAAATAAATAAATAAAAAATAAGTTCTCCTTTCTCCAAAAGCTTAGTGGTGCCCACTGCGCGCAAGGCAGGAAGAAGCTGTGGTGCCCTCCTCCTCATCTTCCTTGCCTTGGTCACACACACACACACACACACACACACACACACACACACACGTCCGCCTGTCCACCCGTTGCTGGGTGGGTGCAATTTGGGGGGTAGTAGGAAGGGTGCAAAAATGAACTTTGTCCCCAAGCACACCAAATCCTGGTTACGCCTCTGCTGTCTGCAAAGTTGGGAGTTCAAATCCCTACTGTGCCTCTGGGGAAAAGAGCCAGCCTGTGTGACCTTGGGTAAGCTGCACAGTCCTAGGATGCAGCAGAAAAAGGGAATAGTCAACCATGTATGCATAGCCCCTGTCTAGAAAACCCTGAAAAGGGTAACCAATTGACTTGACAGTCTGTAATTATTATTATTATTGAAGTGGATACTTGGCTGCAGAGCCAGGGTTTGGCTACTATGCCTCCCAGGAGGAAACCCAGACAGAGCAGCCATAAAAAGAAGAGAATGGGAGACCCCTTCTTAGTAGAGCTGAAGAATAGAGATGGGCATGACTCAGCGAAATTTTCGTTTCCGTTTTCGTTTTTTCATTTTCGTTAGGTAATGAAACGAAAACAAAAATTTTTCAAAAAACAAAACAAAACGAAAACAAAACGAAAAATTTTGCCGTGTTTTTTGTTTTCGTTGCGGCAAACACATTGAACTGAAAAGAATAATAACAAAACGTTTTTTGTTTTTCATTTTCGTTAGGTAACGAAACGAAAATGAAAAATTTGCGGAAAAACCTAACAAAAATGAAAATGAACCGAAACGGACCCCTCAATGAAAAACAAAAAATGAAAAACCATTTTTTTTTGAGTTGTGCCCATCTCTACTGAAGAACCTTGGGGAGGGTCATTGTGAGGACATACACTCAAATTGAGGGCTGGGAGAGTAAGAACAGACAAAAGAAAATATTTTTTCACCCAGCACGTTGTTAGTCTGTGGAACTTCCTGCCACAGGATGTGGTGATGGTATCTGGCCTGGATGCCTTCAAAAGGGCATCGGACAGATTCCTGGAGAAGCCCATCACAGGAGACAAACCATGATGATGTGTAATCTCCAGGCTTAAGACCAGGGTACTTCAAAGGCCAGATGCAGGGGAATGGTATCAGGAGACAGATATCTAGTTTCGTGTGCTCCCAGACGCATTTGGTGGGGCCACTGTGAGATACAGGAAGCTGGACTTGGTGGGCCTTTGGCCAGATCCAGCATGGCTCTTCTTATGTTCTTATGTTGTTGTGTAATCAACTTAATATCTTGAAAGTATTATTAAAAAGAGAGAGAGGAAGGTTTGGGGAAATGCTCAAAAGGAATAAAGAAAGGGTTGCGCGTAACGACCTAGTACATGGAACATGATGACAATGCTAGGAACACAGCACTGCTTCTGTTTGGGATGTGGAACACATATTGGCCAGGAGAACAAGGTTGCATCCTGGAGGGGCTGATGTGTCCTGTGTGAGAGAAAGAAAGGATTGGCAAGGATACACTGAGCAGGCAAGGGTACAACTGTCTCTTCCTACTGCTCAGATTGACAACCAAATGCCATCAAGCCAATTCTATCTCACGGCGACCCCTTTCAGAGTTTCCTCCATATTGAGTACTCAGAAGTGGTTGACTGTTCCCTTCATCTGGGGCCATCCTGGGACTGACTGGGCAGCTTTCCCAAATACCTAGCTCACCAGACTATCCAGCCAGCTGTCAGTTACTACTCCCTGGATGATGATGATGATGATGATGATGATGATGATGATGATGATGATGATGATGATGATGATGATGATGATGATGATGATGATGATGGTATGGCATCAACTCAGTTCCTGCTTATGGTAACCCTCCTAGGTTTTTCAGGTTACAAAATAGTGAGAAGTGATTTTCACCCCTCCTACCTCACAATAGTACTGCTAGCATGGGGGCAACAGAGCTCCATATATTAGTTTCTGGTGGTCATGAGTAGAGATGGGCACGAAGTAGCAAAATTTTCGTTTCTGTTTTTGTTTTTCGTTTTTGTTACGTAACGAAATGAAAAATGAAAAACGGTTCAAAAATGGAACGGAAACGGAAACGAAACGACTAATTTTGAGCCGTTTTTCATTTTTAGTTACTGGAAAAGCACTTAATGGAGCTAAATGGGAAGAAACGAAAAAAAAATTGTTTTCGTTTTCATTTTTCGTTTTCGTTATGTAATGAAACGAAAACAAAAAATTTTGAAAATTAGCTCACGAAAACGGAAACGAAACGAAACGGACCCCTAGACGAAAACGAAAATGAAAACGAAAATATTTTCTGAGTCGTGCCCATCTCTAGTCATGAGTGGGAGAGCCCTGCTCTGCTCATGTCCTCCTTATGATCACGCGGGCACACCACGTTGTACAAGGTAGGCTTCTGGGATGATCTGGAACAGATCTTCCTCTTCTGACCTAGCCCAGCAAAACAAATCTGAATCTACCTTACTTTCCTTTTTTGATACATAAGGAGTACATGCAAGTAACGAGCACGAGCTACTCTTTCTTTCTTTCTTTCTTTCTTTCTTTCTTTCTTTCTTTCTTTCTTTCTTTCTTTCTTTCTTTTTTTCTTTCTTTCTTCCTTCCTTCCTTCCTTCCTTCCTTCCTTCCCTCCATCCCTACCTCCACCCTTCTTTCTTTCTTTCTTTCTTTCTTTCTTTCTTTCTCAAAATAACTTTTAATAAATGAAAGTAGATATTCCAACTTCCATTTCCTATGAAAGCTGATGAGGAAACCTCTCTGTGGATCATTTAACAATTACAGCAATTATTATTACCAGTGTAGCTGTACATGTTTCATTTATCCTTGATCCCCAATGACATATGATAGAGGAACACAAAGGGACGCCTAACAGCACAAAGTTAGAAGCCTGGTAATGATAACCTCATGCCTCAGTGCGTCAACCTCGGTGGGTATTGTTCTTCTCCAAGCACATTGCCTCCACTTGGAAGGGATTATATTCTTTGTAAAAAAAATCTTGTCACAAAGAGCTCTACATGATTTGTCAGTGTTAGACAATGCAAATTCTCTACTGGCCCCCTGTTGCAGAGTTTTGTATTTTTGGTTATATTTTTCTCTCTCCCCAGTAGAAGTGTGGGGAGGCATAGAGCCGCATAGCTTCAAGTTCCCTAGGGAAGACCATTCCTTTTTCTCATCAAGCTGTTGCTTACCGTCCCAATAACTTGCTGCGAGGCATTAGTAAGAAGAACAAAAGTATTCCATTAGAATTGAACACAACATACATGAAGCTGAGAAACACGACTGCGTTGCTTTCAGCAACAGACTTCCATGGACACGCCACTGACTAAAGCAGGCATGTCCAAAGTCAAATGCAGGCGAAAGTCAAATGTGGGGGCCAAATGCAGTCCATTTTCAAATTTCGAGCAGCCCGCGGCCTTTTCTGCTCACCGACTCAGCCTGTTGCTCATCCCTGCCAGCTGGCCCCTCCCCAAACCGGATGGAGGTGTCAGCTTGCAGTGTTATGGTTTGCCTGCCCTCCCTGCCTCTGTCCATCCCCCCAGCCACCTGCCTAGCCTACCGTGGCTGCAGTATCCTCCCTGCCTCCTTGCATGTTATAGAGCAGGCATGTCCAAACTTCAGCCCTCCTGATGTTTTGGACTGCAGCTCCCAGAATTCTAAGCTTCGACTGCCAATGGCAAGGGACTGTGGGAGTTTTGGTCCAAAACATCTGGAGGGCCGAAGTTTGGACATGCCTGTTATAGAGACTTGTCCAAAGTCTGGCCCAGAGGCTAAATGTGGCTGAATGGTCGGGCCCCCATAATCTACTCTGGCCCTCCTTGCAAAAAGTTTGGACACCCCTGGACTAAAGAGAGGGGAAGAAGCACAAAGCAGAGAGGTGGTGCTCCCTTTGCATTTAGAGGCAAGAGGGAACTATTGGTCAGTGCTGGACAGATTGACAATCATTCCAGCCAAAGAGAGCCCTCCCAGGAAAACCTGCTAAAGGCAGCATGCAAAGCTGGGAAAAACAACCCTCCAAGAGTTCCTTCGTGCTTTCATACATTTTCTCTCTTCATTAAACTTGCTTTGTGTTCCAGCCAGGGTGGTGTCGCAGTTTCAGGGCATAGGGACGTGTGCATCTGTGGACACTAGAGATGGGCACGACTTAGCGGTATTCCCGTTTCCGTTTCCGTTACTCGTTTCCGTTACTCAACGGAAACGGAAATGGGAATTACTCCGCCAGAACTCGAACTCGAACCGACGAACGAATAATTTGGTCTGATTTGTTGTGGTCGTTCCTGGCATCGCGCAATGGCACGATGCCAAGCGGCACAGAAAAAAAGTTTTTAAAAGTTAAAAACAAAACCCAATTCCCAGCCCTAAAAGCAGGCGAAAACTGTCTGAGGGCACCTACCAGGCCAGAAGGGTGTTTTATTGGGGGGGGGGGTGTTTCCCCGCCCCCCCTCTCCTTGGCTATTGCTACTGCTGCACTGCTGGTACCAGGCGGGGGGCCATCGTCTCGTCTGCCTTTGCCATGCGGTGTGCGGGCGGGGGCATCCAAAATGGCGACCACAATATTTTTTTTGAAATCGTGGTCCAAAACCCCACCAAAGCACCACAGAAACATGTGAAAATTAGCTATTTTAAATGCTTGAATTTTTTTAAGTAGCAGCAGTGGGTTTTTCTTGCAAAAAAAAAAAAACCCGTCTCCGTTGATTTTATTTTATTTTATTTTATTTTATTTTATTTTATTACACCTGCACATTCGCAATGATGGGCTCACCCATGGGAGTGGACCATGCAAAGTTTTGGAGCCATTCCACCAATCGCATGGCCAGGTTTTGCTGACTGTACCAGGCTGGGAGGGCGCATCCATTTGCCATGCAGTGCAGGGGGATCTAAAATGGCGGCCGCAATATTTTTTTTAAATCGTGGTCCAAACCCCCACCAAAGCACCACAGAAACATGCGAAAATTACCTTTTTAAATGCTTGAATTTTTACAGTAGCAGCAGTGAGTTTTTCTTGCAAAAAAAAGTCTCCGTTGATTTTATTTTATTTTATTTTATTTTATTTTTTTACACCTGCACATTCGCAATGATGGGCTCGCCCATGGGAGTGGAGCATGCAAATTTTCCACCAATCGCATGGCCACTTGGCCAGGTTGACCACAGAGACTTCTGGGATGTGCCAATCGGGCATAAACAGCCCACTAATCGTAGGCCAAACCCGAACCCTAAGCCTAAGCCTAACCCATACGCCAGTACACTGTTCTTCTAAGTGGGTCAGAGAGGCACCCAGAGGTGCACCCCAATACTCACCCTAACCTCACCCGTAACTAGCCTAACCCTAGCCCTTGTGCTAACCCATCTTAACCCTAAGCCAGATCTACTTGCATTGCATTACACGCAAGTACGTTTCCCTTCTTAGTGAGATGCAGCGGGTGCAAAGAGTCTGCCAGTTCATCACTTGTGGCTCTGGCTGACTCCTGCAGCTGCCTCCAGGAGCCTGCTACCCCCCCCCCAAACCAGTACTAACGACAACAAAAAAACAAAAAAACGAACCGACCAATTTTTGCAAATTTTCGCGAAAAACGGAAACAAGCCGAAACGGACCCGTCCCGAAAAACGACAACTCGAAAAACAAATTTTCCAAGTCGTGCCCATCTCTAGTGGACACTGTGTTAAAATGCAGATAGTGTTAAGCAACCATGGGCAACGCAGAAAGGGCAGAGGATACTTCTGCCTTACTCTGGAGCTTGGAGTGGAGCGGCTTTCCTGTTCAACACCCACCCACCCTGACATCTGCCAAAGAACCTGCAGTTTTAAATTTATCCCATCATATTAACACTGTCTGGACAAGGAAGGCACTTTTTCTGTCTCCAGGGCCCTTTCAGGGGCCACACTGTCAGCTATAAGTACAATACTGTAACCCACCACCTATTGTAGGGGTTAGGGATCCAACCCAACCCACGATAATGGAAAATATGTAATATGCAGATGCTGGGTCGGATTAGGACCTTGGGGGAAAGAAAGAAAGAAAGAAAGAAAGAAAGAAAGAAAGAAAGAAAGAAAGAAAGAAAGAAAGAAAAAGAAAGAGGAAAATTATGTAGTGCAAAACTTTGCTTAAGAGTTCAGTTAAGATGTATGCCAGTCAATGAGCACAAAAGCACCCAGGAACATAAGAGAAGGCCTCCCACTGCAATCAAAGAGCTCCTTGAATCTCTCATACAAAGTATTCTTTTCTGCTTAAATAAATTATAGCACGGCTCCAGAATTCAGCAAGAATGCTAATGCATGTGAAACAAGGGGCGCCAACCTTCCAGCCTCTTCTCTTTCCCTTCCACTTTCCTCTGTCTGCATCTCTCTGGAAGCCGCTTCTCAACATTTCTGCCAAATTCAGAAAGGTGGGCCAGACGACTCAAATGCAGTGATTTCAGACATGTACTGTATGATCAAAAGAGTGAGGGTTTTTCTGGAGCAACTACAGGATTGGAACAATGACCGCTCCTCCCCACAACATGTGGGGCGGGGCGTCTTTTCCAGCTGGCAGAAGAAGGAGCCAGTTGGCTAGTTTAGCTGTGCAGGCTACGCAAGGGGAGCACTCCTATTTAAGGTGCTGCTGCCCTCCCCTCCGACCTGCCTGCGCAGTCTTGGCTTTCCCCGCCCACCCGCCGCTTATTTGACGTGGAGGGTGATGCTTGGTTGGTTGCTTCGGGGCCGGATGGGAATTTTTGACTGCTACTCTGATTGGCTGTGAGTAGCGGTGAGTTTTCACCCATCCCACCATCCTCATGCTGGCGCTGGGCTTCTGTTAAATCCCTGGTCACAATTTGGCAGGTAGCGCATAATTAACCATTGATTACCTAGGTCCCACCTTAATCGCCATTGTCAGGGTGCCTGGCAGCCCTCAAGTAAACAGCCAGTGTCAGCATTAGACAGGCATAAAATAAATCACAAAAACCCAGCCACATTAAACAGGGCTGCCAAGGCTAAATTAATTTGTAGGATGCCAAGTCATTTTCAGTATCCAGTCTGCGGCAGTAGGATAGGCCGCAGGAAATTTACCTGAGGGAAGGGACCTAGGGGATTTAATAACTAAACATAATATGTGCACTACGTTTGAGTCCCTCATAAAAGTTGCGTTTAAAAGTTAATTTTTGTTAATAAATTGTGGCCCTTGTTAACCCAAACCAAACGAGTGTCGCCTGTTTATTTCTGTCTGGTCTGGCAAGGAGCTGTCCTTCAGTACCGGGCGGTGGCCACAGCCCTGCATCCGAAAAGCCTACAGCGTCGCTATGGTTGTGCCATTCTGTGTTGTGCAGGCAGCACCTCCAGTCATGCCAAGGTGGAAGTCTGCTTCACATAGCACGGCTGCAGATGCACTGGACAGTTGGAGCATTTTCGACACCCAGCACAAAGGACAAAGTAAAAGTAAAATAAATAAATAAAAATGAATTAAGAAATAAACATAAAATGAGGAACAGTGATTTGAATTGAGGGAGGGGAAATAAAAAAAGATCGCTCTATACTGAGCTGGCAATGATAAAGGACAAAATGATTGACAGCCTGGAATATATGCATGTCTGGTATGCGCATCTGTCTCTTTCTCTCTGTATCTCCTCCTCCTCCTCTCTGTGTATACATAAAAATACAGTGGTACCTCCACTTACAAATTTAATCCATCCTGAATGCAAGCTCTTAAGTTGAATAACTCTTAAGTAGAGGTACCATATCTTTAAAAAATCAAAATGGATGAATGAACAAATAAATAAATAAATGTAAGTAGAGCAGACCACATCTAAAATTTGTAAGGTGGCAGTTAAAATACCAATGATTTTCCTCACTTAAGTTGAATTGCTCTCAAATAGAGCTGCTTTTAAGTAGAGGTACCATTGAATGCATACTTGTGTATGCGTTGTGCTGTTACAGTCATGACTGACTCTTTGTGACCCCATGCCCATGGAGTTTTCTTGGCAGGAATACTGGAATGGTTTGCCATTTCCTACTCCAGGCGCCTACAGCACCTGGTATTCCTTGGTGGTCTCCCATCCAAGTACTAGCCAGGCCCGACCCTGCTTAGTTTTTGAAATTAGGTGAGATCGGATGTGCTTAGGGCATCTAGGCAGCATATACTTGTGTATAGCAAGACAGAATTGACTTGTAGTATCTCTTTTCAGGGTTTTCCATGCAGATATTACTCAGAATTGGTTTTACCATTCTCTTCTTCTGGGGCTGAGCCTAGATGGATAGGCCTGCCAGGTTTGGTTTAGTTTACATTCAGTTTTTTTTGTTTCATCACCATTTCTTTTCATCCCAATAGTAAGGAAGTGTGTGCACTTCCATTAGAAAAGACTTCCATCTTCTCAGAAATATTACAGTCTAGATGAGTGTTTTGATGAAGTCAAACATTGGGATTTTTCAACAGGTTGACACAACAATCAAATATCCGTTGATACATATATCAGGTGAGGTGGCCAACCTGGTGGCAAATGATTGCTTCATTTTAGCAATTAAAAAAAGAGAGACAGAGACAAATAGATCTGATTAGGTAATTTAATTGTGTTTGTAATCTGTCCTAGCAGGGCTGCATGTCAGAGAGTCAAGGGAACATGTTGCCATGTTTTATTGTTCTCAACTGTCCTAATTTATACTCTCCAGGAAATTACTAAGTCCTGGTAGAAATTATATTTGATTAGATTGTGCAGGAATTAGCAGCAGGGGAGCAGAACCGCCTGTAGCTGAAGGAATTGTGTTTTAGGCACATAGTGTAATGCTGTGCATGATTGCATCAAAGTAAACATTCTGCTAAGTGGGTTTACTTACAGGTAGAGATGGGCACGAAACAAATTTTTAATTTTTAACTTGTTTCATTATTCGTTATTTGTTTTGCTAGGTAACGAAACAAATAACAAACCAACCCAACAAAGAAAAACAAAATTTATTTTATTTATTTAGTTTAACATTTATATACCACCCGTCTTCTGAAGGAACTCCGGGCAGTTTACAACCATAACAATGACAATAATAACAAACTAAATAATAGAAAAAGAAAGCAATAATAATGAAAATGAAAAGAAGAAAAATCATAGTATAAGCATCATAGTAGAACCACAATAAAAATTCCCTGGCAAGAAGGCGGGACAAAAAAAAAATGAAAAGGAAATGGAAATTTCCATTTTGTTCATTTCGGTTTTTGTTCCGGATACCTACCTTGAGTTGTGCGGAGTTCTGACCTTCTCTTCTGCTGGAATTCTTGTGGCAAATGGGGTGCTGGGAAGCAAGTGCCTCTCAGCTGTGGGGAAAAACAAAACAGCTCCCGGCATCTGGGACTTTAAAAATATATATAAAAATAAAAAATAAATTAAAAGTGTCGATCTGACCCAGGAGCTGCATGGTCGGCATTGTAAATTTAAAATAATATATATGTGGTGGAAGTCCCCGGCTTTGGAGGCCTCACTCCGGCTGCCCAGATCTGAGAGCAGCTAAGCACCAATGAGAAGCCTCCACAGAGGGGACTTTGGAGGCCTCCCACCGGCCGCCGTGGCTGCTGCCAGGACTCCAAAGGTGGTAGCGAGGCCTCCCACCACCAAGAGCAGCGGCTGCCGGGGCTCTGAAGGTGGCGGCGAGGCTTCCTGCTGCCCAGTGCAGCCGCTGCCAGGACTTGCACAACACTGGGTTTTTTTTTTTTTGGCTTGAATATGGAGGTGAGCACCACCCCTATCATCCGACTCGACTAGCACGCATGTGCAGGGGGGAACCTTTATCTTTTTATAGTGCTTAAAGCCTTTTCTGGGCAGTTCGCAATTTAATTTTGAAGATGACACCTTGCTCCCCAACTAGGTAATCAATTTAGCAGCCTCAGAAGGATAGAAGGCTGCATCGACCTTAAGCGGCGTACGAGAGTCTGCTGGAATTAAACTCCGGCTGTGAATTTTGACTGCAGTACTGCAGATTAACAACCACTGCACCAAAAGGCTTATTTTAGTTAAACAAATTAGTCGTCCCCCCCATATCTGGCACTTCATATATACAGCCGGAAAGAAACAATGTTTGGAGCTTTTATACATGAAAGGTGGTGAGCATTTTTCAGCCTAAGATCCATGTCCAATTCCAAATGAGCCCTCAGGGGGCAAATTCCTTTAATGACAAGGGTTAGAGCAAAAGGATGAAAAACAAGCAAACAAACAAATACCACTGTAATTTACCTTAAAACTTCTAATACCATTAATGAAGCTGTAAGAAAGAGATATCAGCAGAATGGAAGAAAAAATGGTAGAAAAATTGGGAAACCAATAAACACTGCTGTCATACAGAAGGATTTATCTCTAGATTCATTACTAGGATCTAACGATTTTCATTCCTGTTGTACCGCCCAGAGGAAACAGAATACCCAGCATTGCAGAAACAGGTGCAATTAGAAGCTTCACAATTAGAGGTGACAGTTAGAGATAGGCACGAAACAAAGTTTTAGTTTGTTTCATTATTCATTATTTGTTTCATTACTTAATGAAATGAATAATGGACCCCAGAGTGAATTTAGAATGAACTGAACTGAACCGAAAACAATTGGTTCATTTTGGTTCGGTTCGTTAATGGTGGTGATGTCTCCTACCTGGTGCTGGACAGTCTTCAGTCTTCCTGGCTGTAGGCAGCGTCGGCTCGGTGGTGGCAGTAGCAGTGGCAGATCCTGGCGTATCGGGAGGCAGGAAGAGGGGTCTCGTTAAATGGATCTTTAAACGGATGACCACTCAGTGCTGTCATTATCTGTGGGGAAAAATGTTTAAAGAGACCTCTCTTCCCGCATCCACAGGGGCCAGGATCTGCTACCCCCACCGCCACTACCGAGCTGCTGGCGCCGGTAAGAACCCGAACTGATTCGGGTTCGTATGATTTTTTAAAAAATTCGTACAAACCCGAACCTGAACTGAACCAAGAATGGGCCCGAACCAGACGAACCCGAACCATTGGTTTTCTGGTTCGTGCCCACCTCTAGTGATGGTGCAATCTTTTTGAATGAGCATTGTGGCTCCGAATGCACAACTGATCAATCATCTTCCAAACTGAATCATGTGCGTATCCTCTCACATGTGTTTTTGGGTAGTCATTCCCAGAAACCCTCAGGCCGCTGTTCTGCTAAATCTGTGAAATTGTGGGACTTCTCATCTACAAACACAGAGCTACACATTGCTATATAAAACTCACATGAATCTGGGAACTGGAGCGATCTGGAAAATCCTTTGGAAGGTAAAAGAAATGTGAAGGACAAGTAAAAGCATTGATTTGAATCTCTGTAGTGAGGCAGTATGTACACACAAAAAATGTCCAGTGACATGAAAAATTTGGGAAACTTTAAAGAATAATATATTTTCATTGAATGACATTTTAACAGGAAATTAGGGGGACATAAATTGGAAGCAGGGAACTGCAGTTTAATTGGATTTTGGCCTTTATGCTAAGTAATTCCTGTTGCAGAGTTTTCAATTTTTGGTTAAATTCTTCTAGCTGCACATCATAGGGGCTTCAAATTCTCTAGAGCACTCCACCCCTTTTGTCATTAACCCACACTTACAGGCTCAGTCACCCACTCAAAGACATTAATAGGAGAAAGAATATAAGGGTAGGTTACTTACATTCGAACAGGTCAAACAGCAAACTGAAAAACATGACTGCTTTCAGCAACAAACTTCAGCAGACAAAGGAAAGGGGGAAAGCAGTGAGCAGAGACACAGGGTTCTCGTTAAGTTCAGAGACAGAAAAGAACAATGGCGTAGGCCTAGGTAGATTGACAATCACCCAAGCCCAGAATGGTCATGCATAGTCAAGATGGGACATGCAATGCATGGATGGTGTGGGAGTACGGGGGCATGGTAGGAGAAGTGGTGCCATGAAGCAGCCACAGTGCCACTCAAGGTCTGGACTGGTGGCAGCAACAGAGGTAGTGTTCCCTGGCCACTCAAACTAGGACAGGGTGGCCTATGGACCCCTAATAATTTTTCATCCAGGGCAACCACCTCTCTGCCCCTACCATATGCTATGCCAATGGCCTAACCCACTAAAGGCAGCATGGGAGATTGTTAAAACATCTTTCTTGTCCCAAAAAATGGGGCTCACAGTGCCCCTAAGGTCCTTATCCCATGTCCACTAAAATCCTCTGTAAAGTACTATCTGATGAGGAGCATAAAATCGTTACCCAATGTCCAGCAAACTTAAAAAATAAATAAAGGGCAACCATGCCCCCTGAAGCGTGGCTCAGTACATTTTACAAGTACCTGGCCTTGGAGTGGTAAAATCCTTGCTGCTGTTCTGGTGCCAATTTTGAACCGGAACACGAGCCCGTGGAAACTCATTAAATCTGCAGAAAAACTGTTTCACTCCCTCTTTGGCGTCTTCTGTGAATATATATATATATATATATTAAAGTACTTTCTATGGTCAATTTTACATGAGTAAATCATTCCCCATTGCACTTATTTCTCTTTACAAACACTTAAGCCATTATGCACGGTGGGGGGAGGTGGCTTGCTGGCTTCAGCTTTCAATTCTATATTTTTTTAAATCTCATGGGATCTACTCTTGTTATTTGCACCTCTAAAATATATACATGCACTCAAATGGCGTGGCCACAGAATGTTCCAAGGACATGGTGTGTCCCACCCTTTACCCCTTTAAGTTGCCTGATTGGTTCCCCCACCCTCCAAACGATGCGGCTCTTTTCCTCGTGCTTAGAAACTGCTTTCTGATTTCTTGGCCTCCAGGCCCATACATTCAATGCAGCCATCCCCTTTCCTGCCCTCCCAAGGCCGAGAAGAAGCCACAGCTGAGCTTCGGAACCCATGAGGGGTACATCCAAGTTCAACGGTCTGTATCTTCTCCCCAAAGGACCCCATCCGAGCCAAGAGGCAGTGCTGCCCTCTTCAGGCACTGCTGGAAAATCTGATCAAACAGCCTGGCTGACAGCGAACAATCCCTTGCATTCCAGCATTTAACAAAAATGTTAACTATGTCCTACATGCCTTTTGAAGATATTGTATAACTAGACGAGGGGAAAAGGTAGTGGGGGGAAATGTACTGTATTCTTCCTGGATTGACTGACTTTGTGTTGGTACAATAACCTCCTACGGAGATCAGCTGAACGGATATTTTTCCATCTGATCCGGACCGCGATTGAAAAGGACTTGAAAGAAAACACCCACCCAGCCCCTCCCTCCCCCTACCTGATTTGATTAATGAAGTCATTAAAAAGAAGCACGGAAGACTGTCAAACGAGCCTTGCATCTTTATGTCAGGATAGAACAGCTTGAGCGTATATAAAAGCCATTATAGAAGTAAGGGCACTTATTAAATCTTCTGACAGATTCTTTCCTCTAGTCATTATCATGGAAGAGACGGCAGCGTAGCACCGGTATGCCAAGGCTCACCCATGATCAAGTATAATGCTGATGAATCAATCTTTCTCTCTCCCTTTTTTGTGTGTCCGCCTTGTGAGTTCTGAAGCAAAAGGAGTGTTTTCATGTTGGGCTGAGGATCATGTCAGGATGGCTGGTGTGACTGTTTCTGAAGTGGATTTCAGGGGGATTTACTTAAATATTGCACCCATCACACCTATTTGGTTCATGCAAATGCTCGCTGAAGGCATAGATTCCTCGGGCAGTGATAAGCAAATAGCGACTACGGGGTCAAGTGCCATTTTCCAAGGCTATTTTGGTGGAACCTACCCCTGTTCCTCCCCACCAGGGTTTCCTCACTTGAAAAGATCTCCTTAACTATAACAAAAAGAAGCATGGTCTTTGAAGCCTCCAGGAAACTCAATTTTTATTTTGAAAAAGATCACTGCTTCCCTTGCAATGTCCAACGACTCCACCTAGTTACCCAGCTACTTCCAGTTTCATTCATTTCAGGGTGTCTCATGATGACTTCCCAGCCTCCAGACCCATCAAACTGGCCAACCAGTTTTAAGCTTTATCTTTTATTGCGATCATTCTGAGGCAATGAGTGCCCTACCGTTCCCTTTTAAAAGTTTGTTTTTAATTACAGTATCAATATATCCAAAAAATGTTGAAGTCTCTCCCTTCTAAAAAAGCTTTGCAAAATGCTTTGAAGTATAATGATAGATATTATTGTATTCTCGAAGGCTTTCACGGCTGGGATCTGATAGTTGTTGTGAGTTTTTTGGGCTGTTTGGCCGTGTTCTGGAAGTTTTTCTTCCTGATATTTTGCCAGACTCTGTGGCTGGCATCTTTAGAGATCAAGGAGTTCAGGGAACTAGGAGTTCTCTCTGTGCTCTGGGTTATAAAGTGAGTGAGACTGGGGTTTTTAAGTTGAGGAGACTTGTCCTATGGACAAAAACATGTGTTAGTCATTGTATTGTGATGAAGGGGTTAAGACGTTTCAATGCAATCAGGGGTAGTAACGATCCTAGATGGGTGTCGTTAGCTGTTCTATTGTGTGAACTGATCACATTTGTGGCTGTGTGGGGAATCATTGACCTTTGACCTTTTGAACTCTACAGCTTTTAGTACTGGAAGCCAGGCCTTGTTAATTTTTAGATTTTCTTTTTTGTTGTTGAAACTGTGCTTATGTTTGTGGATTTCAGTGGCTTCCCTGTGTAGTCTGACAAAGTGATTGGTAGCATTGTCCAGTACCTCTGTGTTCTGGAAGAGGATTTCATGTCCATTTTGTTTCAGGGTGTGTTCAGCTACTTCTGAATTTTCAGGTTCTTTTAATCTGCAATGTCTTTCATGCTCTTTGATTCTGGTCTGGATGCTGTGCTTTGTGGTCCCAATACATAACTGGCCACAAGTACAAGTTATCCGGTATACTCCTGCAGTGGCGAGTGGATTCCTTTTGTCCTTTGCTGACTGTAGCATATGTTGTATTTTTGCTTATTTGTGGTTTTATTTTATTGTTAAGGTATGAGTTAACTGCACAGTTATTTATTATGATGTGTTGATGTTGTAGCCTGCCCAGAGAGGCCTCATTGCCAGATGTAGTATAGAGACACAGAAATCCAATAAATAAATAAATAAATAAAGGAGAGGGGCCCTCAACAGAATGTTTTCTGATCCTGCATATTCAACACACACCATTGCAGGTGCTTCTCAAGTATGTAAAACATTTTCCCCAACTGAGCGATTGCTTTTTTTATCCTCCAGCACCTCATTGTCCTTGTTATTAATTTGGAGTCATTTTTGATCCACTGCTCTGTATTTGATCTAATTAAAGAAAAGCTTTTATGCCCTTTAATTTGGGATTTGTAAGTGGCGTGAAAACATAGTCTAGCTGCACCCAGGGGGGCTGAAGATAAATAGTAATGGATAATGACTTGATCATGAAAACGGCGATGAAAAGAAACGGCGACCATAAAGAAAAGGGGCAGAATAGATGGGATGGCAAGCATCAAACTGCATGAGCATCAAGCTTCTTCATTTTCAAATCATAAGGTTACCAATAATGTTTGCATTATTGGGAGCCTTGGGTTCTCAAGATAAATCTCTCCTCGCACCTCCCCCCACTGAACATTAGTTATTCTTCTGAAAGGAACTTGATGTCTATTCCTTTTCTACTCGAGTGACTTTCTGACTCTGAAAGAAAAAGAAAAGTTGGGATGAAAGAATTAAACATGCATTATACTGGAGATAGTCAAGCTTTTGAATTATGGGATTTATTTTCTCTCTCCCTGCCTGGGATTTGAGGTCATCCAACAGGAACCTGTGTGACAAAATGGTATCTTAAAGCGGATGGAAACAACCATGAAATGGCAACTTGAGGTGGAGGCAGATGCTGTTGCGTAGTGCATCCCATCATGTAGAAGCATATCAGTGTTTGGAGAAGTTACATTGCTTTATTCAGTTTCTCAGAATCCTCCAATCAGCTGTGTGAGTTTTTACAAACTGGCATGATGCCTTTAGCAGTTTTGGCTGGGAGAAACCTTCATTCGATGGGGTGCTTGTCAATCTATTTAGCATTAACCAATGATTCCTTCCAGCCTCTGAATTCAAAGAGAGCCCTGCCTCTCTGTGATGTGACTCTTCCCCTCGCTGGAGTCTGTTGCTGAAAGCAGCCGTGTTGGTCAGTTTGCTGTTGATCTCTAAGTAAATGATATGTTTTTATTCTTCCTTTTACCACTCAGAGTGAGGTGTTGAGACTCAGCCAGTACGTTTTAAAAAATGGACTACGCTGGGGAACATGAAGCTATTCTGCTGTCTAAATCCCTGACCTTCTGCTTCATGGCCAGAGGAGTTTAACTGAAAATTCAGAGCTCTGCAACAATTTTTCTTCTTTCCCTCTCTCTTTCAAGTACAGTGAACCCTCGTACAACGGAGGGTTTGTTTAACGAAAAATCCGTACAACGAAAAAAAAATCCGCCCCCCTCTCCCCCCCTCAGGCAGGCAGGGACGGAGGCGGCTGAGGGGAAAAGGGGACCCGCCGCCCCCTTCAAAGAGGACCAAAGGGCTGAAGTGACTGTTGACCCACGGGGAGAGGAAGGGGGGTGCTTCTCCCTTCACGGCTGCGCCCTGTGTGTGTGTGTGTGTGTGTGTGTGTGTGTGTGTGTGTGTGTGTGTGTGTGTGTGTGTGTGTGAGAGAGAGAGAGAGAGAGAGAGAGAGAGAGAGAGAGAGAGGAAGAAGAGGCGGAGGAGACGCCATCGGCGGCAGCGATAGGAGCCGTGCCGGGAAGGGGCCCGATCCACCACCACCACCACCCCTTCCTCCTCCTCCTCCTCCTCCTCTCTCTCTCTCTCTCTTCTTCCTCCCCCCACCCCACAGGGAGATCCGCCACCGCCGCCGCCGCGATGAGCTTGCTGGGCGCGGCTCTGGGGCTGCTCCTCCTGCCGCCGCTCGCTCTCGTGTGGCCGGGCCAAGCGCCCGCCGCCCCCCCAGCCGCCCAAGCCCCTCTTGCCCATCCAGCCCGAGGCGAGCGAGCCGCTACTCCCCTCCCGAGGGGCGCCAGATAGGTCGGGGGGCGCGCCTCCCCGGGAGACCAGGCGGGAAAGCGGATGGGTGGGTGGGTGGGGAGCTCTTGGGGCTGGGGTGGGGGGGCACAATCCGCACCCGAAGGGCGGCTCCGGCTTGCCCTCCTCCCTTGCCCGCGTCCCCATCGACGGCCCAGGCCCTGGTGGCCCCGTCTGGTGCCCGCGGACAGCCCGGGCCCCACGCACTCCGCTTGGCCGTGGGCACCCCCGTCGGGGATCCGGAGTGAGCGGGCGGGCGGCCGGGCGCGCAACCCGACGGCTGCCTGCCGACCGCCTGCTTCTTGGGGCCGGCAGGTTGGGCGGGCGGCGGCAGGGGTGCCAACTGGGGCACTCGAAAGGGGGGAGGGACAGAGGGAGGGAGACGCGGCAACGCCTGTGTGTGTATGTGTGTGTGTGTGTGTGTGTGTGTGTAGGGATAGCCCGCCGCCGGGCCGGCGGCTCCCGCCTGCTCCCTTTTCGCAGGCACTTGGGGAAGAGTCCCGGCGCAGGTGGCAGGGACGAGAGAGAGAGAGAGAGGGAGGGAGAAGGTGGCCAGACCCTCCCAAGAGGAAGCGCCAAGCCGGCGGGTGTGTGTGTGTGTGTGTGGGGGAAATCAGCCCCCTCCGCCCCTGGAACAAAGTCGGCCGCTGGTGTGCCCTCCTGCCTGCCGGCTGCCTCCGGGGCTCCGGCAAGAGGTGAGGGGGGGAATTCCCGGCGTGGTCCCCCAAGCCCCCGCCCCAGGCCAAGCGGCGCACCCCACTCCCTCCCACCACCCCTGCGGCCACCTCCGTCCGACCACCTGCGGTGGGCTGGGGAAAGAGGGAAGGAGGGAGGGGAGAGGAGGGACGGCAGATATGGAGGGGGGGTGAGCCGGGGAGGGGCACCCTTACCTGGGACCTGCACGGGGTCCATCGCCCCCCCGCCCCCCGTCGCCCAAAAAAACCCGCCCCCCGTTGCCCAAAAAACCCACCATAGGAATGCATTGAAACGGATTAAATCCAGTTTCAATGCATTCCTATGGGAAATGACAATTTGTACAACGGAAAACTTGTATAACGTAATTTGATTCGGAACGAATTAATTACGTTATACAAGGTACCACTGTATATTGTGGCCTCCACATTCCTTTGCACGTGGAGCTTCCAAATCAATCTGTGCAAACAGGGCATCAGAGGATGTGGAGAGTATATTACTCCCAGCATGCCAAGTGTTTATATCCATAGGAGACAGCGATTGGCTCGGAGAATTGCAGTTCTTCATTTTCTTGCCCACAAAGCAGCAACATGACCCCTGGCATTACCTAGACAGATGGCGGGATGCTGCTTTTTTATTATTTTCTTTCTTTTTTTAAAGAAAAAAAATAGTATTTCTGTTTTCGGCTGCCTTGTGTCAGCGACCCTGCTTTTTTTTGTTTTTTGTTTTTGTTGTTGTCTGGAGAGGACAAATAAATAGCCACTTTTCCCATCTGGTACCAGTGGGGAGAGAGAGAGAGAGAGAGAGAGAGAGAGAGAGAGAGAGAGAGAGAGAGAGAGAGAGAGAGAGAGAGAGAGAACAGTCGTTTTAGGAGAGGGCTTGCCACCGAATTACCTGATGACCTTTTTCTGGTGGCAATATTTGTAGAGATACCTGTAGAGTGTAATTCTGAGCAGCTGTTCTTCTCACTCTTTAATTGGAACAAGGAATTCCATTCTTGGGAAGAAGGGAGCTCCTCCACCCACAGCTTTATTGATAGGGGGAGCACCATATTCCACAGCACTGTTGTTGTTGTTGTTGTTGTTGTTGTTGTTGTTGTTGTTGTTGTTG
>JAHTLZ010000330.1:4971348-4989040 GCA_023846285.1 Phrynocephalus versicolor | reverse complement strand
ATTATTATTATTATTATTATTATTATTATTATTATTATTATTATTATAGGCTTGCACACTTTTGCATGCAACCTTGAGGCCGTAAATTGCATGGCAAAATTTGGAAAAGTGCAAAGCGACAACTGCTCCCTAACTGCATATTAAGCCTGAGAAATTAGATTCAGATTGCTCGCCGTAACATGAAGAAAACTCTTCTCCATCATAAGCTGCCAGAAAGAAGCCTTTTTCGGAGCAGCTTCTGCTGTTTTCACAGGTTAATCTGCCACCAATCGATAACACCGCCAAGGAGGTAAAGGGATTTTAAATTGCTTACTACCTGTTCCTACCTTTAATCCTTTTATTTATCCCATTTAAGCGATTATAAGGCTCAGTATCAAACACAATGGCACACATCAGTGACTGATGAAAGTCAGCCAACCTGGTATGTTTACATTTGCCTTTTATTTCTTAGAAAGGAAATCCTATCATTACTTTCGCTTTCATGGAGATGTCCCAGGGGCTACCTCCATTTGGAACAGCAGATCGCTTATTAGCGGAGTTTATTTAACAAAAGCGGGAGGGTTGCCCTCAGTGTGGGAGCATTAAGACATCAGCACGATAAAACTAACAATAGTTTGGAGCTACTGAAACGGGAGGGGGGGTGCCACTTAAAAAAGAGCACCTTGCAGCATCTGAGATGGGTCTTGTTCACAATCCTTCACACTTGTTGAAAAACAGAACTGAGAAGTGTTTAACCGACGAAAAGCAGGAGTCAGCTGCAGGGATTTTCCCTTGCGTAGTGTCAATTTGTTTATGGCAGTTAGCACAAGAGGGGATCCTGTAGAACATCTTGACTGCTGCCATTGCTCTTAACAACATTCAGACTGCCCTTTATTATGTAAAGCTTGGCATCCTTCCCACCCAACCCGGGCATTCTTCTTCTTCCTAACATTATCCCACAGGTGTGGCACCTGCTCTTTGGATCCTGAAATGCCGCTTGGCCTGATTGACCACATCTTCTGGGTGCAGGGTGAGAATTTGCACGTCCTTATTGAGAGTGTCTTGCCATCTCTGTTTTGGTCACCCACCTGGCCTCTGGCCATTGATTTCCAGGTGGTACACAGTTTGGGCCATGATGGATGGTGCTACTCTGAGGACATGTCCATAAAGTTCTATGTGAAGTACTGTCTGAAGTACTGAATTATAATCTTCTTCCTCTAACACCTGGTGTGAAACCTGTAGCCATACATCCATACACGTGGGGAGATCTAGTGGCAGCCACAGACATGGCACTTCGAAGTCACAATAGTATTATTAGCGCCTTCAATGAGCCTGGAGAATGTAGGTCACATGCATTTCCTGGAAGTACATGACTGTTTGGTTTCTTTGAGGTGCAAAAGTATTGAATCAGGAAGTGGTCTGCATTTTTCTGGATAATATTCTGATCCTGTGGCTGGAATCAATACCTTTTTCTTCACATCAGATCAAAAGGAAACCTGGTTAATAGCAACCTGGACCCAGATACAGATCGGGCTGGTGTGTTTCCAAAGGGATCAAGATGAGTCAGACACCAAACAAACATCTGTTTGGCCACGGACATCATTGGGCCAGTGTAACTTCCAGCTCACCTTCAGTTTATTTTGCAAGAGCAGCCAAACCAGCACCCCTTTACAGAGCAATATTTGTGTACATATACACACATTAACTAAATTTTGTGAGATTATGGATTTATGTAATGTAGTTAACTACAGATTTATGTAATTAAAATGTAGTTAAAATTCAGCTTCTATCCAACCACTGTAGACTATTTTGTTTAATAGTTTTCTAGAGTGACACCCAACCTCTGCTGATGAAGACCTGGCTTTAAACTCTGTGGGTGTTCTCCAAACACCCTGGAATTATTGAAACCAGGTTGACTCTCACGTGAAAGAGTTTGTCCTCTTGATTTTGCAATGGAATTTCATGTGAGATGGTGCTCAGGAAAAGCCGGGGTCCAAAGATTGCCCTGCTTTGAGGATCTAGGTCCTGATAGGCAATTTCACCTTAAAATCCCACCACTCTTGCACCCTGAGCTGAGGAAAATGTCTGTGGAGGTGCTTTGAGGCCTCTCAGGTTACTAGACTCCATAGACTTAGGGTATTTATACACAACCCCTAAACTCCGCAGCAAATGGCTGCCAGCTCCGGAGCTTACAATTATTTCCCCACCAGCTCCGGAGTTTGCAGGAAATTAAGTGCCACCATGCCCACCTAAGCGCGTCCCAGTGCACTTTCCTTGTACCTGCTCTAGGAGGGTGAAAATCCCGAGGTCCGGATTTAATCTGGTGAGTGCGGGGCTCTCCTCGCTTCTGGTTTTGTTTTGTTTTTTGCCTCCCACCCCTTTAAGAGAAGGGGCCGGAGGCAAAAAAAAAAAAAACAAACAGAAGAGAAGGAATCAGGACGACGACGACGGGGCTCCCGGTGGCTTCGGAGGTGAGCCTGCATTTTTTTCCTCTCTTTTTTCCGCCCTTCCCTCACGCAGACAGGAGCAAGGAAGTGTGGAGGGGTGGGGACGCAGGAAGAGCAACGAACCCCCAAGATCTCTGGTCCGAATTTAAGGGGCCAGCGGATCTTAGGGGTCGTGTGAAAAGGCCCTTACTTCTGGTTGCAAACTTTAAAAGTTACACCAACAGTTCCAGGTAGAATATAGGAATAAAAATGTCCCAAAATTCCAAAGTTACTTCTCTAGCCAATACACTGAGCTTTTAGCCAATGTCTTAGGCAAAATCTACACTCTGGTAAAATATTATATTTTTTAAAATTAAAATACAGAAAAGTAAAAAAAGCAAAAGTTAAGATGATTTAAAATCTCAGTAAAAAAAGGCAAATGCAAAGAAAAATGAATATAGCATTATTCAGCAGCATGGCTCAGAATATACAGTCCAAGAAAATAAGAAAACTGTCTAAGTAATGTGAACACAGTAGACTACAAAGCCCATCTGGGAGTATTAAAGTTTTGGGACATGACTATCTGGCTAAGCGTATCTCCCAGAGGTCAGCTTTGTCCCGTCCTACCAGAGCTTTGCTTGCCTTTTCGCTCCGGGTGGCCAAACCGAGGGAGGTCTGAAGGGTTTCTACCCACAACTGGGCCTTCTCACTGGTTGGAACAAACTGCCCACAGAGATTAAGCTGGTGGAGTCTCCTGCTGGCTTTTCGGAAAGCATTGAAGACCTGCCTTTTCAGGGAAAGTTTTGGATATCGCTGAGTGTATGTTTGCATTGTTGTTGTTTGTTCTGTGCTGTTGGCCCCACCCATTTTGTCCCTTTCCTTGCCAGATTCTGTGCTGTTTTTGTTTTGTTTTGTTTTGTTTTGTTGTTTCTGTTTATAAACCTTATGGGGGTTGTGCCTACTGGGCAAGTCATTCTCTGTAATCTGTTGTACACCGCCCTGAGTTCCTGAGGCAAAATGGGGTGGTTAATAGGTACAAAAATAAATAAATAAATAAATAAATAAAATCCCAAATTGAAGCCATATGCAGAATCTAAGGCTCTGAGACCTCCTCTCATTAGAATGAAGCAACATTTCAGCATCTCCTCCCATCTTTCACAGTCATTCTGGTGGTCAACCAATCACAGAGCAATAATCAACATATTCATTAGTTCATTTCTAGTTTTTCTCCCCGCCTCCAGTTTCCATAAATTCTGGCTTCAGAAATGTGAATGATATGTCTTCTGCAGTCTCTCTCTTTTTTATTATTATTATTTTTATTTTATAAAAGAACAGATAAAACAGCAAAATAACATAAGGAAGAAAAAAATAACACACATCAATGTAACAAAAATATAACAAATATGACAGACATAAACCCAGTGCAAATAACCCCCATCAGGACTTAATCAAAATTGCAACTTTCATGATATTGACCAGCCCATTTCCCTCCAGAAATACATTGAATCTTCTCCGGGTGTATACCCTTTACCCTTTTGGAATACATATACCAATAATTTATCCCATATTCCATTAAAGTCATCATTAGACTTGCTCAGCCCTTTCCTAATTTTAATTTCACAAGTCAGTTTAATTTCACAAGTCTTTCTTCTCTCTTAGGATGGAACTAGGGAAAAACAACTCCACAAACCATTTTCTCACAAATCCTTTCTCAATTTCGAATCCTAACTATTGCCATTTTTCCATTTCCCTGACAGTTGGGGCATCAAACATACTGGTGTGTGTGGTGTTGGGGGGGGATGAGTGCAGGAAAGCAGTCCATTACGCCACTCTGCTATCAGCAAATATTCATATTCTCTCTTGTTCATCATCATTTGCAAAGTAGAATTAACCCCCCCCCCTTTGACTGGTGTTGCTCTTCGCACAACCGAACTTCATAATATTCAACTGATGCCTATGAGCGTAATTAAAGAGATAGGACATGGAACATTGTTCCAAGACTGATAAGAGATGAGAGGAGAAGCAGAGACCATGCTTCCATTTCATTTTGCAACTTGATATTTCTTGACATTTACATGTGGCAGGGAAAAAAAATGGTCTCAAATTGTACTTTTCAATATCTTACCAGGTACTGCAACTATTCTTACAATCACAGACCAAAGGTGAAAGGAAATTAGATTTTTCCCCCTTTTGTACTAATGTTAGGCTTCTTGGCTACAGATGTTCATCTTCTACCTTGCTGTTTTCATTTCAAAGTTTCTTAGGATATTTCTGAGGGTGCATTAATTGTGTTCCTGGCTGTACATCTGCTGGATATTATCCACTGCGTTCTGATGAATCAGGATGCATCAGTGACCTGAAAGAGAGTTCGTCTCTCCCTTGCCTGTCAGATACAGTACTAAATTCTTGCTTTCTTCATTTGATAAGAATGGTTGCCCCATGAGAGCGCCCTCCTGAGGGGTGTTATTCTGATGCAGAGTTTTGAATTTCAGGTCAAATCCCTTTTTGAAATGCAGTAAAGGTAAGGTAAAGTTAAAGGTTCCTCCCGCACATGTGTGCTAGCAGAGCCGGCGCTAGGTTTTTTTGCGCCCTAGGCAATGGGGTGGGCGGGGGTGGGCGGGGAGGCGGGGGCACGGGCAGGTGGTGCCCCCTCTCCATTTTGGCGCCCTAGGCAACTGCCTAGTTCGCCTTAATGGACGCACCGGCCCTGTGTGCTAGTCGTGTCTAACTCTAGGGGTGGTGCTCACCTCTGTATTCAAGCTGAAGAGCCAGTCTTGTGCAAGTCCATGGCCATGTGGTCGGCATGGCTGCAAGGAAACACTGTTTTACCTTCCCACTTTTTATGACAGTACCTATTGATCTACTTGCATTTACATGCTTTCAAACTGCTAGGTTGGCAGGAGCTGGGGTTAACAGCGGAGGCTCACTCTGCTGTGTGGCACCTGGGATTTGAACCGCCGAGCTGACGACTTTGTAGCCAACAGTTTTCAGTGCTCTAGCCGGCTGAGTCACCATGCCCCAAAGTATAGAATTCCACAAAGAAAAATTGCTGCAAGTTTCCCCAGATAGTCTACCCCTTTCTCATTAACTGACAGCTAAATTCTCAATAATGGATAATTTTGCCAGTATCTTTCTATCCTGTAAAAGTCCTGCTAGCATACTGATGCCATTGCTTCATGAGAGAAGAGCAGAAGAGAGGGAGCCAAACTTAATCTCAATGGCAAGGAATTCCAAATGCAGTCATTGAGAAAGCTCACTCGTCCGCTCCTACCTAACATGCCTCTGATGGTGAGAGAAGAATTTGCCTATGTATTTCCAAACCCAGGCAAGGTGACATGAGAGAAAGCAGCCTTTCCTATGAGCTTTGACCATCCAGACTTCCTGTAGCAAGTAGGGACACCTCGGAGGCTTTAAATGTTGCCCCTGTTGGGAGAGGATCTCATTTATCTAGCCCTTATATCAAAGGAGTGCAATGTGGGATGGGAATGCGCAACACAGCCCTGCTGGTGCCATAATGCATGTGGGCGGTTTGTGCAAAAAGCATGTGTATTATTAACCAGTACTGATTGCAGCCTACTGTCCTTTATCCTTTGGTGATCTCATGAACATAACATAACATAAGAACATAAGACGAGCCATGCTGGATCAGGCCAATGGTCCATCTAGTCCACCTTCCTATATCTCACAGTGGCCCCACCAAATGCCCCAGGGAGCACACGAGACTAGATATCTGTCTCCTAATACCAGTCCCCTGCATCTGGTCCTTGAAGTACCCTGTTTTTAAGCCTGGAGATTACACATCTTCATCATGGTTTGTTACCTGTAATGGACTTTTCCTCCAGGAATCTGCCCTACCCCCTTTTGAAGGCATGACTGTGGGTGTGAGTTACACTATTACTTCCACCATGTTTCTGGCTTTTCTGGAGCACCCTGTCATTGCAGATAGATTTGTAAGGTTTCACATCACCATATTATGTGATACTGTACTTGCTATCTAGGATGTATCTAAGCAAGAACACCCATTTCATGGTCATCTGATGCAAGGATGGCTTGTTGGAGTTGGGAAAGATACACTTTTGGGGGGGGACTACAGTTCCCATAATTCTCTAACCAACCTGGTTATTGGTTTTCCAAACTCTAGATGGAGTTCACATCCCAAGTCCTACCTTCTTTTTCTGGTCCATTTTTGCTCCATCTCGACTTGCCCACCTTGGCATTCCTTACCTGTGTTGACTGGTGCTCTCATCATGCAAAGCTAGTGTGGTGAGTATTGGGGGAGTTGTAGTAAACAAACCTGGGAAGAGGTTGGAATACCTCACAAACAAGGTACAATGGTTAGAGCAGGTAAATATTACTGGAGACTGAACAAACAAGAAAGGATTGGTTTTTTGTTTGTTTGTTTATTTGTTTGTGGTCCTGCCCCTATTCTTCCTACGGGATTCTGGGTGGCTTTGATTTGGCACAGGATGCTGGGACCATGCAGAGCTTTGGTTGAGTCTAACTCAACCACCCTTAATCCTCTGACTAGGGAAAAACAGAAGCAACATTCTGTCTCAGCTTCTGTTCCTAATTATTTTATTTATTTATTTATTTATTTATTTATTTATTTATTTATTTATTTATTTATTTATTTATACATTTTATATGCCGCCCAGTACCCAAAGGTCTCTGGATGGCTTACAATAGAAGTGAACAATTAAAACAAAGCATTAAAATGTCAATTAAAACAATAAGTACATTTGAATGCAAAGCACTAAAATTGCCATCAGGACCCATAATCTATATTATGTCAGTTAAAAACCTTCTGAAACAGAGAGGTTTTTACCTAGCACCGAAACATCATCAGCGTTGGCGCCAGGTGGATATCAGATGGGAGGGTGTTCCATAGCCTGGGGGCAGCTGCTGAAAAGGCCCTGTTGCTACAAGCTATCCCTTTCACCTCCTTGAGGGATGGCTCTTTCAAGAGGGCCCCCTGGCTAGATCTTAATTGCCGGGTAGGTTCATATGGAAGGAGGCGGTCCTTCAGGTATCTAGGTCCTAAGCCGTTTAAGGCTTTATATGTCAAAACAAGCACTGGTAACCAATGTAGGTCATATAGAATCGGTGTGATATGGTCCCTGGCGGCCCCTCCCCTAACCAGCCGCGCTGCACGATTCTGAACCAGTTGCAATCGCTGGACCATCTTCAAAGGCTGCCCCACATGAAGCGCATTGCAGTAATCAATATGGGATGCCACTACAATGGGTAAGAGCAGAGCTTAGAGAAGTTACTTCTCTGGAGTAGAATCCCCAGAATCCTCAGTCGCATGGCCATTTGGCCAGAGGAATCTTGGAGTCCTAGTGCAAACAGTTATCCCCCCCCACACACACACACTTGAGCACTGGCATAATCCCCAAGGCTGGCATTGTTCACTGAGATGCTGAAGGATCCTTACTCGGGTTCCTAACCTACTGTTCATTCTGCCTCTGCAGCTTGTGCTCGTGAATGCCATAAAGGAATTAGGAACTGCAGTGCTTCAAAATAGCATCACAAATTGAACCTCAAATGATACAATTTGAGGTAATGAGTTCCTCAGTCACGGGAAGACTTTGCATATTATGGGGCTTGCCATAAGTCCCCCCCTAAGGACTGAACTGAACAAAGGGTTCTGCTTTTACTCCTAAATGACGGGTAATCTAACAGGAATATCTGAAATCATTTTGGCTCTTTGAAACACGTTTTTTTCCTTCTTTCTTGATCTCTTAATTTCCTTTTTTTCCCTTCCTTTCTAATAGGGAAAAGAAAAACAAAGAAAAGAGGAAGGGGGAAGCAGGCAGAAGAGTTTGAAACAATGAATATGAAAGGAAAAAAAGATATTTCCATGCAACTTGATTACATCCAAATTAGCCCACTGCTTTCTAGCTATGCTTGGGAGATCAGTTTTCAGGAATTAGTCACACCAGAGCAGGAAACCGGAAACCACCTCACCCTCAAACACCCCACAATTATTGAATCATTAAATGGGATGCTTTATATTTTGTGACTTTTAAGACAGGTTTTTTTTGTAGTGCTTTTATCTAACTTTTTTTTTAAAATAAGGTTATCAATTCTTCCTTAAGGTTTGAATAACATACTGTTTTTAGGTATTAATATTGTGCTTTTAATGAGGTAAGGAGTAAATATAAGTTGAATAATAATAATAATAATAATAATAATAATAATAATAATAATAATAATAATAATAATAATAAAATACTGTAATAAATA
The DNA here is from genome assembly GCA_023846285.1 of Phrynocephalus versicolor. Lineage (NCBI taxonomy): Eukaryota > Metazoa > Chordata > Lepidosauria > Squamata > Agamidae > Phrynocephalus > Phrynocephalus versicolor. The sequence continues at coordinate 4,980,389 of JAHTLZ010000330.1, read as the reverse complement.
ATAAACAACTATATTTCTATGCTGCCTTTCTCTCCAAAGGGACCCGGGGAGCATATTACGGGGCTTCCCATAAGCCTCCTAAGGACTGAAATAACAGAATGCTCAGCTGCATGTTGTACAGAAAGTATAAGAAGTAGTTGGGCTTTTAATGATAGTTGTTGTTGGTGCTTGGGTGGAGTTGGGGTCCATTTTGAGGTGAGAAGTTATAAGCACGGCCCTAGCCTGTATCACATATAGCAGGGTGGGGGAAAATGAAAGACATCCATGCTGCCATATGCTCAGCAGTCCTGACCCATAAATTTCTACCTTAGGAATTTCGTAGAATTATTGAGTAGGAAAAGATCCACAAGGCCATAAATTCCACCTTCTGAGGTCATTAGTTTTTTCCCTGGTATTCACCCTAAATCTGGCCTTCTGTCGCTGGAACCCATTCTATCTTATTTTTTTTCTCTACCTGATTTTTTTCTTTTTTCATTTTTGTATTGTATTGTCAATTTTAATTTTAATTTTTTTGTAAACCGCCCAGAGTTCCGTTGGAAGATGGGCAGTAGAGCTGGGCACGAAACAAACAATTTTTTGTTTCGTTTTTGTTTTTTTCATTTCGTTACGTAATGAAATGACAAACGAATTTTGTCTCTAAAATGAAATGAAACAAACAGAAACACTGGAAATTTTGTCATGCGTTTCGTTTCCGTTACTGCAATATGAGTGAATTGCTTAAAATCCTAAAAAAAAAAAAATCACAAAAAATTGAATAAATGGTAATGAAATGGTAACAAAACAAACAAAAACAAAAATGAATTTTTTGCAAAAATTCGCAAAAAACGGAAATGAACCGAAACGGACCCTCCAAACGACAAACGAAATGCCATTTTTTTTATTCGTACCCATCTCTAATGGGCGGTATAGAAATAAAATAAATAATAAATAAATAATAATATTAGATGTCCAGTACTCTGGGATAATTAGAACTAGTCCTTATTAAAGTATATGATTAGTTTACAGTAATATATGATTAATATACAACTCTGAGATTCTATGATTCTATAAATTCTATGGTATTCTGAACAAAATATTTAAAAAATAAGTTGTGTATCACCAAGTCAATTCTGACTCATGGTGACCCCTTTTGGTGTTTTCTAGGTAGACAGTATTCAGAAGTGGTCTATTGTTCTCTCTTCTGGGGGTGCCCTGGGACTAGGCATCTTGTCCAAGGCCTCATAGGCTGGCTTTTCTCCCAGGACCAGGTACCTAAAATAGTGAGCTGTTCACCCAGCTATATTAAACAACATATGCAGATTTACTGTTGGTTTGCTTCTCCATGCAGGATGGGATATTCTGATCATATGTGCTGTTGTAATTTGTTGGTGTGTTATTTTTGTATCAAGGATGGCAAAGTTAATTTGGGGATGGCTTCAGTGCTGCTTGTCCCAAGTGCCACAATGGCTCGTTATGACTCTGATTTGCACTCAGCTGTACTGCTGAATGACCGATGATGACCACTAGGGAAATTCCAGGTGCACTGGTTCGTTCTTCCTGGAGAGTGAAGATCTTGACCACATTGTCCTTTCATCTGACCTCAAAGGTTCTCCTGACATTCATAGAGTTGATGCAAACATGGTTTAAAAAAAAAAACACAGGGAGAAAAATACACCAGAACAAAACACCTGCAGTTCTTGCATTCTTCAGTGAAATGTGTATTCAGGCTGAAACTGGAGAAAAGGAAGGCATGTTTTATTCACACTGGTCGATTCAGGCTTTGTATACATCAGAATTTGTTTCAAAGGCATGAAAGGAAGAGATTTTCTTTTTAAATCTATTGGACAAGATAGCAAAAGGTCAAGGAGGCAGTGTAGAAATATTCTTGTCTCCATTTGTGAGCTGAGTTTCAAAGACACTAAGACTCATTTTAATGCTGGACTGGATGGGCTGTTGTCTGTTCCAGTGAGGCTGATCTCCTCCTCCTCCTCCTCCTCCCCCTTCTCCTCTTCCTCCTCCTCCACAGGGCTTGATACTATCTCCCATGCTGTTTAACATCTACATGGAACTGCTGGGAGAGGTCATTAGGAGGTTTGAGCAGAGGAGTCAGCAATATGTTGACAATATACTCAGCTCTACCTCTCATTTTCCACCAATTCAGATGAGGCGGTTTCTATGCTGAACTCGTGCCTGGGCCGGATAATGGACTGGATGAGGGTTATTAAATTGAAACTCAATCCAGACAAGATGGAAGGAAGGGCTGTTAGTGGGTGCTTCGCCAGACTGGTTAGAAGGCCATCTCCCTGTCCTGGATGGGGTTGCACTCCCCCTAAGGGACAGGGTCCGCAGCTTGGGGGTACTCCTGGACCCCGGTCTAACCCTGCAAGCCCAAGTGGACTCAGTGGCCAGAGGTGCCTTTCTTCAGCTGTGGAAGATATGCCAGCTAAACCCCACCACCACCTGGACAAACAGAGCTTCATGACAGTTACACATGCACTGGTAATATCCTGCATTGATTACTGCAATACACTTTATATGGGGCAGTCCTTGAAGGTTGTCAGGCAATTGCAACTGGTTCAGAATTGTGCAATACGACTGGTTAGTGGAGGGGCCACTAGGGATCACATCATGCCAATTCTGTATAAACTGCATTGGTTACCAGTTGTTGCCTGAGCCCAATTCAAAGTGCTTGTTTTGACATATAAAGCCCTAAACAGCTTAGGACCTAGATACCTGAAGGACTGCCTCCTTCCGTATGAACCTACCTGGCAATTAAGATCTAGCCAGGGGGCCCTCTTGAAAGAGCCATCCCTCAAGGAGGTGAAAGGGATGGCTTGAAGACATAGGGCCTTCTCGGCAGCTGCCCCCAGGGTATGGAATGCCCTCCCAAGTGAGATCCGCCTGGCGCCAACACTGATGACATTTCGGCGCCAGGTAAAAACCTTCCTGCTCCAGAAATTTTTTTAATTGATACAATTTAGATTGTGGGTCTTCTGATGGAAATTTTAGTGTATTATTTTAGTATATTGTATTTATTGTATTTATTTCAAGGTTTTTTTTATCATTTTACTGTAATTTTATAGGCATTTTAATGTTTTAATTATTTGAATTGCTTATTTTAATGTAATGCCGCCCAGAGACCTTTGGATAGTGGGTGGCATAAAAGCTAAATAAATAAATAAATAAATAAATACATAAATAAATAACCTGTCTGGTTGAACAGAAGGAGAAAATATATGCCATCTCAACAATGTATCTTAATCCAGAACCATCTCATGAAAATCCACAAATGTAGAGGCAATTGAAGAACCGTCTTTATCTTGCTATTTGTCTGTCAACTACCAGCCAGGTGAATGGTTACACAACAATATGCACAACCTAGAAAAGCTGGAGTGAAAAACAGAAAACTATAAATATTGGCACTGACTGCTTGCACAAGTATATTGCACAGGTACTGTGGCAGTCCTATGACTGCGGATCCCAAGAAGCATGGTGAATCTGTATATCTTCTCTAAATGTCAGGACAAGGTCCTCATAAACAGGGGGCGAAGCTACTTTTTGGGTAAAGGGGATAAAGCACTGGTTCCCAACCTTGGGTGACCCAGGTGTTCTTGAACTGCAATTCCCAGAAATCTTCACAACCAGCTGTATTGGACAGGATTTCTGAGAGTTGCAGTCCCAGAACACCTGAGTTACCCAAGGTTAGGAACCACTGGGATAGAGAAACCTGTGAGGTGAGAAGGTACCAGACAGTGTCGCTATGGGGAACCTGGTGTAGCCATCTGGGATGTCTCAGAGCTAGAGAGAGACATGAACTATTTAAGACAGCTCCTGCTGTCTTAAGAAAGCACAGAATATTATAGGAGACATTTCGCATCCTGGACATTCTCTGTTTGTACCATTGCCATCAGGCAGAAGGTATAGATCTATTAAAAGAAGGGCAGAAAGATTCAGAAACAGTTTTTACCCAATAGCAATAACTATGCTAAATTCTGTTAAAATTAAGTTGACAGGTAAATATCAGTGTTGAATGTGTAACATGTATATTGAGTTGGGGATTGTGTATGGCTGTTGTTATTTTTTAAATGGTAGTTTTTATGTACTGGGTATGACTGCTATCAGGTCAGAAAGTGTAGGGCTGTGTGTGTGTGTGTGTGTGTTTGGTTTTTATGTCAGTTTTAAGTGAGTACAAGTGAGGTTCTGTGTGTGAATGTAGGAGTATATGGATATTTATTCTTAAATGGTAGATTTTATGTCTTGGATTTTTATACTGAAGTGTGTGAATGAGCTGACTGGATGGCACTTTTTAATTTCATTGTATTTTTATACGACAATAAATTCTATTCTATTCTATTCTATTCTATTCTGTTCTGTTCTGTTCTGTTCTGTTCTATTCAGTGATTCATGCTGATTCTGCTTATAGCTGCACAATTTTTCTGTGGTTCAGTGCCCCCATCTCCAGTGGGCACTGACTTGTAGGCAGCATCCAGAGCAAGTGGGGGCAAGGAAGCTGGGGTGCTTCCTCCAAGTGGGCACCCAATGGGGACACAGGCTTTTAAGCCACAGATCAACTGTGCAGCCATCAGCTGAATCAGCACGAACCACCCAGCTGGTGGTTCGTGCCCATCTGTTCTTAGAGCACTGGACTGGAATATCTGGGGGATTGAATTTGATTCCATGACTAAGAAATCTTTTTGGACAATGGTGGTGATGGACAGATTCCTGGAGGAGAAGTCCATCACAGATTACAAACCATGATGGAGATGTGTAACCTCCAGACTTAAAACCGGGATACTTCAAGGGCCAGATGCAGGGGAGTGGTATCAGGAGACAGATATCTAGTCTCATGCGCTCCCAAACGCATCTGGTGGGGCCACTGTGAGATACAGGAATCTGGATGAGTTGGGCCTTTGGCCTGATCCAGCATGGCTCTTCTTATGTTCTTATGATGCTTTCTTCAATTTGAAGACTCAGTGGACTGAAGGAACTGTTTTAACAAATAGTTTCAGCTCGAATACTGGAGTCCTAACACCGATTTATTAGAAGCTGTGCAATATTCCACCTTCCAGGTCAACCTCCAACATCACCCTCTTCTGGATACTGCCCCTGCTGTCCTAAACCCTGAAAAGTTGGTATCCCTGTATTTCTCCAGGACTTTAGTGTGGCTTTCTTTGAAATGCTGAAAGAATGGTTGAAATCATTTTTCAAGTTGGTGTCTGTGTTGATTCCTTATCATGCAATGACCCCCCCCCCGCCTTTTATGAAAGGAAAAGCAAAAACATCTTTTGACACAAGTCATGTTTGGGTAGCTATGGAGTGATGATTTTTATGAGAAGACAAAACAATAGTCTTTCCATGCTGAAAGCCTCGTTTTGAAAAATTTATGCCTGGGGTAATCCTGGTGCACTTAGCCAACCGCTGTTACAGAACATTACATGCAAGGTTAAGCTTCAATTGAGCTCGGTTTTGTGGTAATGCTCTTCAGTCCACTGCAGAGACAAGCAGCTAGTTTAAAACAAAGCAAAATCACACCGGTCACATTGTATTAATTTTGCAACTGATTGAAACACAATAGGGAGAGCACCAAGTGGATTTTACGGAACTAACAGAACGAGCAGATGAGTTCAGAGTCCTGCATAGAGTCGATCCTGGGATCAGCAGAATCTAATAGAGCTTCAGACAACACAGGCTGGGAAGTAACATAGGAAGCCCCCGTGAAATCTTTGGCTGATGAGTTGAGGAAGAGTCTTCTATGGGACACATCTGGAAGTTGAGTCATGGCAACTGGACTTCTTTTCTTGAGAGATTGAAATGTCTTGCTGCTCATCTAAACAGCTTCATCAGTCTGAGGAAAGACAGTTGCGGGTACCCCATTTTTTATAGTTCACTTAGACCTCATATGACCCTGGTCCGAAATAGGCTCATAAGATTGACATACATGGGACTCATGCCTTATGGGTGTTGGGAAGGTTAAATGTGGGACTTTCACAGCACCTTAGGCCAGTGGTGTCCAAACTTTGGCCCTCCAGATGTTTTGGACCAAAATCCCCACAGTCCTTTGTCATTAGCAGTCTAGGCTTGGAATTCTGGGAGTTGTGGTCCAAAACACTTGGGAGGGACGAAATTTGGATACTCCCGTCTTAGGCCATTGTCCACCTAATGAACTTATTGAGACTTTTGTCCACCTAACAAGCCTATTCAGGCTATTGTCCATCTTATAAGCCTATTTGAGACCAGGGTGACATGAGTTCAAAGTGAAATATAAGTGGGGGACTCACAACTGGCTTTCCTCAGACTGACAAAGCTGTTTGGATGAGCAGTGAAACATTTCAATCTCTCAAGAAAAGATCGATTTGCCATGACTCAACATTTAGATAAACTCATCTGGATGACTGATAATCTTCACAGTCATGTGGGCTATAGAGATGGGCACGAAACGAATGATTTTCTGTTTCCGTTTCCGTTTTTCATTTTGTTACGCAACGAAATGACAAACAAATTTTGTCTCTAAAATAAAACAAAACAAACAGAAACACTGGAAATTTTGTTGTGTGTTTCGTTTCCGTTACTGCAATATGAGTGAATTGCTTAAAATGCTGAAAAAAATCACAAAAATTTGAAATTAATGCTAACGAAATGGTAACGAAACGAACAAAAACAAAAATAATTTTTTGCAAAAATTCACAAAAAATGGAAACGAACCGAAACGGACCCTACAAACGACAAACGACAAACGAAATGCCATTTTTTTTATTCGTGCCCATCTCTAGTGGGCTACATGGTCTTTCCTCTCTCTCTCTCTCTCTCTCTCTCTCTGATGAGGATGATGAGGATGCTTCCACTTCTCTGCTGCTGAGCTCTGCATCCCAAACAACAGGAGATACAGTAATTCATAGTGCCTCCCCATGATTGTATAGGGTGGAACTCATGTCGTATTCATCCATGTAATATTAAACTGTACAATGTAGATGCACCCACAATCCTTCTAGGATGTTTCTGTATTCTTAGTAAAACTTAAGTCCTATTTCTTGGTTTGCCTTCTGGTCTTGACTGGCTCCTTGGTCCTGGCTATTGGTCATTCCCAGGCTCCAGCTTCTTGGTTCAGCTGGGACTGCAGCCTACAGCTCAGCCTTGATGCTTTTTTGCCATGAAGCAGTGTTCGTTTGCTGATGAAGGAGGCGAGGATATGTTCCTTTTTCAATGGAGTTACCTTGCAGTTTCTAGCTGCAGGTCATCGGGACTGTAGCTATGTTAAACCCAGATTAACAGTGATGCTTAAAATCAGAATACATGAATGTAGCTTGAAGTCTAGAGATCAGAACCAAACAAAAACGCACGGTGTTTGCAAAAGACGTTTGTAGTCCCCTTTGTTGGAACTTTCTGCACAGCCTTTTAAGCATCGGATACAGAGAGAGACGCAGGAAAGCATGTGGTGGAATTTTTTGCTTTAAAATACTTGTTTTTTTCCAAGTGGATATTCTGTGTGATCTGAAGCCAGTATGACCTTTTAAAGAAAATTCATTTCACAGCTAAAGATAAAGCTAGATTCCCTGGACGCTGACCAGACCAGCGTTCCATTTGTTGGCTGCGGGGGTAGTTCTCAGAGTTGCAAGGGTGTTGGGTGGGAGGGAAAATGGAAAAAGCTGGATGAAAGTGCAAAAAGGTATTAAGAACCCTTTGTGGTTTTATTTAAAAAAGCTTCCACAGGCCCTTCACCAGCCCCAACTCCCCCCCCCCGCCCCCTTTAAGCCGAATGTGAAGTCTGAGTCTATTTTGGAATGGATAAAGCTAGGCACAAGCAATATCAGCCAACATGTCAGTTGCTGGTCTGTTGCTATAGTCCATATCGATTCAGGGTTTGGGCGTGATTTAGCCACAAAGGCTAGGCTGTAAATTTCCAGGGATTTCTCTAGCCCAGGAAGGAATGCAGAAAGGGGGACAAATAGGGATGGGCATTTCATTTCAGAACCAGTAGGTTACAAAAACAAACCACATGAGCCCAGGTGGTCCTCAAAACCGGCTGATACACACAGATCCAATTGCTTTACCTTTCTCTGTCTCGCGCATGGTTAAAATCCAACGAGGAAGCATGCTGTGATGTCATCTGTGCTAGATCTGTGAGCTGGCCAATCAGGAGCTGTGCAGGGACAGGCATCATCCCACCTCCCTCTCTGATTGGCCAGCAGCATGAAGCAGGAAAGATGATGTCACAGTGTGGTTCCTCATTGGATTTTAACCCTGTGTGAGACAGAGGAAGGTAAAGCAATTGGATCTGCATGTATCAGCTGGTTCTGAGGACCACCTGGGCTCACATGGTTCATAACCTACTGGCTCCAAAACAAAATGTCCATCCCTAGCAACAAATGAAGTAATGTCCATTGGATTTGACTCTTCATAATTCATGGGTATTGTGCTAGGATCCATGGTGTACAGAGTTTGTTTGTTTTTAAAATGAAATATTTCTGTAGCTTATAACAAGGGTTCTATAAGGTTAGAAAGGTTAAAATGCTGGTTCCAAGATGTAATTCCAAGTTCTGATGATCTAAAATGCTACTCAGAGGAAAAGAAGTGCCCGATATGATGTGCAAAAAGTCTCCCCTAACTGAAGGTCAACATGTTCCCTGTCCTCTAACCCAACAAACAGGAATAAAACTTCTGGATTGTTTTTCCCTGGTCACAGTAAACCTCTGTTATTAAAAGCTGGGGAACAGTTGGTGAATGCTGAAATGTGACTTATTTAAATTTCCTGGAGGATACGAAAGGAAGTTTTGGTTTAGTACCCCTGCTAAATATGGGCACGGCTCATGAATCGCTTGTCAGAATTGGTAATGAGTTTTTTAAGCACTGAAAGGTGCCAGAAGGCACTTAATTTGGGGAGAGACTCCAGAATGGCATCTTGGTGAACACCGCTCCCACAAAGCTCATTGGACTTTTAAATGCACAGTGCTATACATTCAAGCAACGCAGATTATCCAGTTGGTAGATTGCATCTGGGGGACATAGCAGCAGCAGCAGCAGCAGCAGCAGCAGCAGCAGCAGCAGCAGCAGCAGCAGCAGCAGCA
>JAHTLZ010000330.1:4945906-4969699 GCA_023846285.1 Phrynocephalus versicolor | reverse complement strand
CAATGAAATGAGCTGTTTTTTAAATGTTAAAAAACGCCCTGGACATCCATAAAAATGCAGCGATAATTATTTATACTGTCTGATAATACCTACCAGTGGGGTGGGGGGGGTCCTTAAAACGTGTATTTATGTCTTTTCTCAGATCGCTGTATTTTTTTTTCCTTTAAGGGGAGTTGGGGACATTGACCCAAAATGGCTCCCAGATGCCTAATATTGATTTCTTGGGTATTAAAACGCACTGGACATCCATTAAATGCAGCAATAATGCGAGAATTATTTGAAATTATTACCTACCAGGGGGTTGGGGTCCTTAAAACGTTTGGTTTTGTCTTCTCCCATTGCGATAAGGATGACAAAATGGATGTCGCCAGCCACTCCAGCCAGCAGCCACAACATGGAGGCAAGCCATGTGATGGGATCATGTAAATTCTTGGAAAACTTCAACCAATAGCATGCCCAGGTTGCAGACTGGGCAGGTCTGACAGCCACAGAGGGCATAAAAAGCTCTGGCAGACCCCGGAAATGCTTTAAAATCGCGCAAAAGCGGGTAGAAACGACAAACGAAAAAACGAAAAACGAAATGACAAATTTTTGAAAAATTGCATGACAAATGGAAACAACCTGAAATGGACCCATCCCGAAAAACGACAACTCGAAACATAATTTTTTCTGGTCGTGCCCATCTCTAATATGGACAAGATATGATGTTAATGCCGAGAAATCTTCCAACTGTAGACCCATTGAACAATGTAAGCTTCTCCATGTCTGTTCTAATGAAGGGCCTATTCCCATGTAAGTAAAGGATTACAGCCCAATGTAGAATTCTAGTTCAAAGATGTACAGGATGCAAGAAATAAGGATTAGATGCATGTTTGTTCTGACAGCAGAACCTTCTTCTTCTAAAGGCGGCACAAAAAGAGAGGCAGTGAAAGAGAAGAGGGAGGAGCTGAATTTTTCCAGATTAAATTGGGAATTTACCACAGCTCGGTGATTTGGGATAATTTGGTGGAATGTTCCCTTTATTTTCATTCCCCCCCCACCTCTCTCTGTGTGTAGGTTATCCTCTAAAACAGGCATGTCCAAAGTTCGGCCCTCCTGATGTTTTGGACCGCAACTCCCTGAATTCTAAGCTTAATGGCAAAGGAATCTGGGAGTTGCGGTCCAAAACATCTGGAGGGTTGAAATTTGGACATGCCTGCTAAAACTTGGAAGTAAGCAGGCATCAACCTCAGTTGCTACTGTGTGACTCTGATGGACCTCTGTGTGATTCTACACTTTAGAGAGAATGTTGTTCAGAGGTGTAATGTAGGTGGCTCACGTACACCTGCTCCTTTGGGTGACTACTAGAGATGGGCACGAAACGAACAATTTTTCGTTTCCGTTTTCATTTTTTTGTTTTGTTACGTAATGAAACGACAAACGAATTTTGTCTCTAAAATGAAACGAAACGAACAGAAACACTGGACATTTTGTCGTGCGTTTCGTTTCCGTTACTGCAATATGAGTGAATTGCTTAAAATCCTAAAAAAAATCACAAAAAATGAAATAAATGGTAACAAATGAATGAAAACAGAAACGATTTTTTTGCAAAAATTCACGAAAAATAGAAACAAACCAAAACGGACCCTCCAAACAACAAACGACAAACAAAATGCCATTTTTTTGATTCGTGCCCATCTCTAGTGACTACTCACAGGAGGAGTCAGAACAGCTGGTATTAAGTTGCCTCCGTTGCCTTGAGCATCTTGGCCAGTTAAGGTTGTGAATGATATAACAGCACTATCCAATGCATCTCTCTTGAAAATTAAATCTCACCATGCTCTAAAGCTGTTAGTTTTAGATAAGTACACAGTGTTGCCTTTTTTTTTCACACAGCCTTTGAGCTGTAAAAGCAGCCTAATTCTATTGAGACCTATCTGGATGGCAATAATCAAAGATGTGTTTCAGGTTCAAAAATTATTTGGAATCCAAAGTGAGGTGTGTGTGTGTGTGTGTGTGTGTGTGTGTGTGTGTGTGTGTGTGTGGTGGTGGTGGTGGTATTTGTCAGTTTCCAAACCAATCTGAAATGAAATCCAGAGGCACTCAGATCAAACAGGGACTCTCTGAATCATCTAATATTCTTTTAGAACTCTGGCTTTAAAAGTTGGAAATTTCTTTAAAAAAAACACTTAGCTCCCAGTAAGTCTTACTTTAAAAATGAAAATAGTATTTTAAGAGAACTAGGAAGCTCAAAGCAAAAGGAATTTGAGCACTGAGGTACTAATGAAAAGACCAAGTTCTCCCAGAAACCTCACTGACAGAGCCCTTGAGAGAGCTCAGACCAATATGGCATATCCCCTTGTCCCATAATAGGCAGCCATTGGCTGGGCGAAGAAAGGGTCTTAGTCTGTATGAGTATGAGTACCTGTATGTGTACAAATGTGCCACGGATATCTTGAGTGTCTTATGCAATCTTTGAGTGGTGTAAATCACATTGCCAGATTAGGGCGAAATAAAGAGATGACACACGTTTGGATTGGGTTAAACAAGGGGCACAATTTATTAATCACAGGAATAAACTCTTTAACTTAAACGTAACTGAACTGTTACTTTAGGAGGGTCTGTGATGTAGCACCAGATTTAGGTGAGGACTACAAATTTCTAGGTCCCTTCGTTCCAGCCAATTTCCTGCGTCCTGTTATGCTGCCGCAGGTTGGATGCCTTAAAGGTCTTTTGGGCATCCTCCCATTTGCTTAAACATTGGCAGCCCTCTCGAGTGTGTTTGGGTTGTTATTAATTTGATCTCTAACTAAATCCTACTCTAATTTATTAATTGAGGGCTGCCCATCACCTTGGAGATGCAAATTAAAGAAGGGACCTAGATGATTAACATTTTATATGCGCTACCTGCCAATTGTGATCAGGACATTTAGGACAGAAGCCCAGCGCCAACGTGTGCATGGTGGGATGGGTGAAAACTCACTGCCACTCACGGCCAATCCAAGTGACGGTCAAAAATTCCCATCCGGCCCTGAAGCGACCAGCAAAGCAGCACCAGCACACTATAACAGGTGGCGGGAGGGCAGGGGATCCGACGACTGCGGAGGCATGCGAAGGGGAGTGCGCTGAGCCCTTAAATAGGTGTGCTCCCCTTGTGCAAGCTACGCCAAATGCGCAGCCAACCAGAGGCCTCATTCGGCCAGTCGGCAAAGATGCTCCAGCCCTGCACAAGGCAGGATGGAGCGGCCATTAGCTTTGATCAGCCATAGTGTTGGGAGGGGCTTCTTTGTCTACCCGCCCGGTGGGCATCACATGTGTGCAGCCTACAGGGCTGCCGGCAGGGACCGTAGGTTAGATAAGGCTTTGCCACATGGTCAGAGGCCTCTTTTTCGATCCAGCCATCTTCCCTCCCTCCCTCCCTAATAAGAGAATGAGATTAGCTGGTTGTGTAAGGGCCGGATGTGAATTTTTGTCTTCCACTCAGATTGGACCAGAGTGGCAGTGTGTTTTAGCCCATCCCATTCACTTTAAGGCTCAGGGGAGGTTTATAACCGGTCACAATTGGTGAGTAGGGCAAGTGGTAAATTTAAGTCAGGTGAAAGTCATTGAATAATATATTGAAGGCTGATCGCCACAGAATCGATGCTTTTGAGCTGTGGTGCTGAAGGAGAGTCTTGAGAGTCCCCTGGACTGCAAAGAGATCAAACCTATCCATCCTGAAAGAAATCAACCCAGAATGTTCACTGGAAGGACAGATCTTAAAGCTGAGGCTCCAGTACTTTGGCTACCTCATGAGGAGAGAAGAATCCTTGGAAAAGTCCCTGATGTTGGGAAAGAATGAAGGCAAAAGGAAAAGAGGACAGCAGAGAATGAGATGGCTGGACAGTGTCATTGATGCAACCAATATGGATTTGACCAAACTCTGGGAGGCAGTGGAAGATAGGAAAGCCTGGCGAGCTCTGGTCCATGGGGTCACGAAGAGTCGGACACGAATGAACGACTGAACAACAACAATATTGAGCCAGTAGCCCTCAATATGAATTAGGAAATCGATTAGTAAATTAGGAACATTAGGTGTTAGGTATAAATAGGTTCAAAGATTAGGAATGAGGGCTGCCCAGACTACAGTTTTTGAGAGGGTGCTGAACATGTGGGCAGCACCCTTCTAACAATATTAAGAATCATTAACTGACCTGCTTGCACGACATTCAGGCCCCCATGTTTAAGGGATGTTTAACAGTTGAATTGAGTGAATTCATATCAATAAATTGTGGCGCAATTTTAATCCCACAAACATGTTTTGCCTCTTTATTTCTAGCCTGGGTGGGCAAAGCTGTTTGCATGACTTTCAGTATAAATAGGGTGGGTGGGCATTGGAGATTTTGCTTCTTATTTTAGGGAGCTGGAGATCTCATTTTACCGTAGAATCCGACTGACTGAGTACCTGTAAGTGTGCAAATGTGCCACGGATATCTTGTGCGCCTTGTGCAAGCTGTGAGTGTTGTAGATCACATTAGCATTAGGAATGACACCTAAGTTGCCTAAAAGTCCATTGCAGGTGACAATCCATGATGTGGATACATGTTATTTCCAGGCTTAAAAGGATGGTACCTCAAAATGCCAAATGAAGGGGAATGGTATCAGGAGACAGGTATCTCGTTGTCTCCTGTGCTACCAGAGGCATCTGGTGGAGCCACTTTGAGATATAGGACGCTGGGCTAGATCAGCCCTTGGCCTCATCCAGCAGGGCTCTATTTATGTTCTTACATCTCACCCCTCTTTTGTATGCTACTTTAAAAAAAAAAAGCTTCTGGCTTTTATTTTTGCAATACAGTAACACACACACACACACGCCATTTTGCGGTTCATGTACTGCAGTCTGCAATATCATGGACCGCAGTACATGCTGGGGCTGCAGCTGGGTAGTGCTGGGGTAGGGGAGAAAACACTTTATTTCCCCACCCCAGCCCCAAGGAGCTGGAGCCCAGGGTATGGGAAAGGGGGGAAAAAGGGTTAAAGAGCCTGGGTTTTAAAAACCTTTTTTCCCCTTCCCCAAGATAGACCCGACCCCCCCTCCATTGTGCGCCGGGGCTGCTCCAAGAAACCCTGGCGCAGCCCCGGTGAGTGGCAGTTGCAGCCACAACCCCCCTCCATCGCTCACCCAGGCTGCTCCAAGAAGCCTTGGAGCAGCCCCAGCGAGCGGTGGTGGCGGCCACCATCCCCCTCTGTCACTCGCCGGGGCTGCTGCAAGAATTCGGGGCAAGTCTGCCTCCATGACTGGAAGGGATTTTAAAAGGGACACACTGCTTCCCCCTCCCCCTCCCCCCACAGGGGCTCCGGAGAAGCCTCGGGGCCCCTTTTACCATCCCTTCCAGTCCCAGGCCATCTCCATTGAAATGCATTGGCTCAATGCATTTTGATGGAGACATTTTTCCTAGGGGGGAAAAGTTTCCCATTGACATGCATTGAGCCAATGCATTTCCATGGTGATTGCAGGGGAGTGCCGATTGGCACTGGCTAGGGGAGGAATGGCCCTGCAGCAAGCTCAGTGGATCAGATCATCCACCACCCTTGCACAGCTGCTGGAAGGCTTTTTAAAAAGTCTCCCAGCAGCCTGGAAGCAGGGGTGGTGTGACCCCCCCATCCACATATCATGGATTTTCAGTCATTGTGGATCGGGTGGGTCCCTAACCCATGCAATAGGTGGGGGGGTTACTGTATTTTGGCTCCCCCCCCCATTGTGGTTGCCCTCCTCTCAGACGGGGCAAGTAGCATCCAAGATGCACAAGGGAGTGATCAGATACACTCCTTATTAAAAGGAACAACACTTTGGTTGAGTAAATTGTGCAGTACTTCCTGGGAAAGGAAGGGAGAGCGCTTTGGATTCACACGGTTGAATTTGACCAATACCGGTAGTCGGTGGCCTCCACAGCGCCTGCATTTTTGTGATCTTCACAATATAGGCAACATGGTGAACATTCAACTGGAGCTTCAGATACTCTCAGAGTCGTACATGTTTCCCTTAGGGGTCGAAATGAGGTTTCAATAGCTTTGTTTAGAAGTCTTTTAACAGCAAAGTATCCGCTCAGCTCAGAATTGTACTGTCATGCAAAATTAGCTACTTAAAAAACCAAATTTTCACCTGAAGGCAATATTTCTCTTTGCTATTTATTCTCTTAAAATGAACAATCTTTTGCAATTACCTTGAGAGTTAAAAACAGTCTTTGTCAAAACCAGGAGGAATTGCCCTTCCAGAGCTGCTATTAATGTAATCTGCTGCTGTTTACTACTTAAAACAACTTACAATTACTGTACATTTTTATAGCATAAGCTTTAAAACATGTCTTGAGGTGAAATGGGTACTTTATGGGATTCTACGGTGGAGCTGCGGTATGGAATCGTTTGTCAGTGTTGCAGTCCCAAGAGGAAATATTCCAGGAAAAGAGAGAGAGAGAGAGAGAGAGAGAGAGAGAGAGAGAGAGAGAGAGGATGAGAGAATGAGAGAATGAGAGAATGAGAGAATGAGAGAGAGAAATTATGTAGCTGGCAGGCAGCTTTTGGAAGCTATCTGCAACAACAGGTCCTGAGTAGGGATGGGCACCTGATGAAAAATGACATGCTCTTTTGTCATTTTGTAAGGTTACAAAATGAAATGAAGCAAAATATCTTGTGGTTCGGTTCCATTTAATCATTTTGCCTTCTAAGAAGATTCCATGTTTGATTTGATCTGGATCCCATTTATGTGTCTTTGCAGCACTTTGTGGTAGCCATACAACTTTCCTCCAACGTGACATTTTGAAGCAGTTGCTTTTGTTTCATAGAATCATACAAGAGTGATGTTGGAAGGGGCCGACCAGGATGTCAAGCCCAAACCGCTGTTCGATGCAGGAATATGAATCAAACAATATCTGTCAGGTGGTTGACCAGATTTCCCTCGAATGCCTCCAGTGTTGGTGTGCTTTCCTGTCCTGTCAGTGGTTTTCATTGTTTTTTGAATTTTTAATTTACATAACAAACACACACAAGAAAAATCTATGCACATTCAAGCACACACTACAATACCCTCCTTAAATTAGCTATTTTTGTAGAATATCACTTTCCCTCTGCCCTGTGCCACCCTCCCCCAAGCTTTCTTCATAATTTATCTTTCACACTTGTACATACATAGTAATAATCTTGATACGGATGATCTTGGCCTTAGTCTCTAGTGACACATCCTTACTCTTAAAGGTCATTCTATTTTTTGCTTCCTCCATTCTAAATTACAGCTGTCTGGCGATTTCTGGGCTGTCATTTCCATTTTGATTGAGGGTTGAACTGTGGCATAGACAAAACATTTTTCAATGCCTTCATTGCTAACATTACAGTTAAGACATTGCTTGTGCCATGGTCTGTAGAACATGGAATTATCATTAACAACCAACCCAGCAAAAAAGATCATCATCTCAGATGGAAGTTACATGGACTGATGCAGAGGTTCCAATCTATATGGAAATAGAGAAAAGACAAACGTCCATTGTCTTAAGACAGTTCATGAGTAGAGATGGGCATGAATCAACAAGCAAAATGCAATATTCAGTAGAGATCATCAATTCGTCAAAAGTTCTTTGCTTTGTATTTGTTAGGGCCCAAAGTAGAATTGTTCTCAGAGAAGTAACTTAAGAAAGGAAACTGGTATTTCAGCTAAGAATTAAAGTTCTGAAATTGAGAAATTGCATTTTATCCAGTAATGTACAAGATCACTTAAAAAAAAGTTTGTTGAACATTCCTGTTTCTGTCTGTGAAGATTCCCAGTCATCCAGGTGAGTTTATCTGGAAGTCAAGTTATGGCAACTGGACTTCTTTTTCTGGAGAGATAGAAATGTTTCGCTGCTCATCCAAGCAGCTCTGTTGGTCCGTGGAAAGCTAGTTGTGAGTCCTCCATCTTATAGTCCGCTTGACCTTTTGTCACCCTAGGTCTGAAATTGGCTTGTTAGGTAGACAACAGTATCAATAGCCTTAAGATGAACAATGGCCTAAGGTGCAGAACCCCATAAAGTATGGGTCATTAGCTATGGTCTTGGTGGTGAAGGCTTTGTGGTTTGTCCACTAGGTATTGTTGAAATCACAGCCTGATAAGTGGCAGATAGACTGTGCTTGAGCCTCCCATCTCTGTTGAGAGAGGGTTTTTCAATGCTCTTATAAATGGCCTCCCTTCTCTGTCTAGTCTGTGTACATCCTCATCTTTGAATGAGTGCCCTTTGTTCTCCAAGTGGAGCTGTACTGCTGATTCTGATCCTGAGCTGTTACCCTTCCTATGTTGGGCCATACTTTTGCTTAATGGCTGTTTAGTTTCTCCAGTGTAGAGGTCTGCACGCTCCTCACTGCATTGGAATGCATGTCATATACTAGGTTGCTCCTTTTTTGTTTTGGTATTGGGTCCTTTGGGTAGACTAGTCTCTGCTTTAGTGTGTTTGTGGGATTGAAATAAACAGGAATGTGGTGTTTGCCAAAAATCCTTTTAAGCTTTTCAAACACTCCAGCTAAGTAGGGGATTACCAGGTTCTTCCGTTGGGTCTGGGTCTCAGGCTGATCCCTCAACAGAGGTGGGCCCTCAGGCACAGTCTATCTGCTACTTATCAGGCTGTGCTTTCAACAATACCCAGACAAATAAAAAAACTTCACCACCAAGGCCATAGCTAAAGAAAAGACCCATACTTTATGGGTTTCAGCACCTTAGGCCATTGTTCACCTTAAGGCTATTGATACTGTTATCTAAATTTGCAGATGATACCAAATTGAGAGGGGTTGCTAATTCCTTAGAGGATAGGATGAAAATTCAAAAAGACCTTGACAGATTAGAGTGCTGGGCCAAAGCCAACGGAATGGATTTCAACAGAGGGAAATGTAGGGTGCTACATCTAGGTAAAAAAATGAATTGCACAGATATAGGATGAGAGATACTTGGCTGGAGAATAGTACCTGTGAAAGGGATTTGGGAGTCTTAGTGGACCACAAATTAAACATGAGTCAGCAGTGTGATGCGGCAGCCAGGAAAGCCAATACAATTCTTGGCTGCATAAACAGAACCATAGTGTGTAGATCAAGGGAAGTGATAGTACCACTCTATTCTGCTCTGGTCAGACTCCACCTGGAGTACTGTGTCCAGTTCTGTGCACCTCAATTTAAAAAGGATGTTGACAACCTTGAGCGGGTGCAGAGGAGGGTGACCAGGATGGTTGAGGGTCTGGAGAAATTTTCTTATGAGGAACGGCTTAGGGAACTGGGAATGTTTAGCCTTTCAAAAAGAAGGCTGAGGGGGGATATGATAGCTATGTTTAAATATTTGAAAGGGTGTCATATTGAAGAGGGAGCAGGTTTGTTTTCCATGGCTTCAGAGACTAGGACTCGGGGCAATGGTTTCAAACTACAGGAAAAGAAATTCCATTTGAACATTAGGAAGAACTTCATGACAGTTATAGCTGTTCGGCAGTGGAATATGCTGCCACAAAGGGTGGTTGAGTCTCCTTCTTTGGAGGTTTTTAAGCAGAGGCTGGATGGCCATCTGTCGGAAATATTGTGATGGGGTTCCTGCATGGCAGGGGGTTGGACTAGATGGCCCTTGAGGTCTCTTCCAACTCTATGATTCTATGATTCTATGAAAGAGATTGAACCCTATTCAGGCCATTGTTCAGCTTATGAGCCTATTTCCTACCAGGGTAACAAGAGGTCAATTCGACTATAAGATGGAGGACTCGCAACTAGCTTTCTTCAGACTGATGAAGCTATTTAGATGAGCAGCGAAATGTTTCTATCACTCAAGAAAAAGAAGTCCAGTTGCCATCACTCAACTTCCAGATAACTTTCCTGTTTTTAACTTTCCTGTTTCCCATTGTGTAAAACTGAATCAGACCAGTGCTCTTAAAGACAAGTGTAACTCCTGGAAAATGGTGCTGATTAATATGACTGAATTTCTCTCAGAACGCACAGAGAGCCATCACTGAGTGGAATTGCCACATTTCATTGAAGCACTTAATGGCATTTATTCTGCTTTTCTTTTTGCTGGCTTTAGGTGGAGACATTTGTCTGCAGTATTTCGATTTTGGTTTCAAGTTACCACCGCTCAGTAGAATAGCAGCATTCTGTGCAGGAGTGAGAGAGAAAAGCAGAGGACGTTTGAAATTCCTTTTCGTTTCTTAGTGAAGTGCAGCTCCCATGAACAATTGAAGAACGGCAGGTAGTGTGGGTCTGAGGCAAAAGTGTCCTGGCTCCAGGGGGGCTGGGACAGGCAGACGGTTGTTGTGTTAGCAGAACTGCCTTTGGAGAGGCTCAGCTCTTTTGTGCTGGTGGATCTCTGCGACCTGCCAGTAAAAGAACCAAAATACACAAAGGGGAGCCTCAGGTTTCAGAGGTAGCTGGGTTATTCAAACATCCTCTAGACAAGGGAGACAGCCACCGTAGCAGCATGCCGTTGGGACAAAGTCAGGGCAATCCTAAATAATTTCCACCTCCCAGTTTGGGCAGAATTTTTGATCCAGTCGAACTTAAGCTTCTGTTTGCTCTACTCTGCTAACCCTCCACCATCTTGGCCAGTTAGGACTATCACTATTGTGAACCCATTACATTGACGACTTTCCAAGCTCTTCTTTCTGCCGATGAAAGGCAATGGCGGCTTCTGCCTGAGATAGAGCTGAGGGAGGGAATTTCACCAGTCTTCTCTCCCACCTACAACCATCATTCATCATCATCATTGGCATCCTTCAGTCTTGAAAGACTATGGTATCATGCCTGGAGTAGAGATCCTAAAAACAACACCTAGTGTGACTAAATAGACCAATTCGGGAATGGCAGTCTCTACCGCACTGGGGACAGATGTATACTGTTTCTTGCTCAGTCCTCAAGTTTCGTTCTTTCCGTGCCTGCCTCTTTTCCTCTGCCTGTTGGACAGATGCCTCTGCAAATTTATGTAGACCATGCTGTATCTCTTGCCTCCAGACAATGTGATCGGAGGTCAGGGTTCCCCAACTGTTGAGGTCCATTCCCAAGGCCTTCAGGTCCCTCTTACAGGTATCCTTATACCGCAGCTGTGGTCTCCCTCTGGGGCGCTTTCCCTGCATTAGTTCTCCATATAGAAGATCTTTTGGGATCTGACCGTCATCCATTCTCACAACATGTCCAAGCCAGCGTAGGCGTCGCTGTTTCAATAAAGCGTACATGCTAGGGATTCCAGCAACCACACTTGCTCCTAAATAGAAGATTTAGCAAGGGGAATGTAAAAGGAGGTGAATGAATGGGAAAGGATCCTGTTCTCTCTTCCACTGGCAGGAGTGTCCCCGGAGTGAATCTCAAATGCAACTAAGCTTTACATTACACAGGAAATGGTGACTGCAGAGAACAGCTACCTATCTGTCTGCTCCTCAATTTATTTATTTATTTCATTATTAATTTATTGGATTTTTATACCACCCATCTGGCAGCAGGGTCACTTTGGGTGGTTACAATATCTCCGGTGTCCTCCATGATATCTGGGACAACTACCCATGTTCTGATGGAATTCTAGCCCTGGTCCGTTTTTCGAACACTATGTATACTTGTCATAGATTGAGGAAAACACTCTAGTCCCAACTTGTGGGGTTTTTTTTCCAGTTTTGTCACTCTGACACACAGGAAGGGCAGAGATACTGAAGAAAAGAACCATTCCTATATGTAGGGGTTCTCCATAAGAGTCAGGGTGCTCATTCTCTAAAATGCCAACTTCCATAGAAATCCTGGGAAATCCAAAGTATCAGGAGAAACAAAGGCTTGGGAACCCTTGCTGTGGGACAGGGATGGGCTGAAGGCCGATCTTCAAATGTTTTGGATTTCAGACCCTTCACCCGCCTTTGTTTTGTGAGCTGGCAGAATCTGGTGAGATCTGGAGTCTACAGCCTCACATCTGCTTCCTGCCTACTTTACTCTAGGGAAGAAGACAGGAGAACTTTGATCCACTAGACTACATGTGGTGCTCCAGTGGTATCAGTTTGGATGCCCAGGTCATGCTCATGTGCCCATCCTGCTCAGGGTTATTGACCTTGATTCCTGCCTATTAGAGATGGGCACGACTCAGCGAAATTTTCGTTTTCATTTTCATTTTTTCATTTCGTTTCGCAACAAAAACAAAAACGAAAAAATTTTCAGAAGCAAAACGATAACGGAAACGAAACAAAAAATTTTGCCGTTTTTTTCGTTTTCATTATGGCGGACACGTTGCATTGAAAAGAATGCTAACGAAATGAAAAAATTTCATTTTTGTTTTGTTTTTTGTTTTGTTTCGCAATGAAAATGAAAAAATGTGCAAAAAAACCCCGAAAAATGAAAACGAACCGAAACGGACCCCTAAACGACAAACGAAAAATGAAAAATTATTTTTTTGAGTCGTGCCCATCTCTACTGCCTATTCCAGCTGCAACACTGATGGAAAGAACATTGCACAGGATGAGGAAGGAGAATGTCTAGATGGATCCAAATGTTTCACTTTCCTTTCCTTTGCTCATTGCAGATCCAATATGCATGACATTCCTCTACCTGCCTTTGGCTCTTTCTGGCTCAGCCCACTGCTGGAGTACACCATCTTGACAGACATCAAGCAAGGAGTGTGGACTTTATCAGGACAACTCTTTTCCACACTGAGAATGACCTCCTGGAGTTCGGGCATTAAGGGACTAGATCTTGAGGGGAAAACCTCATACAAAACAAAGGAAAAAAAATGCAGGCAATGCACACACAATGTGAGCATGTTCTCTTAAGAGGCAAGATATTGGAACAACAATGGAATTTTGTTATCCTGTTCCAGTAATCGGGATAAATCTTTGACCTCATACCTATAGGGAATACATGTTCAAGTAGGAACAAATAGGAATGACAAAAATTGGAAACATGACTTTCTTGCATAGAGTGCCTTGCATCTATTTATTGTTATTTATTTATTTTATTTATTCATTCATTTTTAGACTGTCCGCCTTTCCAAAAGAACACTGGGCGGTGAACAAAGAGGGCAAGACAAACCCAAAAGGAACAATACATAAATCAAAACGAAAATAAGAAAAAGATATATAAGAGAATAAAATATAGTATATAGATAGACTATGGGAATTTTAGCTTCACCCAGGAAGATTTCCAGGGTCATAAAATTCTTTAGCAATTCAGGACAAGGCAAGGGTACAGCAATCTGAATTGTGTGACTGCATTTAGACTCAGTCGATTTCTTTTATGATGGCTTGGTCAAAACTACCATGGGAGTCCTTAAATAAAATCTGGGCCAGGTTCTAAGAAGGGGGTCAGAAAACATCTGGCATGCTTAAAAAGTAACAAAAATACGGCATAATGAGCCACCTGATTCATAGACATCTACCTGGCTTCACTTAGCTGAACAACTGTTTGGGAGCATACTGGCTTGCTTGAGGGTTAACCTGGCTAGAAATGGAAGTCACTCATAAGAATCTTCCTGTGCAGGAGAGAGAGATCATTGGAGAAGCAGTGTTTTGAGAGCATTTCACTGTGGAGCACAGAGGACCTTACGGGATGTGCTTCCATGCCGTTCTGCCTCTCCTTCTGTTGCGGGGAGAGTTCCAGTGCTAAATTGAGTGTGTCGCTGTTGCCATGGCAACCAATCAAAATTCATGAAAGGACCAATTTGACTGACTCTGGCCAGGGACATTTTGGTTTCACCGGAGAGCACGATGGCAAGATGTATTACTTTCATCTATTTTTTTGCGGGGGGGGGGAGGGAGAGGGAAACGTGCAGGGAGAGGGATTAAATAGTTGCAACCAATTTGTATCCTAACAGGAAAATGAGATTGGTTAATTGACGGTATGCAGTGCACTGACCCTGATGGTGAAAGAAAGTCTATGAAAGAAAATCAGAACAGGGAAGAAGGAGAATGTTTATTTACCTTAAAACCCCTTTTTGCAGTGTTTAGCTCAAAATAAATGTGTCTGTAATTAAAAAAAAACTGACAGGAGGTTTGCTTTCTTGTGGTCTCACTGAATTTTACCATGTTGTAAGATTGTGTTTCTTTCTTTCTTTCTTTCTTTCTTTCTTTCTTTCTTTTCCTCCATCCCCCCTTCTTCCCTTCCTTCCCTCCTTCTTGCAAACCTATAAATTGTGTCCTTGGAAAATGCAATAAGAATGGCCTTGCTGCATGAACTAGTAAATGAAGTAGTATTGGATGAGTTTTTAACTTCTCTGTGATCACTCAGCTGATCTTTTGAGCTTTTTCTGGGTGCTCATGCCTAGTTTCACAGAAGGCAAAAGATACTAGTTTTGTGCAAAGCCATTTTTGAAAAAATAAAAATAAAAAATAAAAATAAAGCCACAGTGGAAACAAGAGCAGAAGCATGAACAGAAGCAGCAACAGCAATCCATTCTGGGGACCTTTGGTAAATGTTCGCCGTTCCTCAAATAGGCTGTCTCACTGTATTGAGATGGTTTACCCTGACTAAAAAATCACAGGGATGATGAGATTATTTTTTACACTTTTACTCTGGTGTCACGGATTTCAACCATTCAGTCTTGGGAAGCTGCTGAGTTTTCACAGTTTCTAGTGTAGAAGTATGGAGGTGTGAAAGTCATGGTGAGGATGATGATTACCTGCTTACGTATTGCTCCAAGATTTGTTGCCCAGCTTAGAATACAAAATAGTTTCTATACTTACACAGTTTTCAGGGAGGTAGCTTGTGCTACTCCATTTCCACAACAACAAAAACAAAACAAAACCAAAGCAAAATATTGTGGCAGCTTTGAGATGAATACATTTATTTTTCTGTGAGTTCATATGCACTGCTGTCCATGTATTTTCAGAAGCTCAGAAGCGATCCATGATGGCTTACATTGAAATAATTTTTCCACTTTCCTTTTATATTTATTTACTATTTAATTATTTTATTTATACAGCTTATATTCTGCCCACTACCCAAAGGTCTCTGGGTGGCTTACAATAAAAGAATTAAAACAGTGAAAACATCAAAAAGATCAATAAATAACTAAAACAATAAAAACATTACACTAAAAATTGCCATCAGGACCCACAATCTATATTATGTTAATTAAAAACTTCTGGAACAGGAAGGTTTTTACCTGGTGCTGAAATGTCATTAAAGTTGGCACCAGGCGGATCTCACTTGGGAGGGCATTCCATAGCCTGGGGGCAGCTGTCGAGAAGGCACTTTTGAAAGAGCCATCACCTCTTTGAGGGATGGCTCTGTCTAAAGGGCCCCTTGGCTCGATCTTAATTGCCAGGTAGGTTCATATGAAAGGAAGCAGTCCTTCAGGTATCTTGTTAAGACATGTCCAGAAATGCTTTTCAGTTTACTTCGTTTGTTGTCCATATCCAGCACTAAAGTAGGGTATTTGTACACGACCCCTAAACTCCGTCGCAAATGGCTCCCAGCTCCGGAGCTTAAAATTGTTTCCCCACCAGCTCTGGAGTTTACAGATAATTAAGTGCGACCGCACCCACCTAAGCACGTCCCAGCGCACTTTTCAGGTACCTGCTCTCCGGAGGTGAAAATTCCTGATGCGGATATAACGTAGTGACTGCCGGGCTCTCCTTGCTTCTGTTTGTTCTTTTTTTGCCCCCCCAGCCCCTTTAAGAGATCTGAATGCAGTGACGGGATGGCAGAACGGAGGTGAGCGGCATTCTTTTCTTCCTTTTTCTCTCCCTCCCCTCATGCAGGCAGCAACCAGGAGTGCGGAGGGGGTGGGAACGCAGGAACAGCGACAAACCCCTAAGATCTCTGGTCCGAATTTAAGTGGCCAGCGGATCTTAGGGGTCGTGTGAAAAGGCTCGTAGTTAACTAGCATACTCCTTCCCAAATTTTAATTATTTTCCAGTGGCCAGTTAATTAGTGCGATAACCATCTCTTTTTCCATAAGAAAGCTGTGAATTTGTTCCGAAAACTAGGGCTAACATCAGTCTGACAGGTTTCAGCAAACAACATATCATTCTCTTCCTCCTGGAGTGTAGGGGAAGAGAACATTTTCCCAGGAGTCTAAACTTTTGTTGCCACCACCACCACCATCCTCCTCCTTTCCCTTCCTATGGATTAAGTTCAGTGCCCTATCAAGGAGACAACGTGGGGAGTCGAGTTCCCAACCTTTGGCTCCCCCGCTAGATGCCTAAACCACTTTCATTCTTCTTTCTTACTTTCTTTTGCAGATGCCTGCTGATCCCAAAAGAAAACGCACATCCTGCTGTTCAAGTGAAGTTGTGCAGGCACCATTCCTGGTGGCATATGGAAATTGGCTATTTCTGCTTCAGCAGAAAAGAGCATGCCGAGTTCAACTCAATCTCAACCTCCCTTTTAGAGGAAACAAAATCAGTTTGTATACATCTTGGTTAGATACAATGCAACAAAAACAACAAGAAACCCGTACCCATTCTACATGGCTTTGTTCTTTCATTTTATATTCTGTGATCCTATGTTTCCATGCCTATACCTCCTCTGGAAAGGCAAAAAACTAGGGCCGTGGGAAAAGAGAAAAGATAGGTGACAAAGAAATATCAGGAAGGGAACGATGTCTCAAGGGCCCTGAAACATGGGTGTGCAAAACTATATATCATTAAGTTCCCAGGAGGTAGTACCTAGGAACTGGAAACCAACAAGGCCTGAATTTACACCCCAAGTGATATGAAAGTTTTATTTTTTCCAACAAACCCCTTGAGGCTTTGTGATCAGACCACAGGGGCATGGCCAGAGGGGTATGCAATGGAGTGGCCTCCAGCCAGTGTTATTTTAACAACTCTTCACCTGGAGTAGTTAAAGGGCAAGGTCTTTATTTTTTAGATTATAAGGGACATACAAGATGTAAGTCACAGGTGATCAATGTGTTGGAAGGGCAATCAACTTGGCTTTCTAGCAATGAAGTCTGGTCACTCTGTTTTTTTTTTAAATAGGGGAGCGAATCCACTCTAGAGTTTAGTCTGCACTTTCCAGGAGCTTTTCCAACCTGTCAAACAGGTTCAGCACCCTGGAGAGTGCTGATAAATTCTGGATCAAAATCTGGAGCCAGACCACCCATGAGGTTTTGTCAGCTTCCATGGCCTCCAAGGTGAATTTGGCAGGAAAGGGGGCCAAACCAAATGTTTCTCTCTGTTTTGCACCCAAAACTTCAGTGGTTCCAATTTTCAAAATGCCTTTTCACTGTCAAGATGGCATATGGGTTGAAGCCTAGAGAAAAGCCAACAGGGAATTGAAAAATGCTGAGCAAAAAGGGGTGAATTATTTCTTTTCATACCAGAACATTTATGTATGATTATACAGAAACAGCTGATAGAAACTGATATGTAATGAATCTAAAGTGTGACCTACAAGGCATGTTGGAAGGCCTACTGAAGGTGTTGAGTTATTCACCAGTAGTCTTGCTCTTCATCTGTGCCAGGGCACTGTCCTGGAAAGAACACCCAGGGCACCTTGGCAACAAAATTGGGAGTTGAAATTGTCACCTTGGATTCTTGGCAACTAGGAAGAGAGAGGGACATTTGCAGATGACCTGGGCCACAACCTCCCTTGAATATCCCAACTGCTAGGTTGGCAGGAGCTGGGCCGAATAACGGGAGCTTACTGTGCTGAGTGGCACCTGAGCAGTCAAACCGCCAAGCTGCTGACTTTGCAGTTGACAGTTTCAGTGCTCTAGCCCACTGAGCCCCCACTTTCCCACAAGGTAAACAATGTTCCATGCGCAGAAATGCATTTAGCCACACTGGCCACATGGCCACAGACCTGTACAACACTGGCTCTTTGGCTTAGAAATAGAGATGAGCACCGCCCCTAAAGTCGGACACAACTAGCATGCATGTGCAGGGGGAACATTTACTTTTACATAATCATTATCCCTTTCTTGATCTTGCCAGCTTCAGCTTTGAATTCTATTTTAAAAATATGTCATGGGATCCAGTCTCATTATTTGTGCCCTTGTTCTCAAGCGGAAAAGCTAATTTCCTTCTGTTGTTTTCTTCCATTAAAAATGGGGTGTCAAATTGAGTCCAAACAGACTTTACAATGGGGGGGGGGAAATAAGATGGATTGTGGATACGGTTCCTTTCTCCAGTCCTCCTGTTTTCCTCTCCTGACTCTGGAAAATGTCTCTCACCTCCCCCAAAATTTCTTGCAATAAGATTGGAGGCACCAAAACTCACTTATTTAGTATTAAAAGATTTGGACTACATAAGGTAATGTACATGTATTACAGCTTTTAAAAAAAAACACCAGAGTGTTCTCCTCCCTCCTTCCTGCCTCCGAAACCTCTAATGAAATGAGAGCTGGAGGCTTTTTGTAAATCTGACATTTAATGAACCTTTGTTTAAAAATCAGAGGGGATTGTTAGTCAAATATACAGTGCCCCTGTAATGTGCCGCTGTGCAGTGCAGTTCTTTTCGTAAGCACCAGTGGAATGCTTCTGATCCCCTAGAGCTTTTCTGATCAGGACTGATTATAAAGCAGCTTCTGGATGACTTTTAGGCCTCACATCAGAATGCCAAAAGGAAGCCAGAGAGAAACGGATGCATAAATTACAGCCGGCGTCTCCACTGGCTGCTTGCGTGGGTCAAGCAGGAAGCAAGGGCGAGGCGCAATTAAATCAGAGGGCAATTAGACACTCTGGTTGCTTCTCCAGGGAAAATGGAAAACCATGATTTATGTAGTATTGTCAGTGTGGCTGTCAGTTATTGGAGAAACATGATCAAAAGAGACAGGCCCCCTACTTCAGCCTTTGGGTGGGTTTTAACTAGCAGAGGTTTGGCATGGAATTATTTTTTTTAGATTACAGCTTTGCTGGGTGGGAGTAGAGATGGGCACAACTCAGCGAAATTTTCATTTTCGTTTTTGTTTTTTATTTCATTTCGCAACAAAAACGAAAACAAAAATTTTTTCAGAAGCAAAACAACGGAAATGAAACGAAAAATTTTGCCGTGTTTTTCGTTTTTGTTACGGCAGACACATTGCATTGAAAAGAATGCTAACGAAATGAATTTTTTTGTTTTCGTTCTTGTTTTTTCATTTCGTTTCGTAACGAAAACGAAAACGAAAAATGTGCAAAAAACCCCCAAAAAATGAAAATGAACCGAAACGGACCCCTAAATGAAAAACAAAAAACGAAAAATTATTTTTTTGAGTCCTGCCCATCTCTAGGTGGGAGGATTCTGGAGCACTATTGGGTTCAGCTCCCTTACAGTTGTGTTAGTTTCTGTACTAACTTCAAGGTGATAACTATGGCATGCATAAGCCCTGAGAAGTTTGGGACTTTGATACCTGGCAGAATCCCTCCTTCCACCAAGAACCCTCCCTCCCTCCCCCGTACCATACAATCTTTCCATGCTGGATGGTAGAGAAGATTAACCCTGAGGGAGGCCCAGAAAGAGAAAAACAAAATTCAAGCCTTCTTGGCCGTTGGGAATGGTCTCCAGCCTGAAATCTGCCTGGCCCCTACACTGGGAATCTTTAAATCAGGCATGTCCAAACTTTGGCCCTCTGGATGTTTTGGACTACAGCTCCCACTGCCCCTTGCCATTGGAGATACAGGCTTAGAATTCTGGGAGTTATGGTCCAAAACATCAGCAGGGCCGAAGTTTGGACCTGCCTGCTTTAAATGGTCATGGAAAGCTTGGCTCTTTAACAAGCCCTTTCCAGAACATATAACATCTTAATCCAGTGCTTATTTCATTGTTATACTTCCAGTTCATTATTTTTTGTTAATTTCGCATTATATCCTTTATGTGTTTGATTTTATTTTTGATTTTATTGTCTGCTGTTTCAGTGGATTTTTAAAATTTGTTTTTGATTGTTATTTCTAATATTTGTTGTGAACAGCCCAGAGTGGTCTTAGTAGTCAGATGGGCAGTATTAAAATCAAATCACGTCAAATCCAAGGAAGGAAGGAAGGAAGGAAGGAAGGAAGGAAGGAAGGAACGAAGGAACGAACAAATGAATGACAAGAACCATTGGGTGGAAACTCATCAGAGGGAGAGCCAACCTGGAAACAAGGAGAAATATCCTGACAGTGAGAGCCATTAAACAGTGGAACAGCTTGCCTCTCAGTGTTGTGGGTGCCCCATTGTTGGAGGTTTTTAAGAAAAGTTA
The DNA here is from genome assembly GCA_023846285.1 of Phrynocephalus versicolor. NCBI lineage: Eukaryota > Metazoa > Chordata > Lepidosauria > Squamata > Agamidae > Phrynocephalus > Phrynocephalus versicolor. Next base: position 4,949,626 of record JAHTLZ010000330.1, on the reverse strand, counting down.
GGACAGCCATCTGTCCAGAATGGTATGAGGTCTCCTGCCTTGGGCAGGGGGTTTGACCAGAAGACCTCCAAAGTCCCTTCCAACTCTACGATGATTCTTTGATTCTATAAATGGATGGTGTTGACATCTGGTATGCCATTTTGTTGAGAAAGGTTCTAAGACAGTGCACCTGGCTGGAGATAATGTCTTCTTAGAAGCAGTGGGAGAGCAGAGTGATTCCCCAAAAAATATATGCTCAAGGTTTTGTGTGTTCTGAATCCTGTTGGTAACTCCCTTAATGAATGATTAGGCTATCTCTGAAAAGAGTCAGCAGATAGGTATGGAAGCATTCATTGAAAAATTGTTACTACTGCCCATTCCCCCACAATAATTTCCTACCACTCCAGGTGGTTGATTCAAGAGAAGCAAACACCTCATCATTTCACGAGAAGCAAACTCATCATTGTTTAATTCTCTGCCTTATCTTTCTCCTGCTGTGGATGACTAGATTTACTGCCTCCAATTCCAAAAAAGGTCTCTGCCTAGCCCTGTCCACATCATTTATGAAATATGGTGCAACAATGGGAGCAGGTGCCCTTTTGAAAAAAAAAAAGCAATGCTAGATTATATTTCCAGAGCCTTCCACATTTATCAAGGCAAAGTGGAAGGTCAAGATCATTAATGATCTCCTTCGGCCTGGACAAAAGATGGATTGCAGAAAAAGAGAAACACAACAGGCCAAAAGGACCTTGTGGAAGAATGGAGTCCAAGGTGACAAACACAGAACGCAGCTGAAACATGAAATAATGGATGCATAAATTGGGGAGATGCATCCTTCGGTGTTGAGTTCCTAGGAGAATTTCAGTTCCTTGGTTACATCCATTGGCTTAGACTCAAATGACATAAAATATGTATTCTGAAGAAGATGTAGCTATTAATCAAGTTATTATGAGTGGGTGTGCAATTTCAACTGTAAAATTTAGTGTATGGCAAATATGGGTGTTAATCTTTCCTTGCCTTATTCTTGCACATGAGAGTGAGCAACCCCCAATTCATTCATCTCACCGAACAGAGGAGTCATATTTTGTGGATTTTACTACCAGGGAAGCGTATCTGAACAAATCTTTATTTTATTTGAGCTCAAATGTTCAGTGACCTTACTTAAAGGCTGTCATCAGGCCAGTCATATTCCCTCAACCTGTTCTACCTTGAAGGATTGTTGTGAAGAGAAAGTGGGAACAAAAATGTTATAAGTATACAGTGGACCCTCGTATAACAAAGGGTTTGTATAACATAAAATCTGTACAACATAAAATTTCCAGAGATAGAGAAAATTTGCTTAACAGAATTGCCTATGGGGCGAACCCATACAACATAAAAATGGTCGTGATTAGGGATTACTCTGTTTTCAATGCATTCCTATGGGAAATTTGTATAAAGGAAAATTTGCTTAACATAATTTCATTTGGAACGAATTAATTCCTTTATATAAGGTACCACCGTAACTTTAAAAAAATAATGACTGTAAATAGGGCTTTAGAGCAAATATTTTATTTTATTTTACTTTAATGTCCACATTTCTCCTTAAAGAGGACTCAAGGTGGCTTATCTTATTTAAGATAGCACTTAAAGCTATCAACAGTGAGTCTGTATATATTAAAAAGGATTGACCAAACACCATATTAAAAGATGGTAAACAAAAGCCTCATGAAAAACACATTCAAAGCAGTAAAGGTAGAACTGTCCATTAAAAAAAAACCCTCTCGGGTATCCAGTCTGAAGAGACAGGTCTTTGTGCAAGTTGGGACCAATCTAATCTCCTGGAAAGGGAGTAACCTTACATGTAAGTGAACCACCAATCTTAAGATCACTCTGGATCCTTGCCCTCCCAGAGCAAAATAAGTAGGTGAGACAATATTATTGCGTGTAATCAGAGGCTACACTTTATTAACTTGTTCAACTCCAACATGTCAACAATAACTCCAAGAGAGGCCTGCAGCCATGCGGTTTCAGAGTCGGAATGCCGGGGTCTCCCGGGATCCATCTGACTAGCAAGCTTTGGGTGAGTCACACTCCCCTGGGTGCCCTGTCAGCCTCACAGTGCTACCAGTAGAGATGGGCATGAATAAAAAAATACGTTTCGTTTGTCATTTGTCATTTGTAGGGTCCGTTTCGGTTCGTTTCTGTTTTTCGTGAATTTTTGCAAAAAAATTGTTTTCATTTTCGTTCATTTCGTTACCATTTTGTTAAAATTTATTTCATTTTTTGTGATTTTTTTTAGCATTTAAAGCAGTTCACTGTATTGCAGTAACGAAAACAAAACACACGACACAATTTCCAGTGTTTCTGTTCGTTTTGTTTCATTTTGGAGACAAAATTCATTTGTCATTTTGTTGCGTAACGAAAAGAAAAAACAAAAATGGAAACAAAAAATTGTTCGTTTCGTGCCCATCTCTAGCTACCAGGGCTGGTAAATTCCATTATCCCTGTTATTTGTGGCCCAAGCCCTTTTATTTGTGGCCCAGGGAGGCCTCCAAGTGCATCTTTCTCCCAACGCTGTACTCTATCGACCCACAGTGTTCGAAGGTCAGATGGGCCCAAATATAATCTTTGAATTTGACTTACCTGCTCAGATTTATCTGCACTACTGCCAGTGTGGCCAAATAAACAGTCCACTAATGGAACAAAAACCAACCCCGAGTCCCAGTGTGGGATAGGTGAAAAATCCCTGTTCCTCCTAGACCAATTCCAGGAACGGGTCAAAAATTCTTATTGGCCCATAAAGTGACCAGTTAGACTCACACTATTAACTGTGGTGGGTGGTGGGTTGCCAGCAAAAGAGGTTTGGGCCCCGCAGGGTCTCTGTTTTATACAGGGTCCCCACCCCACCCCTCACCTCCGAGATCTCGCCCAACCACCGGTCTTGCGTTAATTCGCCTGGGAACGGCAAAGAGGCTCATTCGTTCAGATCAAACCTCCGCGGAGCCCACTTCTCATGGGAGAATAACTATCTCAAGTGTGAATAGAAGGATCACTCAAGTGCAAGATAAGCTGCATAGCTCAGTGGCATTCATATCTGGCTGTGGTGCCAGAGGGTAGGCGTTTGAGTCCCTCTCTGCCCCCATTGAGTTGGATTCACTGATCCATATGGTGCCTTCCAGCTCCTCAGTTCTAAAATAAGAACCTTTTAAGTGTGACCCAGATAGCCCCAAATTCCCCAGTTTAGACAGGTTTTTATTCACACAGCTTGCTTGCTTTCCACAATAACACTTTTCTGCTTTGTTTCTCTTGTTTCTGGTGCCACAGAATTCCAAATTCTCTTGTACAGCGGGGATAATAATTTTGTGCCTCTTTGTCTCCAGGTGCAAGGATGGGGCAAACAAAGATTTATGCCCAATTCGAGATAGACTTTATTGGTTGCTCCATAAATACCTGGCAGTTCATTTCTGTCAGAATGGGGCCCCTTAATTTGTGCTGGAGTCATGAGTCCGCTCTCCATGGTCCTGAAATGACACACAGATACCCCAGCGGGTACTGGCTGTGGTTCTGAATTGACTCCCCCTTTAGCATGTTCACACTGTCCACCTCTTGTGTATATTTTTTTCTCATGTATCACTATCTATCTATCTATCTATCCATCCATCTTTCTTTCTTTCTTTCTATCTATCTATCCATCCATCTTTCTTTCTTTCTTTCTATCTATCTATCTATCTATCTATCTATCTATCTATCTATCTATCT
>JAHTLZ010000330.1:4924251-4945224 GCA_023846285.1 Phrynocephalus versicolor | reverse complement strand
AGCAGACCATATCTAAAATTTGTAAGGCGGCAGTTAAAATGCCAACAGTTTTCCGCTCTTAAGTCGAATTGCTCTTAAGTCGATCTGCTCTTAAGTCAGGGTACCTCTGTATCTAGGCAGACACAAAGTTTTCGTTGTTACTGCCTACTGTTAATGAGTTAATTAAAAAGGGAGGATCCCAGGATTAAACTCCAAAATAATACCCAACATTTAGTGGGAGCCAGGAAAATTAATGGTGCTTTTTTGTTCACCCAAATTCTAACAGAACCACAGGCAAGGAGATTTGGCTGTCTGAAGACCAATACATAATGAAATTTGTCTTGAGGGTTACAATTCGTATTTCTTCATTCTGTGAAATTTGGGGAATTTTAATCCATCCAAGTAATTTTACAAAACTCTAGAAAAGAAATTGCCTAAAGGAAATAAAGCAATGCAAAGTGTGGTGCTTACAACACTTAAAACTCTCTCTGAGTGGTTTGCAATTTTAAATTATGAATTCTACACATTGCCATTACCTCCCCATGCTCAGTTTAATGAACTCAGAAGGATGGAAGGCCGAGTTGACCTCAAGCCAGATACCTGAACCCATCAGATTCGGGTCATGTGTAGTCTTGACTGCAGTACTGCAGTTTAACTGCTGTGCTACACGTAGAAACAAATTCATACAATTAATGAAATCTTCTCAGACAGGTGAGGAAAAATGGAACAGAGGAAGAGACCATGTTTGCTATATGAGCCGCCGTGGAGGAAAGGTGCGATTCAAGTGCTGGCTAATAAAAGGGAATCAAAACTAATGAAGAAGCAGATGTGTTCTGAGAGAATTGTGAAGGAATGCCCCTAATTTTTGCTAAGCGCCGTGGCATCATTAGGCCCAACGCTGTAATTTTCCAAGGCAATGGTTCGTCACAGGCCTGCGCTTCAGATCTGGAGGAGCGTTGTTGTCAATGCTAGTTAAGCCTTTGGCTTCCTGGAGAAAGCTCTTGAGACACAAAGAGAAATGGCCCAGTGTCCTCACCCATTTATCTGCATGCCAGTCTCATTCATGCTACCGAGCGGAGAAGCGACAACAGAGCGGAACACCATGGTAAATAATTTATATTTAAATTATCGGCTGCTAAATAATTGAAGTCAGCAGTATGTCACTGTCTCTTTAAACTTTTCCAGCAGAATGTAACCAAACCAGGAACTGAGCATGGAGCCCTGTCATTGGATTGGCTTTACCATCTCTCAAAGGCATTAACTAGACTCCCCCCCACACACACACACATGCAGGTGCAGTATATCTTTGAATAACACCTGTTAAAGAGGAGTCATGAAAGAAGACTGCAACCCTGCTAGCTGGTTACTGTGAGAAACAGGCTCCTGGTTTAAATGGCAGAGTCTCTCCATTCTCAGGCAGATATGATGACTTGTAAATGAAACCACTGAAAAGCTGGACCAGTTTAATTTCAGTGGATCAGTGGCCTGGCTCAGTGAAAAAAGTTCTCTTTATTGGCCTCTGTTTAAGGCCACAGCATTACAGTCCATAGAATCTCTCAAGGCGTAAATATTAGCATAATAGTAGTTTTGTGAGAGGTAGCCATGTTAGTCTGTGCAAGAATTACAGGAAAAATCAAAACAAATCATAGGAGGGGTAACAGCTCAGGACCAGAATCAGCAGTACACCTCCATTTGAAGGACAAAGGGCACTCATTCAAAGATGACGATGTACAAATATTAGACAAAGAAGATAGGTGACTTGAGAGAGGAGTCAGGGGAGCCATTCATGTGAGTAATGAACCCCCCTCTCTCAACAGAGGTGGGGGCCTCAGGCATAGTCTATCTGCTACTTATCAGGCTGTGCTTTCCAAAGTACCCAGACAAATCAAAAAGCCTTCACTACCAAGGCCATAGCTAATGACCCATACTTTATTGGTTTCGGCACCTTAGGTCATTGTTCACCTTAAGGTTATACATACTGTTGTCTACCTAACAAGCCTGTTTAGGCCATTGTTCATCTTAAGAGCGTATCTCAGACCAGGGTGACAAGAGATCAAAGCAGAGTATAAGATGGAGGACTCGCACTAGCTGTATTCAGACTGATGAAGCGGTTTGGATGAGCAGTAAAACGTTTCTGTCTCTCAAGAAAAAGAAGTCCAGTAGCCACGACTCACCTTCCAGATAGCATGTCCACTTCTTCTGCTATATGTCTGAAGAAGTGGACGTGTCCACAAAAGCTTACATTAAAATATAATAGTCTTTAATGTGCCACATGTTTTTGTCTTTTATTTTGTTTTGTTTTTATAACACAGTGGTTTCTAATTTTCAGTCTCAAGGTGTTTATGGACTTTTCCTAGAGGCTCCACCCAATACTACCATCTCATCAAATGTAATTCACTAGTGTCTCAGGATCCAAGCTTGAAAACTATCATTCTTGGATCTGCACGTCTCCTTATGTGGGGTGGTGCTCATGATTATTGCCAGAAGGTATCACCTCATGCCATTGCCCTATGGAATTGTGCAAATATTGGAATAGTCAGACTTTGGGCAAACCAAAATCTTACTCATTTCTAGAGGATTATCAAATCTGTCCATTTAACTTGATCCACCTTTTAGTGTTCCTTAAGCAGCTAATATAAAAATCCTCCCTGGAACATCTAGAAACCTGAAAACATAATGATTATTATGGATAGAAATGAAGGTCAGGAAGTGCATATAATTTGCCTTTCTAGCAATTTGTCTGGAGTTTGATGACCATTCTCCAAACTTCATTGGCTAGAGTTAGCTGAGGATTCTGGGAAATTGCACCCAAAACTCAACTTTCTTTTTTCCAGTGTTGGACGCCAGTTCCTAAAACAGCCTCACGGTTCTTAGGAAAACAACCCAAGCACCCCCCCTTCTAGTGCAGCATATACAAACGGCCTGCCCATAGGAATCATTAACAGTTGCGACAGCTTCAAAGGCTTCGAAGGAAGCCAGCCATTTCGCTGGCAAGAACATTGTGATCGATGGCTATTTCTGCTCAATGAAAGCTGAACTGGGGAGTAGCTTCAATTGCTCCTTTATGTCCGAGCTTGGAAGGCCAAAGGGGTCATTTTCATTATAGCCTATTCAGTGTCGTGCTGTGATCACCCCATAAATAAGTATCCCAGGCCTTTCTGTGATCCAGCACAAGAATGAATGAATAAGCCGCTCTGATTGAAGTCCCTCTTTTATCCACTAAATATGTACCCAGTGCAAATTAGGGCTCAGCTGTGTGGCCTCAGCTCCTGTACCACCGGTAGGAAAGCTTTCATTTGGATCTATTTTCCCCCTTCAAACATCTTACCCTCCCCTCTTATTTCAGAATAGGGTCCAGAGGACTTGACCAAGGCAGAATAATAGGATCAGATTGCTTCTGACTCTGAGTGCTTGCACACAAACATCGGTAGAGCAAAACATTGTGTCTTTGGGGATAAGAAAAGGGGGAAAACCACCTGGAAATGTAAACCCTGACATGTTTTGGTTGTGCTTGGGAAGGGACATAGCCCCCAAAGGTAGTTTTAGGAGAGACAGCCATGTTAGTCTGTGCTAGTATTAGCAAGCAAAAAACGAAATAAAAATAAAAATCAAGAAGACCAAACGTTGTAGCACCTTAAAGACTAAATGGCACATTTGAATGTGAGCTTTTGTCCACAAATCCACTTCTTCAGGCTAACCGCTAGGTTTGAATTTAAGCTTTCAGAGACAAGTCCATTTCCTCTGATAAGTCCACTTCTTCTTATGTCTGAAGCAGTGGGCTTGTCCACGGAAGCTCATGTTCAAATATAGCAATTTGTCTTCAAGGCAGCTCAAATAAGCCTCACTGCAAAGTGTCATGATTAGAAATGGGCACAAAATGGAAAAATAACATTTTGTTTTGTTTTATTTCCTGCCCATCCCATCCCATTTGGTTTTGTTTATTACCACTTTTTTAAAAAATAATTTCAATGAAACGAAACGAAACAAAACAAAACAGTTCCCCTGGGTCCTAGAGGCACCAGATTTGGTGCCCGGGAGCCATTTTTAATAGGGTCCAGCTGAACTGTCATTGCCTGGACTAGGCAATGATAGGCAGAATTTTCTGGAAAAGACAATAATACTGGGAAAGGTGGATGAAAAAGAGAGGGACCAAACACAAGATGGACTGACTCCCTAAAATAAGCCACCAGCTTGAGTCTAGAAGAGTTTAGGAAGTCTGTTGAGTTCAAGACATTTTGGAGATTGCTCAATCATGTGTATGTGTGTGTGTGTGTGTGTGTGTGTGTGTGTGTGTGTGTGTGTGTGTGTGTGTGTGTGTGTGTGTTGTGTTGTGTTGTGTTGTGTTGTGTCATTACAGTCATGACTCCAGATGCATGGAGTTTTCTTGGCAACAATACTGGAGTGGTTTGCCAGTTCCTACTCCAGGCACCTACAGTGCCTAGTATTCCCTGGTGGTCTCCCATCCAAGTACTAACCAGGGCTGATGCCGCTTAGCTTCCAAAATCAGTTGAAATCGGATGTGTTTAGGGCATCTAGGCTCAATCGTAGGGTCACCATAAGTTGGAAGTGACTTGACAGTATGTAACAATAAAAGCTTTTAAAGTCTGAGCAAGACTACAGCAACGTCTGCTATCTGGATGGGCCCCCAGACACACATATCTACAAATCCAGCTACAGATCTTTACTGCTCAGTGAGCAGATGAAGAAAGGCTGGTCTCACAGGTCAGACAAAGATGTACAGGACCAACATAGAGCACATGTGACCCTATCAGCACCCTTCAGACAATTTCCAGATTCAGGCTGCAATGCCTGAATAGTTTTCATGATTGAGTCTTTGAGCACAGGAGTACGAAAAGTGAAATAACAATCTGGGCGGGCTTGAGCATGAAGCTGAAGTGATAACCAGTTGAAACAAACCGAAACAATACCTCTCTCTGTATATACATTTAGATATGTATGAAGATGTTCCTTTACGTTGGCCCCCTGATGGGAAAGAGAATGGAGTAACACACATCCCCAGAAGGGGCAGTAATACTGCTAATGATTTCTTTAGATCTCATGCTCTAGTAGCTGTCTCATTTAGCAGAATTCTGGGTAATTTACAGCCTATTTGCACATGCTCAGCAGGTATTTATTTTTTTCCACTTCTCAGACTGTCAGATCAGCCTTTTGTTCTCAGCAAAGTGTGTGCTTTGTCGTGATTCATTAGGTCTCATTAGTCCCTGTTCCCCTTCTACGTACAATAAGTGGGGAAGGGGGGAGTGCATAATCACTTGGCAACACAAGAAAAGCTCCCCAGATGGCAATAACTTACCTGCTCACAAGCTGCACAAAACTTTAAGGCTTTTTAAACCGCTTGACAAAGCACACACAGACACCAAAAGAGAAAGGCACAAGAGCTGGTGCTCGTCCGACAACCTAATTAAACTTGGATTTTCAGATGAGTTCAGAATGGCTGCAGGCTGGGTAGGTTTACTACCCAACGGTTGATAGTTTGACCTTGACAGATTAGAGTGTTGTGCCAAAGCTGACGGAATGGATTTCAACAGAGGGAAAGGTAGGGTGCTGCATCTAGGTAAAAAAAATGAATTGCACAGATATAGGATGGGAAATACCTGGCTGGAAAATAGTACCTGTGAAAGGGATCTGGGAGTCTTGGTGGACCACAAATTGAATATGAGTCAGCAGTGTGATGTGGCAGCTAGGAAAGACAATCCGATTCTTGGTTGCATCAACAGAACCATAGTGTCTAGATCAAGGGAAGTGATAGTACCACTCTATTCTGTTCTGGTCAGACCCCACCTGGAATACTGTGTCCAGTTCTGTGCATCTCAATTTAAAAGGGATGTTGACAACCTCAAGCAAGAACAGAGGAGGGTGACCAGGATGGTTGAAGGTCTGGAACAAATGTTTTACAAGGAACGGCTTAGGGAGCTGAAATTGTTTAGCTTTTCAAAGAAGAAGAAGAAGAAGAAGAAGAAGAAGAAGAAGAAGAAGAAGAAGAAGAAGAAGAAGAAGAAGAAGAAGAAGAAGAAGAAGAAGAAGAAGAAGAAGAAGAAGGCTGAGGGGGATATGATAGCCATGTTATTATTTAAATAAGGATGTCATATTGAAGAGGGAACAGGTTTGTTTTCCATGGCTTCAGAGACTAGGACACGGGGCAATGGTCTCAAACTACAGGAAAAGAGATTCCATTTGAACATTAGGAAGAACTTCATGATGGTTAGAGCTGTTCGGCAGTGGAATATGCTGCCACGGAGGGTGGTGGAGTCTCCTTCTTTGGAGGTTCTTAAGCAGAGGCTGAATGGCCACCTGTAAGGAGTACTGTGATGGATGTTCCTGCATGGCAGGGGGTTGGACTGGATGGCCCTTGAGGTCTCTTCCAACTCTATGATTCCATGATTCTAAGGCAGAAACACTCTTAATTCAGTTCAGTCTACACAGGCAATGATTTATAGATGTGCACACGGGTCATGTGACATTGAAATTTCTGTTGGCAAATATGGAATCCAAATTCTCTCTACACCATGGACAGTAGAACTTTACAACTGGTATACATAGCACGCATCCGAGCGATACAGGGCAGTGGCATGTAGAAACAGAGAAGTCTGTCAATTTCACTCCCCCCCCAATCTGGAACTGTGGTAATGTACCCCCATATCCATTTTAGGGGCTGATAGTGGTCTGCTTTTTCCAATCATCTGCCAATGTACTGTTCCTTTTTCATTTCTTACACGATTCTTGGCTATTTCCACATTAAGATATGGCTGTCTCGTTGAGCACCACTGCTGAAATGGTGATCTCCTCTCTCTTTCCAGGTGAGACCATAGTAGAACTGTAGAAGACCTTGGAAGATCGAGAAGTTCCTTTCAAAAGGACATGACAGGCATTGGGATTTTTCCCCCACCCCCATAGCTCCACAACCTCCAGAAATCACTGCCAAAAATCCTACAGGCACTTTACATGTGAGCAAGTGAAATCGTGGTAAGGTACTGCAACTCAAAAACAGGGTGCTGGTTGCCTTCCTAGATGTATTTCAAGAATGCAGGTATTTGATAACTGCCATCTCATTCATTAGTGACCATTTGCCCTCAGGAATTGATGCGACATCACCCATGTAGGAGCAAATCGCCAATAGGATTCTGGCGGTCTTCACAGTCCTCAGTGCCGAGGTGGGACTGAGAAGATGAAAAGACATTAAACTGGGCTTTTCAGTGGTTTAAATTTTTACCTCAGATACATTTTCCCCTCATATAATTGCAGGACATTAAAAGTATGACCCTTAACAGGCGGGGTTGTCACCCAGCCTAAAAAATTCTAGTGAGCTATTAGGCTTCATTAAATTGTACAAACACTTGTTAGAATGTTAATGTCTTTCTAATAATAAGCACTTCTTGCATCTGTAATTTTAAATCAACGGCACGCTGTGCTGTCCATTCCGAGCAGTATAATTTTCTCCCGAGTCATCTGAAACCGTCAGAAGGAGGAGGTGCACACGTAAGCATCTAACATATGCAAAGCATACGGTTTGCCTTAATAAGGCTTAATTAAAGGCTTGTTTAAATCTGATTGCCAGGAAAAATATTTATTCTATTTCTCTATGTCAATTTATTTGCATTTGTAATGTGTTAATTGCTAGACACAGGGGACAAGGTGTGGGTGGGTGGAGAAAGATCGTAATCCGTGAAGCAAGCCGGAGAAAAACCAACTGCCTGCCTTGTTTCAGGGTAATTAGTCTCCGTGTTTGTGAGGCATTTTCAAAAGGGAAAGGGGCCACCTTGTTTCCTAATAATTATTAATGAGTGAAGTGGGCACTAATTAGGACTGTGGAGTCCCTCCCAGCATTTAAGAAGCTGTTAAAAACCTGCCTGTATATGGCTGTGTTTGGCAATCAAGGAGGTTGATTTATTATATGATTAGGGATTATGAGTCTGTATGTCCGCTCATTTTTGCCATCTTGCCTTAGTGTTATTCTGAATTTTTTTAACTTTTCCTTTTAATTTTGGGTTCCACTGTTTGCTGTTGATTCTTTATAGGTTTACTCTGTGGAACCGATTATTATTTCTTCTGAATTGTGGTATGTTATACTTGTTAACCGCCCTGAGTTTCCATTTGGGAAAATCTGGCAGTATATAAATATAAAAATAAATAAATAAACTGATAGATAGATAGATAGATAGATAGATAGATAGATAGATAGATAGATAGATAGATAGATAGATAGATAGATAGATAGATAGATAGATAGATAGATAGATAGATAGATAGAAAAAGGAGACCCACCAAGAGAGTAGCTGCATTGTTTGTTGTTCTGCTCACCTTTATATGCCAATGTAGAATAAAACAGCACTCAGAAGATGGGAGAATAATGACGTATCAACTTTTTTTTTAAAAAAGCCACAAATAAGTGCATATCAGTTTCTTTAAGAAACCACACATTTTTCAGCTGTGTTCCATAATTTTTGGTGTTTTGAAAAATGGTGGGAGTTAATGGTGGTAGTGATGACAGAAGAATCACAGGTTTGAGACCACTAATGTCAATGATCTGGGTTGAAGCAACTCCCTATCTTGTTCCATACCTCCTGGAGGTTTTCTAGGATGAACAGGTTTCTCAGGGATCCCTAGAACCTGATGGGAGTGTTAGGAAGCTTTTAATTTCCCCCGAATTGCCATGGTATGGCTCTCACTGATGATGTCACTGAAGATTTGTAGAGTAACACACACCAACAGGATTCCTGCTTGTATTTAATAAAGAGAACTACAGTCCTGGAGTAAAGAGGGGGCATGCAAAGCCAGAAAATATAGAAACAACCTTAAGGTCTTTATAGTGTGTTATGTTCTATAAGTGACCTAGAAGATATTTCTGGATTGAAAGATGGGTTCAGAAACAAGCAAGGAAGCAGATACTCCTTGAATACTCCTTCTTCAAAACTAAATGTGTTACTTAGCATATTATGTCTGTGAAGATTCTCAGTCATGCAGGTGAGTTTATCTGAAAGTTGAGTCATGGCAACTGGACTTCTTTTTCTTGAGAGATTGAAACATTTTGTTGCTCATCCAAACAGCGTCGTCAGTCTGAGGAAAGCTAGTTGTGAGTCCTCCATTTTATAAGTTTTGGAGAAGGCAGCCATGTAAGTTTGAGCAAGAATTCCAAGCAAAAAATCAAAGAAAAACAAAACAAAACAAAACAAGGACTAGCTTTCATATTTTAAGGTAATGTTTCTTGGACATGTCCACTTCTTCAGACATATAGCAGCAAAATATGAAACTTAGTCTTTAAGGTGACACATTTTTTTGGCCTGGAACATTTTTTTAGCCTTCGCTATGGCCTTGGTGGTGGAGGTGTGAATACAAAACAAACAAACAAACAAAAAACTTCATGCCTCCGCCACCAAGGCCACAGCTAAGGACCCATACTTTATGGGCTTCATCACTTTAGGCCATTGTTCACTTAATGGCCTATTGAGACCATTGTCCACCTAACGAGCCTATTCAGGCCACTGTTGATCTTATGAGCCTATTTCAGACCAGGGTGGCTCCATTTTATAGAGTGAGCTATAAAATGGAGGACTCGCAACTAGCTTTCTTCAGATTGACAAAGCTGTTTGGATGAGCAGTGAAACGTTTTAATCTCTCAAGAAAAGAAGTCCAGTTCCAGATGTTACTCAGCATGTAATTCAAGTCTAAACATGCTATTTGACATCTAACTGAAACTGCTGTGAGAGGTTGTCCGGAGTTCTGGGTTTCAATGCCTTCAATAGGCTGAGGATGCCCAACTCTATCTCTCCTTTCCATCAAAATACAAGGAAGGTGTTCTGTGCTTTGAGCCACGTCTCTTGTTGTAATGGACTGGGGTGAAGGCTAACAAACTGAAACTAAATCCAGACAACAGAGAGGCACTCCTGGCAGGTCACAAAGCAAAGCTGGGGACAGGGATCCTGGATAGGATTACACCTGTCCTGAATAGAGATGGGCACGAAATGAACAATTTTTCATTTCTGTTTTCGTTTTTTGTTTCGTTACGTAACGAAATGACAAACGAATTTTGTCTCTAAAGTAAAATGAAATGAACAGAAACACCGGAAATTTTGTCGTGCGTTTCGTTTCCGTTACTGCAATATGAGTGAATTGCTTAAAATCCTAAGAAAAATCACAAACAAATGAAATAAATGGTAATGAAATGGTAACGAAATGAACGAAAATGAAAACGATTTTTTTGCAAAAATTCACAAAAAACAGAAACGAACCAAAACGGACCCTCCAAACGACAAACCACAAACGAAATGCCATTTTTTTGATTCGTGCCCCTCTCTAGTCCTGAAAAATCATGCTCATAATGTGTGTGGGCTCCTAGAATCACCCATGAATGCACAAATATCAGCGATAGGGAATAATGCATTTGCTCAGTCAAAACTAGTGCACCAGCTGTTCCCATTCCTGGAGATGCCCATTCTGGCCACAGTGACAGTTACATCTCATCGGGACAGGATGTGCTTTATTTTGGGGCTGCTTTTGAAGAGTGTTTGGCAATGTCAGCTGACGCAAAATGCTTCAGCCAGGGTGCTGACTGCTGCTGGTTATGCTGAGCATGTGGCTCCCTTGTTACAACAGCTGCCATGGCTAGGGTCCAGGCTGTGTGAAGGATCATAGCACCCTAGCCCCTCCCCTCCCTGCCTTTCTCAGCCCTGACTGCCAAGCTGGTGTCAGAGTTTCCTTGGGACACAGGTGGCAGCTGCTGGGCACCTCATAGCCACTTCACTCACTCCTCTCCCTCTCCTTTCCCTTGTGCGGTACACTCTTGGGTGGTTACTTCACGTCTGTTTTGTCTCTGTTAGTGTTGCGCTTAGGAGTGGTACAAAAGAAGTTACTAAATGTCCATAGTGCAACTACTGAAATTTGTCTCGACCACACCCCAGAACCGGTGCTAAGCATGACAATACCGTATCTGGTGATGGGGTAGGGTTTTCCCTTGTCACTCTTTGTTCCCGCTTCCTGTTCTGAGACAAGATACCATGTAGTAATGACTGTTACACAACAAAACATTCATTTCTCTCAGAAATCTGTGTCTGGGTTGTTGTTGTTCTGACTTTTCAGAAGCAAAATATTGAAAAAAATTTTTTAAGCCCCCCCCCCCCCCCCCCAAAAAAAAAAGGAAAAAAGGGAGTTAGACAAATTCAGTGTTTGTCACGATGAGGTGGTAACACTTGTCATGAGACAAGTTATCACAACTATGGGAGTACTGAAACAGGGACAAAACCACTTGATCGCAACCAATGCTGTCATGGTACAAAACTAGTCGCAGAACAAAGAAGGACATGAAGTAACCGCCTTGGTGTGTGGGGAGGTACTGTTTCTCAGAAGCAGCAAGAGGTGAGAGAACCAGACATATAAACACTGGGCACCTTTGAATCAACTGCCTAGAAGTGGCAAAATTGGTGGCCGTGGTTCCAAGACGGGAGGGGAATCCATGGCACACCTGGCTGGGTTTGGCAACACCCCACAGCACCATGGCACACAGTTTAGGCAACAGAATTTTAGCCTTTCAGAACACTCATTGTGATTATTACAATTGCTGTGAATTCTGTGGCTTTCATAGATCAATGGGGAAATGGGGTTAGGAAGGGAGGAAACGAGGGTGTAGCCCCCTCTGGTTAAGTTTAAGAGGAGAAATGGGGGTCCTCACCTCTAACAGACTATGGTTGGAATCCTGTTGCATAGCATAGTGCATGGGATCCTGTCACATAACAGTGAGTGGGATACCATAGACTTGGTGGGATTTGGTGCGACAACTCTTCGGTGGGTTTCACTAATTCAGCTTCTAGTCTGATTTACTGAGCAAAACCACAGGATTTCAGCCAATATCCTCACAATAAGATAGTCGACAGAGGATGCCCTGAACAGAGCCAAGCTGTTGTCAGAAAGAGGTGACAAATTACACCATCTCACTCCCCCCACCACCGCCGCCAGATATTGAGGAGGAGGAAGAGAACAAAGAGAACAAGATGCTTTCATTGTTGCCCACACTTCTTGGCTCAAGAGGTGAAGCCGCAGAGATTGCTATCATTTTTCTTGATGACACTAGAGAAGAATGAAATGAAATCATCTGACTCAGCTCCTTGCCAAAAGGAAGCCAATGGCGAAACCACAGGGCCAACCCAGTCAGAGTAATTTCCCTGAGAATCCTGTGTCAATAGACCGATGGAATTTGAAAGCCACTTTTCAGTCTACAAAGACTGGGGGAGATCCACTCCGGTGCTTTCAAAAGGACTTATCTTAATCGAAACAGATGGATGGAGAGGGAGCTCAATGAAGGATAAAGGATGTAGCAGGTTCAAAATGACATGAACGCAATGCAAGAAGCGTTGCCTTCGCTCCGAAATGGCTTTGATTTTCCTCCATGACATCAGGAGTCAGCCACTGATTCATACTGATGGTGCCTTCTGCCCTGTTGTGTCTGTTTGTGAGCTTGCTTAACAGATCTCGTGGTGCCTGCTCAAACGTATGTCCAATTTAGTTCAGTGGGATGTACTTCCTAGTAAATGCATAGCTCTTGGTCTTCTTCCCAGGAATAATATCCCACTGCACTTCTTCAGCATAAGCCACAACACAACTCTATTAACTTTTACTACTACGACGACGACGACGACGACGACGACGACGACGACGACGACGACGACTACTACTACTACTACTACTACTACTACTACTACTACTACTACTACTACTACTACTACTACTACTACTACTACTGGAAACTATTGTATGATGCAAAGTATGGCTGAGGTTGATGTTGCTTAGGAGATGTTGTGCATACCATTCAGCTCATCGTGAGGTCAGAAGATACGCCGTAGCAGTTCGATGTCTATTTCTGGTCATGGTTAAAGTCTATGCTGAGAGAGGGCAACATATCCATTCTGTCACTTCCTAGGTTCCAACGCATTGGATGTGTGATAGCTATAAGTTGAGGGACTATTTTGTTCCTAGTGACTTGAGCTGAAGATCAAACAGGCTCCCTAGTTTTACCTTTGTGCATCACCAATAATTGCCCCTTTCAGGGGTCCCCTATATCTCTTTACTTTGAAAGCCCTACCAGGGTTGTAATCATCCACTTCCAACATTATGGCACAAAGCACATAAAGAGTTCCCAAAAGCTCCCTTGAAGCATGGCTGCAGGGAGGGCCTTTTAGGAAACATTATCCAAAAACATAACTTTCATGCCCTCCAGAATGGCTTTTATTTTGCCTTTGTTTTTAACCTTTTTTAAAAAAGGAGTATGACTGAAACGAGGAAGGAAGGAAGCAAGGAAGGAAGAAAGGAAGGAAGGAAGGAAGGAAGGAGGGAAAATGCTCAGAGGGCTGAATGTATTCATGACAAAATACAGATGTTGGAGGGTCATTAAGACAATGTTGTGATTTTATTAACAGCACATTTCTTGATCATTCCACATCTCCATCCCTGTTAATTCTATGAAAGCTCAGCGTACCCATAACAATTACCGAACATTTTAATATTCTGTCCTTCATTAGCTGTGTCTCACTCTTGCCATATGAGGTAGCTTTGTCATGGAGCCCACAGGGGAGGCTTCTGGCCAGGAAGAGAAAAAAGGGAAAAAAACTTGCACACAATTCTGGCCAGGCCAGTCCCCCCCCACACACACACACCTCCCCGCAGAGCTTGTAATGATTGTAACCAGAAGAGAGGCAGGTTCTCAAGCTTCCTGGGTTGCTACTGGCCTGAGGGAGAAAAACATTTGTGCATTGTTTCAGAGCCTAGCTACCTACTTCTCTACCAGGATGGTTGATTGACAGGACAAATTGCAGGTAGGGATCAGGATTCTGGACATATATATATATTTATGAAAACCACCTGTGCTTTCTGCAGAAAACCTTGCATTTTCAGCAGAGATGCTTGGGTATGCTGCATCAAACCCTGTATTTTGTGCAGCCTTGTGCAAAATCCAAGGAACAGGATCCTGTTAGAATGGTACAGGGGGCACAATTGCATAAGCATTTTCTCTGCTTCGTCTGGCCCTTTGTGGCAGGCTTGGTTATGTGGTCTGTCACCTGACGAATCTCACTAACAGTACAATATCTGACAAAGTTTAGCCATTTATTCTGTCAGCGGGAGCTAAGAGTTTAGGGAGACAAAATCCACATGAAGCAGCTAGAGTTTCTTAAAAATAGCTATATTGCATATATACAGACATAACAGAGTTTCATCATCACATCACAGAATAACAGAGTGGCAGCATATAAGCATAATATTGTACAGATAAAGAGAATGATAGCATGCTCCTTCCTACCAAAGGCCCCAAAACTACTGATTTCTAGTGCACTTTTCTACTCACATCAACCAATCAGAAATCTGGTTACACCACACTATTGCAATTAAATTGCATCAACCTTGTCCATTATATCTTATTCTGCACACCTGACAGTAAGTAGAAGAACCTGTATACCTGTGTCACAGGGACTCAATATTAAATATACATACAAACACTTGTAGACATAGCTATTCTACCTAATACAATATATTTTTCTTCACTAACATCTAACAATACTACCCATATGAATCTGTGTCTCCAACAAACACACCTGTGAAGGTGGCGGCTGTGGGATTAAAATACTTTTCACATGACTCCTAAAATCCACTGGCCACTTAAAGTCGGACCAGAGATCTTAGGGGTTTGTCACTGTTCCTGCGTTCCCACCCCCTCCGCACTCCTGGCTGCTGGCTGCGTGAGGGGAGGGAGAAAAAAAGGAAGAAAAGAATGCCGCTCACCTCCATTCTGCCATCCCGGCACTGCATTCAGATCTCTTAAAGGGGCGGGGGGCAAAAAAAGAACAAACAGAAGCAAGGAGAGCCCGGCAGTCACTACGTTATATCCGCATCAGGAATTTTCACCTCCGGAGAGCAGGTACCTGAAAAGTGTGCTGGGACGCGCTTAGGTGGTCGTGGTCGCACTTAATTATCTGTAAACTCTGGAGATGGTGGGGAAACAATTTTAAGCTCCGGAGCTGGGAGCCATTTGCGGCAGAATTTAGGGGTCATGTACAAATACCCTAAGAGGAAGGCCTGTCCTGATGAAGGAAAAGACTTGAGTAGGCTCTAAAGGGAGACATAGTCCTTGAGATGGCTCAGACCCAAGCCATTTAGGTCTTTATAGGTTACAACCAACACTCTAAATTGAGCCAGGCATCTATAGTTATAGGACCTGTGTATTAACACATTGCAATGGAAACAATTGTGGCTTCTCTCAAAACACTTTCAGTTCTCTGCTTTGTTTTACTTCCATGCTGAACCGCCAGCCTTGAAGGGAAACTTCTGCAGGCAGGTCCCCAGCTAGAAAACACAGGCTCATATTTTCACACAATGACTTTTAGCAAACTCCTGTTCAAGCCTTATTTTTAAAGTCCAATGTACCTTATCAGTGCTGCTGCTTCTGTACCCACCTTAATTACTTTAGGACTCTGTAAACATAAAATTTCATATCTTGACAACAGAGCTGACAATAAATTGAAACCTGATTAGCTGTTGTGAAGCATTTTGCATCTCCCCTTCACCTCTAGGTTACAAAGTACTCCATTTTGATTTGCTTATTTTTCGGACCCTCACGATCACCTCCTCCCTTGCCTTTTGCTGTGAAGGGAACTCAGTGCTCAGAGAGGGGAGAGCCCTTAAAAGCACAGGAGTGCTTCGGGCAGGCACTGTTTTTCAAAGAAGGCTTTTAGCAAGTAAGGGGAAGAAAGGGTGAAATATTGCCAAAGCAGAGGCAAATTATCAAGGCCTCCACAATTCTAGCAGGCAGGTTGTAATTTACTATTCAGCACCAAAGCTAAATTCAATTCAGCTTTTTAACGCCGAGCAAGAAAACTCATATCTGGAGGAAATAAAGATATTGCTGTCTTGCATTTAATATATAATTAGGATAGGATGATTCATAACAAACAAACAAACAAACCAAAAATGTCAAGCATGAATATAGTGTTATAGTGGTACGCAGAAATAGCAGAGGGCCAGGCTAGAAAAAAGATAAGTCTGAATCCAACTAGTCAGCCACAATTCATCTGTCACTTTTATTTCCAGGACTTCCCACTTCCATTGAAAGCATTTCAAAACCTTGAAATTGCCAGCACATGTAATGGATCTTGAAAAATAATAGACTTGTGTGCTTGATGTCCTGCTATTGTTCATGTCTTTGGAAGTTGTTTATGATCTGTAAGATTTTAAAGAACAGAAAGCTACAAATCCAAAGAATAAGATGAATAAGATGGAGAAGGAGAAGAAGAAGAAGAAGAAGAAGAAGAAGAAGAAGAAGAAGAAGAAGAAGAAGAAGAAGAAGGAGGAGGAGGAGGAGGAGGAGGAGGAGGAGGAGCTCTATGTGGAATTATAATTACAGAATTATAGAACAGAATTGTAAGGGACTTGGGTCACTATAGGAATCCAAACCAAAGAGGATCTGACAGATGGTTGTCCAATTCCCGCTTGAATGCCCCCAGCACTGGAACACTCACCACCTCCTCAGGTCACTGGTGCCATTGTTGTACTGTTCTAACAGTTAGAAAGTTCCCTCTGGTATTCAGCCTAAATTTGACTTCCTTTTGCATGAGCCCATTATTATGTATCCGGCACTCTGGGTTGACTGAGATAATAGTTTGTCCCATCATCATGTCTTGTCCCTTTGTTTTGTTTGAAAAAAGGGTACTCAGCCCAGCCTTTGAGACTCTGGTTATAAGGAGCCTTAAATATTGTTGTCATTCTGTGCTGGCGAGTAGATGCGGCCTCTGGTGATGGTAATCATGGTTTTGATCTAGGTGAGATGTTCAAAGAGTGGCCTACTATTGTCATCTCTCAATGAGATTCCAAAGCAGAGTAAAAGAAGTTGAGGAACCATGTAGCCATCACAAAAAACCAAATACAAAAGTGGAACATGTGATACCTTTAGGCTACTATAAAAATAACTACAACGTTTAAAAGTGGAGTAAGGATTTGAACTTGTATCACCTGAATAATGCCCCAGCTTTCTATTTGCTGCACCACACTGGCCCTCGCTACTGCTTGAACATATCTGCTTAGACTAGTACATAGTCTTTTTGTCATGCTCTGTGGACCTCGAAACGTAACAAAACTTAGGGACTTGGAGTGTTTTCATGTGTGTGTTGTGTCATTACAGTCGTGACCGACTCTTTGTGACCCCATGTCCATGGAGTTTTCTTGGCAAGAATAGTGGAGTGGTTTGCCAGCTGCTACGCCAGGCGCCTACAGCACCTGGTATTCCCTGATGGTCTCCCATCCAAGTACTAACCAGGGCCGACCCTGCTTAGCTTCCAAAATCAAGCGAGATTGGATAGTTTGAGCCAAATACCAGCCTAAAAGCAGAGTTTCATTTGACGGGTCTCTTCTGCTTTCTCACAGTTGAGATTTCTCAAGAGGAATCGTGTAACAACGAGCCTTTGTAGCCCATTCTTTCCTGGCCTTGTGGGGTCAACGGACTCTTTTTTGACCCACGTTCTCCCATGTTGCAATTAATTTCTGGTGTTGACAAAAGGGAGTCCTACGGCATGCAGTCCATTCGTTTTCCTCACCACATTTCTTTTCTTATTGGCTTGCAAATGACACGAGAGGAGGCTGGGCGTTAAGAAGAATAAATAGTGTTTGGAAACAAACAATGGCAGCCTTGTACAATTCATTATAACTCTTGGCACAATAATATACTTGTCATATTAACAAAGGACACTATGGTAATAATAATGAAAGTGACACCTGAAAAACAAGGGTGTAATTTGGGTGCTGCTGATAGACAGATGTTCTCACTCATCTGGTGGAAATAAAATGAATCTAAGCAGCTCAGAGCATCAGAAGCGGCACACCAGGTAATGGGGATATTTAAGTGGTGAGGCGGGACTCCTCTTTGCCTGCCAAGATTAATTTTCTTTTCCCTGGCAAGTCAACCACATTTAAACAGAAACATGTTTAAAGAGTTCATCTTCAGATTTCCAGCGGGTCTCTCCGTCCAATGGTCCTAAGGGGTGGACATAAGTCTTCCAGGGTTGGTTGTGTGGCTCAGTGCTCTTCCTTACACCTCATGCTGGCTTGTGAAAATGGGGCCATCAGATGTTATAAATAAAGCCCAACCAGTATTCAGCAAACTGGCAAGCAATTAACCTTGATGCTGCCTAGATGCCCTAAGCACATCCAATCTTCCCTGATTGTGGAAGCTAAGCAGGGTCAGCCTTGGTCAGTACTTGGATGGGAGACCACCAGGGAATACCAGGTGCTGTAGGCGCCTGGAATAGGAACTGGCAAACCACTCCAGTATTCCTGCCAAGAAAACTCCATGGACGTGGGGTCACAAAGGGTTGGTCACAACTGAAACAACACACACACACACACACACACACACACACACACACACACACACACACACACAGAGGTGAACCAACTCAGGTTGTCAAAAGCTGAGATGCAGCTGTCCCTAGACAATGGAGTGCGAAGCGCAGTTGAATTAACTTTAACTTATTCACAACATGGTATGCAGTGGGCTGAGAAACAGGTCAGTAAATTGTCTGGGAAATGGATTTTAATATAAGTTAGCTCTTATCAAAGGCATAGGATTAATAGACTCCCCCCCCTCGAGTAAAAAGGATCCCTGGGTGTACAGATAAGCTTAAATCTAGCTGCTACATCTAAGTGATGTAGATCCACTGAATCAATAGCCAAAATTCCTCTACTTACTTGCTAGAGTAGTCCCATTGAATTAATGGGTGTTGGTGAGTCAACCCCTTTGTAAGCTCCATTGAATCAAATGGGCCTACTCTGACTTAATTTAACTCAGTCTCATGGCACAGTGGTTAAATGCCGGTACTGGAGCTAAAAATCGTGTGCTGATGACTTGGGGTTCAATCCTAGGTAGCTGGCTCATTATTGTAAGCCATTTTGGGTCCTTGTCCAAGTAGAAAGATGGGGTGAAAATATTCAAAATAAATAATATGAAATAAAATAAAAATTGAAATAATGAATTATGACACTATGATTGCTTTGAGAGCAGAGAAGTGTTGGGTTCTTTTAAAAAATGAAAAGAAAAGAAGAAGCAAAAAATGAGGAGGAAAAAGGCAAAAGGCTTTTCCCATGCAGGTGCACTGTAAATGTGTGATTCATTGTCTGACTGTTTGGTTTTGCTCTTAAGTTTACTGTGAGATGTAGGAAATAATGATTTTAGTGACTTTCCCTCAACACATTAATGAGTGCCCCATTGTCTTCAATGGAAAGCCCTATGAATAAGTAAAACCTAGTTAATCCACGAATGCCACCTAAAAGCTTTGTCTGCCAGCATATGGCTCAATAAGGTCATGTGGTAGCTAGATACCCTAGAGACTGGTGATGGCTATGAACCAGTTTGTCCCATTTCATCAGGACCTGCCAGGTAGGCAGTCTTGACAGCTTGGAGAACAAGGGTATCCATGGCTATCATTGTGGATGCCTAAGGACAACCTCCGGGTTGGAGAGACGGGCAGGATAATTCTCAATGCCAGTTGCAGGGAATCGTGAGCAGGTGAAGACATCTGCTTGGGAATACCCTGAAGTAAATGGTAAGCCGCTGTATGAGACAGAATGCTGGACTGGATGGGTGGTGGCTTGTTCCAGCAAGGCTGTTCTTATGTTCTTATAAAGGTGGCAGCACAGGTGCTGCTGCCACCCTTCTCTGCCTCCCCCGTCCCAACCACCCATTCACCAGGCCCAGCATGATAGCTTTCTGCACCTCCTCAACTCATCTTCCAGTCCTGGTAACAGCTCAGACTTCTCTTGGGTGATCTCCCAATCAGACAAAAGGGTGGGGGCAGAGAAGTCTGTGCTCTTGTTCCTGATTGGGAGATTAGCCCATGAGGTAGAAAAACCAAGCAAGCTGGACCTGGTGAGTGGCTGATCAGCTGCTCTTATCAACTGGCACAAACTGAGGTCTTAAGAACATGCAACCATTCTTATACCAATCAGTGTTTCAAGAAGTGCTTCCCCAGATGTTCTTGGACCAAAACTCTCAGATGCCTTCAGCACCAGCGTTGTTATCCAAGATTTCTGAGAGTTGGAAGTCCAAGAATATTTGGGGACTCAAGGCTGGGATCAACTGTTCTTAAGTGAACTGTTCAGATAATTTCTTTTGATAGGCACGTGCCTATATGTGTGTGGTATTTATATTTTTATTTGTCTTCCTGACTTCTGATGATCAAGTTTTTTAAAAGAAACCACACCAAAGACACTAGGAAAGGAGGTGTACTCAGAAATGAATATTTTGCACAAACATTTAGCTGCATTTAAGGAAACGCCTAAATGATTTCATATTTCAGATGGTGGTCTGAGATGCAGACTGATGGTGGGAAAGGACAGAACAGATTGATAGAACAGATGCACAAACAAATAACATGGACTAAACAGACATATTATTTGGTAGGGTGTCTCTGTATTCTAGTGCTGTCAAAAAGACAGAAGCATTGATTTGATCATAAATGTCAGAAATTGAAGATCCTTCTCCTTTGGAAAAAAGTATACCTTGAAATACAAAAGTTTTTTTAAAAAAACAAAACAGAATAAATTACTGCTGGGTGAGATCTCATCTTCGCCATTTGCTTTTCCATCTGTTTGATTTCTCACATCTCTTGGCATGTGGGTGTGGCTTTTCCACAAATAGTGGGCATTCATGCTTAACACGTGTCACCACAGTGCAAATGTATGCTGGTTATTTAGCTAGTGGAAACAGCACTCTTCCTTTTTTGGAAATTACAGCTTCTTTTTCCTCACATATATTCTGGAGGGAAAGCAGCAAACTTGCCATCCCTCTCATCTGGCTTCTGACATCTTTGTTTGGCTAGCTCCCGTTGGCTAACTGATGGACTCCCAGACAAATTGGATGGCAGAAAGTGTATCTTTCTGTAGAAATTTTCTCATCTATGCGCTCTCTCTCTCTCTCTCTCTCTCTCTCTCTCTCTCTCTCTCTCTCTC
>JAHTLZ010000330.1:4891975-4908999 GCA_023846285.1 Phrynocephalus versicolor | reverse complement strand
TATTATTATTATTATTATTATTATTATTATTATTATTATTATTATTACAGCTTTTAGCATTTGTATGTGAAATACTATAAGCTTCCATGAGTCCTCTTAAGAAGAAAGGAGGGCGTAGACATTTTAAATGAACAAACAAATAATTTATTTTGGCTTATCTGTTTAGAACAGAAAATTACTGGAATCCACTTGGTTTGAATGCAGTCGCTAATACCAACTCCAGTGGGCTAATGGTATCATTGACATCAACACACGTGTTAACCCGCTCTTCAGCAAACTAATTGATGGGTTTACTTTGATGGATTGGCAAAGTAATTTAGGCCAACATTGTTGGCGTCATCGCTGATGAGAAAATTTAGCTCCTGAATTGGTCTGGCTGAGTGAGCATTGATTTGTCACAGAATTTCCTGCCCCCAGGCACTACAAGGAAGGGGTGCCAACATTTTACTGGTCCCTGCTCATGGGTCTTTGAGATCATGTTGCTCTTCCAACAGCAGCAGGCAAGAACATTCCCCTTCAAAAGGCAGAATCTTCGCCTGCTGCCTTTTAAAGGCTCAAATTCGTCTTGAAAAGGCAAGAGCAGTTCTTGCTAGTGTTTTCACACACAACATAAAACAAAAATCCACATTTCCCAGAATTCTGAGCCTAGACTGACTATGACAAAGGACTGTAGGAGTTGTGATCCAAAACATCTGGAGTGCTGAAGGTAATCGCCACCACTGCACTATAGTGTGAAAAAAATTATGCCATTGTTTTTTCATTTGTACCTCTAGTTATATAGACTGTTCTACTACACAAGTGCGACCAATGTCAAGAATTGGCATCTTTTCCTTTTGTGAACCTAAACAGGTGCACATAAAGTGAGCAGAAAATGGGAGCCCAGTTGCTTGCCAAGAGACAAACAACCCATCCATGGTTTCTACTGTCTAACAGTGCATGGAACAAGGTAGCATTGATATACAAGAGCTGCACTTTGACCGAGATCTGGAAGAGTCACAAACTCTGCGGAATCATTCAGAATTAATCCAACTATGCATGTAATATGCAATTTTTAGTTTAGATCTGCTTAGAAACACAGCAATGCCTTAGAATGGGAATCGTGACCATCATTATTACAATATTGCACTTCAGATTTCTCACCCATGCTGGTACACGTGCTAGATCAAAGGGTCAAGCCTAAAAACTAGCAGTCAAATGCTAAGAATTTCCTGGTGATATAATATTTTTGCCATTGGCAACTTAAATCAGTAACAAAAGATTTTTGAACAATTACAGTTGCTGAAATTAGCATGGAAGCAAGAGTATGGCTAAACTCCTCCTGCTTCCATATTCTGTTAATCTCTTGCCTTAGATAGGTGTCCTGATCATATATATTTTATTGGATATCAGTATCCTATTTTTTAGACAAAAACAATCTCCCAAAGTGGCTCACAAACAATTAGAACTCCATATAAATAATAGTTAAAACATAGTCTACCATGCCTTTGGCGACCACTCTGCATAAACCAGAATAAGACATAACCTCTGCAATGTAGGAACCAATAAGCAATATGCATGCACAAAAGAGAAGGGAAGTAGAAGGAATGGATAAAGCTGCAATGTAGGAACCAATAAGCAATATGCACAAAAGAGAAGGGAAGTAGAAGGAATGGATAAAGCATGGGAACTCACTTCCTTATATGTGCCCTTCCATTCATTAAAAATAAATCACAGAACTGCTGATTTGGAGCAACCTCCTTTATAGCAGGACGGGGAAAACAAGCAAGAAACAAATACTCAGTCATCAAGGGCAGCCCATATACATTGCAGTAGTCTAGTCTTAGGGCGGTATATACTTTGAATCTGGACTCCCCCAATCATTTCAGTTCCTTGCTTTGGAAATCTTTTTTTCGTGTTTTTTGGTATAGGTTCCGAAACCAGGAGTGAAAAACAGACAAGAGGAAAGGCAGGCTGTAAAAAGCATTTCACACCACACCGAGCAATTCTCTTTACACCCTTTGAAAATCTTCATAGACCTAATTCCCTCCCCAAACAGATGAAATGGTTCATGTCCCCAGGCCCTCTCTATTGTCCTTTCTTCCTCAGAGCCTGACACAAGACTGGTATATAAAGTTTTCAATCAGAGGCATCATCAGCTTAAGAAGCACTTAACTAACTGATTCCAAAGCAATACTCATAGAATTATGAGTAGAGATGGGCACGACTTAGCGGTATTTTCGTTTTCGTTTTCGTTTTTCGTTTTCGTTACGGAAACGAAACGAAAACGAAAATCGGCACCAACCTGGACCGAAAACGGAAACGAAACGACTAATTTCGAGCCAATTTTCGTTTTTCGTTACTGGAAAAGCACTCAATTGAGCTAAATGGGGAGAAACGAAAAATTTTTCGTTTTCGTTTTCGTTTTTTCGTTTTCGTTACGTAACGAAACGAAAACGAAAAATTTTGAAATTAGCCCACGAAAACGGAAACGAAACGACTCAGACCCTAGCCGAAAACGAAAACGAAAACGAAACTTTTTTTCTGAGTCGTGCCCATCTCTAATTATGAGGAAAAAACGCTAATGATGATTGAATGTTCTTTTGTCCCAGCTGTATTGATTGAGTTTCCTCATCTAGCAAAAATTCAGTAGAACTTTGCCCAAGATTTCTCTTCCTAGATATTGGTTTGGTTTTGGATCTTCTGAAATAAATGAGGGCATGATCCCACAGACCAAACAAAAAAGCAAAATGAAATGAAAAAACATAGACCAAGCCCCACACCTTATTTTGTATTGGACTGGGCTGAAAATGACCCAAATTAGATTTTAACACAAGGCTTGTGAATGCCCAAACTGCTGTTCTAGAGAAGAATTTTTTTTCTGTTCTGCTGGCAGAGGTCCATTTATTTTCAGGTGCATGTGGAATTGATTCACTGGAATCGATTGTGTGTGTATGCCCCTGCCGCTTTAAAAAAAATATTCTAGGTATCTGATGCAGAGCTATACCAGATAGCAGGAATTAAAAAGTATATTAAAGCACTGTTCTTACTTCCCCACCCAATCACCCTCCCACCAGTGGAATCATTTGCTCCCCCTTCTTGATTGTCTGCACATCTGGATTGCTCCCCTTGTTCATCTGATCACCTCCTACTAGCTACATTCCTCCCATTGCTTTCCTGATTGCACCCCCACCAGTCGGAGCCCCCCCAATCACTAGCTTGATTGCCCCCTCACCAACTGGGTCATTATTGTTGGCTACCCATTGGCCCCCTTGCCTACCTGTTTGCCCGCTCACCCATCTGAATTGCCCCATTGCCTGCCCCATTGCACTCCCACCAGCTGCGCCCCCATCAATAACCTGGCCCCACTTTCCCGTCCCACTAACTGCATCACCTTTGTTGCCTACCCGATTGTACTTCCACTGCCTACCTGATTGCCCACCCACTCACCCACCATGATTGCTTCCCTGTTGCCTGCTCGGAGCCCATCTCTGTTCTAGACCTTATATTATCCGCTACTGTCTTCCTTTGCCGCAAAGCAAAGCAAAGTGTTCCGCTTGCATACTGACCCATACCACTTCAAGTAGTCCCTTGGCGGTTTACAGTTTTAATTACAGCATGCAGGCTACACATTGCTCCCCTAGCAAGCTGGGTACTCATTTTACTGACCTCAGAAGGATGGAAGGCTGAGTCAACCATGCGCCTGCTACCTGGGATTTAACCCCAGGTCGCGAGCACAGTTTTACCCTGCAGTTGAGGCATTTAACCACTGCACCGTGAGGCAGCTGTTGGGTCCAGAAAGCAACAGCAAAGGCCCGAAATGGGTGTATCCGGCATGTTACATGACAGTGCCACCAAGAATTCCTCACCATCAGAGGTCGGAAAAATTCCTCTCTTCTTGTGAATAGGGAAGCCGTTGCAAAAAGGAGCAGCCCCCATATCTGTCTGTTACCACGATAATAACTTTCATAGCACACCTCAGATGGTGAATCTCACAGTAAATACCGATGGGAGAGATTTTCTCGAAGCTCTTTGGTGTTTCATTAATTCCAGGAAATGTTCTGCCTGTGGTTTTGCTGGCCCTCGGCCAGAGGAACAGCTGCTGGAATCAAGGAGGTAGAGGATCCATGCTGGAGATCAAACTCATCTCCAGGTTCTTGATGCCATATGCTCAGCGATTACCCAAGGCATCAGGTTTCCTGTGACAATGTAATTGCCTGGCAAGATAACAAATGCCAACACTTTCTTTCCCTTGATTCTTTGCTTGGCGGAGATGCCACAGTTGGGAGAATATTTCACAGGTAATGCCCAGAGAGGTTTTCCCCTCTCTTCACTGTTAATTACTGAGGTCTTAATG
Source organism: Phrynocephalus versicolor (assembly GCA_023846285.1). Lineage (NCBI taxonomy): Eukaryota > Metazoa > Chordata > Lepidosauria > Squamata > Agamidae > Phrynocephalus > Phrynocephalus versicolor. The sequence goes on along the minus strand of JAHTLZ010000330.1, from coordinate 4,904,666 downwards.
TGTTTACACTTCAAAAGGGGGCGAGGAAAGCACACCTCGGACAACGAAATTGCTTCCTGCCCTAAAATAATTAGCAGCTCTCAGACCAATTGGGATAATACAGATATTCTGCAATTTGACTCAACAGTTGCTTTAAAAAAAATCCCAAATGCAGAGCCAGACAAACAAGCAGATGAGATATTTCTGTTAGGTACAGGAATATTTATTGGATCTTCGGCCCTCAGAGGCCTGAGGGCTTGAGCCAGGAAATTAAACACCTCATAAGAGTGTTCAGTTAAACTCAGGTAGAGAATGATGGTTTGAGCAGCCATTTTCTGCTCGTGAAGGGAAAATGGAAGTGGTGAGGAAGAGCTATGTTGTTTGAGAGCAAAAAAATGATTAGGGCATGGGTTGTTTCTTGAGAGGCACCCAGGAGAACATCTAATGGGCAGAGACTCTATTTATGAGGAGAAATCTTATTTTATTGTTTATAATATTTTTACCATGCTTTTCTCCTTAAAAAAGTCTTTGCCTGTTTGCAGAAGAACAGCAAAGATGGGGCAGTCTGGCCTCATGCAGGAGGGAGTTCCAGAGTCAGGGAACAGCAACAGAGAAGGCCCTTTCTTGTGTCCCCATCAGACACACAGAGAGCAAGAGAAAGGTTTCCCCCAGTGATCTTTCCATTCAGCGCACTATTTTAGATGAAAGAGCAAACAAATGAACAAACAAATGAGTCTTGGTGGACCACAAATTGAACATGAGTCAGCAGTGTGATGCGGCGGCCAAGAAAGCCAATGTGATTCTTGGTTGCATCAACAGAACCATAGTGTCTAGATCAATGATGGTGAACCTCTGGCACGGGTGCCAAAGGTGCCACTCGGAGCCCGTTCTGTGGGCACCCGACATCTCCCCTTCATAGCTACCTGTATACAGGTTAAATTACTGTATTGGCACTTTGCAAAAAAATTTGTAGGCTTTGAATTGCAGTTTGGGCACACGGTCTCTAAAAGGTTTGCCATCACTGGTCTAGATCAAGGGAGGTGATAGTACCACACTATTCTGCTCTGGTCAGACCCCACCTGGAGTCCTGTGTCCAGTTCTGTGTGCCTCAATTTAAAAAGGATGTTCACAACCTCGAGCGGGTGCAGAGGAGGGCGACCAGGATGGTTGAGGGTCTGGAGGAAATGTCTTATGAGGAACAGCTTAGGGAACTAGGAATGTTTAGCCTTTCAAAAAGAAGGCTGAGAGCGTATATGATAGCTATGTTTAAATATTGGAAAAGATGTCGTATTGAAGAGGGAACAGGTTTGTTTTCCATGGCTTCAGAGACTAGGACTTGGGGCAATGGTTTCAAACTACAGGAAAAGAGATTCCATTTGAACATTAGGAAGAACTTCATGACAGTTAGAGCTGTTCAGCAGTGGAATATGCTGCCACGGAAGGTGGTGGAGTCTCCTTCTTTGGAGATTTTTAAGGAGAGGCTGGATGTCCATCTGTTGGAAAGACTGTGATGGGGGTTCCTGCATGGGAGGGGGTTGGACTGGATGTACCTCAAGATCTCTTCCAACTCTATGATTCTATGATTCTATGATTCTAAACAAGCAGACTAATTAATAACTAGCAGAGTTAAGCAGAGCACAGATGTACAGTCCCAGTGCAGGTTCCCTCCCCTCAATAAAGACAGGAGAAAACAGCAAAATATCAAGTAACTGAGAAAGTTATATTTCAGACAGGAAAAGCTGAATTCTAAGCGTGGCTGCAGGAGAGCATGTGGCAGAAAAAGAGACATAATGGCTGTTTCTTCTAGAGTCGTGAAAGAACATTGCAATGAGCAGGATTGATTGGTTGGACCCAGAGAATGTCAGTCTAACAATAAGTGGAAGATAAGTAGAGGTCAAGAAGGTTCAAGAAGATAGACATCAAAGTGTGTGGCTCGGCATGGAGCAGAAGCACTGAGTAAGATTGCAGTCCCATACTGCCATAGCTGGAAATTAAGTTAAGTTGCAAAATTCTAGGCACAAGCATGGACACAGAAATATGCACAGACATTTTTTCTTTTTTTGGAGTCTGGTGTGGATCCAGACGGAAACAAGCATCAACTGGGAAATCAGGGAGCACTGATAATCTATATTTTGCTGATGGGTCCATCTCCCATAATTTTTATGGTGGGAAATAGGCAAATGCGCTGATATGGCAGAGAAGCAGAGCTGAGTAGCTGCATTTTATTTCTAATAGCTCTCAAATGCTCATGTTGTTTGCTCAGTTATTTGTTCGTTAAACTGCGCAAGTGCTTGCTAACAAATGTTTTATGGATACGGGAAAGCACCATTGATGACTATACTTACAGTTCACTTGGAGATGTGAGTGAACAACTGGAAGAAGAGAGAGCTTCAAGGAAATGAGCCTTCAAGTCAGATTTTTGGGGGTAAGAGTTAAAGCAGAAAAGAATCACAAAAATCTGCAGAGCTACCCTTTGATGGATGGTATATACCAGTGGTGGTGAACCTTGGGCACTCCAGATGTTTTGAACCACAAGTCCTAGAATTCCAAGCCCCTACTGCCAATGACAAAAGACTGTGGGAGTGGTGGTCCAAAACTAAATGCCTCTGGTAGCACACGAGACTAGATGTCTGTCTCCTGTTACTACTCCCCTGCATCTGGCCTTTGAAGTACCCCAGTTTTAAGCCTGGAGATTACACATCTCCATCGTGGTTTGTAACCTGGGATGGACTTTTCCTCCAGGAATCTGTCCAATCCCCTTTTGAAGGCATCCAGGCCAGATGCCATCGCCACATCCTGTGGCAGGGAGTTCCACAGACAAACAACGCGCTGGGTGAAAAAAATATTTTCTTGTGCATTTGCATTTGTTTTGTCACCTTGTTGTTTGCCTTGTCCTCTTGCTGCTGCTGGAATTACTTAGTTGTGTATCTATATTATTATTACTGTTTTAATTTATTTATTTTCTTACTTATGTTGACTTATTTGTTTGTTGGTTCATTTGCCCTTGCTCATCACCCAGAGTTCCCTTTGGGGAAAGTCGCTGTGGTCAATAAGTACAATAAATAAATAAATAAATATGTCAGGACCTCAAGACAATTCTGATCAAAATGAAATGGAAACAACATCCCCATCCATCTCTCAACAAAGGAAGAGCAACACAATCAGAGCGAACAAGACGTTGGCCAAAAAAGTCACCTCCTTTGAGGTGAATGTTAGTACTTACTGCTAGAGATGGGCACCAATTGCATAAGTGGTGATTTGTCATGATTTGTAACTTGCCAAGTGTGATGAATTACAACTCACAAATTTATAAACAATTTTAGATGAACCAACAAATCAATTTGTCTCTTTTTATCCCCCAAAAGCCCAACAAGCAAGTCAAAATTTTAAAAAGGGTTAAAAATGGGCCAACCCCTCACAACAAAAAGAATGACTCAAAAAACCACTAAAAAATTGTTGCTTCATATTTGTTGAAGGCATCACTTGGGACAAATGTGAAACAGCAACTCAACCAAAGTATGCAAAAACTTCAACAATTTCAAGTTCTTCATTGTCAGCATTAAAGTTGTGTCATTCTTCTGGAGTCATGATTTTGTCTTCTTTTAATTTGAACTGTATTGCTTTGGCACTTTCTTCTTTCACACTCATTAAAATTCAATACTGTGCTGATCACTGCTAATCGCCCACTATGGTCACTGTAGTCTTCTCTATTTGGATATTATACTGCTGCATCGTATGTTTTGGTAAACAACCTCCTATTTGGAATTAAATATAACTCCAAAATCAAGGAAAATAACAAGATTTCAATGATGTTCTTCTTTAGTTTTGATCACACATTTACTAAGTTCTAACCACAAGATTAATGAGTCCTTCATTGAACATCAGCAAGCAAAAGGGGGTTGGACAGATTCCTGGAGGAAAAGTCCATCACAGGTTACAAACCATGAGGGAGATGTGTCATAACCAGGCTTAAAACCAGAGTACTTCAAGGACCAGATGCAGGGGAGTGGGATCAGGAGACAGATATCTAGTCTTGTGTGTTCCCAGACGCATCTGGTGGGGCCACTGTGAGATACAGGAAGCTGGACTTGATGGGCCTTTGGCCTGATCCAGCATGGCTCTCCTTATGTTCCTATGTTATATTCACATCATAATTTCAGTTTAACATGGCTCAGTAGTTAGTGCATTTTTGCTTTCTGGAGCATAAATAGATTGATTCATAGTTGTTTGTCCCCTTGTTGAATGCCATTTGTTGCTATTAACAGCCTCAAATAATTTTAATGTGAAGAAACACATATGTCCCCACACCACAAATTGTACCTCACTTGTTGTAGCTTTTGAAGAAAGAGGCCCACATATCTCCACAAAACGGACAAAGAAAATGTTTTGAGAAAAGGTGGCAAGCGCAAAACAAAGAATGGAGGGGGGAAATTTGGCTTCAGTACAGTGTTTGGCAACCTGCAGAATTTTGCCAAGGAAACTGGTGGGGTCTCTAGACTGGAGCATAGCAATCATCATGATTTAATAGTAAGATGACGTGTAACCCTCTAGAACAGTGTTGACGAACCAATGGAACGGGTGCCAAAGGTGGCACTCGGAGCTCTTTCTGTGGGCACCTGACAACGCCTCTTCACAGCCACCTGTATTCAGATTAAATTGCTGTATTGGCACTTTGCAAAAAAAATTAGTGGGTTATGAATCACAGTTTGGGCACTTGGTCTCTAAAAGAACAACTTTAAAAAGAAAATCATGCATTGAGTGAGTTGCAGTGTGTATGTGTCTTTTTTTAACTGTTTGGAGGATTTCTGATGTACTGATAGTTAGTACTGGGCAAATGTAAAAGGAATGACCACTAGAGTCTTCATTTTTGTTCATCCAGGATTAGAGGTGGGCATGAACTGCCAGATTAGGAGTTCATGCTGGTTCGTTTGTTACCCAAACTCCTCCTTCAAATTCCTGGGAGTTCGTTTTAGTGAAGATCTTACCTGGAAAATTGATACAACCCAGGTGGCCAGGAAGGCTCAACAGAGACTCCATTTTCTCAGGCTTTTGCAGAAGAACAACGTGAAAGAACAATTGGTGACCTCCTTCTATCGGTCTACAATAGAAAGTGTCCTTACGTACTGCATTACAGTCTGGTATGCTGGTTTGACAGCCGTGGACAGAAAGACTTTACAGAGGGTAGTGAACACAGCACAAAACATCATGGGCTGTCCCCTGAGTCCAGTGGATGATATCGCCAGGGACCGCTGTCTTAGGAGAGCAAGGGAAATCATCAGGGATGACTCACACCCCAGCCAGCACTTCTTTACTCTCCTACCATACAGAAGTATAGCAAGCCGCACCAACAGGCTAAAAACAGTTTTTATCCGTGGGCTGTTCGACTGTCAAACGGGACGTGACAACACGTGATAGACTCGTGGGGCTGGCGAGTTGTGCAGCAAGCACACAGTGTGATATCAGATTGAATGGCTTTTTAGTGGGATGGTGTTGGGGGGGACGGAGGGAGCTCAGCCAATTTCATTGTACACTGGTTGTACCATGACAATAAAGGTTATTATTATTGTTGAAGCTTCAGAGTCCTGTCTCTTCTGGTGGACACCCACTCAGGGCAGTGACTTGGCTTCCTTACTCAGTCTCCTCTGGGCGCTGTCTCTGAGTAGGTGCCCACAGAGTAAACATGTTTTTAAATTAAATATATAAAATAATTGTTCATGTCGGTGCCACAGTGTCTCTACTTATGTTCAAACTAGCTGTCCTCTGCTTCTTTTTTTCTTCTGCCTTATGGACTGAACCCCTTCCACTACTCTACTCTAGCCCTTCCATGTTTTACATGAACTACAACCTGGCGCTCAACCTGCCCCTGGTTCATCACCCAGCTTGGGAAGCTAGCTTAAGGGTCTGCGGTAGGATTTGTGAACCACTTTGGGGTGATCTGGCCTATTTTATCACCACTTCCTTTCACCCCAATGAGAGTGTAAACCTCTGAGACCAACGTTATAAGCCGTGGATGGGGCTGACAGGAAAATGAAAGGGGGATATTAAATAATCAAGCCGTTCTGACATTTGAGTTATAGACTGTGCCCATCTTGCTGACAGGAGGGGAGCAGGGCACCTCTTGAATGACAATTTGACCTGCAACGGGCCTCCCTCCCCTAGCACTGAATGAAGTCACTTATGTCCCATTGCCTGCTGTAACATGATCTGAAGAAATGGAGTCATAAAAATACTCCAAAGCTGTCAAGTCCATCTTTCAAGAGGCATACAAACAGAGAGGAGGGAGAGAGAGAGAGAGAGAGAGAGAGAGAGAGAGAGATGGTGGTGGTGTTTGGGGGCAAATGCAAAGATACATCCTCTGCCCTGGAAACAGTAGTAGTTTGACAATCATGATGATGCTCACTCACCCATCATATCAACAACAGGCATAATCACAATACAGTGGACCCTTGTATAACAGACAGCTTGTATAACATAAAATTTGTACAACATAAAAAATTCTGGAGATAGGGGAAACTTGCTTAACATAATTGCCTATGGGGAAAATCCGTACAACATAAAAATGGGATCACTCCATTTTCAATGCATTCCTATGGGAATTTGTATAAAGGAAAATTTGCTTAACATAATTTCATTTGGAACAAATTAATTCCTTTATACAAGGTACCACTGTACAAGAAGATTGGAATGCATGGATTGGAAAGGTGATGTCATTACATTCCAATTTCCCATAATCTCTCCCCACTGCATCGAATCCCTAAGGTGAATGGGACTTGTAGTACAACAACAGCTGGGGACCATAGATTTCACCCTGTATCCTAGGTGTAAGGTAGGATTGGTGGGTCTTAAAAATGTATGCCTCAATTTCTGGAGCAGGTCTTGAAGCAGACCCTAAGCACTCCTGCTGATTAGGAATCCAGGACCATACCGCCAAGGCGACTTTAAATCACCATGATATAAATCTCGAGCAGATATCTAAATTTTGCCAGTAAACAGTGGGAGAGTAGAGCACTAGGGTGCTAGCTTTAAGGGGAGCATCCACAATTTGCAAGACAAATGTTTTGAAGGAAGGGGAATAAAAAGACCCTGATTCCAGTTGGCAGCCAAATCTATAACTTTAGCCTTAGTGGTGGTGGAAGACACACCAAATATGTACGCTTTGAAGAACAGGATACTAGTACCAGTTCCCCAATTCACAAATGCACTTGGCCATCCCTTCCAATCATGGCTCCAGTCCATTTCAAAAAACCAACAAAATAGAACTGGAACAGAGTCCTATTCCATTATTCGTGACTTTTAGCCACTGAAACAACTGCTTGGGTTGGTGGATAAAAGTCATTTTAAACATTGTGCATCGCTTCTCCTGCCCCCCCCCCACGTTGCAGGAGAGCAGTGTTCAATGTTTAAAATGACTTTTAGCCACTGAGGCAAGTGCTTGGGTTGGTAGCTAAAAGTCATTTTAAAGATTGCACGCTGCTTCTCCTGACCACCCCCTGCATCACGGGGGAGCGGCGTGTGATGTTTAAAATGACTTTTAGCCACCAAGGCAACTGCTTGGGTCAGTGGCTAAAAGTCATTTTAAACATCGCACACAGCTTCTCCTGACCCCCCTCTGCTTTACGGGGGAGCGGTGCGTGATGGTTAAAATGACTTTTAGCCACCAAGGCAAGCACTTGCCTCGGTGGCTAAAAGTCATTTTAAACATTGCACACCATTCCCCCAGCTCACAAAGGAGGAGCTGCCAGACCCTGCTGCATTTCCCACCCTAGACTTAAACTCGAGTCAATAAGTTTCCCCAGTTTTAGGGGGTTAAATTAGGGGCCTTGACTTATGCTCGGGTTGACTTATACTCAAGTATATATGGTACTTTCTTCTTTTTTTTTTTAAGGTTGTGGGCCTGCTTCTCCTATTTCAAATCCTCCCACACACACAAAAAAGCCCACAGTTTTTTAAAACAGTTGTTGCTCGGTGTACTTCATATATTTATTCATAGGACTGTGTTTTTGAGCACCTGCCCTTTTCAACGGGCTTATTAGCGATGCCCCTCAAGACATGATGACCAACCTTTTCTTTCTACCTGTGTACTGCTTCCTGCACCATTCCCCTTCCTCCTCCTTCTCCCTCTTTATGCTCCTGAAAAACAGTACACTAAAGGTTATATGGAGCATGAAATAGCCCGGGAATGGCTTTTCTTGAGCTACTTAAACTCCATTTAATGATGCTGATATACAATGCCATCAACTGAAAGATGAGCTGGGGATTTGTGTCCTCACCTCAGCTGAGCATCTGTTGAGCTGCTGTGAGCATATCTTAGCTGGAAGACACTCCACGGTGAGCATACAATTCTTTGCCTGCCCAGCGCGGAGTAACGAGGCAAGACACGTAGATGGTCTCAAACGTGGGCCACACTTTATTAAACACCAAATAGACATCCTTCTCAAGGGGGGGGCGGTCCAAGTAATCGTGAAAGCATGATCGGACACTGAGGCCAACTTTGCCCCAAGCAAGATAATGGTAAAGGAGTTAACATATCACAAGGTAACCTACTAAGCGGCTCCTACCCAAGGCTCCTGGCTGTGGGCACACACTGCCTGTGAGATCCCGGGCTGTTCCCACCTCCCAATGCCGAGTCCTATAGAACTTCAATCAGCAGCAGGAGGTTGGGCCTGCACCCTGAGGATGCTTTTAAACTCCCCCCTGCCATCTGGAAGTTGAGTCATGTCTACTGGACTTCTTTTTTGAGAGATAGGACCAGAATCAGCAGTACACCTCCATTTGAAGGACAAAGGGCACTCTTTCAAAGATGAGGATGTATACATATTAGACAAAGAAGAGAGGTGGTTTGAGAGAGAAGTAAGGGAAGCCATTCATGTGAGCATTGAAACCCCCTCCCTCTACAGAGGTGGTGGCCTCAGGCATAGTCTATCTGCTACTTATCAGGATGTGCTTTCCAAAGTACCCAGACAAATCAAAAAGCCTTCACCACCAAGGCCATAGCTAAAGACCCATTCTTGATAGGTTTCAGCACCTTAGGCCATTGTTCACCTTAAGGCTATGGATACTATTGTCTCCCTAACAAGCCTATTTAGGCCATTGTTCATCTTATGAGCCTAATTCAGACCAGGGTGACAAGAGGTCAAAGCTGACTGACTATAAGATAGAGGACTTGCACTAGCTGTATTCAGACTGATGAAGCTGTTTGGATGAGCAGCGAAATGTTTCTATCTCTCAAAAAAGAAGTCCAGTAGCCATGACTCAACTTCCAGATAAACTCACCTGGATGACTGAGAATCTTCACAGACATTTTCCCCCTGCCATGCTTTCCATCACCACCCACCAGTGTGGCCGATCACCAACCACACATTGAACAAAAGAATTAAGAACGGGATGGGCAAAAACGCGCCGGCACCTCGTAAAGCCAATCAAGGTGCAGGCCAAACATTCCCATCCAGCCCCAAAGATGTGTGGGGTCGAGCAAATGCTGAAAGAGGCTGGGGCAAAGAAGCAGCTCCCTTTTAAAGTGGAAACCCCCTTGGCTCCTCTGAGCCACCATCCCTAGCCTCCTCCATGCTTGACTCTCCCCACACATGGGGGAGGGGGCGCGCACAAAGAGCTCCCACACCAAAGTGGCATGAAAGGGACCTTTGGTCTCTATTTCCATCTTGAATGACAGGAAATGGAGCCAAATGAGCAGAAAGTGTTGAACCAAATGGAACGTATTTCCAACCAGGTTTATTTAATTTGAGGTTCTGTTATATCTTTCCCAGCTCTTCTCCTTCCCAGCTCCAAGAATTGGTGAAAGGTTTTGGCTTTTTTTGAGTTTTCCCAACCTCACCTGTTGCCTTTAGCAGATGTGATAGAGAGTAGAGATGGGCACGACTCAGAAAAATTGTTCGTTTTCATTTTCGTTTTCGTCTAGGGGTCCATTTCGGCTCGTTTCCGTTTTCGTGAGCTAATTTCAAAATTTTTCGTTTTCGTTTCATTACGTAACAAAAACGAAAAAATGAAAACGAAAACGAAAATTTTTTCGTTTCTTCCCATTTAGCTCCATTAAGTGCTTTCCCAGTAACGAAAAACGAAAATTGGCTCAAAATTAGTTTCGTTTCTGTTTTCGTTCCAGTTCTGAGCCGTTTTTCGTTTTTCGTTTCGTTACATAACGGAAATGAAAAATGAAAACGAAAACGAAAATACCGCTAAGTCGTGCCCATCTCTAATAGAGAGGGCCCTTTCTAAGCCAGGGTGGCTGTCAATCTGTCCAGAACTAATGCATCGTTCCCTCCTGGCTCTGAATTCAAAGACAGTGTGTCTCTCTGCTCTGTGTTCCTTTTCCTCTTTCTTACTCAGTGGTCTCTGTCAGAGCCTCCTAGATGCCTAATATTGATTTCTTGGATATTAAAACACCCTGGACATCCATAAAAACGCAGTGATAATTATTTGAAATTATTACCTACCAAGGGGTTGCAGTCCTTAAAATGTTTGTTTTTGTCTTTCTCCCATCCCGATGCATTTTCTTTTCCCTTTCAGATGACACAAAATAGATTCCAGCCACAAGATAGATGCAAGCCATGTGATGGGATCATGTAAATTCTTGGACAATTTCAACCAATAGTATGCCCAGGTTGCAGACTGGGTAGGTGTGGCAGCCACAGAGGGCATAAAAAGCTCTGGCAGCCCCCATACTCCTTGCAGTCTGCGGTGGGAGTTAGGGTGGGATTGCTGTCTCTGCGACTCATTACTTTAGGCCAGACAGGCAGATGTGTGTCTCTGTGTTCCTGCTGGCTTCAGCCTGTCTCTTAGGGGAGAGAAAGAAGAGATTTCTCTTGCAGCCTCCCTGTGTGCATGCGTACCTCTCGGTGAGTACCCTCCCCTGCCCCGCAGTGCAGTCACTCTGCAGCTGCCTTACACCCTGGGCAATGCCCGCCACTGCCTTTGCAGCCTCCCTGCGTACTTTGTCTATACTGTGTCTCTGCCAGCATATTTTTTTTAGTGTTTTCCCTCTGGTCTGGGGAGTTGGGGGATGTCCGTGCGCGGAAATGCTTTAAGTAGCGCAAAAAGCGGGTAAAAATGAAAAACAAAAAATGAAACAACGAAACAATTTTTTTCAAAAAATTCGCGAAAAATGAAAACGAACCAAAATGGACCCGGAACGAAAAACGAAAAACTGAAATGTCATTTTTTTTTATTTGTGCCCATCTCTAATATAAACTGCATGCGGAAACTGCCAAGTCATGAGTCATCAAGAGAACAGAAATGTCTGTATATCATGCGGCAGATTCTTCAGCTATAAATTCTGATGCTTCATCAGAAGGTCATCTTTGTCTTCTTCTCATTGTCTCTCACTTGGCTTAAGTGACATTCCTCTTTCAGACTGATGGCCCACTCGTGTCCATTTCTGAGGCGTGGGGGGGGGGCTCGGACTGAAAACCTGATGTACGACCAAGTTGTGGCAGAGGCATGCCCCCCCTGCGTTCCCTCCCTTGCTCCCTCTGATCATGAGTCAGATGGTTTGCTGAAAGGTTCACAGAGCATGTGCAGAAAGCCACACAGTGAACCTCACAGCTCACAGAGTAGCTGTTTTGATCACCCAGCTGAATGTTCATCCAGCAGAGGAGGACACACATATGCATATTTTCAGTCCCTGTCTTTCTCGTGTCTAGAGAGGGAATATAATCTGTCATTTTTTGTTTGTCTCTAGTTACAAATTCTAAATTTAAATTCATCCCATTGAGACTTCCCCCTCTATATTTGTATGGAAGCTGTATTTTTCCATACATGTTTCAGTGGTTTTCACCAATTTTGGCTTCATAAAAACAAGCAACTTTCCTCATACAATACCACAAATTTTGAACTTGATTTTCACTCATATGTACATCTACAGTTTTGCCTTAGAACTCCAGAGGTGGCTGTCCAGAACAGGTCTCCCTGATCTACCCGTGGCTCCCCACAAGATTTCTGGAGATATGAGGGCAAGTTTAACATATTTTGTCCCTTGATTTATTTTAGGGTTGGGATTTTGAAGACCAGAAGGAGAAAGGAAAAGCACATGATTTCTAGATCGCACAGCTGGATAGTAGAATATTTTAAATTCACATCTTACTGTGACCAGTGAACTATATCCATTTTAAGCATTATCCCCTAATAGACTTAGCCAGTTATTTTTATGCTCTAGGCCTAGGGAAAGACGAGGAGATTAGAAATCAAAATATAAGTGGAATGGGAACAAGATTGAGGGGAGGTGGCATTTGGAAGCTGAAAAGATGCTCAGTTCTACAATTTAATCAGGTGAAGGTTTTGCTCATCTCTGCTACTGGCAGAAAATCCAAAATATAAGGGTACAAACTGCATCACGGATCTGAGAACTGCACAGACAAATGGGCTCTCCTTTTTACTATGTATAAATCCTTTATCTCGGTGCACGGTGTTTAAGCCATTGTTTCCAGCCATTTGCCATTAATCTTTGCCTTTATTCATTGGAAATATATAATGGGGAGGGGGGAACATGATTCCTTTTTCTTTTCAAGGTAGTTGAATAAAAATCCCAGGTGACAGAAATGGTTGAAAAAGCTGTCTTTGGGGATGGCAGTGTGATGATTTCTCTTCATCTCCAACAGTGCCTGTTTCAAAATATTTCTTCTTCTTCTTCTTCTTCTTCTTCTTCTTCTTCTTCTTCTTCTTCTTCTTCTTCTTCTTCTTCTTCTTCTTCTTCTTCTTCTTC
>JAHTLZ010000330.1:4872697-4884233 GCA_023846285.1 Phrynocephalus versicolor | reverse complement strand
GCTGCTATTGTCTCCCTCCACAGTTGATAGCTGTCAGTGGATGAAGGTGCCTCTGAGGGCGCCTCTCAAGATGTCCGGCCAAACGCTACTGGAACTCTCAAAGATCCATTCCCTATGCCTCAAATACATTCAGCACTCTGGACAGCTCTTGTAAAGTGTGAACTAATGTCTCAAGAGACCAAATCCATCTCATTGGTGTTGGAACACCACTTTCCACTGAGATGTTTCTGACACATAGTGGCTTCAAATAAAATCTGCGTGCCTGCGTGCCTGCCTGCCTGCTTGCTTGCTTACTTACTTGTTGTGTGTGTTGCATCATTACAGTTGTGACCAACTCTTCGTGACCCCATGTCCATGGGGTTTTCTTGGCAGGAATACTGGAGTGGTTTGCCAGATCCAACTCCAGGTGCCTACAGCACCTGGTCTTCCCTGGTGGTCTCTCATCCAAGTACTAACCAGGGCTGACCCTGCTTAGCTTCCGAAATTAGGTGGGAACGGATGTGCTTAGGGCATCTAGGCAGCTACTTACTTACTGTATGAAGCTAGGCCTGGAAGGACTGGGTGAACCAGGGAGGTACTCTTTAGGAGAGATGCTCTGAGAGGCAGTGAGGTCTCACACCATTTTGGACTTTATATGTCAAAACCACAAGATTGAATAAGGCACAGAAACTAACAGGGAACCAAGGCAAGTGGGCCAGGATCAGGGAGGTATGATCAAATTAACTTGTCTGCCCAAGATCAACCTGGCTGCTGAATTTTGGATCTGCTGAAGTTTTCATACTGCCTTCACAGCCAGCTTCACATAGAGAGAATTACAGTAATCAATTAATTTGAGATGAAAAAGCAGTGCCTGAGCCAAATGTAATGCCTGTAGCTCTTACAACATCACTGACTATGCCCATGTACCTGCACACATACATATGGCCAAACACTAGACACATATGCAAAGATTTTCTGCCGTATATGTACAAGCAGCCTTAATGGACTGCAGTTAGGGATGGGCACCAAATGAAAAACGAAACACTGATATGCCAGTTCATTATGTAATGAAACAAAACAAAATGAAATGAAATGGGGAAGCAGCGTTTCGTTTGTAATGAAATGGACAGTGTTTTTTCGTTTAAAACAAACTAATTTGTTTTGCTGTGAAACGGCTCCCCTTTATAAAATGGGACCCATTTGATAGAGTAACAGATTAGTTCATTACTGGTTCATTTTGTTTGAATTTTTTTTTTTAAATAAACATTTCTAATGAAACAAAACAAATCACAGGGAACGGAACAAAACAAAATGAAACACAATTTTTTCTGTTTCATGCCCATCCCTAACTGTACTCCATTTCTTCAGATGCATCATTAATTAATTTATTAGCTTTTGCATTCCATGGCATTCTGGCTGTAAGCAAGTAATGCTTACATAAGTTCCATTTGAAAAGGAACTTTCCAGACTCTGCCCACAGCTATGCTGGTGTGGGACTTTGGGAGATATTAATTTTAAAAACCAAGATACAAAACAATAACAACAGCAACAACAACTGATGTTTCTCAGCCGTATTTTTCCCAGGGGTCAGCCATGGATGTGATCAGCAATACAGTAATGTACACTGATATGAATGTTGTTATTCTATAACTAATCTTTCCCCCTTGCCCTGGTTCAGAACAATTTTTGCTGCTGTTTATCACAGCCCTCGCTCAATCTGTGTTTCAATTCACTGCATGACTGGTTCCAGTTTCATGTGTGCTTCCTTTAAAGTTTCCATCCTAATCATTGGCCTGGAATGAATGCAGAATTCTGGAAGCAGCAGTAAAATGCACAGAAAGGGGAGGGGAGTCACCTAGTCATTTCTCTCTCTCCCTTTTTTGGCACTTAACCCATTTTTTTTCTCTCAGTTCTTTCCTGGAGGACAGGAATAGAATGTCCCAAAGTGGTTGAATATTTTTTTTTCAAGGGTGTGAAACCCTACCAGCCTGGTCCCAGGTTGCTAGCACTGAAGCAAGTTTAGAGGAGGGCAACAAGGATGATCAAAGATGACAGGAAACTAGATATGGGTGTTTCATTTTGGAAGTGGTCCAGTGCTGAAATGAAAACCTAGAGCCCAGCTGGTGTTCAGAACCAGACCAACCCTCCAGAATGAAATCAGCCAATCCCTTACCTTGCTTTGGGGTCATAAGGGGATAAACTCCAATGAGGAAGAAGCTCCCAATGTCATCGTTCCTTCTCCCTGTCGCTGGCCAATCAGACAGGGAGGCAGGATGATGCATTTCCATGCACAGCTCCTGATTGATCAGCAACTGGGAGAAGGAAAGATGAAGTTGGAGGTGTCTTCCTCATTGGAGTTTAGCCCCACAAGACTCCAGAACCCATATAAGGGATTGGCCGATTTTGTTCTGGAGGGTAGGGTAGTTCTGAATGCCAGCTGGGCTCCCACATTTCATTTTGGAACTGGACCACTTCCAAAACAAAACACCAATGTCTACAGGAAACCAAGAGGAAAGACTGAAAGAACTGGGCATGTTGAGGAGAAAAGAAGGCTTATCAAATAATTGAAAGGTAGTCATTCAGAGGAAGAGCAGGATGATAATCCCAGACTGCAGGACATATAATGATGGGCTCAAGTTACAGGAAGCCAAACTCTGGTTGAGCACCCAGAAAAAAATGTCTTAGTTTAGCAGTACTGCAATGGAACCGATGACCTTGGGAGGCAGTGACCGCTCCAAAGCTGGAGGCATTCAAGAGAAACGTCAACAACTATCTTCCAGAGCTGCTTTGTTCTGGATTCGTGCCTTGAGCAAGGGGACTTGATGGCTTTATCAGACGCTTCCAACTCCATTATTCTGTGATTCTGTGAAAAATTCACTGGCCCTCTTTGGGCATTACAATATCTGGATTTGCTGGCCAATGGAGAGGGGAAAGCCAACCCTTCCCTATCGATCATTGCATCCGTCTTGCAGTGACCGAAGAATCTGAAAGCCTTTACATGCAGGCTTTCAAAGCAAGAACTCTTGGAAATCTGGATTGCTGCTCATCTGAAGAAAATGGAAACCTCTCCTCTTCAGAATTCTCATTCATTGTACGAAGAAAGTAGCAATGGAATGGGTGTTGCCAGGCACTTTCCTGTAAGGCTCTCAAGGAACTGCACTATCCCAATATCTGAATAGAGTTTCTGTGCTATGTTTGAGACAGAATAAGTCAGTCTAGTTCATCTTCCAGGCCTTGGCCATCTCCTGTCTGAAACTTTGCAAGCTATCCATAACGAGAAACATAGTTATTTTTACAGGGGCAAGGGGAGGAAAATGAAGTCAGAACAAAATGTCATTTCCAGAATAATATAACAGGTGAAATGGAGCTTCTTTGATGCTGCGCTGGGTTGCAATTTCTATTACCTTTTAAAGTTATGGCTTAAGGGATCTTTTAGGCATTTTTACAGACCTTCTGAACATTTCAAGCCATTCTCATATGAACTCTAATATTCTCAAAAGCAACCAAAAAGTGACAAATAAGATGAGTATTGGAGTAAGTTACTTTTTGAACATGGCAATGAGTAAGGACAGCCAATTACTTGTTAAGCACTAGACTTAGTAATGTCTGTGATCTTCACACCACCTTGAATGCTCCAAACACAGTGAAATTCATACTGCTAAGAAGGATCACACCCAGATAATTCTTGGATGGAAAAGAATAGATGGGGCTTTAAATGCAGAAATTAGGTAAGAACCTTGCCTGAAATCCTGGACAACCACTGATGTGAGACCAAGCAAAATGGGGACAGATGAATCACTTGTCTGAATCAGTATAAAATAGCATCCTATATCTCTGTCTGGATAAATTACCTCTAAAAATAACTTCCTGGTTTCTGAGATGCTTCAGAATTATTTTCTTCTGTCTCTCTGCCTCCAATTTTGCCCAAATTCTCCATTTTCTCCTCCTCTGTTGAGTGTGTCATTCTTTTCTTACCTCGTTTTCTGCTACTTATCATGTCCCTTTCTTCCCTTCAGACTGCCCACACAAAAGTATGTGCCCTTTTTTTTCCTGGCAGCAAGGGACTCGGGTGAAATAAGCTCCTCATTAAAAGATTTCAACCCATGCAAGCCAGAAAAATGAATTCCTGAGGACGTGTCATCTGAAGCCCCACCTGGGGTAGTGCCAAAGAAATTTCAAGTGAGAGTCCATCGCAAGGATTATTTTCTGCCACTTCATCTTCACTTAGAATCATTGTTTGGAAAGTAATAATGACACATTACAAGCACCAGAAAGAGTCATGACAAGTTCTCAAGCTCATTCAGGCTTAATGACAGGGGAGCAAGGCCTAGTGCTGGATTCTTTTGTGTGAATAAAATCAGCCACTAGTCTTCCAGCAAATGTACATATTCTCAGTGATGGAAGGAGAATGAGTTCTTAATGATGGGGCAGAGGGATTGAGAAAGAGACAGAAATAGAGAAGCTGATCAGACATGACAAGAAATTCAGCCTAAGGGGATGTGGGAGGGGAAGAGAGACACATACAACTCAGACTAGATGTTTCTAGATTGATATATTTCATGGGGGGACATTATTTCCTTATTCTGCAGACACTATTGGAAGTGATGATGATGATGATGATGATGATGATGATGATGATGATGATGATGACGACGACGACGACGACGACGACGACGACGACGACTGTTGGTGGCAGCGGCAGCGGCGAGGAGGAGGAGGAGAAGGAGGGAGGAGGAGGAAGAGGAGGAGGAGGAGGAGGAGGAGGAGGAGGAGGAGAAGAAGAAGAAGAAGAAGAAGAAGAAGAAGAAGAAGAAGAAGAAGAAGAAGAAGAAGAAGAATCGTGGATTAGAAAATGCTCCTCCCCTCCATTTCCCCATGTATGCATGGAAAGGCCATGTGTGTGTTTGCTTGTGTGTGTGTGAACCTCAAATTTCCCCTCTGCTCCTGATTCCTTGCCTCCTTTCCTTTATCCCTATCATCACCAGTGTGATCCATAGGTGGTGAAATCACCGACTGCATGACCTCTGACTGGTGTTTCTAGTAGTGGGGGATAGCCAATGAGCAGTGATGACTGGGAGAGCAGGATCTTCGGAATAGACAGGCAAAATAATAGATGCAGTCATGTAAGATTAACTTGGGCAGCTGGATGTTTGAGTAATGGGAAAGCGCTTTAAAGAACACACACGCGCGCACGCGCACGCGCACACACACACACACACACAGAGACACACACAGATGTTCATACCAGCGGAGCCTCTCTTAATTACCCTTTTTTATCTACCAAGGACTCCCTTTATTAACTCCTTTAACATAGCTGATAAACATAACTGATTACATCATTTCTTTGCGGCACAGCAAGAAAGTCCGCAAATATAGTTAAAGAGGCGTTACATAGGAAAGGCTAAACTAATATGCATTTCTACGTGTATTGTATAACTATGTGTCTTACTCTAATTGGTAAGCTTTAGCTTTCGTGATAAGAGTTATTGCTCTAATTGGCAAATTTAACTGAGTAATGGGAGAAGACAAAGAAATCTCTTATTGGCAAGCTTAACTAGGGAAGGAGGAGGGAAGAGGGAGGGCTAGTGAGCAGACATAATCCGGTCTGCTGTTGCAGACAAACTTGGACCTTTGCCACTAGGTAGCTGTGGCCTCTGAAATGGCAAATGGCTCCTGCTATGTCAACTCAGAAGCCTATTCCCACACAGCCAGAACTAATCACTGATGGAATCAAGGTCACACACACAGTTCTGGTTTTGCCCTCACCCTCTTCTCCCATTTCAGTCGCAGCACTCAAACCTGTGGACTTTGCTAAGCAAAGTGTGAAGTTATTCTAAGATGCTTCCTACAGTGTCTTTCTTTTCCTCATCGCTATCAAAAGATGAACCCATTTCCTACCAAAGTTCCCAACATAACTTCAACTCTGCTTTGCTCAAGTCAAAACAGAAGGAGGGGGTAAAAGAAGTCTCCCTAGTTTTAAATATCTTGAGAGGAGGCCTTTTTCTGTGTCCCCTATGTTTCGGAATTATTTTCAGCCTAGTGTGTTGGCTTCAAGAGGTTTGGCTGGGAGGGACCTTTCTGCCAGTAACCCATTCTTCCGTCTGTCTCTGCCTCTGATTTTGAAGAGAGACACACCTCTCTGCCTAAAAGTGTTTCCCTTCCTTTTTCAGTCTGCTGTCTGTTCGTCATATAGGGTATTTGTACACGACCCCTAAACTCCTCAGCAAATGGCTGCCAGCTCCAGAGCTTACAATTGTTTCCCCACCAGCTCCGGAGTTTGCAGGAAATTAAGTGCGGCCACGCCCACCTAAGCGCGTTCCAGAGCACTTTTCTTGTACCTGCTCTAGGAGGGTGAAAATCCCCAGGTCCAGATTTAATCTGGTGGGTGCGGGCTCTCCTCGCTTCTGTTTTTTTTTTTTTTTGCCTCCCGCCCCTTTAAGAGAAGGGGCGGGAGGCAAAAACAAACAAACAAACAGAAGAGAAGGAATCAGGACGACGACGGGGCTTTCTGGGTGGCTTCGGAGGTGAGCCTGCATTTTTCCCTCTCTTTCTTCCTCCCTCCCCTCACGCAGACAGGAGCAAGGAAGTGCAGAGGGGTGGGGACGCAGGAAGAGCAACAAACCCCTAAGATCTCTGGTCCAAGTTTAAGTGGCCAGCGGATCTTAGGGGTCGTGTGAAAAGGCCCATAGATGCAGTTATGAGCTGGAAAAGGTCTATTCATGCCCCCCCCTTTAACAGACAAGAATCCCTAACAGGCTTCTTGTCCTGCTACAATAAGCTGCTGCCAACTGGGGAAAGCGTGTTGGGCAGATGGAGGTGAGCCTGCATTTTTTTTCTCACTCCCCTCAATCCACATCAGACAGAAGCAATAGAATCAGAGTGCAGGAGGGTGGGAACACAGGAACCAGGACAACAACCACACATGATCTCTGGTTGAGGGGGTACACATTTAAGTTGCCAGTGTATTTTAGTAGTCATGCGAAAGTGGTCTTGGTCAGAATGCCTCTTATCAACCATAACTTATTGAGGGGCCTGCCGCCATGCATGATGGAGTCAGGACCCCGGGGTCTCCCAGGACCCCTCTGACGTGCAAGCTTAGGGCAAGTCACACCCCCTGGGGGGGGCAGTGGGTGACACATATCCACCAGGGCCAGCAAATTTCCTCCCCTTTAACCAGGTCCCCAGGCTGCTTTATTTGTGGCCCATGGTCCGCTGTAATCTCTGGATCCACAGCATTCACAGGTTGGATGGGCCCGAAGGGGATCTTAGAATTTGACTCACCAGTAGAGATGGGCACGACTTAGCGGAATTCCCATTTCCGTTTCCGTTACTCGTTTCCGTTACGGAACGGAAACGGTAACGGGAATTACTCCGCCAGAACTCGAACTCGAACCGAATAAAGAATAATTGGGTCTGATTTGTCATTGTTGTTCCTGGCTTCGCGGCGATCCCGCGATGCCAAGTGGCACAGAAAAAAAGTTTTTAAAAGTTAAAAAAAAAACACCCGATTCCCGGCCCTAAAAGCAGGCGAAAACTGTCTGAGGGCACCTACCAGGCCAGAAGGGTGTTTTATTTGGGGGGGGGGTTTCCCCGCCCCCCTCTCCTTAGCTGGTGCTACTGCTGCGCTGCTGGTACCAGGCAGGGGGGCATCGTCTTGTCTGCCTTTGCCATGCGGTGTGCGGGCGGGGGGATCCAAAATGGCGACCACAATTTTTTTTTGAAATCGTGGTCCAAAAACACACCAAAGCACCACAGAAACATGCGAAAATTAGCTATTTTAAATGCTTGAATTTTTACAGTAGCAGCAGTGGGTTTTTCTTGCAACAAAACGTCTCCGTTGATTTTATTTTATTTTATTTTATTTTTATTTTTTTACATCTGCGCATGCGCAATGATGGGCTGGCCATGGGATGGGACCATGCAAATTTTTGGAGCCATTCCACCAATCGCATGGCCAGGTTTTGCTGAGACTTCTGGGTGTGCCAGAGAGGGCATTAAAAGCCCACCAACCCGAACCCTAAACCCTAACCCGAACCCGAACCCGAACCCATACGCTAGTCCAGCTTCCTGTATCTCAAAATGGCCCCACCGGATGTGTCTGGGAGAGCATGGGACTAGATATCTGTCTCCTGCTACCACTCCCCTGCATCTGGCCCTTGAAATACCCTGGTTTTAAGCCTGGAGATTACACATCTCCATCATGGTTTGTAACCTGTGATGGACTTCTCCTCCAGGAATCTGTCCAATCCCCTTTTGAAGGCATCCAGGCCAGATGCCATTACCACATCCTGTGGCAGGGGTTCCAGAGACTAATAACACGCTGGGTTAAAAAAGTTTCTTTTGTCTGTTCCCACTCTCCCAGCCCTGTTTGAGTGGATTTCCCCTAATTCTGGTATTTTGTGAGAGGGAGAAGAGTGGCCCTCTATCCACTTGACTCATGTCCTGCATTGTTTTGTATGTCTCAATCATATCCCCCCTTGGGTGCCTTTTTTCCAGACTAAAGAGCCCCAAATATTTTAGCCTTTCCTCATAAGGGAGGTGCCCCAGCCCACTAATCATTTTTAGTCGCTCTCTTCTGCACCTGGTTAGTGTCTAAGTTTGGAGTAGTCCATCCTGTTTTGGAATGAGATTCCAAGACTCCAGAGAAGGTCTGGTGACACCTACAGCACATTATAACCAAAGTGTGTGATCGTGGCCCTCCATCATTTCTCCTCTGTTTCTGTGAAGCCTTCTTTCCGTTTAGCTGCATGGGCTCTTGGGTGTATCTACCGTAAGCTGTGAAATTTGCTTTCCAGTAATCACACTGATGTGAGCCATCAATGCCAATATCATTAAGGCTTTGTTGCCTGTTTTTTTTACTAGAAAGAAAATGACTTGTTTTTCACAAGGTTCATATGTTTCCTGCTGAAGAGCAAATGCCCTCTCCTTTTATGGTGTTTTATGGGATGCAGGTGGCTGATATCATGAAACCTGTTTTCATGGCCCAAAAGATTTATGGCTTCCCTTCTGTCTCTTTTCCTCCTGCAATTTTCAAATAGTTTGCTCTTGGCTCTCACCTGCTTTTGGGTAAGGTCTCTTGACGATGGAAAAGCACCGAGCAGACAACAGTAAAAAGCACTCTGCTTGAACCTCTGTAATGGCTACTACTGGTCCCTTAGCAGTCTTTAAACTGGCACTCTTCCTTGGGTTATTATGCCTGCAGGTTGGGATTTTCAACCATTCCCCCCTCCTTTGTGCAGAGGATTGTGGGAAAGTGGAAATACAACTGGGATGTGTGAAATGGGATGTGTCACCACATCTCAAGAAAGACATAGTGGAACTGGAAAAGATGCAGAAAAGAGCGACTAAAATGATTACTGGGCTGGGGCACCTCCCTTATGAGGAAAGGCTAAAACATTTGGGGCTCTTTAGTCTGGAAAAAAAGGCCCCTGAGGGGGGATATGATTGTGATGTACAAAATAATGCAGGACATGAGTAAAGTGGTTAGAGGGAAGCTCTTCTCCCTCTCACAAAATACCAGAACTAGGGGACGTCCACTCAAATTGAGGGCTGGGAGAGTAAGAACAGACAAAAGAAAATATTTTTTCACCCAGCGCGTTGTTAGTCTATGGAACTCCCTGCCACAGGATGTGGTGATGGCATCTGACCTGGATGCCTTCAAAAGGGGATTGGACAGATTCCTGGAGGAAAAGTCCATCACAGGTTACAAACCATGATAGAGATGTGTAATCTCCAGGCTTAAAACCGGGGTACTTCAAGGGCCAGATGCAGGAGAATGGTATCAGGAGACATATCTAGTCTCTTGCACTCCCAAACAGATCTGGTGGGGCCACTGTGAGATACAGGAAGCTGGACTAGATGGGCCTTTGGCCTGATCCAGCAAGGCTCTTCTTATGTTCTTATGTTCTTAATGTTAGTTTAAGCTCCATTTTTACCAGAATTGGTCATAATTTCTGAGATTTTTTTTTAAAAAGCAGAAGACCAAGTTAACAGTCATATTCAGAATAATGTAAAGGGAATGATGTATCTATATAGTCCAAGAATGTATGCCACAATGCTAAATAGTTATAATATATGAACCTCCAAGGGAACAATTTGGATTAGAAAAAAAGCCTGCATCTGCATGTGTTTATACTTAGATTTAGTCTCGATATGGGCTTTTCAGGAGCTGTGCAGGGAAATGCATCATCCCACGTCCTTGTCTGATTGGCCAGCACCAGAGAGAAGGAATGGGCTTCCACATTCCGTTTCGGAAGCTGACCACTTCCAAAACAAAAAGCCCATCTCTAATTGAGTCATCATTTCTCTTTAAGAGCTGCCACGCACATTTCTGGTTGGGCATGCATTCTTTTTGGCATGCTCATTTAACAAGTTTAGCACACCCTGGCTGCCAATTTTGCTGAGAGAGAAATCCCATGGCCCACTAACAAGGACCTCAAAGCCAGGAGATTTCTAGAACTTGATAGTGAACTAGATTTGGGGCTTTTACAAGTATTGACCTCTCTCACCTGCCAACACACTCACAGTGGCACACAAGCTTTTGAATAGGGTTTCCAGATCACCGTCATCCTACCCAGTGGCACTTCAGAAACAAAAGCAACATCTGGAAGTGTGGTGAATTGGAAGTGTGATGTCACTGCAAGGACCTCCACTTAAGCCTAGATCTACACTTTAGCATGTCTCTCCTCAGTTCCCTCTCCTTAATTTTTCTTGCCCTGAGTAATCTCAGACCAGTAATGTCATTTGGAAAGAGTTGGTGAACAATGATAAGACATTCCCATAAGTTTATTTACCAAACCCCAGGTGAGCTTTCAAAGTTTTTCCACAATGTAGATTGTAAACCATGGTGAACTAGATAGGTTCCCAGAGTCTTATTTTCTCTCAGTGTGTGTGTCCATGAGATTCTGGGTGAATTTTTTTTTCCTATATCTGCACAAGCAACCAAAAAGTAATGGTCTATTAGATACAGCAGATGCAACCATGATTACAAATTATAGGCCAGCTCTCCCAAAGAATATAAATCAACATGGCCTCATTAACTTCTGTGAAAACAAAGATTTATATAGACCATGGGGTTTAGTCAAAAAAAGAGGGGAGGAAAAAAATATTGTGAAATAGTATTAAGTTACAGCTAGATTTGCTAGGAAAGAATTCTAAAATTTAAAGGAACCAAACATATAAGCAGTACTCTCTCAAAACAAACAACAGCTTCCGTAATTGTTCTTGGCTCCCTTAGTCTGTTCAGAATAAGGTTCATATTATACATTGCAGGTCACAGGCATCAGAAGAGGAAACCCCTTTACCGTTGCAGTGCCACTTTGTCACATCAGCTTTTCTCAGCTTTTCTCCTTGGCAAATGATTCATTTTCCTTTGTTTTGTGAGTGATTTATCACTGAGAGTTAACTATGGGCTTCATTTGCTTGATTTCAGGTTTAGGGACAGGTTCTTTAGAAGGTACATCTCAGCCCTTAAGAAAGCTCAAGTCACAGAGACCATTGCGAATGATACCTCTTCTTCTTCTTCTTCTTCTTCTTCTTCTTCTTCTTCTTCTTCTTC
>JAHTLZ010000330.1:4847232-4867386 GCA_023846285.1 Phrynocephalus versicolor | reverse complement strand
TTGTTGTTGTTGTTGTTGTTGTTGTTGTTGTTGTTGTTGTTGTTGTTATGTTCTACTTTATTTCACTACTACTGTACTACTTCTAGAGATGGGCACAAAAAAACCCCAAAATGCAACATTCGTCAAAAATTGCTAATTTATCCATTCATGTTCACCTGAATTTATACCCCCAACACATATGGGGGCATCAATCCAAGCTCATGACCTTCAAGTATCATTTGAACCAGTGAGTTCAAGACTCCAGCAGACCTAAGGTTTGGCACTTCAGTTTTATAGCTTAATGCTGCCTCTTTTTCTTTTTTTCCCTGAAGATGAGGAAGGGTAACAGGATGGCATCACAGGTTAAAAAAATGGAAGAGGAGGCTGTAGAAGCCTGCTAATGTGCCTTTGAGCAAGGCGTTTTCATGCTGTTAAGGTGCATCCATTTGTCGAAGGGTCAATAGGAAGGAGATCATTAAAAGAGGGAGAAAAGGCGTCTGCAGTTCTTTCTGAGTCGGGCAGTTCACAACTAATACAATATTCATTTAGCCCTTTGTATTTTGCTCACCTTTGCAGCATATTATTTCCCCTGATATTTCAAGGGACTGAGCATTATACTCCTGCTCCCTTCCCCTTCCCTGTAGTCACCTTGACAAATCGCCCTGTGTTTAAGTAGGGATCTGAAGCCGCTCACTTGACAGTGCTCATGGAGGCACAATTTCATCTGTATCTTATCATATCAGATCTCAGCAATGGAAGTAAAACTAAGTGGTGCTTATAAGAGAAGGGCAGAAACTTCATCCCAGTTCAGCTGCTGCTGTTTCTCTTCCCTGCCTCCTCTGGTTCATTCAGCCCAGCATGCTTATTTCCTGCACCTACTCAACTAATCTTCCAATCCTGGCAAAATCTCAGGGTTCTGTAAACCCCCTGGCTGATCTCCCACTCAGAGGAAAAAGGAGGACAAAGGAATCTGTGCTCTTGATAGTGGCTGGGAGATCAGCCAAGGTGGTGATGGAAAACAAGCCATCTGGGCCAGGCAATTGGTTGATCAGCTGATGGGGTGGGGGTGGGAACAGCAGCACCTGCAGTGGTGCCTTTACGAACTGGGACAAGCTGGGACAAGCTGGGAGAATCTGGGACAAACTGGTCCATGCCGATCTCTAGTGCTCTTCTGGTTTTCCACCACCACCACTACCACCACCACCACCATCATCATCCAGTCTTACCTTAACTGTTATCCTTTTTTTTTCAGATTGAGATTGGGCTGACAAGCAACGAAGCAACATTAGTTCCACCATGAAAACAATAATCAGACTCACATAAAATACAATTTAACAGCACATTGGTTGTGATAAATGTCACCTTATGCCAGATGGCTTTAGTGAAAGGAAATTCTTCACAGTCCTTCAAAATGTAGCCAAAGACTGGGCTATGCATAGTGCTACTATCTCCCATATTCAAGTATTTAAAACTCAAGTTATTTCCATCCTGAATATGAAGATGGCTTTGAATATTGTTAAATTCTGATCAAAGAGAAGGTAAATCCCCTTTTGAGCCCAAGTAAGAATGGAGGAATTAGTCTGTGATTCAATGACTGGGTGGTTGTTTTTTAATCCACCTTTTCTTCCACAATAAAAATGCATGTAAATTCACATTTAAATTCTAAGCGTTTTCCATATTATATGCATTGTACAGACATGCTCCCTAAAATATAGAAGCTCATGAAGCATCTACGTTTGCAAACATGGTTATTTATGTATTTACATTTTTATCCTGCCCAACTAGTAGCAAAGCTACTCTTCTGGGCAGAAAACAGATGAGCAATGAAGCATAATGAAAATAGAAAAGCAAAAAGTATCAAAAGAGAATAAAGAAATATCCAAAAAGGGAAATATATGTGATTTTGTCCAAGTTATGTCAAAAAAACAAAATAGAGGAAGCGCATAATTTGATAAATGCATTCTAATCCATTGATTAGTTCAGGGATGGTGAATTAGGATACTTGGCTTAAAAATGCAAACTTAGCAACATTTTCCAACATCTGGAATCTCAGCCATGACAACATTTTCCAACATCCCCAGTCATTATCCACACGCATGTTATCATAGACTGTAATTTTCACAAGGAAGAAAATGAGGTCATTGGTGGAAGGCAGAGGAGGGCCAGTCCTCTTGCAAGCATTCTGCAAAGTGGTTAAATTGAAAACACAAGGAAAAATGTATGCTCAACCCCACCATCCCCTCCATGTGTATGTGTAGAGCTAAATCTGAAGAAGAGTAGAGTCATCTGCATCCATGGTGCATCTTCAAACAGATCAGAACACCTGAAGAAAAATCAAGGCCTGAAGACTTCATTCTACATTGGAATCAGAGACGGGCATAAAACAAAAAAATGACACGTTGTTTCCTCTTGTTGTAAGGTTACAAAACATTTCAAAATAAAACAAAATGGCAGACAGTGTTTTGTTACGAAACAAAATGAAACACCATTTTTTTACTGCTGAAATGAAACAACTGGTTCTGTCCCCACTTCTCAGGTGTTTTTTTTTTTTGGACTGGTTGAGCTGTGGGGAGGGGGGGCTGCACCATTCAGAGAAGGGATGACTTCACCCCATTAAAAATGCCTTGGCATGGGGCTATAGGTTACTCAGTTATTACAAAATGGGGGTCACAACTTGAAACATATTGGAAATCATTGTGCTATGGGTACAGAATATCTGTGGAGATTCTCTGTCATTCAGGTGAGGTTATCCAGGTGTTGAGTCATGGCAACTGGACTTCTTGTGAGACCAAAATATTTTGCTACCCATTCAAGGAGCTTCTTCAGTCTGAGAAAGGTTGGTGGGAGGCTTCCAACTTATAATTCTCATTGGTTTCACCCTGGGTCTGAATAGGCTTGTTAGGTGAACAAAGGCCTGAATAGGCTCGTTAAAGGGACAATGGCCTGGGGTGTGAGTCACATCTATGCAGCCCTTCCCACCCCCATTAAGTATGGGTTGTTAGCAGTGGCCTTCTTGATGGAGATTTGAAGTGGGTAGTGTAATAAGTGGGAGACAGATTGTGCCTGAGTCCCCCACCTCTGTTGAGAGAGGGATTTGCAATATGCACACAAATGGCTTCCCTGACTTATCTCTCAAACCACCTATCTTCTCTAAGACATCTTTGTCTTTGAATGAATGTCCTTTATCCTTCAAACAAAGGTCTGCTGCTGATTCTGATCCTGAGCTTTTGTCCCTCCCATGCTGAGCCATCTTCCTGTCTATTGACTGTTTAGTTTCTCCACTGTAGAGCTCTTCACACTCCTGTGTGCCCAGGAGTGTTTAGATCCAGGTTCATATATAACTGAAATATAATTATCATTTCAAGTTTCAAGGTGGTTTACATGTAAATCATTGATTTATCTATTTCAGAAACATGTTTGCTTACAGTCTCCTCTGTCACAATTATGAATGTGGATATATGAAATCATCACAGTTATGTCGCTGAACAATAATGTCAAATTGATTCTTTAAAAGCTAGAAATGATGCAACTTATCTATGAATACTTCCCTCGGAAAAAAAACAACAACAGTTCACCTTTTCATTCTGCTTTTCCAAGAAGTTCTTCAGAGCAGTCAGCTTGAGAAGAACAAACAATTTAGCGAGCGTACATGACTTGCCAAAAGACCATCATCCCTCAGACTGTAGAAAAATCACATCCAGACATTAAAGAACTACCAGAGTCTATGAATATGAATTTTAGCATTTGGCTCAAAGATGGAGGGATAGATTTTTGCAGGAAATGAAACAGAAGATATGATAGGCTTTTGATTTCCTTCTGGATTACAGTTTTCATCTCTCTGCATCCCTCATTTTGCTTCCTTTTTTCCTGTTCAGGCAGGCATTTATTCACTCCTCCCCCTAGAAAAAGACTTTGTCTTAGTGTTTTGTTCATCAAAATGCTGTATTGTACATAAGGACTCAGACCAAAGCCGCCAATGCAGACATCTGGAAGCTTGCCAGATCTTCATCATACTCAAAGAAGGTTAGCTGGGTGTATACACCATGCTCTCTGACAGCTGCCAGTCAAACCCATCTCTGCTGCGCTTTCCCTCTGAGCATTTCTGAGGCTTGTTGAGCCTCACAGACTACAGGAAAGAAGCTGCAAGCAGATGCTTGTGATGCCTCCGTAGCTTTAACTTTATAGGCAGTTATAACTGTCCCCCCGAAGCAGAAAAATTATGACTTCACCTGTCTTTTTATGGAATTTGGCCCAACTAGTTTGTAATTTAAATGCATGGGCTCATCATCAAGCTGACTTTCAAGCCAATGAAATGCCACCCGGGGCATAAATCCCGCGCACATCCGTTGATTCACAGCTTTGGAAAAAATATAAACACGCCACAGAAAATCTAATAGGAGAACATATGAGAGGAATATTTGTAGAGGTTCACTGCACACATACCAATGAGCGTGGAGAGGGGCTTTTGATAAAGATGAAATGCAACCCTGCCCCCTCTCTCAGTTGCTTGACAAATTAATGTATTCTTCCAATATCTATTCCACCCCCCCCACCACCACCCGCCTTACAGTCTGATCAGCAGAGGCCTGAAGTGGTGAGTTGCAGCATAATTCTGTTTTTTAACCCCTTAAGGAAGTGGAAAATGAGAAAAGATGGCCTGTTTCTAGTTCCAGTTACCCATGGTTGAGATCAGCAAAGGTAGCTCATTTCAGCTATGGGATCCATCCTGATATGAACAAAAAAGTACGTAACCTCAGATTGACCTGTTTTCCCTTCAGTGGGGTTTCCTCAGAGACGAGTAGCTGAACTACCAGACTCATAAATAGAGATGGGCACGAATAAAAAAAATGGCATTTTGTTTGTCGTTTGGAGGGTCCATTTCGGTTCATTTCCATTTTTCGTGAATTTTTGCAAAAAAATTGTTTTCGTTTTCGTTCGTTTCATTACCATTTTGTTACCATTTATTTCAATTTTTGTGATGTTTTTAGGATTTTAAGCAATTCACTCATATTGCAGTAACGGAAACGAAACACATGACAAAATTTCTGGTGTTTCTGTTCATTTCGTTTCATTTTAGAGACAAAATTTATTTGTCGTTCTGTTACGTAATGAAATGAAAAAACAAAAATGAAAATGAAAAATTGTTCATTTCATGCCCATCTCTACTTGTAAATTAAGCCCCTGTTTATCTTCCAATAGCCAGTCACAAAACAAGGTTCTCTGGAATGTGAAATGTAGGCTAGCATCCATTCCAATTGTATCTGGAACTCATGAGTCAGAAGCTGCTGCAGTCATTGGACAAGGTACCAACTGCATGCTTGCTCACATGGAATCCACCAGAACATTGGGAAAGCTGGTGTCCTTTTCGCAGAATTGGCTTCCTTCCTTCCTTCCTTCCTTCCTTCCTTTTAATGTGATATATGTTTGATTCTTATGTAATATATTGTTTGCTTACTTTTAAAAACACCTTTAACATGGTTTTCTGTTGATGTAACCTGCCTTGTTTTATTTTTCCTTAAGGAGAAAGTTCAGGTTAAAAAATAACAATGATTAAATAAAGACTAAATAAATGTATAGGCCACAATTTTTCTCTCTCCATCAATCTATAAGGAACATTTCCTGATTAGAAATTTAGCCTCACACAACTCTTTCAAGGTTTGTTGGAAACAGGACAAAGTGCCACAAAGAGTCATTAAGCTATTATTAATATGATAAGCTCAGCTTTCACTTTACAACCCTGGTAGTGATTGCCAATGTCATCAGAAAAGATGGTAAAAATTTGAGTACCAAGCAGAAGGAAGTGTACCAAGAACAACCATCAGACACGCAAAGCAGGGAGAACGTTCTTTCGCCATGACAAAGCAGGGATCCAAACTCTTGTAGGCAATGAGTCTTTTAAATACCACCACGTCTGAGAGACCTCTCAGCAAAATGACAACAGGATGAAAGCTAAGGTTAAACTGGAAGGGGAATAGAAGAGACTTGTAGAATTGTGGAATAGTGAAGTTGGAAGGGACCTCTAAGGCCATCAAGACTAACCCCCCCCCGCTAGATATCTAAAACTTGGCTCCTGTTCATAGAGACCTCAAATCTGTTGGCTGAGGTGAAGGCTGCACATTGCCAAATGGTAGGCCCATCCCTGATAAATGAGCTATATTTTGAATATTCAGAGAATCCACTAAGTGCCACTATTGGAAATTTCTCCTACGCCTTTCACTTCCATGCCACTTTACCCTTGACCATATCTACTGTGTCTAGTTTATAAAGATCAAGGGTGCGTTCAGTCCATTCATGGAAAGATGCCAGACAATAAGTGTAGCAGAATCCCTGGATGCCTTTTAAAAGTTAAAATGGCTTTTAATGTTTGCTTCCTTTTCATTATTTAATCATATTTTAATTAGCATACAGTTTATTTTTTTAAACGTTTAGCTTATTATGTTTTCAATTCTTTTATTTTAAAATTGTGAGTTACATTAGGTCTCCTTATTGGAGGAAAGGTGGCCTATAAATAAAACAAATACAATGGATAAATAATAAATATATCCATTTCAACTTTTCTTCTCAGTCCATGCTGCTAAATGTGGCCAAACTAAGGGAGGCTGAAAAGGCAACAAAAATAATGGTGTGTTTTTGTTGGTGGTCTTTCCTTATGATTAACTAAAATTTCAGTTCAATTTTTATTAAGATGATGCTCCGAGAAAGTAGAAAGGTAGTTGTTGTGAACGTTTTGGGCTGTTTGGCTATATTCTGGAAGTTTTTTCTTCCTGACATTTTGCCAGTCTTCTGTGGCTGTCATCTTCTGAAAATGTATGGGAGCACTTTCTCAACTGAGAGGCTGAGCAAATGGAGATATTATATAGTCTCAAGTTACACCAGAATGGGTCTCCTCATAGGTACAACCTTTAAAGGGTCTTTTTAAAGAAGTGGTTCCCAACTTTGGGTTCCCCAAATGTTCTTGAACTAAAATTCCTCAAAGCATTCATCACTAGATGTGCTGACCAGGATTTCTGGGACCTGTAGTCCAATAACTTCTCTGGATCCAAGGCTGGGACCCACTGCTTTAAAATAACCTTTCCATCCTTGTTCTTTGGAAACTAAGTCATGGCAACAGGACTTCTTTTCCAGATGCCACAGCTCAGCTTTCAGATAACCTCATATGGATGAATGAGAATCTTCACTTGACATATTCCATCCTTGTTCTGATCCAGTTCACTTGTCCTGATCCAACTCCGGAAACAGAGCCACCCTACTGCTCAACCCAAAAAAGTTAAGTTTGAACTGGGTTCTGAGCATGGTTGGGCTGGTTTACAATCTCCTGAATGTCGCCTGATCACCTGAAAATAAATTGAACTAGATGGTCCCCTGGGAACTCCACAGAGTGACTTCAATTCCCATCTGCGTTCATCCTCAGACAGCTAATTATACTGGAATGGGAAATTGGTAAGGATAAAGAAAGGGAATGGAGCCTTCTTGAAGAAGGAAACTCTGGCTGGCTGGCTTCCTGAACAGCAGAACGGGACACTGCAAGATTTTTTTCCCTTGTAGAGAAATCATGGCTATGTTGACTTCCACCACATTTGGTCTGCATTTTAATGCCTCAAATTCTAACTCTTTGCTGTTTAATTCTGCAAAGGTGAGGCACAGCATTTGAGATTCTCAGAGTGTGCGCTTATTCAGTCTGGTAAAGTCTGGTAAAGCACTACAAGGGGACAATGCACAGCTTTAAAGGTGATTATGTTGATTTACTGAAAGGCACAGCAAGGCCATTTAAAACTTTATGGCGCTTTAAAGCTAAAAGTTTCAGTGTAACTCTTTCCTCCTTGCGCATAATGTGCCATAGAAACAAAACTTACTATAAAAGTGAAACCAGAAATAGTAATGCAGCACCTATAAGACAAATTAGTTTTTATTTTTCATAAGCTTCCATGAATCCATGCACGGTTTTTCAGTTGAATGGAGTGCTTATTTCTCTGAGTGGAATATAAAACTGCTAGTAGCTTTAAAATTCTAAGCTTATCCTTTCCAACAGTTATAACTAGGTCTTTAACACACATTAGGTATTGATTAATTCCACCACAATGGTGGTGGACAGAGCAACAAGGGTTCGAATTAGAGATGGGCACGACTTAGCGGAATTTTCGTTTTCATTTTCGTTTTTTGTTTCCGTTACGTAACGAAACGAAAAACGAAAAACGGCTCAAAACTGGAACAAAATGGAAACGAAACGACTAATTTCGAGCCAATTTTCGTTTTTCGTTACTGGAAAAGCACTTAATGGAGCTAAATGGGAAGAAATGAAAAATTTTTCGTTTTCGTTTTCGTTTGTCATTTTCGTTATGCAACGAAACGAAAATGAAAAATTTTGAAAATTAGCTCACGAAAATGGAAACGAGCCGAAACGGACCCCTAGACGAAAACGAAAACAAAAACGAACAATTTTTCTGAGTCGTGCCCATCTCTAGTTCGAATTATTAGAATAGTACAGCGGTACCTTGTATAAAGAAATTAATTCATCCCAAATGAAATTCTTAACATGATCTTAACATAATCGCCTATGGGGTGAATTTGTACAACATAAAATGGGGATTACTTCATTTTCAATGCATTCCTACGGGAAATTTGTATAAAAGAAAATTTGCTTAACATAATTCCATTTGGAATTACAGTGGTACCTTGTATAAAGAAATTAATTCATTCCAAATGAAATTCTGTTCAGCAAATTTTACTTTATACACATTTCCCATCAGAATGCATTGAAAAAGGAGTAATCCCTAATCGCGACCATTTTTATTTTGTACGGATTTGCCCCATAGGCAATTCTGTTAAATAAATTTCCCCTATCTCTGGAAGTACAGATTTTATTTTATTTTATTTTATTTTGCATTTTCAAGTGTTTATTGTGATTATATTTACACGATAAGCATCCATCAATAAAAATAAAGGCAGGGGGAAAGATAATGGTACATTGTTAGGATTACAGTTAATGTCTTCACATCTGAAAGTTTTCAAAGGAAAAAGGAAACTATATTTCACTTCAAAAGTCAACCAGTATCTACTGTATATGGTTACTCCCCCCTAGTCTAACTTTGTGCATTTTTATGATTTATTGCCACCTCCTCTTTTACACAGTCTTTAATATCTCATGGCTTGTTATATTGTTTATTTTGATCACAATTCTCCCTCGAATTTCACTTGTCTAGTCTCTTATTGTACCACTCATAAAATAGTTGCCAAGTTTGTACAGATTTTATATTACACAAACTGTTTGTTATACGAGGGTCCACTGTATATGTATACTGTATAATGACACCGGAAACTCTTAAATTTGTTTAATCCTAGAGACCATGTGCTGCATCTCCTGTCTCTGATTTTTCTTTGTTCAAGAACTGCAACTCTGAGATCACAGAAAAGCACATCCAGAGAAGATGAAGTGTTTATCCCTTGTTTGATGGGTGTTTCTATTCTCTATGACTGTGTTGTGCCCATTTCCTTTCTCACATAGACTTTGGCCCTTTTATTCCAATATAAAATGTGATGCGGAATTGCTGACAAAATATGGTGTAAATCACAGTGAATTGTGTTGTTTGGTCCTTCGATGGCATCTCTGATGCAAATTTGCGAGTGCAGCTGGCATCTGGGTTTACTGCAAGGTCTGGTTCCTATGTCAGTGTCTCTGATAGAAAATCTGTTGTCGACCCATATAAGGAGACAAGACAAAAGTTCTTGGGTTTAAAATTGGGCCACAGTTTATTGATAACCATATTTAAAAATAGCTGGTAACTGTTAACTAACAAGAGGACCTTTGATATAGCGCAACTGGGTATCAACCATTAGATGTTATCACTTAGCCACCCCAATAGAATTCAGTGAGATTCCTAATTAAAGATGAGAGGATGCCTCCCATCAGTTCAACATCCCTCCAAACTTCCAGGAATCTACTTAACCAAAGCAGACCTCCTTTTTCCTCACCCACCATTGTATGATCTTCTATACCTGTTCTATAACTTCCTGCTATTTATTTTAATTGAATGCGATGGCTGCCTAGCACCATATGGACACAATATCATGGGTCGTACCTGAATTCTGATACCTCTTGTGCTACTTGCCAACTGTGACCAGTTAATGTAGGTTCTAACGACTCCCAACCGCACATCAAAGAGGATGGGGTGGGTGGGACGCCTGCTGTCACTCATTGCTAATCTGAGTGACAGCCAATCATTCCCATCTGGCCCCAAAGTGGCCAGCTAATCTCACCCTCTTAGAATATAGGACACAAAAATCAAAGAAAAACAAAATGAAACAAAAGACAAAAGACATGTGGCACCTTAAAAGACTAACGTTCATATTTTAATGTAACATTTTGTGGGCACGTCCACTTCTTCAGACATACAGCAGGAGAATTCATTTAAATGTGAAATATAGTCTTTAAGGTGCCACATGTTTTGTGTCTTTTGTTTTGTTTTGTTTTTCTTTGATTTTTGTGTCCTATGTGTGTGTTCATTCTTAGCCCCAGTTTACTCTCCAGCCATGCTGCTTTTGGGATGCCCAGAGCAGCGTGGCTGGAGAGTAAACTGGGGCTATGAACAAGCCCACGATTCACTGCCTGCCCTTTGCCTGGCTCTCTGCACGGAACACAGTGGCATGCTTCAATCAGAGGGGGAAATAACTTACTGTAGCTGTGAGGGGGTGATGTTGCCTGCCAACAGAAAGGGATTCACATGCCACCTTTGGCACGCATGACTCATATTTGCCAACACTGATCTAGAGCAGGCATGTCCAAACATCAGCCCTCTAGATATTTTGGGCCACAGCTCCCACAGTCCTTTGCCACTGGAAATACAGGCTTGGAATTCTGGGATCTGTGGTCCAAAACATCAGGAAGACCAAAGTTTGGACATGTTTGATCTAGAGTCTCATTTAAAAAAACATTATTATTAATTTCAACACATATTTTTGCTTTTAAGATCAGATGTATTTCTCCTGTTATGGTGAAAGTAACCTCTTTGACCATGTGCTGAAACATGGATTGGCAACCTGACTTCTTCATTAGGTCTGCAAAGGTGTCTCAATTGAAAAATTGCATTCAAGACCTAGCTGTACGAAGCAGGTGGACAGTGGTTGATCCCAGAATTCTACCATCTTGCTCACTGAGGGCCTTTTTACACGACCCCTCAGATCCGCTGGTCCCTTAAATTCGGACCAGAGATCTTGAGGATTCGTTGCTGTTCCTCCATCCCCACCCGCTCCGCACTTCCTTGTTCTGTCTGCGTGAGGGGAGGGAGGGGAAAAAAAGCCTTAAACAGGGTCAAAAGAAGAAACCCCTACCTCCCGTGCGTGGAAGCTAGCTCCAAGCCCCGGTCTTACTTCCTGGTTGCTCTTAAAGGGGCGGAGGCAAAAGAAAAACAACAAAAAGAAGCGAGGAGAGCTCAGGCACTCTCCGCATCAAATATTTTTCACCTCCCAAAAGCAAGTACTTGAAAGCTGCGCTGGGTTGCGCTTAGGTGGGTGGGGTCGCACTTAATTGTCTGCAAACTCCGGACCTGGTGGGGAAACATTTTTAAGGTCCGGAGCTTGCAGCCCTTTGCCGCGGAGCTTACGGGTCGTGTATAAATGCCCTGAGATACACCGTAATTGATCACACTGTAAGATTTAAAGAAGGTTGAGAAGATAATTACAAGCTTTTCACTGAAGCAGAATGATACTACCCCCCCAACCCCTACCCCACAGATACTTCATGGCCTCTTCAATGTGGTGGATCTTCACCAGATATTAAATGGATGATCTTTCTTTCATATTCCTTACACATGTTTATTTATTCATGCCTGCAAATGGAGCAATTTTTCTTCTACTTAAAGACAGAGAGAGGTTCACCAAAAGTTAACTCTCATTAAGGAAAGGACACCTTTTAAAAATATCTCTCTTGGGAATAATTAGTGTTCTACAGTGGCATGCTTAATCCAGACTCAAAACTGAAAGTCTTATTGATGAACCAAATGCTTGTTGGTGAGGGTGTTATGCAGATTTTCTGTATTTCTTCTGACAGTATCCTAAGAGTGTTTAATGAGAAAAGTGAACAAAATACTTAGAACAACTTCCACATCCTAGTCCATTAATCAACGTGTCAACTTTATCTTGCATATTAAAATAAATTTATGAAGTGATAACATTGAGTGAGAACCTAGCACAAAAGTGACCTTTCTGTTTAATTATCTTATCTCCACTGATATTCTCTGGCTGGGCCCAGCTAGGTGGGAGAACAAGGACCTATCATTATACAGATTAATAACCTGGTGTTATTCGGGGTTTTGTGCCTCAGGGGCTGCCAGGACACAACCAAGTTTGAGAAATCCAGTGTGCTGTTGTGTTGTGTTGTGACTTGGGAAATTCAGCCTCAATTCCCAACTGAGCCATGAAATTGATGGATGGATGGACATATTTCTTTTGTCCCAGAACCAAGGCTTACAGAACCATTTAAAAAAAATGAAAATTAAAATATAATAGAATGGGTTGAATAGGATTAAATTCATGATAATGTTACAATTAAAATTAAAACATCAAAAATACAGTCACCCCTGCCATTTTGCCGTTCAGGTACTGCGGTCCCAATACATCACGGGATCGCAGTACCTGCACCTCAGAGCCATGGTGGGGGGCGGTGGGGGGCGATTGGGTTGCTCCACGCTGTACCCCCGCGCTCCTCTGAGAAGCCTCGGAGCCGCGGCATGGCGGGGGCAATCGGGTCACTCTGTGCCGCCCCCATGCTCCTCCAAGAAGCCTCGGACAGGCACGTGATCACCCCCCAACCCACCCCACCCGCTTCCGCATATTGCAGATTTTCATGCATTGCAGGTGGGGTGGGTCTCTAACACCTGTGATCAGCGGGGTGGGTGGGTGACTGTAGTCGATAACAATAGTATGCCTATGAAAATAGAGTTCACATCTTGGGTACAACCTTATAATTTGTGTCTCTTTCCAAGGAAACAACTTTAGGGATCTAATCACGATGCAGCTGGAAGCCTTGCATATATACAGTCTTCCTGGACTGCTGCCTTTTGCTTCCTGGTGATCCTTGAGTTCTGACCCAACATTCTCCTGTGTTCCTCCAAGACTTAGGTTTGTTCCCGTCTTACTCCAGGTTGTTCCTGTCATGCTTTCAAGAATCCTGCATGCTATAGACCCAGGCCCCACTCTCTAGTTCCTGTGTTCTCCCTGTCTCATCTGGTCACCCACACCCCGTCCCTGACATTGTGTAGGTTGGGGATCAGCCAAATGAGTGGGGCAGAGAAGCCTG
The DNA here is from genome assembly GCA_023846285.1 of Phrynocephalus versicolor. Classification (NCBI taxonomy): domain Eukaryota; kingdom Metazoa; phylum Chordata; class Lepidosauria; order Squamata; family Agamidae; genus Phrynocephalus; species Phrynocephalus versicolor. Next base: position 4,854,116 of record JAHTLZ010000330.1, on the reverse strand, counting down.
AGCTGTAGCCAAGAGCGGAACATCAGTTGAGTAACTGCCAGACGATAGCAGACTGGGCCAGGTGAGTGGCTTTTTGAGTCTGAGGCAACGGGGGAGGAGCAGCACCCATGCTTCTGCCTTTAGAAACTGAAATGAACTGGTTCATGCTCACCTCTAGAAGTCCTGCCTTAGCGCTACATCATCTTGTCACTGTCTGATACATTTGTTTAGCACTAGATCGCCACAAAGACTCGGGGGGGGGGGCGGAGAAGGGAAAGACGGGCTAGGAGAGTTGGAGATTCCCTAGACAGTAAGAGCAGCTGTGAATAGAACAGAACAGAACAGAACACAAACTTTATTGTCATTGTACAAGTACATTACAACAAAATGTAAAAAAGTGCTATCCAGCCTGCATATCACTCACACCCAGTATAAAATTCCAAAACAGAAAACCTGTGGGCATGTATCAGATCAGATTGGATGGAAGGTCAGAGTGGGCACTGCCACTGATGCAATCTGGGGTCTTTGTGCAAAAACCTATACTTAACAGAATGATGAATTAATGTGTAGCTTCCATAATTAAGCTGTAAGGAACCCAGAGAAGTGGTATGGTGCGGTAAATAAGCAGAACACTTTTGCTGTTTAAACTGAATTGCTGCAGTTCAGTGTGCCAGTGTAACCATACCCTTCATTCAGTTTGGCTTACTTACTGTCGGATAAATGAAGTTATCAAGCCCAGCATAGCAGTTTATGGGACAGTCTAAGTGTCTATGGTTTCTACAATGACAACAGTGCCGTCTTGAGCATGTCACACAGTTTCTACAGCCATTTAAGTGCATGCATGTGGGTGTAGGCATCTCATGCAGATAACTTTCAGTCACTGTCTGTCTCTCTCCACACAGGATCAACGAGAAATGCCATTGACAGCTTTGTTGGAAATGATTTGCCACTGATCCAGTTGCTGAAAAGAAGGCTGACTCCTTGCCTGGTGCTGCCATATTAATTTGCTGGTGGGATTTGCCAGAGGGCCTTTATACAGGACCCCTAAGCTCCGCGGCAAAGGGCTGCAAGCTCCGGACCTTAAAAATGTTTCCCCACCAGGTCCGGAGTTTGCAGACAATTAAGTGCGACCCCGCCCACCTAAGCGCGACCCAGCTGCACTTTTCTTGTACCTGCTCTTTGATGGTGAAAAATATTTAATGCGGATGTGCTGGGCTCTCCTCGCTTCTTTTTGTTTTTGTTCTTTGCCTCCCGTCCCTTTAAGAGCAACCAGGAAGTCACCGGCGGCTCGCCCGGCAGCTCCCACCAGCACCGGGAGGTAAGGTTTTCTTCTTTTGTCCTTTTTTTCCCTCCCTCCCTCACGCAGCCAGCAGCCAGTGTGGAGACACACGAAGAGCGACAAACCCCTAAGATCGCTGGTCCGAATTTAAGGGACCAGCGGATTAGGACCCCATTTACCCACAGTCGACTTCTGCCTATTTCCACAAACAGGGTGGAATCAGACAGAGGCAATCTCTTCCCTGCCCTGTCTCTGTGAGTTTGCAAACCCCCAGCCATGTGACATCACAAGGACATGCCCCCTTCTTCTTCTTGGTGGTGGGGGTGGTGGTGGGGTCCACTAATCCCTTACAATTTGGATCTGAATCTCGGGGAATGGGATCTACTGATTTGGCAAATGCCAGTCACCATCCAAATGCAATTGTTTTCCTCAACCTTGACTTGACTCTGTTCTGGCTTCAACACCATCCATTGAAGTTCAGCAAAATACCCTTGAAGGAATATGGCCCTTAATAGGGAAATATTGTTCCCTGCCTTGTCCTAGCAATGTAAAGAGTCTTCTTCCATTTTCCTCTGCCTCCCCTGTCCAAAGAGCACTTTAATGTAGAAGTTTTATTAATTTTAAGGGGAGGGGGAAGGGGGAAAGGACAAATAAAGAAAAAAATCACAAAAGGTTACATTGAATCTATCAAGTCAAAGATCATACATAGCAGAATCTAATATCATATCAGTTAACTAGTAATTTTACTGCTTCTTGCCATCTTCTTTTGGTGGTCTCTTCATGATCTCCTTTCAGATATCTGGAAAGTCTACCGATTTCAATACATTCTCTTGTCTTTTCGCAGAAATTTGTCTCCGTGGGCACTTCAGATTGCTTCCAAAATTGTGCATACAGAATCCTTGATGCAACAATTATATGATGCAATACATACTTTTCTTGATCATGAGAAATGTTCATATCAGTTATATTCTATAAAAAGAGTTCTGGTTTAAACTCTAATTTAATCTTCAGTGATCTCTCTATAAATAGCTTTACCATTTTCCAATATAAGTTTGCTTCTTTACAAGTCCACCACATATGATAGAAAGTGCTTCTATCAGGTCCAAAGAGCACTTTCCTGTGGAGACCTGATTTTGGGGGTCTCTAACTTGTACATCCCAAATCTGATTGTCACCAAACTTGGAGGAAGTGGGAAGCAGAGTCAGCCCAAGAATCAGTCCATGTCAAGATTGGATTTGGGATGTCTGATTTACAGCCTGTCTACGACGGCGATAATAGTTTGGCATTTCGTTTCATTCTGGGCGGGTACGTTTCCCCAAAGTGTTACGAAACAAACCATAAAATGGCCTGACTCATGGGGATTTGGTTTTGGTTGGTTGGCTTCCTGCACGGTTCATTTTGTGTCCACCTCTACCCACAATCTACTTAATTTCTTTTCCATGGTCCAACACTGGTACTTGTATCATCTTTTCTCAGTTGTAGAAGAGTAGCCATGGAAGGTGTAGTCGGTTGTGAACAACAAGTTTCCTAAAGGACAGCCTTCTTCCATATGACCCTGCCCATAGTCTAAGATCAGGCCAGGAGGCCCTGCTGAAGGTGCCATCCCTCAAAGAGGTGAAGGGGGTGGCATGTCGAAGCAGGGCCTTCTCGGCGGTTGCCCCCCAACTCTGGAATGCCCTTCCTACAGAGATCCGCCTGGTGCCAACATTTTTGGCTTTTTGGCACCAGGCAACAACCTTCCTGTTCGGCCAGCATTTTAATTAGATTTTTTTTAAGCTGGGCACATGAGCAGTAGGGTTTTATAATTTGTAGCGTATTGTGTTTTAACTATATTGTATTTTTTAGTTTTAATAATTTTATTGTTTTATAGTTTTTAATACATTGTTGTTGTATGACAGCCAGAGACCTCTTGGTAGTGGGGCGGCTAATTATTTTTTGTAAATAAATAAATAAATAAATAAATAAATAAATAAATAAATAAATAAATAAATAAATAAATAAATAAATAAAAGCTGCTTAATTCTTTGTCCTTCTGTTCTTTTACAGTCAAAATGACCTTCCCAAATAGATTTTCCCTTTGCCTGGAAAAAAGAACTAAGATTTTGCCCCCTCCCCCAGCCACCACTCCATACCTTTTCCTTTACACAGGGGAAGAACAAGAATACATACAAAGCATCTGTGATTTGGAGCAGACAAAAGTGAGTCTACTCCCATGCTTGCTTTGCTCAAACTGACAGACTCCTATAAATGTTTGTTCCATTAAACGTCCCCGAACTTGAGCTACTACTTTGTCCTGACTATTTATGTACAAATGTAATCAACCTTTTATTGACATAAGATGGAGAGGGAGACTAAAAATGGCATTCTTCCACCCTTCCCCAAATAAATGTAATGAAAAGTAATTATCGTTAGTACAAGGAAGGAACACTGGCATTCTCTGGGTGATTAACTGTGATTTTTAAACTGCTTTGCTTTGTTTTGGTAAATATAGTCATTCCTCTACATCTTTAATGCTTCCTGTGATGATGACACCTGGGGAAATGTGATAATTGAACAACAAATTAAGGTGTTTAGGAAAAAGGAAATGAAATTTCCTTTCATCTGAGGAATTTGAGTGGCGCATTAATAATGTGCAGGTGCATTTGCAAGCCTGAGGGATAGGCTTGAGGAACATTAAGGGAGATGTGACTTCCATTAATAAGAACGAGCAGGGAAAGAATGAGAAAATGGTGTCATTTGAGATGTATCCTAGAAAACAAATTGGGTCATTTCAAATAATGTTCACCACCACACCATGATCATTATCATTCATCAGTCAAATAGGAGTCTCTCTCTCTCTCTCTCTCTCTCTCTCTCTCTCTCTCTCTCTCTCTCTCTCTCTCTCTTTCTCTCTCCCTGCCAAATTTATTTATTTATTTATTTATTTACAAAAAATAGCCACCCCCACTACCAGATAGTCTCTAATTAAAACGGTCTCTCTCACATTATGTCAATTTGGCCTTCCTCTGGACTTCCCTGCAGCTGCAGCTACATTATTTGCTTGAAGGGAACTGGAGGCTGGAAGTTGGAGCAGGGCACTTTTTTCCATTGCCTTATCTCTGTGTTGCTTCTTCCTCAGAGTTATGCATTCTGATGCCAGGCATTAACCTCAAATTCTGGCCTGGAAGCTTCTCCTGATAAGGTAAGAACCACCATGGCAGTTCCCATCTGACTTGTGGTTTCATTTTTTTTTAAATTCTTTGTTATGTTCTGTGGAAATTGTATGTCATCTCACGTTATTTTAATTCAATTTTAATTACATTTACTGCATTTTTATGATTATTTCATTTTCTTGTATGAATTATATGTCTGTGAAGATTCTCAGTCATCCAGCTTAGTTTATCTGGAAGTTACCTCATGGCAACTGGACTTCTTTTCTTGAGAAATTGGGATCAGTTCTTGAGAGATTGAGACCAGTCTCTCAAGAAAAGAAGTCCAGTTGCCATGAATCAACTTCCAGGTGAATTATATGGTTTTTTCAATATGTGTATTGTATTGCATTGTATTGTGTTGACTCATGTTAACTGCCCCGAGTGGCCTCACTGCCACATATGCAGTATAAAAATCTAATAAAGCTAATAATATCATATAATATAATATACCATATTTTTCTGTATATAAGACTCCTTCATGTATAAGACAACCTCTCTTTTCCAACCCAAAATTACAGTTTCGCAACTGCACGGTTCTCTCCTTGGCTTACTCCTGTCTATAAGACACCCCTCAATTTTTAACCTAACAATTTTAGAGAAAAGTATAGTCTTATACATGGAATATACTTAAATATAATAATAAATATAATACAGATCTCCCTGGTTGAAATCCACTTGCAAAATGTAAACCAAATTACAGTGTGTTCTTTGATGGTAAAGATAAATATCAATAATATTTAATATGCAAAGTTTGGGAAAGAGGAAACAGAGGGAAATTCTTTCCCGGAAAATGCCAGGGACTCTTTATTTACCTGGCATGATTTTCTGGGAAAGAATTTCCCTCTGTTTTCTCTTTCCCAAACTTTGCATATTAAATATTATTGATATTTGCCCAGATGGCATCCACCCAAGGGTTATTAAGGAACTGAGAAATGAAATTGCAGATTTCTTAATGGTAATATGCAATTGGTCTCTTAAAATGACCACAGTGCCAGAGGACTGGAGGATAGCAGATGTCACACCAATTTTTAAAAAAGGAAGGAGGGGGGACCCGGGAAACTACAGGCTGGTTAGCCTTACATCTGTCCCAGGGAAGATGGTGGAAAGCCTCATCCAAGAGAAAATCTTAAAACACATAGAAGAACAAATCTTGCTGAGAGAAAACCAGCATGGCTTCTGTAAGGGTAAGTCTTGTCTGACAAACCTTTCAGAATTCTTTGAAACGGTCAATAGGCATGTGGATCTGGGTGAACCAGTCAATATTGTTTATATGGATTTTCAGAAGACTTTTGACATAGTCTTTCACCAAAGGTTGCTGAGAAAACTGCACAGTCAGGGAATAAGAGGGCAGGTCCTCTTATGGACTGAGAACTGGTTGAGATCCAGGAAACAAAGAGTAGGTGTGAATGGGAAATTTTCACAATGGAGAGAAGTGAAAAGCGGTGTGCCCCAGGGCTCTGTTCATAAATGACCTGGAAACTCAGATAAGCATTGAGGTGGCCAAGTTTGCAGATGACACGAAAATTTTCCATGTGATAATAACCAGAGAAGATTGTGAAGAGCTCCAACATAGGAAAATGTAAACTAATGCATATTGGAGCAAAAAAAAAATCAAATAAAAACTTTATCTATCAACTCATGGGCTCTGAGCTATCCGTGATGGATCAGGAAAGAGATCTTGGTGTATTGGTGAACAGCTCAATGAAGGTGTCTACCCAATGTGTGACAGCGGCAAAGAAGGCCAATTCCATGCTAGGAATTATCAAAAAGGGGATTGATAATAAAACAGCCAACATTATACAATGGTCCCCCGCCCATTCACGGTTCATATACTGCGATCCCACTATATTGCAGGACCACAGTATATGAAAAAAGCCCCCCTCGACTAAAGGGGGAAAGTCCCTCGGAGGCCTCTGAAATGATTTTTGGTGATCCAAATGTCACTCCCAGTTCACAGGGAGGCCCTTTGGGGGCCTCCAGGAGGCCCAGTAAGGCCCTTGCAGGCCCATTCAGGGCAGTGCCAGGCTGGGGGTAAATACAAGAGTCCCCAGCTAGACCTCCCCCAGGCCTGACCCCAGCTGCATCCACATATCACGGATTTTCAATTATCGCAGGTTGGCTCAGGTCCCTAACCCCCGTGATAGGTGGGGGTCACTGTAATGCTGTTATACAAAATGATAGTAAGGCTGCACCTGGAGTATTGTGTACAATTCTGGTCAACACATCTCATAAAGACATAGTGGAATTGGAAAAGGTGCAGAAGACAGTGACTAAAATGTTTACTGGGCTGGTGGACCTCCCTTATGAGGAAAGGCTAAGACATTTGAGGCTCTTTAGTCTGGAGAAAAAAGCCTGAGGGGGGATATAATTGAAACATACAAAATAATGTGTTGGCATTAAGCGGCCGGTAGCCAAAAATAATTCTCTCCAGCATA
>JAHTLZ010000330.1:4819686-4847222 GCA_023846285.1 Phrynocephalus versicolor | reverse complement strand
TGACAGGAGATTTGGTTTTAACCCTGTAAGCACCAAATACTCCAACATAATGCAAGGCATGAGTCAAGTGGATAGAGGGACACTCCTCTCCCTCTCACAAAATACCAGAACTAGGGGGTAGAGATGGGCATGAAACAAGCATTTTTTCATTTCCGTTATTCGTTATTCGTTCCGTTACGTAACGAAACAACTAACTAAAATTGTGATGAAAATGAAATGAAACGAACAGAACCACGAAAATTGGGTTTGTTACATTTTGTTTTCGTTAATGGTGACGTGCAATGAAATGAGCTGTTTTAAATGTTAAAAAACGCCCTGGACATTCATAAAAATGCAGCAATAATTATTTATGCTGTCTGATAATACCTACCAGAGGGGTTGGGGTCCTAAAAATGTGCATTTATGTCTTTTCTCAGATTGCTATATTTTTTTCCTTTAAGGGGCGTTAGGGGACATCAACCCAAAATGGCTCTCAGATGCCTAATATTGATTTCTTGGGTATTAAAACGGCCCGGACATCTGTAAAAACACAGTGATAATGTGATAATTATTTGAAATTATTACCTACCAGGGGTTTGGGGTTCTTAAAACGTTTGTTTTTGTCTTCTCCCATCGCAATGTATTTTTCTTTTCCCTTTAAGGATGACAAAATGGATGTCTCCAGCCACAAAATGGAGGCAAGCCATGTGATGGGATCATGTTCAACCAATAGCATGCTCAGGTTGCAGACTGGGCAGGTCTGGCAGCCACAGAGGGAATAAAAAGCTCTGGCAGCCCCCGTCCTCCTTGCAGTCTCCGGTGGGAGTTAGGGTGGGATTGCTGTCTCTGCGACTCTAGCTTCAGTCCTGCAGCCTCCCTGTGTGCGTGTGTGCGTACCTCTCGGTGAGTACCCTCCCCTGCCCCACAGTGCAGTCACTCTGCAGCTGCCTTGTACGCTGGGCAATGCCCGCCACTGCCTTTGCAGCCTCCCTGCATACCTAGTCTGTACTGTGTCTCTGCCAGAATCAATTTTTTTAGTGTTTTCCCTCTGGTCTGGGGTGTTGGGGCATGCCCACGCATGGAAATGCTTTAAAAATAGTGCAAAAAGTAGGTAGAAATGAAAAACAAAAAAATGACAAATTTCCAAAAATTCACAAAAAATGGAAACAAACCGAAACGGACCTCTCAACGAAAAATGAAAAACTGAAACATCTTTTTTTTTATTTGTGCCCAACTCTACTAGGGGGCATGCACTCAAATTGAGGGCTGGGAGAGTGAGAACAGACAAAAGATTTTTTTTTACCCAGCGTGTTGTTAGTCTGTGGAACTCCCTGCCACAAGATGTGGTGATGGCATCTAACCTGGATGCAGGGGAGTGGACCAGATGCTGGGGAGTCATGTCAAGAGACAGATATCTAGTCTCGTGTGCTCCCGGATGCATTTGGTGGGGCCACTGTGAGATACAGGAAGCTGGACTATATGGGCCTTTGGCCTGCTCCAGCATGGCTCTTCTTATGTTCTTATGAGATCTCAGGAGAATTCTTGTACTGGCATTCATTCTGATTGTATGTAATTTATTTTCTTGATTTGAGTACTTCTCTGCATGGTTTAACCAACTTGCATCACATTCTCCCATTAATGGTTTTGGTTTTAGAAAAGGTAGCCTTGTGAGTGTATGCAAACATTCCCGGCAAAATTCAAAGACACTTAACAAAGCACCTTTTGTGGTACCTTAATGATAATTGGCTTATCAAGTTATTACCTTTACAGTCTTATATTTATATTTTAATGTGAATCACTTCATGGATCAGGTCCACTTCTTTAGACATATGGAAACAGAATGAAAAGCTGAATGAAATATCAGTTTCATACCAAATATTTACTGGCTATGTAATACATTTGGATGTAATGGTTTCACTACCTGATCTAAAGCAACATTTTTTTTTGGCTTTGTTTCTTTGAATTTTGGCTGGAATTCCCCCATTAATTTAAAATATTCGCTTAAAATATGCCTGGCCATAATTTTCAGTAACCCAGTATTCCTCCAGTTCCTAATTTAATTGATCCTAAACTGTCTAATCACTAAATAGACTACAAGGAATTCTAAAACTAATTATACACAATCTTGATATCTTCATAGATTTATGAAGCAGAAACACCTAATTGACCATAATGTTCAACACTAGGCCTGGGAGCTTTAATCTCTTTCTTCAAAGGACCAAAGTGTTTACAGAGAAAGTGGGGAGGGGGGGGAAGAGTCAATATTGAGGGAAAGAGATGTCAGAATTATTATATTACAGCAGGAATAGAATTTAATAACATCTTTGAGAACCTGTCCTAAAGCTTATCCATGCCATGTCAGAAGTCCAATGTAAAATAACATGTTGATGGAACTTGACAACTTGCAATGCAAAACAAGGGATATTTTAGTCCTTTTTTCTTAATTTTTTTAAATTAAAAATATATCTAGTCAATAGTGCCAATTAGAGATGGGCACGAAATGAACAATTTTTCGTTTCTGTTTTTGTTTTTTCATTTTGTTACACAACGAAATGACAAACAAATTTTGCCTCTAAAAAGAAACGAAACGAACAGAAACACCAGAAATTTTGTCATGTGTTTCGTTTCCGTTGCTGCAATATGAGTGAATTGCTTAAAATCCTTTTACAAAATCACAAAAAAAATGAAATAAATGGTAACAAAATGGTAACGAACGAACGAAAACAAAAACAATTTTTTTGAAAAAATTCACAAAAAATGGAAACAAACCGAAACGGGCCCTCCAAACGACAAACGATGAACGAAATGCCATTTTTTTTATTCGTTCCCATCTCTAGTGCCGATAGACTTGACCTGGGGTGAGACTGACAAATACCGAAGGAAGACTAGGGTGTGCATAATGAGTTGTACACTTCTCCCTTAACAATGCTTGAGTTAAGAATAATGGACCTCTATGCAGTTCAAAATCCATGTATAACTTTTATGCCTCCCCAACATAACCATAAAGCATTAACAGTTGATTCGTTCACACTCACACCTGTTCACTCACTCTCTCACACAGAGAAAGAAGGAGGAGGAGAAAGAGAGATATTGTGATCCAGGGTTCTCTTCCCTTCCATACATAATTGGTTGGAATTAGAGATGGGCACCAAACAGAAATAGTGTTTCACTTCACTTCATTTGTTTCGCTAATAACAGATTTTTAAAAGATTTTTCGTCATGAAGCAAAACGCTTTGTAAGGCTATAAACAATGGGGAGCTTCCCTGTTTTATTTAACAGGCACCTTTTTTACTTTTTTCACTTTCTTACTTCTTTTTTATTTTTATTTTATTTTTCTTATATCTACATTTTCTTCCTGCTGCTAATTCTTGGTTGCTGTGGTGGTGGTTGTGCTGTGTTTTATTTAATATGCACACCGCCTTGAGTTCCCTTTGGGAAGCAGTCTATGGAATTCCCTGCCACACAATGTGGTGATGGCATCTGACCTGGATGCCTTCAAAAGAGGATTGGACAGATTCCCGGAGGAAAAGTCCATCACAGGTTACAAACCATGATGGAGATGTGTAATCTCCAGGATTAAAACCGGGGTACTTCAAGGACCAGATGCAGGGGAGTGGTATCAGGAGACAGATATCTAGTCTCATGCGCTCCCAAACGCATCTGGTGGGGCCGCTGTGAGATACAGGAAGCTGGACTAGATGGGCCTTTGGCCTGATCCAGCAGGGCTCTTCTTATGTTCTTATGTTCTTATGTTCTTAACTAGAGAAACTAGTTGGTGGCAGTGGAACAGCGAAATAATGGTGGTGCTTGTTAATAGCCTGTGAAATGGCTGGGGGCATAGGACAGAAACACCACCCCACCATCTACAAATAAACAACCCAAATTGAGGAGCCTTGAAAGAGAGAGGTGGGGGGGAATTTTCTGTTTCCTTCACAAAAACAGATCAAGCTGGGATTTATCTGTGTGCTATCTTCCAAGCTTGCTAGGGTTTCAGCGACAAACAGGCTGTATTTCACATATTGATCAATATGCTCTGTTTATCCCCTTCTACAGCTTCATAATAAATATCATGAGCATGCAGGTTTGTGTTCTTGGCTCTCTTATGGCCCTTGCAACCCTAAATACAGTTACTGAGAAGATAACCTCATTAATTGAATGTATTTCCAAGGAAGGAAACTCCAAATATGTGGGTGTTTTCCTTTCCTTTTATTGTTCCTTTCTGACATGCTTCCCTCCTCCCTACACAGAAGGTGCAATAAGAGAAGCAACAAGAATGTGTGTTCCTTCACTCGTATGCTGTACCTTGTGATCAGGGGAGCAATGCCTAAAATCAAAAGACAGCCCTCAGGGGACATGCATTTCATTGGCTCAAAACGTTTCAAAAGAACATGATGCTTTTATACCCCCCTGTTTTTTTCCCCCCAGCAGGCAAGTGCCTGCCTGCATTTTCAGAGCATGTGGGCAAAAAGGGAGGGTTTTCACCTTTGCCTGAATAAAATCATCTCAGAGTGAAACACACATGATTGCTGGAGCAAAATGCTGGATGGATGTCACATCCAGATCAATTGTGATGCTATATTAAGGCTGAATTCCATTCCATGTGTAACAGTGGTCTGGGGAGTGGGATACAATCATGACACTGGGCGATCAAGGTGAGTTATCTTCAGCCCTAGTAGACTATGCTTGGGTTAACCCTATGCAGACACTATGCTTGGCTTAGAAGACCAAGGTTCTGTTCTTTGGTGCGGGGGGGAATGCATATAGTAGCCCTCTCCCAAGTCTGGGTGGGTCTGCCCTCCAGCTGCCAGATAGAGTGAGGAATCTGGGCACCGTCCTTGATCTGACTTTGTCCACGGCGGCTTTTTACCAATTTAGCATTATCACCCAGATTCGTCCATACCTGGGCGGTGACTCTCTGAGGACAGTTGTGAAAGGGCTGGTTATCTCGAGGATAGACTACTCTAACACTTTATATATGGGGCTTCCCTTGATCCTTGTTCAGCCCGATTGGTGGTTGGTGCGAGCAGGTATGATCACATCACCCCAATTCTGGCTCACCTGCATTGGCTACTAGAGGTGGGCACGAAACAGAAAACTGATGGTTCAGTTCATTCTGTTTCAGGCCTCCCGTGGTTTTTTAATTTTATTTTTATTCTATTTTAGAGTGCCGACCACGCAGCCCCTGGGGTTGGGTCGGCGCTCATATTTATTTATTTATTTATTTATTTATTTATTTATTTATTTATAGATTGCAGACCACGTGGCTCCTGGGGCTGGGTCGACACTCATTGTATTTTTGTTTTATTTTATTTTTTTGCTTTGTTTTACAGTGCAGACCGCACACCCCATGGGGCCAGGTTGGTGCTCTTTTATGTTTTTGATTTTTTAAAATGTTTATTTTATTTTAAAAAGTACCCAGCTGGGGGCTTTTTGAGGCACTGGCTTGGGGCCGGCACCTCTACAGGCAGCAGCTTCCCGAGTTTTAGGACCAGGAGGACTTTCCAGGAGCGGCAGTGGCAAGGTGGGGGGGTAACAAAAAATGAAGCGAACAAAACAGAGATTTCCATTTCGTTTTTCTTTGATGGGTTGGTTCGTTATTTGTTTTGTTAGCTAATGAAATGAATAATGAATAACAAAACAAATTAAAAGTTCATTTCGTGCCCATCTCTATTGGCTCCCCGTTGCCTCCCAGATAAGTTTCAAGGTACTGGTTTTGATTTATAAAACCCTCCATGGCTTGGAATCAGGGTATTTAGCAGAGTGTACTGGCTAAAGTTTAGTTTTGGCCCTGCCCACCAGAGTATCACAAGCCATCTTGCTTCAAGTCACCACTGCAAGGGAGGCCCATAGATCTTCTACCCAGAACCGGGCATTCTCGGTGGCTGGCCCAATTCTCTGGAATCAGCTTCCCAGTGAGATAAGGCTTGCTTGAGTCCCTTCCTTCATTTAAAAGACATCTTAAAACTTGGCTGTTTAAAGTCACTTTTGGTGACTGCTAAGGTTATTGTTTTCTTTATTTGTAGTCTATTTGTTTGTTGCCGCCATTCTTCCGTGCTGGTTTTAACATTATTGTTATTATTTTTATTTCTGTGTTATTGGCTTTGGTTGTTCACTGATCATAGTACCCTTTGAGAAAGTTGGGCAGTATATATCTAAACAAACAAACAAACAAACAAACAAACAAAAAAGTTACATTATTAAGTACCACCCTCCCAGAATCCCCAAGGCAGGAGGGCCACTGAATGTGCCCATTAGGGTGAGCGAAGGAACCATACCCCAAGTGTAATTTTTTTTTGAGCTTCAATACAACCACACATTCAACATACAGTAGGTTCAATTCCCTGTGTCTTCCATTAGAGTAACCGGCAAGTAATGGATTTTTTTTTAAAATAAAATGATAGTTTGGAAATGGAGCTTTCAAGACTTCAGTATCCAACGTCAAACGGTTGAGAGTGGTGGCTATTGTGCACCTTTACTGCCATTGAATGGCATACCAGCATACGTAGCCAATGCTAAGAGGCAAAGACATGTTGCTCATGTGTCTGCTCTTCCTGGTCCTTCCCTGGTTTTACTGGTATAGCAGTTCTTGCCTATTTTGTCCAGAATAAGGGTAGCCAGCCTAGTATGAGCAGAGGAACAGATGTGATCTTGTTTACATCCTCAAAAATAAAATAAAAAATCCCAAAGCTGAGACCTTTGCATTCAGGCCACAACCATCCAACTCAACCATTGCACAGTGGACATCTCTGTCCACAAATGTTTGTTAGCTCACACCATTTGGCAAACTGTTGCACCAGAGGGGCAGGAGGCCCAAAATCCCCACTGGGAAGTCCCCTTATAGAACATTAGAGACATACAGGCTCTTTTCACACGACCCCCAAGATCCGCTGGCCACTTAAATTCGGACCAGAGATCTTGGGGGTTCGTTCCTCTTCCTGTGTTCCCACCCCTCCGCACTTCCTTGATCCTGTCTGCATGAGGGGAGGGAGAAAAAAAAGGGGACAAAAGAATGCAGGCTCACCTCTGTTTGCCGGTCCAAGCCTCCACAAGCCCCATCGTCGTCCTTCCTTCTCTTAAAGGGGCGGGAGGCAAAAAACAACAACAAACAGAAGCGAGGAGAGCCTGGCACTCACTCCTTTACAAGCGGATCTGGGATTTTTCACCCTCCAAGAGCAGGTACCTGAAAAGTGCGCTGGGACGCGCTTAGGTGGGCATGGCCGCACTTAATTTTCTGTAAACTCCGGAGCTGGTGGGGAAAAAATTTTAAGCTCCGGAGCTGGGAGCCATTTGCGGCGGAGTTTAGGGGTCGTGTACAAATACCCACAGAAACAAAGCACAAGGGCATGGATGAAGTTCCACCAGCAAAAGACCTATTTATGGGAAAATATTTAGGCTACTGCCCTTTAGTAGTGTTGTCTCGACAGGAATTGCGGAAGTGGAATGACACCCTACCATTCTGGCCATTTCCCAACAGACACCGAGATGGGATTCCACGGAAAAGGCATGGTTATAAATATTTAGTGGGAGATCATCATGTTTTCCTGATCTGCATCTTCCCAGTTCATTGCACTCCCAGAATCCTATAGTTAATCTTCACTACCCATTTCTAAGCTCTTCTGAGACCTTCAAAAGGCAAAGGCTAAGTATGTTTGTTCTACAACTGTACATTGATGGCCAGGATGGAATTTCAGCACACCCCATAAGACCTCCTGGTACACTCTGACATTTGCTTCCCCACCATGATCCATTTAATTTTTCATTCTGAAAATGAATCCTACTTAATTGAAGTAGTTTTCATTGTCCAATGAAACATTCACAAGACCTGAAGACAGCTGGATCCTGCTGGTGTACTTTTTTTCACAGGTCTCAATTAATTTTAATAACTCTCCTTCAAAGAAAAATAATTGATTTTTTACCTCCAGCAGCTGCAGTGAATTATCCTGAGATTCACTAATTCTGCCAACCCTTGCCACTTTTGAAAATGGCATGGTTGATCCGAACAAGAATTCCAAAACAAAAAAAGCAACACATGCTGCTTATATACTGCCCCACAGCTGTTAAAGCACCCTCTGAGCAGTTGACAATTCTGAAGGCTACACTTTGAGGCCCCCTTACCTGAGTTCTCATTTACCAACCTCAGGAGGATGGAAGGCTGAGTCAATCTCAAGCTTGCGACCTGAGCCTAGGATTGAACTCAGGTCATGAGAAGACCTGAGTCCAGTCACTGCATGCCCTTATTCTGCAGGATGCCAGAGGCCATACAGTCTGGCTTTACGCAGAGCAGCCACATGAGGGAAGGCACCCCATGGGACATCAAGCCCAGCACCTGTCAAGGAATCCTAGTGGGAAACCGATCTTCCAACTTCTGTTTCCATAGCCAGAGACACAGCTAAACCCCCAAGCCAGGTCAGAGTTGGAAATACTGTAGGTATTCCTTTCTTGGCTTCCAAAAATGTCTGTTTGAGGCTATTTCATAGAATCATGGAATCACAGAGTTGGAAGAGACCTCGAGGGTCATCCAGTCCAACAACCTGCCATGCAGGAACCCCCATCACAGTGCTCCTGTCAGATGGCCATCCAGCCTCTGATTAAAAACCACCAAAGAAGGAGACTCCACCACCCTCTGTGGCAGCATATTTCACTGCCATATAGCTCTAATCATCATGAAGTTCTGAATGTTCAAATGGAATCTCTTTTCAATGCACACCACTCCTACTAATCTCTTAATATCATCCATTCATTCTAAGGTTGTGGTCCTCCTCCATCTTCTTGTCTTTTCCAATGAGTCCATTGAGTGGAGGCCTTGAGAACAGCACTCCTCTTACTTGTGAAGCTTGACTCTTGAATGATGGCACCTAAGAGGTGACCTTATTGAAGTTTATAAAATCATACACCGTGTGGACAAAGTAGATAAGGAAAAACTGTTTTCCGTATCGCACAACACTAGAACTAGGGGGCACTCCATGAAACTTTTGGGTGCTAGATCTCAAACAAATAAGAGAAAGTACTTTTTCACCAAGAGGATCACTGGTCTGTGGAACTCCCTGCCAGATGAAGTGGTGACAGCTGTCATTCTTGACAGCTTTAAGAAAGGATTGGACAAGTTCAATGGCTCTCAGTGGCTACAATTATAGATCTCTGGGGACAACCTCTGAGTTGGAGAGATAGGCAGGATATCTCTCAATGCCATTTGTGGGGGAAACATAAGGAGGTGAAGACGTCTGCTTGGGAATACCCTGAAGCAAATGGTGAGCCACTGTGTGAGACAGAATGCTGGGTTGGATGAGCTGTGGCCTGTTCCAGCAAGGCTGTTCTTGTGTTCTTATGTCCTTATGACCCATTGAGATGGTGCTGAACCAAATTTTATTCTGCCTTTATTTATTTATTTATTTATTTATTTGCTGCAACCATCAAGCGAAAAGCTACTCTGGGCAGTATATAAATATTTCTGCTGACTGCATCACAAATTGGGAAGAATTCTTTCCCACCCGTCTGCAAACACATTTTTTTCTGTCTCACCAATTAAAACGAGATTCTGGGCATTTCCCGCCAGTGTTCAGCAGACTCCAGCAGTGTCAGGACTACTTCTCACATGGCCTGTCATGATAGGCTGGAGGTGGGTGGAAAATAGAGGCCATTCTCCCCCCCCCCGCTCCACTGACAAGTGCTACAATACCTGAGCTAATTCTGAATCATACTGAACAGAGTTGGACGATCATTACCAACACCTTTACTGGCCTAAAACACTCTGAAACTTTGCTTTTTAAGAACCCATGCATGCCCTTGGGCTGATTTCAGAGCACGTGGCAGGCAAGCAAAACTCCCTTCTCTCTGCAAATCCTTCTCTCTGCAAAAAGACCGTGTTTATCCAAGAATCTCTCGCATCGCCAGGTCTCTCTCAGATCAGATTAACCTGATGGGTGGTTTAATAATGAATTCCACTCAGCAATGTGTTATGTGGCCGGGATCTTTTGTCTGATCCTGAGACAAGTTCCTTAATAGTGGAAAATGAGGTCTATGGAGCAGGATATGCTAATGCCACCTAAAGGGAATTAATTAGAAACCATGTTCTGTATCTTTTGAGGTAGCGCAGAGAGGGAGCATCCTTGATTATCAGCACCTTTCAGCAGATCAAAAGGAAAAAGTGAAAAATAACAGAAAACAGGATTCTCCAAAATCAACCTAAGAAGCCAAGTTCTTGTGGGCTTTTTTTTTTTTTTTTGTGCCACAAAACAAGTGGACTAGACAGATGCAAAGAATTCGGCCACCTCCATATATTCAACAACCCCAGTGGGGTTACCTGCTGGAAAAAATATGCAAACAATATGTCAGTCTTCTTCCCAGTGAGTTGTTCAATTTCCCATCGGTATCCTTATTTCATGTCATTTCTACATTGGGTTGTGATACTTTTTCTTTTGCACCAACCAAAGTATTGTTGTATGCATTTCAACAATGAACAAATAATTAGCTATGCTTATTTTTTGCAGGGTAGACATGGTTTTGAGCCCATTTTCTCCATATATGCTTGTTGCAAGCCCCCTTTTTTCTTTTGGAACCATACTGCACAGAGTGATGAACTAAGATGGACATGTTTTGGAAATCTATGCATTATCTGTCAATTTTTGTACTTCAGTTCCTAACCATTATATATCATTATGTGGTATTGTGATGTTGGTAGCTGTCAGGAGGCAACCACAAAAAAGGGACACTTTTGTGGGTTTTTTTTTTTGTTGGCAAAGTAGATATAATTATGTAAAGGAACAGAGTAAGGAAAAGGAAATTTTCAGGAAGATTCTTTGATAGATGTCTCTGATAAATTTCAGCCAGATATTGGTTGTTGTTCCTTGGGTTTAAGTATATTCCCCAATACATTCTCAAATGTTATGTTTCTTTCAGAATCATTTTGTGTACTAGGGCTCTGTTTGGGCCCCTCTATTTAATTTGATTTGCACTTTGGATAAGGGCCTCATTCAGTTAGAAATGATTAAAGCCTTCCTTGATCCACTTTGGAGCCTGAATCTGAATTCCTGTAGTCCTTGATTGCTTGAATGAGGAAATTCAAAAGGCCGGAACTCATAAGAACATAAGAACATAAGAAGAGCCATGCTTGATCAGGCCAAATGCCCATCTAGTCCAGCTTCCTCTATCTCACAGTGGCCCCATCAGATGCGTCTGGGAGCGCACGAGACTAGATATCTGTCTCCTGATACCACTCCCCTGCATCTGGCCCTTGAAGTACCGCCTGAGGTACTGGGGGCCTGGGGATTTCACATCTCCATCGTGGATTGTAACCTGTGATGGACTTTTCCAGAGGAGGGTACAAATATCACCACCAAACATTAAGAACATAAGAACATAAGAAGAGCCATGCTGGATCAGGCCAACAGCCCATTTAGTCCCGCTTCCTGTATCTCACAGTGGCCCCACCAGATGCATTTGGGAGAGCATGAGACTAGATATCTGTCTCCTGATAGCACTCCCCTGCATCTGGCCCTTGAAGTATCCCAGTTTTAAGCCTGGAGATTACACATCTCCATCATGGTTTGTAACCTGTGATGGACTTCTCCTCCAGGAATCTGTCCAATCCCCTTTTGAAGGCATCCAGGCCAGATGCCATCACCACATCCTTTGGCAGGGAGTTCCACAGACTAACAATGCGCTGGGTGAAAAAAATATTTTCTTTTGTCTGTTCTTACTCTCCCAGCCCACAATTTGAGTGTATGTCCCCTAGTTCTGGTATTTTGTGAGAGGGAGAAGAGCTTCCCTCTACCCACTTTACTCATGCCCTGCATTATTTTGTACGTCTCAATCATATCCCCCCTCAGGCGCCTTTTTCCCAGACTAAAGAGCCCCAAATGTTTTAGCCTTTCCTCATAAGGGAGGTGCCACAGCCCAGTAATCATTTTAGTCACTCTCTTTTGCACCTTTTCCAGTTCCACTATTTCTTTGGCACATGACATTAAAAAAAAGAGGATTCATTGTGGAGATGTGAGACCTTCTGTGTTTTGGATCAGACACCTCCAAACTTGGCTTGTTCTGGGACCAGGGAATAGGTAAGAGAAAAAATGGGGCCAGGGAGGGGGAGACTAGATGGATTCAGCATTATTCTGTCCCTGTGAGCAATGCCTGAGCAGCCTTGCTATTGCAGCAGGAAGTTCAGCTGAGAGGAGGGATCCTGCCCAGAGGCAGGTGGCCGGTGGAAGGCTGCCTTAAAGACAGAAAAGAGGCTGCTATCCCTCAAGAAGGTGGCGGAGGCATCAGGACAAATTAGTAAGGCAATGGGGATCATGGGAAGGGGCAGCTGGCTGTGGGGACAAGACATGAATCCAGGCTTTCCCCCCTTTTTCACACAGCAAAACATTCCCCAACAAACCAATGTGCAGTAGAGAGGGGCACAAAATGCAAAAAAATGGTGTTTCATTTCATTTTTTGTTTCATTGGGTTTTGTTTCATTTTGCTTTATTTGAAATGAATTTTTTTAAAGAAATCATTTTGTTTTTCATTTTCATTTTTTCATTTTTAACACTGTGTGTGCACCCCCCTATGCACCCTATCATGTGGGGGGGGCAAAGGTGTGTGTCGTTTAAAATGTCTTGGAGCCACCAAGGCTGCCTCGGTGGCTAAAAAAGTTTTAAAACCCCATGCCTTTTCCCCCTATTTTTTTTAACCCACCAAAGCAAATGGTAGCCAATACTCCCTATCGGGGGTGGGGTGGGGGGAAAGGTGCAGGTTGTTTAAAGCAGTTTAAACCCAACAAAAACGAAACAGAATGAACGGAAAAAAAATCCAGTTTGTTTCATTTTGTTTTTCTTTAAAAATCATTTTGTTTTTCATTTTGTTGCAAAATGAAACAAAAAATGAAAAACAAAACAAAAAAAATCATTTCATGCAGTTCATTCAGGAAAAATCCATAGATTTGTAGTGTGTAGTCCATGGACTTCTGCATACCAAGATGATCTACCATTTTGCTGATTCATGGTCAATATTATCGATGTCACGGGTGACCCCTGCCTATTGCAGGGGTTAGGGACCCAACCCAACCTGCAATAATTGAAAATCCGCAGTATGTGGATGCAGGTTGGGTTGGGCCTTGGGGGGCCTAGCTGAGGGGTTCTTGTACTTACCCCCAGCCTGGCACTGCCCTGAACGGGCCTGCGAGGGCCTTTCGCCATCTTTTGGAGGCCCCAAAAGGGCCTCCCTGTGAACCGGAAGTCATTTCTGAGGCCTCCGACAGGCCCTCACCCCTTACCCCAGGCCTTTCCTCCCTTACCACAGGGAATCTTCTTCATACATTGTGGCAGGATGGCCATCAGTCAGAAATATTGTGATGGGGTTCCTGCATGGCAGGGGGTTGGACTGGTTGGCCCTTGAGGTCTCTTCCAATTCTATGATTCTATGAACTGCAAATGGGCAGGGGACCACTGTATTGCAGTGACAGAGGGCTTTGAAAAACTCCCCAGCGCACTAGAGATCTCCTTTCTTGGCACAAAAAAAAAAAAAAAAGGAAGAGTGAGCAAATGCAAGATGATTCTCACATTTGGCATGAGAATGAATGTGCTTCCCCTAAAGCATCTACTATGAGTAAATCTGTGCTTCAGCAGGGGTTGGTAACAGCCAGACGTCAGCTGCAAAATGTGGATGCAACGGACAGCTGTTATCAGGCACTAAAACAGGAGGACTGAAATATGAGTACACCTTTTCTGTTAATCGGCAATAATGATGAACTAATAATAATCGCAGTTGCCCTCATTCTCCTTTCTGTGGCAGGTAGCCAAGGTGGAGAAAGCCATGCCAACATTAATTGTCGCTTGTTTTAATTGATATGGGTGATCAGCCTATTAATGTCCCTTCCTTCTGTGTTGATGTTGGGCTGTTGTAATGAGACGGCTCCCCTGGCATGATGAAGTCGTCAGCTATCTCTTGCAAGGTCGTAAAATGATACCTAAATTCATGGTGCTGGAGAAGAGGCATGTACATCTACCAGAAGGCTTAGGGTTTGTGAGTGAGCCCTATGAATGTATTCATTTTAATTAATTAATTAATTAATTTAGAATATTTTTACCCCACCTTTCTCCTTGGAAAAGGACCTACAATAATGAGGGACAATATTCATTCAAAACATATTCAAGTTAAGAATAGGGGATTAGAAGAGGCATTAGAGCTACAAAGAGCATGCGAAAGAAAAATCCATTATGAGGGGTGAAAAGCAACATGGAAATCACTGGTGTTCTTATGAAATCAGTCAATGTAATTATATATGGTAAACCATACGAAAGTCACATAGTAGGTAGTCCCTCATTCAGGGAAAGCCTGCCTGAAGAGGAACGTCTTTGCCTGCTTCCGGAAAGACAACAGAGACAAGGAAGTCCTGGCCTCCAGTGGGAGGGAGTTCCAAAGTCTGGGAGCAGCAACAGAGAAGGGTCTTTCATGTATTCTTCTGAGATGCAGCTGTGAAGGTGGCAAAATAAAGAGGGCCTCTCCTGATGATCTTAACACCTGAGCTGGTTGATACTGTGATTAGAGATGGGCATGAAATGAACAATTTTTCGTTTCCGTTTCCGTTTTTTCATTTCGTTACACAATGAAACAACAAATGAATTTTATCTCTAAAATGAAGCAAAACGAACAGAAACACCAGAAATTTTGTCGTCCATCTCGTTTTCGTTACGGCAATACATTGAACTGCTTTAAAAGCTAAAAAAACACAAAAAAATTGAAATAAATGGTAACGAAACAGTAACAAAATGAACAAAAACGAAAATGATTTTTTTGCAAAAATTCATGAAAAAGGAAACAAACCGAAACGGGCCCCTAAACAAGAAACGACAAACGAAATGCCATTTTTTTTCGTGCCCATCTCTAACTGTGATATATGAACATTGAGTTAGCTTGGACTCAGGCCGTTTTGTGCTTTGCAGGTTAAGGTCATCACCTTGAATTGTGCCCGATAGCTGATTGGCAGACAGTGGAGCTGCTTTAGTAGGGGAGTAATGTGATCACAGTAACCCGCCCAAGTCAGCAATCTGGTCGCTGCATTCTGGACTTGTTGAATTTCCTGAGACTTCCCATTGGTAGCCCCACATAGAGCACATTAGAGGTCACTAGAGTCGAGAAGTCACTAGGGCATGTGGCACAGTGGCCAGAGCAGGTTTTATCACGAAATGTGTGTAACTGGCATACTAGTTTTAATTTTGCAAATGCACTCCTGGCCACAGCTGTGACCTGGGTATTTAGGCTCAAGGATGAGTCCAGGAGCAACCCCCCCCCCCCAAGCTATGTACCTCTTTTCAATTGGGGTGGGGGGGTAATCCCATCCAGTACAGGTTGCATCCCTTCCTATCCCTTGATCCCTTAATCTTTCTTTTGACTGACCAGAAGCACCTCTGTCTTGCATGGGTTTAGTTTCAGTTTGTTCTCTCTCATCCATCCAGTTTCATTACTGAAGCTAAGCACTGATCCAGAGTCGAAATAGCTTCCCTGGAATCCAGAGGTGACAAGAGGTAGAGTTGAGTGTCATCGGCATGCTGGTGACACTTAACCCCCCAAATCCTGATAATTTCCCCCAGTGGTTTCATAAATATGTTAAATAACATAGGAGACAGAACAGAACAGAATTCATAAATATGTTAAATAACATAGGAGACGGAACTCCACAGGTCAGCAGCCGTGGTGTTGAACATGAATCACCTAACACTCGTTTCTGTTTACTTCAAAGTCCAAGTTTCACAATCAAAGGAAACTATCAGAAATATGATTGAATTAGCTGGTCTGCATTTGATTCGGAGGCTGATGTCTCTATTCTTCCAGATTTTATTAATATTGACCATTGCTGTTCTTCCAAGTGCTACATGTCTTCTAATCTTGGGGCTGCCGTAAGCATTTAGATTAATTTCTGCGCCCAGGAAGTTAAACTCCTTTGCTTCTTCAATTACTTTGTTTTTGATCTTAAAACGGACTTGCACTGTTTTCTGTTCCCTGCTGTTGTTGTGATTATTTTTGTTTTCTTGGTGTTGCGGCACAATCCAAGTTTTTCACTTTCATCTTTGACTATTAGGATTAGGCGTTCTAGATCTTTCTTACTTTCCTCCACCATCAATCAATTTCCAATTGCACAGGTTTTTCCCCCCAAACTACACTTTTTATGCTTAACTGCATTTTGGGAGAAAAGGAGGGAGGGAAGAAAGGAGACAGACAGACACACACACACACACACACACACACACAGAGAGAGAGAGAGAGAGAGAGAGAGAGAGAGAGAGAGAGAGAGAACAACTTATCTGCTTCTAGATCAAGGATGAGGCTGCCAGTACAGAAATAAAACTAGAAGAGAGTCCAGGAAAACAACAAACCAAGCTCAAGTTCTACCAAGCACAAATCAAAAAAGTGATGATTCGGTTTTTCATTTTTCGTTGCAGATCCATTTCAGTTCGTTTTCTTTTTTGTGAATTTTTTGAAAAAAAATTCATTTCGTTTTTTCATTTTTCATTTTTACCCGCTTTTTGCACGACTTAAAGCATTTCCACACGTGGATGTCCCCCAACTCCCCAGACCAGAGGGAAAACACTAAAAAAAAAATTCATTCCGTTATTCATTATTCGTTTCATTATGTAATGAAATGAATAACAAAAATTGCAATGAAATTGGAATGAACCGAACAGAACCACGAAAATTAGGTTCGTTACATTTTGTTTTCGTTAATGGCGATGCACAATGAAATGAGCTGTTTTAAAATGTTAAAAAACATCCTGAATATCCATAAAAACCCAGTGATAATTATTTATTCTGCCTGATAATACCTACCAGGGGGGTTGGGGACCTTAAAATGTACATTTATGTCTTTTCTCAGATCGCTGTATTTTTTTCCTTTAAGGGGAGTTAGGGGACATCGACCCAAAATGGCTCCCAGATGCCGAATATTGATTTCTTGGGTATTAAAATGCCCTGAACATCCGTAAAAATGCAGCAATAATTATTTGAAATTATTACCTACCAGGGCGTTGTTTTTGTCTTTCTCCCATCACAATGTATTTTTTCTTTTCCCTTTAAGGATGACACAAAATGGATTCCAGCCACAACATGGATGCAAGCCATGTGATGGGATCATGTAAATTCTTGGACAATTTCAACCAATAGCATGCCCAGGTTGCAGACTGGGTAGGTGTGGCAGCCACAAAGGGCATAAAAAGCTCTGGCAGCCCCCGTTCTCCTTGCAGTCTGTGGTGGGAGTTAGGGTGGGATTGCTATCTCTGTGACTCATTATTTTAGGCCAGCCAGGCAGGTGTATGTCTCTGTGTTCCTGCTGGCTGCAGCCTGGCTCTTAGGGGAGAGAAAGAAGAGATTTCTCTTGCAGCCTCCCTGTGTGCGTGCGTACATCTCGGTGAGTACCCTCCCCTGCCCCGCAGTGCAGTCACTCTGTGGCTGCCTTATGCCCTGGGCAACACCCACCACTGCCTTTGCAGCCTCCCTGCAAACCTAGTCTATACTGTGTCTCTGCCAGCATCATTTTTTTAGTGTTTTCTGGGGCGTTGGGGGATGCCTGTGCACGGAAATGCTTTAAATCGCACAAAAAGCGGGTAAAAACAAAAAACGAAAAAACGAAACAATTTTTTTTCAAAAATTTCATGGAAAATGAAAACGAACTGAAACAGACCCACAATGAAAAATGAAAAACCGAAACGTCATTTTTTCAATTTGTGCCCATCTCTACTCACAGTGCTTAACAATTAACAAAAATCTGAAAGGCTTGGTTTGGCTGTCACAGGTCCAATGCTTTGTTCCCTGCTGTGTGGTCCAGTGAACCAGAACCCTCTATGTGGTGGTTGTCAAGAATCCCACCCAAGGATCATGACCAGACCTTTTAGTCTTAGGGATATAAAACTACATATCTCGTATCTGTTTGCAAGGAGAAGAAATATCCATTTTGACTCCTCTCCTCTTCTGCCAGGTTCCTTCTGCTGCCATCCATGGTAATTCTCTTCTTTCACAGCTGGTGTAGAGCAAAAGAGGTGCAGCTGCATTCCTCAGATGGTTGGACCTCCTTACTAAGTGACATTGTTGACCTGGATACTTCTACTGCTTCTTTCACACCTGTCCCCAGCCAAACTATGCTCCATTTTCCTCCCACCTTCCTCGTCTTGATGGAGGCAAGGAATGAAGGTTTCTCTCATGGCAGTTCTTCCTCCTGGGTTTTGAGGTGAGGTGCTGATAGAGTTTCTTTCTGTGTCTTCCCTTACTAGCCACCCCAGGCCTCTTTCTTCTCCCTGGTGCCATGTTTAAGAAGACAAATCAGGCACCGGGTTGAGGAAGGGAAGAGGCGAGGCAGGTGGGAAATGATAGAAGCAGATTTGGCATGCTGTTCTGTGCTTGCAATGAGAGTGATTGGCTTCCCAGGAAGGAAGGAAGGAAGGAAAGGGGTTATGGAAATTACACTGAAAAAGAAAGTTCTTCATTTTACTCTGAAGCTGGTTAAGAGTAATCGTGCAGGCTTGGTGATTCTCAGTGTGGGGTAGATAGCTTCTCCTGCTCATAACAACTATTCTTCACACCTCCGCTTTGTCTTAGATCTCCCTGTGAATGGTTTCCTTCTGCCACAAAGGCCACTTTCTCCAACAGAATCTCTTATACTTGCGAACTCTTCCAAAGCCTGATACTCAGTCTGGGTTTTTTGTTTTGATCCCAAGTCTTCATTCATCTGATTTGCTGTGGAGTGAGAGGAGGAGGAGGAGGTCAGGGATGATTATCTGAAGCAGGACTTGGATATTCTATCTCAAGAGGTGTGGTGCCTTCCGCCTCAAAGGCCCTGATTTTACTGAATTCACCAGGTCTTCCTCTGGAGGCTTGACCTCATGGTTCATTGAGGACTGCAATACATATCTTAAAACAGACACTGAAAAAATACAGTACTTCCTAAGCTGGGCAACCAAGACAATCTGAAAATGAAGAAATAGGCATATTTGCTGTGGAGAAAAGAAAGTCAAAGGGAGCCATGATAAACTTTCTTTGAATACCTGACTCCTATGAAGAAGATGGGTCAGATCTCGGAACTAGAGATGGGTGTTTCGTTTTGGAAGGGGACTGGTTCCAAAATGAAACATGCCAACACAGCTGCCACTTGGAATCCAGTGCCACCCTCCAGAACAAAATCAATTAATGCCTTACCTTGCTGTACCTGGTGCTCTGCACAATTCCAAACAGGAAGCAGCCTCTGATGCACCATCTTCCCCTCTCCCTGACACTGGCTAATCAGGAGCTGTGCAAGGGCATGCATCATTCCGCCTCCCTGCCTGATTGGCCAGTGCCAGGGAAAGGGAAAAATGATGCATTGGACGCTGCTTCCTGGTTGGAATTTTGCCCAGCTACAGCTACAGCAAGGTAAGACATTGGCTGATTTCATTCCGGATCATGGGAGTGGGTTCCGAGCACCAGCTCTGCTGGCATGTTTCCTTTCAGAACCAGTCCCCTTCCGAAATGAAACACCTGTTGTGTATTGATCTGTAATTGCTGGTTGAAGTAACTGCCTTCCTGTTCCAAAGGGAACAGGCTTATTAGTTGATTATAGTTGCTGCATTTGGATCCTTGATTCTATTGGTTCCCGCCAAAAGGCAGCCTTGTGATTGCTTGTAATTGTTCCCTCCAAAATGTATCTTTTCCTAGCCAGTTCTGGTGCCTATAAATGTAACTCCCTCTCCCCAGTCCCCAGTCTTGTCTCTCCCTGATTAAAGAGCTGTTCACTAGAAGCTGTCTCCAGCCTGCTATGTCTCAGAGCTGAAATCACTGCTGAATCACTAACCCCACACTACAATAACACCCCTCTCTAATTGGAACTGACTTTTGCTTCTTCACAGGGAAGGGGTCGGATTAAGGGGCAAGACAGGCTAGGTTAAAGGTTTAATTTAAATATTGGTGAAACTTCCTAAGGACCATATGAAGGGCAGCTCCAAACCCTGGGAAGTCCGGAGGTGGGACATGTTGGCCCGCTCGCCCCAGACTTTTGGCACAAAAGTTTCACGCCAATCTGGGGCATTTCTGCCTGGGAATGGGAGCCAATATAAGTTGGCTCCCTCTCTGCTCCAGCCTCTTTGCGGCAAGACCAGCAGGGCCATCTGCCTACCCTAAGAAAGGAGAATGAGATTATATGGTCACTATGGGTCCAGATGGGAATTTTTGATGGCTACTCGGATTGGCTCTGAGTAGCCACACATTTTCACCCATCCCATTCTCTTTTCACGTGGGGTGAGTATTGTTTCCTTTTCACTATGGTCACAATATGGGCAGGCGGGTAGTGCAAGAGGTAATGGTATTCAGGTAGGCCTGCATAAGTCACCTTTATGGCGCTAGACAGCCCTTGAATAAAGTTGAACATCATTGGTAACTTTAGGAGTTAAACAAAGTCAGTAATTTACTATTGGGCTGACTTGAGGGCTGTGATGGGCTAGCAGATTCAGCCAAATTGGCACAGTGCTAAACAGGTGGGCAGCATCTCTCCACAGGTGAATCTCCCTGAATACATATTGGCTGATAAGGGATTATTCCTGGACATTGCTTGCTTGCATAATGTTTCAGTTCCCATTAATAGGTTATAGGAATGTTAGTTGATTTAAGTTAAATATGTTATAAATAAAATTGTGGCCCAATTTATCTCTAACCTAAGTTGTCTTGCCTCTATATTTCCAGGATTTGGTGGGGGGGCAATGGTTTACCGGTGGAAGAAAATGGTGGAGGTTTTCTTAGACAACCTTGCACGCAGACTGTAGAAGTTGTGGCTGGCAGGGACTTTTCAGTCAGTCTACCCAGCACTAAACAATTGTTCATTCCCACACCTGAATTTAAAGAGACCCTTGTCTCTCTGCTGAATTCTCTCTCTCTCCCCCCTCTTTAGCCTGTTGAGGTGTGTGGTGCTTGAAACATTTTTTTCCTACAAATATCTTGGAGTGATTTATTGAGATTGGAAGTGCTAGTTAATCAGAAAGGGGTGTACCCATTTGGAGAACTTAAAAGCTAGCCTCCCAAATGAGTCTCTGTACTTCTGCAGCCTAGGAAGAGGGATAATAGAAATTCAGAGCTCTGCAAGGGAAACTGCCTCAAGAAATGGAAGATTTTCCATTGAAGCAAAGATTGGTTAGATCTAGATTCTTATGCTGACTTGGATGTCATAGCCTCAGAGGTGTAGCTAGGGCTTCCAGAGCCCTCCATTGCAAAATATAATATGGATGGCAGGTGGGGGAGCAGCAGCAGGGTGGTGGTGGTAGGCAATTTGGGGGCCCCTAACTGCTGCTCCCAGGGTACCCCCACCCCTTGCCCTCCCCAAGTTGCACCTGTTATATAGCAGGTCAGATGAAACCAAGCGACACCCAAGTGAACTTCAGCTCTTTATTCATAGCAGAAGCACACGTAGCAAAGGGATAAAAAGCACTGCTAAAAAGGCCCAAGGGCCAGTTTATATACACACCCAGAATATCCCCGTGGCAGGCCATTGGATGGTTTAAACAGCCTGCTGGCCCCCAATTGGACAAACCAGAATCCCGCCCTTCAGTCATTCTCCAGCCTCCAGCTCCCACACCCCACACCTGTCTCCCATTGCCTGTGCTTGGGAGCTTGATCAGGCCCTGCTCAGCTAGAGCTTGGCTGGAGCTAAGCTACGTTTGGAGCCTTCCTTTCTATTTATTAATATACACCAAACTCAGGCAGTTCACAGGTTACACTAAGAACACAACACCACCCCTGCATAGCCTCCAGAGTTTCCACTTGGCTCTTGCAATTCCATACCAAAATTGAATTTTCCAACATCTTTAGAATAATGGACGTTTAGAGGTACGACCATAGGTTTTTGTAATCCTGATGTTTTACCATTTTTTTCATCCACTGCAAAAAAAAAAAAAAAACTTATTTAGTTTTTGGTGTTTTTCAATAACAACAAAGACTCAAAGAAAGAAACAAGGAACCTGAGCCTGGGGGTGCTTTTTGTTTATTTGTTTGTTTCTTCCTCCAAAGCTTTTATTTGCCATGGTGTCATTCATGTTTCAGGTGCTTTCAGAACCTTGACCTGACAGGTTGTTTGCCCATTTTTACTCCAATCTCCCAGGAACGAAAGTGGCCACAGCTTTCATGCTTTCATGTTGCAGAAATGCGAGGACGGGTCGCTTTGTTGCACTTGTAGCATGACTGCTAACAGCCGGAAGAAAGCGGTAGGTCATGTGTATAACATAAATGGGGTCACCGCTTTGTTTCTCTACATTTTTGACGTTGTCGCTGACAGCTCGGTGATTGCTTCAGAAGAAGGAAATTTTAAAAACACCCGCCTCTCTTTGTAAAGGCCAGCAGGCTTCTGCAGACATGGGCATGCTGGAGAGCTCAGTAGTTTAGTATCAAGAGGGAAACCAATGAAAAAGTGCCAAAGTGCCGAAGTGAATGACTAAAGATGGAAACTTCTTTTTTAAAAAAATGCAGAGATGTAGACACTAAATCTGAGGAAGAGAAAATGTAGCTTTTTATGGCTAATCATTTCAATTAAAATGAACGGGAAGAAGTACAGCAAGGAGATGGACTTGCTGTCTGAAGAACCTGGACAGGTGATTTGAATTCACACAACATCACTGTCTGCAGTCCTTCTCAATGGGAGCCATATTAGTGGCCCTGGCACATTTAAGGGGAGCCCCAGCTTCATCTGTCCATGTTTTATCCTTGTTTGCACCCAGCCCAAGGCTTTTGACAGGGGCCTCTGGAGCCTAAGCATTGCTCTGAAAAGTGTCATGGCCAAAACAAAATTGAGACGTACAAAATAATGTAGGGCATGAGTAATGTGGATAGAGGGATGCTCTTCCCCCTCTCAGAAAATACCAGAACTAGGGAACATCCACTCAAACTGAGGGCTGGGAGAGTGAGAACTGACAAAAGAAAATATTTTTTTCCACCCAAATTGTTGTTAGTCTGTGGAACTCCCTGCCACAGGATGTGGTGATGGTATCTGCCCTGGATGGCTTCAAAAGGGGATTGGACCGATTCCTGGAGGAAAAGTCTATCACAGGTCACAAACCATGATGGAGATGTAGAATCTCCAGGCTTAAAACTGGGGTACTTCAAGGGCCAGATGCAGGGGAGTGGTATCAGGAGACAGACATCTAGTCTCATGCACTCCCAGATACATCTGGTAGGGCCACTGTGAAATACAGGAGGCTGGACTAGATGGGCCTTTGGCCTGATCCAGCATTACTCTTCTTATGTTCTTATGTTCTTAAATTTGGTATCTCTAGCTACCTAAGAGGTACTTTCCTGGGGGAGGACCTGTTTGGGGGTGCATCTCTCAGATATCAAACCAAGATATGTGAGATGCCAAACTTGCAGATATTGTAGACTAGAGCTAAGTGAAGCTTCCCAGGCAGTTTGGGCTGGAAAAAGTAGACCTTGACCTGTTTAAAGTTGAACAGCTCTGTTGTAGGAGAAAGGCGTTGTGAAGTTTTGTGCATGTTGTTTGTGATGGTTTATTCTGGCCAGTGTTTGGATCACAATCACTAACCTTTCTGCTGAAGACCCCATGGAGTTTCTAAGGCTGCGGTTTCAATAAGAGATTGCTCGTCTTTTGGATGTTTTGTGGCACAGGCCAATGAGCGGTAATTCCCAGTGATCATATCATGCATGGGTAAGAGCGTTCCAGGCCAACCATCATCTGGACCTTCCTGGTCTAGCAGCCAGACCGCTGTTTTTTAGGTGGAGACATTCCTGGGTGGATGGAGGAGTTGCTTTAAGGTAGACTGCTGCCACCAAAGCAGCCCTTCCTGCGTGATCAGACATGGGCCTTTCTTGCGGTCTGTTCACATCCTATGTTCTCGTTTCCCTGTAGCATAGTTTTAAAACACTGCTTCTCCAAAGATTTAAAAGCAATATCAGCATTATTTGGCAACAAGAAAACTAAGCTCCCTGGCTCTTTTTCCCTTGAAATCATCCTATTAAAGGCACAAAATTTACTGTCCACCTGTCTGCCTGGATTATATCAACACCAAAGCATTTTACACTCAATATGTGATTAAACAAACCCCATTTACCCATGCAGTAAAACATAATAGAGACCAGAGCATTTAAAAGGCTTTCTAAATCACAGTAGCAGTTGCCAGAACAGAAGGTGGAAATTGGTGTTTATAATGCCTGATAAATGAATGGAAACATTAAAAGGGAGAGATTTACAGGGCAGGGTCTGAACTTCTAAAGGATCGGGATGGTTTTCTCCCGAGTGGGATGATAGCTCACCAAGGCAGTAAGGTAAAAAGAGGAGGCAAATCAGAACTCCTTGAGACCTCGACCCTTGCAGGAAACGCCGCTTTTTCGAATGCTCAAAATCATTTCATATATTTTATACCTGTTTGACTTGAATGATGGCAATGACTCATTTGTCAAGTGCCAAAATTTCCTCCGTTGCTTGCTGGGATTAAAAACAGAGTGGTCCTCACTTATAGGATGATTGTGTAATGGACCCACTACATGGAAGGAGTGGGGGGAAAGACTATGGCTGAGCAGGAAGTGAGCAAATGCAGGGGACCCCACTAAGGGCATTTATACACGACCCCTAAACTCTGGGGCAAATGGCTCCCAGCTCCAGAGCTTAAACATGTTTCCCCACCAGCTCCGGAGTTTACAGGAAATTAAGTGCGACCACGCCCACTTTAGCGCATCCCAACACACCTTTCAAGTACCTGCTCTCTGGAGGTGAAAATTCCTTGATGCGGTGTAACGATAGTGAGTGCGGGGCTCTCCTCGCTTCTGTTTGTTGTTGTTTTTTGGCTCCCGCCCCTTTAAGAGCTACTTAAGAGACTGGAATGTTGCCACGGCAAGAGCTAGAGGCAGAATGGAGGTGAGCCACGTTCTTTTCTTCCTGTTTTTTCTCCCTCCCCTCACGCAGACAGGAGCAAGGAGGTGCAGAGGGGTGGGGACACAGGAAGAGCGACAAGCCCCTAAGATCTCTGGTCTGAATGTAAGTGGCCAGCGGATCTTAGGGGTCGTGTGAAAAGGCTCTAAGTCACACCACTGGCCTCCCGGCGATCCTCTGGCTTGTCTACTGAACCAACAGTTCTGGAAAATGAGAGCGGGGCAGCGTACATAGGTTGCATGTACTGGGTGCCATTCCCTGATTGTGTAACCTCGTTGCCACCATTGCTGTATTTGCTTCTTCAGCACCACATGTCATCACAAGAATGTCAGCTCTGTGGCAGCGAATGCGCTAGCGGAGCTCCATTGCCAACCCCCCGTGCAAAGTAACGCAAGAGGAGGGGAGGTAAGATTACAGGGCCTGGGCGGGGTGAGCCTATAAAGTTTGCTCCCCTCCCAGACCAAAGCCTCTCACCTTTGGCGTGTCTCCACTGTTTAACAGTGCCAACAAGGGACTGACTGGTCACGACTTGGGCCAGATAGGAATTTTTGACCCCCTCCATAAATGACCCACAGGAAGGGGGGATTTTTTGCCTATCCCATGCTGGCACTTGGGGGGTATTTAGGGCAATACCGAGTTGGAGTACGGTCACACTGGCGGTAGCGCTGAGGGGTTAGAGCCGGTGAGTCAAATTCTAATAGCCCCTGCTGGCTCATCTGGCCTCTGCATGCTGTGGATCTAGAGACTACAGCGGAGGGGAAGTTGCTCTCAGACTGTACTAGGACAAGGGAAAAGGCACAGAGTTTGCAAGGAAGTAGTAAATACAGCCAATAAGCAGGCAATGTAGGTGCATTCCCAGGCAACATGTGCTGAGGCGCCATTAGAAGCTGTGACATTTATTTACATGTTTATTATCCACTTTGTGCCATCAAGTCATTTCTGATTAATGAATTTATGAACTCATATTAATATTTGAATTTATGACCTCCATCAAATCCTGTGTTCAGCAGACCTACTCAGGTGTTGTAGACTAAATCTTTATTTATTTTATCCCTGCCCAGCGCTGACCAGCTGACCTTCGGGCTGTCAGCACTTTTTTATTTTTAAAAATTTTCCTTGTGTGTGGGAACAGAGAACCCACATCTTCAGTCATGTGACCAGGAAAGGAGAAAAGCTGGTCTTTCACAATCACCGGATCTTCCCCGTCGTGCGATAGTGGTCCTAGTGTTAGGAAGCATCTGAAGACCTTTGAAAGCCTCAGGGAGGATGGATTCATGCCTTCAGCTCCATTTGTTTCATCCATGACATTTCAGATTCCAAGAGGGCCATCAATGACCTTTCCGACTCTAACTCTTCTCTCTGTGACCTTTCAAGCTCCCAGACACTACACTGTCATGTTATTAGCAGGTATTCTTTTCACTGGCATAACCCAGTTCCTTCTAGTTATTGAACTCTGGATGTTTTTTCCCCCAATTCTCACAAGTGCTCCAAGGGTCATCTTGTGCACAAGTAGAAAAATAAGAGAGAGAGTGAAAATAAAATGAGACTTACACAATCAGTGTCAGCAGAAACTCTCAGTGACTCTTCAGAGGCACTACAGTTTTCTTAAAACATTCTTAAAGTGAATTAAACATACACTTAAGGTGAGGAAGGTATTAGCCATAGTCCAGTTTGATCTTGAAGACCATCATCTTCTACATGAATGCAAGTTTCTGAACAGGAGCATCAGTCAACATTAATCATCACAAGAACAAGTGGCTTAACATGAATAGAAAGCTGTCCCTTTTTGAAAGCCAACCACTCCTTTCTCTTTGAAAGGGCAGTAGGCTTAGACCAGGCCTGCCCAAAGTCCGGCCCAGGGGCCAAATCTGGCCCGTCAGGCCATTCTGAGTGGCCCGTGGCTGGCTGGCCCGCCCCTCCCTCCCCCTCCTTTGCCCCATGTCTACATGGCCCACTGAGGCTTCCAACATGGCTCTTAGCATTGTTTAAACTGTATCTGCTGGGGATTGGTTCCAGGCTTTCCCGTGGATAATGAAAAGTGTGGATAAGAGAGAATGCCTGCCCACCCACCTCCAAACTGCTGTTTTCTGACAGTAGCGTGTTTTAGGACTGTTGTTTTGAGACAGTAGCTTGCTTTATGGCTGCTGTTTGTGACAGGAGCTTGCTTTACACATGCTATTTGTGACAATAGCTTGCTTTACAGCTGCTGTTTTTGACAATAACTTGCTTTGTGGCTGCTGAATTATTTACCGTATTTTTCGGACCATAAGACGCACCCGACCATAAGACGCACCTGGTTTTTGGAGGAGAAATATAGGAAAAAAAATATTCTGTAGCACCATGATGGTGATCCTGTAAAGTCTTGAATGCCCCTCTCTTTAGCAATGCGTTTCGCTTCAAAAATGATCATTTTTGTTGAGACGGAGAAGCCATTATTGCGATGAAGCATGATCCATTCTTTCATGTCCACCTCCAACTCTGGCCACTTTGCAGCATGCCCACGTAAAGTGTGCTTGTTTTTGTCTTCTTTTTGCAGCTGATCCTCCTGTTCTCCCTCCCCTCCCCTCCCCTCCTCCCCAGGCATGGATGGCCTGACCTGTGCATGTCGGGAAACACCAAAAACGCCACCCTCCGCTTGCTTGCTCGCTGGCTGGCTGGCTGGCTGGCGCGCGCGCTTCCCGCTGGCGCTGCCTTGCTTGT
>JAHTLZ010000330.1:4790268-4810115 GCA_023846285.1 Phrynocephalus versicolor | reverse complement strand
ATTCAAGCATTTAAAATAGCTAATTTTCGCATGTTTCTGTGGTGCTTTGGTGGGGTTTTGGACCACGATTTAAAAAAAATATTGCGGTCGGCATTTTGGATCCCCCCGCCCGCACACCGCATGGCAAAGGCAGACGAGACGATCCCCCCCCCCGCCTGGTACCAGCAGCGCAGCAGTAGCAGTAGCCAAGGAGAGGGGGGTGAGGAAACCCCACCCCCCCAAAAAACCACCCTTCTGGCCTGGTAGGTGCCCTCAGACAGTTTTTGCCTGCTTTTAGGGCCGGGAATCGGGTTTTTTTTACTTTTAAAAACTTTTTTTCTGTGCCGCTTGGCATTGCGCGATCGCGTGACGTCACGCAAGTAACGAGCACGACAAATCAGACCAAAATTGTTCGTTCGTCGGTTCGAGCTCGAAGTCTGGGGCAGTAATTCCCGTTACCGTTTCCGTAGAGTAAACGGAAACGGAAACGGGAATACCGCTAAGTCGTGCCCATCTGTATTAGCCATAAATGACTTAAGACCAATTTTTCTCAGTTGTACTATGAGGTATCTCTAAAAAGATTAAATTCTGGATCAGTAACTCTAGTGAAATGAAAAGTTATGAGGGAGATAAGAGAGGAAATCCAAAGCTTGTGTTAAAATATGTTCTCAGAACAGTTTACTCAAGCTTTGAGCACCTATATTTCAGTATAGATTTTCCCATCAAATATGCTGCAGTTTATTTCAGAAGGGATGTGCAAACCGTTTCCGCTTTGATTCAATCTGAATTATTGGTTGTAAACAGGGCAATCTATTTGCCTCAAGCCAATTTGTAGTCCACCTGCTGCAATTTACGTCCGTATATTCTGAAGTTTTTGCATATATTTGTGTATGCCTACACAGTGAAAAACACGTGCAAATGGAGAGAGGGGGGAAGGATTTCTGGCCTGGGGTGAGGGCTGAAAATTCAATGACATAAACTACTTCTGGATTTCCAAGTATTCAGGCACCACCTCCTTTTTTCATTCCCCTTTTTTCTCAGTCAGGACCCATTCTGACTTTTTTCTTATGCTTCTGTGCTTTTTTCTTATGCTTCTGTGACCTGCTCTTTTTAAACTCTGCCCAATCACTTAATTTTCACATTATCCAGGGATCCAGTAGATTGGACTGAGATCTGCAGCTGCTGAAAGGAACGAGC
This sequence comes from Phrynocephalus versicolor, assembly GCA_023846285.1. Taxonomy (NCBI): domain Eukaryota; kingdom Metazoa; phylum Chordata; class Lepidosauria; order Squamata; family Agamidae; genus Phrynocephalus; species Phrynocephalus versicolor. The sequence goes on along the minus strand of JAHTLZ010000330.1, from coordinate 4,808,939 downwards.
ATGGAAGGAAAGATCCTGTAATTCTCCTTCCCCCTAAAAATGAAAGAAAGGCAAATAAGAATGCCCCCCCCCCTGCATTCTTCAACATGCTACTGTCACAGAATGGTGGCTGATCACATGGGCAGAGGAATTTTCCCCATAGGATCCATTCCAGGAGAGCCTACGATTTTCATTGGTTCTTCATCTATCGGTCATTTTCATTTGTTCTTCATCTATCATTCATCTTCTGATCCAGCATGGGTCTTCTTATGTTCTCATGTTTTTAATGTCTATGGAAACCTGAAATACTGATTGTTTGGAAAATGAAGTTCTTCTACAGGATTTTTGAGCAACCTCTCTGAGAAGGTGCCAATAATGACTAATGTTATCTGTTGAGGTTAGGTGACTCTTCTTCCCATCCAAACACATCAGGGATAGTGGTGAGATTTTGAGCTCCGATGTCATGCCTTCCACTCACTAGAGATGGGCACGACTTAGCGGTATTTTCGTTTTCGTTTTTCATTTTCGTTATGGAAACGAAACGAAAACGAAAATCGGCACAAACCTGGACCGAAAACGGAAACGAAACGACTAATTTCGAGCCAATTTTCATTTTTCGTTACTGGAAAAGCACTCAATTGAGCTAAATGGGGAGAAACGAAAAAATTTTCATTTTCGTTTTCGTTTTTCGTTTTCGTTACATAACAAAACGAAAATGAAAAATTTTGAAATTAGCCCACGAAAACGGAAACGAAACGACTCAGACCCTAGCCGAAAACAAAAACAAAAACGAAACTTTTTTTCTGAGTCGTGCCCATCTCTACCACTCACGCTTGGGAAACTGATTCTCAGCATTAACCGCTGTCAGGGTCATGCTTAGAAACAGCCTGACAAGTGCTGGACCAATGTGTCGGTGGTGCATAAAATCCTGGGCTTGATTCTCCCTTGGGCCTGACCAATTCTATCGCTGACAGAATGTGTGTGGGAAACCCTGCTTGTTTACAAACACTCTGATCTTCAAAGGCATCCTTGCTGCAGACAGCAAATTATTAATATTGTCGAAAAGGAGACAAGGGAGAAGAGACTCTTCCCTTGAAATAATAGCAATAGGGAAGTCGGCCATCTTATGGAGCACCAGCCTGTAATTGACTAGGTGATGCTGTCGCACTGGTAATGCATCTCTAATTTGCACCTCTTTTATCCTAATGAACCAATCAGGTACTTCTCTACCAAGAAGGGGAAGCTGATTCTGTTTTACCCACTGAGGAAAACCTTGCTTGGAAGAAGCAAATGGTGCTGGAAATTTGGTAACAGGAATGCAACTCTGCCTCCCTTTCTATTCTTTCGGGAGGGGGTGGTGTTAAATAAAATTTGTTTTTTGGGTTTCTTATATACAGGGAATGCATTTAGGAAAGGGATTCTGTTCTTTTTGAACAAATTATATATTTCAGTTGCTTTATTCCAGTCATCAGAGTCATCCAACCACACTTCATTTGCCTCTACCAAGTTGTATTTAGCCTCTTGAACTAAGATTTCCAGTTCTTCTTGCTTGTTTCCCACACTCCTGTCATTTGTGTATAGAAACCAGAGAGAGTGTGATCTGCGGCCTACTTTCCTTCATACACGTTTATGAAAATTATTAATGGGCCCCATTAGTAGTGTTTTGTTCCTATTATAGTTTATAAGTTTTGATGTGTATTTATCTTTGAATTTACACCATCCACCTTGCCCCTTTCCAACTCGGTTTATAAAGGCCTCCTGATGAAGTTATTCATGCTATGGCCAAACACATTCTTCCCAGTCCTTCTGAGGTGCAACGTACAGTTTCCTGTTGCGATGTCATCTCTGCTAGATCCGTGATGCTGGCCATTTAGGAGCTTTGCAGGGACAGGCAAAGTCCTGCCTCCCTCTCTGATTGGCCAGCAGCATGGAGCAGGAAAGATGACATCACAGCATGCTTCCTCATTGGATTTTAACCCTGCACAAGACAGAGAAAGGTAAAACAATCAAATCTGTGTATATCACCTGGTTCTGAGGACCACCTGGGCTTGCGTGGTTCGTTTCTTAACCTAGTGGTTTCGAAACGAAATGCCCATCCCTAATCCCAACCCTTCATGTCAAATCCTGGAATATTTTCTGAATATTTTGCTTTCCCTTTTTATTCCTTTTGAATGCCGGCAGGATAGGTGAGAAGAATCTCTGGACCCCAAAGTCCTTGTGTTTCCTTCCCAGCACTCTAAAGTGATTCCTCTTGGTTGTGTCACTTGTTCCCACATGGATGAGAAGAAATGTTTGTGGGTTTTTAAGAGTGATGGGAAGCCTGCCCTCACCTCCCTAATCTGTCAGCATATCTGGTGGGTCTGTGGATCTTCTTGAAACTTATCTATTGCAATCCTACACAGTAAGGGGCCCTTCTTACTACAACATCTTTTCTCTTCCTCCTTTTGCAAGGTGTCTGTCCAGTGACTTTGCTTGGCTGAGCTCAAGCTTCTCTCCTGGCCTCCCATGGGGTCTCCTCTGCATGTCTTCCTCTGCATGCTGCCTGCTAGAGATGGGCACGACCAGGAAAATTTTTTTTCCGAGTTGTCATTTTTTGGGACGGGTCCGTTTCGGCTCGTTTCCGTTTTTTGCGAAATTTTACATAAATGTGTTGTTTTGTTTTTCGTTTTTTCGTCTGTCGTTAGTACTGGTTTAGGGGGGGTAGCGGGCTCCTGGAGGCACCTCTGTGGGGTGGGTGCCTCCTCTGGCCCGCTATGAAGGGAAAGCGGGCTCCTGGAGGCACCTCTGGGGTGGGTGGGTACCTCCTCTCCTCACCCGCTAGGAAGGAAAGGAAAGCAGGCTCCTGGAGGCACCTCGTGGGTGCCTCCTCTCCTCGCCCGCTACAAAAGGGCATGCATAGCCATATGGATATGTATACCAAGTTGCAGACTTGCTTAGTGGACTGGCAGAGGCACCCCTCTTTGGGGTGCCTCCACTGCAGCAGTCAGTCAGAGAATGTGGGCAGGGTTAGTGGGCTTTTTGGTACATCCCAGAAGTCTCAGTGGCCAAGTAGCCATGCGATTGGTGGAATGGCTCCAAAAATTTGCATGGTCCACTCCCATGGCCAGCCCATCATTGCGCAGGTATAAAAAAATATAAATAAAATAAAATAAAATCAATGGAGAGGAGGATATTTTGTTGCAAGAAAAACCCACTGCTGCTACTGTAAAAATTCTGGCAGTTTTAAAATAGTGGCAGGCAGCAGCAATTTCGCATGTTTCTGGGTGCTTTGGTGTGTTTTTGGACCACAATTTCAAAATAAATTGCGGTCGCCCCATTTTGGATTTCGCATGGCATGGCGAGTTGGCGAGACTACAAGGATGCCCCCCACCAGAGCAGCCCAGGACAGGAGAGGGGGGAGGCCGGGGACCCCCCCACAGAAACCACCCCTCTAGGTGCACTCTCAGAGGCAGGCATATTTTCGCCTGCTTTTTTGGCCGGGAATCGGGGTTTTTTTACTTTTAAAAACTTTTTTTCTGTGCCGCTTGAATGGCGGCGAGCCGGCGAGGTGGCGACTTTGGCGGGACGACGAGGATGTCATTGCCTGCCACCAGAGCAGCCCAGGAAGGACAGGAGGAGAGGGGGGAGGCCGGGGACACCCTCCCCAGAAACCACCCCTCTGGTAGGTGCACTCTCAGAGGCAGGCATATTTTTGCCTGCTTTTTTTGGCAGGGAATTGGTGTTTTTTACTTTTAAAAACTTTTTTTCTGTGCCGATTGGCATCGCGCGATCGCCGCGATGCCAGGAACGACAACGACAAATCAGACCCAATTATTCGTTCGTCAGTTCGAGTTCGAGTTCTGGCGGAGTAATTGTCATTTCCTTTTCCGTTACGTAACGGAAACGAGGAACGGAAACGGAAACGGGAATTCCGCTAAGTCGTGCCCATGTCTACAGCCTGCTAGACATGGGCACGTCTCAGCGAAATTTTCATTTTCGTTTTCGTTTTTTCATTTTGTTATGCAACAAAAACGAAAACAAAAATTTTTCAAAACAAAACGGAAATGAAAACAAAAACGAAAAATCTGCAAAAAAACCAACGAAAATGAAAACGAACCGAAACGGGTCCCTCAACGACCAAACGACAAACGAAACGCCATTTTTTTGAGTCGTGCCCGTCTCTACTGCCTGCCAAACTCTTCTTCCTGAAATCTGAAAGTGGTTAGTTCCGTTGCTGAAGAGAGCCTTCCCCTTCTTTTGCTCCTAACTGATTCTTTTCTATGGCACTTCCTCCACTGTGACCATTGTCTCCTCAGTATTCTCCTCCTCTGCTTCAGCCTTGTTGTTCTTCTGTCTCCAGTGCCTCCCTTGCTAGTGGCTGCTCCGCCTGCCTGCGCACTCTTCATTTTCTCTTATAGTCTTAAGCATGGCCCATGCACAGCTCCAGATCTTTCACCTTCTCTACCTAACAGTTCAGCAACTTTTCATGTGCTTCATGTGTCCGTCATGTTGTTCTCAGCCAGGAAGACAAATATTGTGCACGCTTTGTACGTCAGGACCACAAAGTATATCTCTTTCCTTCCATGATTTATTTATTTATTTACAAAGAAAATTTAACCACCCCACTATCAAGTGGTCTCTGGGCGGCATATAACAATATATTAAAACTATAAAACAACATAGTTATTAAAAACCATCAAAAACAAAACAATTTAAAACAATCAATATACAAAGAATAAAATTACTGCTCTTCATGAGGCCAGCTAAAAGACTGCTGTCTAATTAAAATACTGGGTGAACAGGAAGGGCCAGGTGGATCTCTGTTGGGAGGGTATTCCAAAGTTTGGGGGAGGGCAACTGCCGAGAAGACCCTGCTTCGACATGCCGTCACTCTCACCTCTTTGAGTGATGGCACTTTCAACATCTTAAGGTACGGGCAGGCTTAGTATGGAAGATCTCCTTTTCTATGAGTGCCATTTTCAATGGCTGCTACCGCACTTCAAAGAGCAACCGTTTTTTGTTTTGAATCTCCTTCTGCCCTCCCCTGGTCAGGTGGTCGCTGAAGCGATTCATCATTCCGCACTTGGCATTTTCTCATGAACCGGTTTCCCTGTCCGCACTTTGCTAAACTGCTTTTTGTTCTGATTTTGTCCGCCATTTCCCCATCATCTGCTTCTATTTCGGGAAAAAAAAAATTGAGGTAATGTCATGCCATTGTTCTTCCATTCTAAGTAATGTAGCCAATTTTCCACTTTTCCGACGGCAGGATAAGGCATACAGAGGGGGAAACCCAGAAAAAAAGGTGCATGGTGTCTGCAGTTTGAGCCAAATCGCTTCAAAAAGTGGTCTAGAAGTTAGTTTAAAAAAAAAACACCACCCCTGGTGGCCATCGCAAGAAAAACCGACACAGCAGCCAAAAAGGGGTGTGGCCAAGGGGGCTCCGCAGAAAAAGCGATTGGAAATGCGGGAGGTGATTTTTTAAGGCGATTTGACTTTAAGCAAAAGGCTATTCAAAACCTAAGTGCGGTAGGGCTCATATATGTCTTGTCTACCTTGAATGATGATGGGGAAATCCATCAATACATTTCTTCCTTTGTCTCCTTGTTCTTCCCATTTCTTCTGTCCTTTCCTTACTAACTCTGCCCTCTCGAACTCCTGTTTGCTTTCCCTGTTTGCTTCTTCCCTAGAGTTTGTCTCTGTTTTTTTCTTCTGGTGTGCTCTCTTAGGAGTCAGCAAAGAGAACAGCCTTTCAAGTACTCTTACCTGCTACATATTAGTCTCAGAAACATCATGAGAGTACAAGCCTTGCTGAAAAGACAATGATGATTTGGCCTTCGGCTAACTGCCCAGTCCCAGGGCAGAAGAAGGGAATGGTAAGCCACTTCTGAGGAGTCTCGACCTGGAAAATGCCCAAAGGGTTGCCGTCATAAACCAGAACTAATTTCACAGCACGCAGTTGTTATTATTAGATTGGCCCTGACACCAGAAACAAAAATGGGAAAATTAAAATGAAGGAACTGGACAGATGTGAGTATTTTTGGATGTTCTAAAATGAAAATCCAAGCAGAACCTGAAAGGGAAACAAGAGCTCTTAGTAGAACCGAAAGCGCAAGTAAAATAAAAGTGTTTTCCCCTGCACATCCCTAGTTATCAGTAGGAGGTTAAGAGGACCAATAGTGTTGATGAGTACAAGGCAATGTCTGTTCACCTGGCAACCGCAACTTCCTATTTATTTTAATAGCCCAGCCATTCTCTCCACTCAGGCACCTGGCATGGCTTGGAGAAGGAATTGCTTTTTCAGTCGACAACTGCATGTTGGGAACAGCTTAGGGAGTGACACAAAAATTTATTACACGGGGAACCTGACAAACGGGCAACGTGTGTTCCATTTGACCTGGAAGTGGCTTCACAGTGTTTATGATGTTTTATGGCCTTACTCGACTTCAGAATGGATTGAATTCAGAGGCTTTCAGCAGCGCAGCTTTCTGCTTGTTAAAGTTTGCCTTCAGATTGTCTTCCTCAGCAATGTGAAATTGGCTGCCCTTGATAATAGTGAGGCTGTTCTCTTTAGGAAGCTGTCCCTGGATGGCTATCTATAAACTCGGCCTCAAACTTTGTTCTCAAGGCTAATACATGAACCTTTCAGGTACTTGAACAACTTTGAGTGAAGTCAGAGGAAAAACAGCTTAGCTTTCAGAGCTGGCAGAAAATGCAGAAGGACATATTCTCAATGATTTCTCATAAATAAATAAATAAATAAATAAATAAATAAATAAATAAATAAATTTCCCTGGGAATCTGCAACATAAGAAGGGATACTAGATTTTAAAAAAACCGGTCTAGATTCAGAGTTAGGAGGAGAGAAAACTGGTGGAAGAAACATGAATAATTTAATATATTACATCCATGAAAGTTTCAATGACTTGAAACAACTTTCGATGAAAGTGAAAGAAGAAAGTACCAAAGCAGGGCTTCAGTTGAATGTTAGGAATTTTTTTTAAAAAAATTATGACTACAGAACAATTGCACTGATAAAGAAGGGACTGAAATAAGGATTCTGTATACCTTGATTCAAATATCAATCTAAAAGGAGACCACAGCCAAGAGATCTGAAAACTGAGACTTGGGAAAGTATCAAAGAAAGAATTAGCAAAAGATCATCAGGTGGAAGGGTTTGTCACTGAAGGGTACAATCAAGGTCTTCTATACTCTTCTATTCCCAGTCATTATGTACAGGTGGGAAAAATGAATAGCAAAGAAAGCTGATAGGGAAGAAAAACTGATTTGTTTTAACTATGATGCTAAAGAAGAGCATTGCAGATACCCTGGACTGTCGGAAAGGCAAGTGGGCACCAGACTGAATGAAGCTTGAATTGTCTCTGGAGGCAAAAATATAGAATCATAGAGTTGGAAGAGACCTCAAGGGCCATCCAGTCCAACCCCCTCCCATGCAGCAACCCCATATTTCCGACATATGGCCATCCAGCCTCTGCTTAAATACCTCCAAAGAAGGAGACGAGACTGAAATGATCCTACCTTGGGTACATTATGAGAAGACAAGCTTCTCTGGGGAAAAAAAAAAACAATAATGCTAGGGAAGATCAAAGGGAGAAGGAAAGGGGGAAGACCCAAAGTGAGATGATTGACTTCCTAAAGGAATTCACGGGCTTGAGTTTACAACAGCTCAGCAGGACTGTTGAGGTCGGGACATTTTGGACATCATCCATTCATTGAGTCATCATACATTGCAGGTGACTTAGCTCATAGTAGTAATAACAACAACTAGATCAAAGCAAAGCAAAGTGGGAATTAGAGATGGGCACAAAATGAACAATTTTTCGTTTCCATTTTCGTTTTTTCATTTCATTAGCCAACGAAATGACAAACGAATTTTGTCTTTAAAATGAAACGAAACGAACAGAAACACCGGAAATTTTGTCGTGCGTTTCATTTCCGTTACTGCAATATGAGTGAATTGCTTAAAATCATAAAAAAATCACAAAAAATTGAAATAAATGGTAACAAAATGGTAATGAAATGAACGAAAACGAATTTTTTTTTGCAAAAATTCACGAAAAATGGAAACGAACCAAAACGGACCCTCCAAACGACAATCGACAAATGAAATGCCATTTTTTAATTCGTGCCCATCTCTAGTGGAAATGATTCAGACTACTGTACTTTGAGAACATGATGAGAAGACACAACTCAATGGCTGAGACAATAATGTTGGGAAAAGCTGGACGGAACAAGAAACGTGGAAGACCAAATGTCAGACAGATTGACAGGCACCACAAAGGAAGGCAAGGCCTTGCCGTTTGTAAGACATAAGCAAAGTTGTAAGCAATAATGGCTTTTGAAAATGATGAATCCATAGCCTGGTCAGGACTCTAAAGCAAGTTGATGATACATGTCAAAAACAACTGGCTCTCCCTTGTGTATTTCCCCCCACAAAATAGGACTCAACAAGCCCCATGCTGGCGGACTGTACCAGTCGATTCTGCTGAGGATATAAACTGGCCATCATCTCTTACTTTCAAGTTACACATAATATTCAGAGCAATATGCCAAGTTCCATTTCATGGCCTCACTTTGTTTTATAATGACAGTGACACCTTGAACTATCTATTGATATTTTCCCCTTGGCAACACTTAAAGTTCCCTGTAGTGTCTTCATAGGTAACAAGAAGTAGTTTTTTAAAAGCTCATACAAGTCTTGGGAATGTATCATTCTTATTGGCTTCCTGTCTAGTTTGGTATTGATCTCGCAAACATACTTTTAAGAATGTCTCACCTTCCTAGCTTCTTAGCTCTGTGTTTGAGAAGGGAAAAGCCAAGGAGCAATATTGAAAATCCCTTTACACTCCAGTGATTATGCAAGATTGTCTCTCATTGGGTTGTTCTTTATCATCCTCCTTTTAAAAGGGCAGTCAAGGGAATGGGAATCAATGTTCAGCACAAAAGAAAACTATTTGTACAACTCAGACCAGACATCATAACACATCTGGAGACTTATGCCAGATGCTGCTGCAGGAATGTCAAAAAAAGGGGGAGGGAAACAGGACATGAGAATTAATTAAAACCAGCTTAATATGTTGACACAGGCAGGAGTAGAAATGCTATCTCAGAATATGGACGGTTCCAAATATATCCACTCTGTAGACGGGTATTAGAGATGGGCACGACTTGGCGAAATTTCCGTTTCCGTTTCCGTTCCTCGTTTCCGTTACGCAATGAAACGAAGAACGACAATTACTCTGCCAGAACTCGAACTCGAACCGAAAAAAGAAAAATTTGGTCTGATTTGTTGTGTTGTCGTTCCTGGCATCGCGCAATCGTGCGATGCCAAGCGGCACAAAAAAAAAGTTTTTAAAAGCCCGATTCACGGCCAAAAAAGCAGGTGAAAATATGCCTGCCTGAGGGCACCTACCCGAGGGGTGGTTTCTGGGGGGGGGGTCCCCACTCCAGCCTCCCCCCTGTCCTGGGCTGCTGGTGGTACCAGGGTGTGGGGGGGCATCCTCGGCGTAATCCATTTGCCATGAGGTGCGGGGGGGATCCAAAATGGCGACCGCAATATTTTTTTTAAATCGAGGTCCAAAAACCCACCAAAGTACCACAGAAACATGCAAAAATTAGCTATTTTAATTGCTTGAATTTTTACAGTAGCAGCAGTGGGTTTTTCTTGCAATAAAACGTCTCCGTTGATTTTATTTTATTTTATTTTTATTTTTATTTTTTTACATGTGCGCAATGATGGGCTGGCCATGGGATGGGACCATGCAAATTTTTGGACCCATTCCACCAATCGCATGGCCAGGTTTTGCTGATGCTGAGACTTGCTGGTACCAGGCTGGGAGGGGGCATCCTCGGCGTCTCCATTTGCCATGCGGTGCGGGGGGATCCAAAATGGCGACTGCAATATTTTTTTTGAAATCGTGGTCCAAAAACCCACCAAAGCACCACAGAAACATGCAAAAATTAGCTATTTTAACTGCCTGGTTTTTATATTAGCAGCAGTGGGTTTTTCTTGCAACAAAAAGCCTCCATTGATTTTATTTTATTTTATTTTTATTTTTTTACACCTGTGCACATGCAATGATGGGCTGGCCATGGGACGGGACCATGCAAATTTTTGGAGCCATTCCACCAATCGCATGGCCAGGTTTTGCTGAGACTTCTGGGTGTGCCAGAGAGGGCATTAAAAGCCCACCAAACCTAACCCTAATCCTAATCCTAACCCTAACCCATACGCCAGTACACTGTGTTGTTAGTGGGCCAGAGGCACCCAGAGGTACAGCCCACTAACCCACCCTAACCTTAACCGTAACCCTAAGCCTAGCCCTTACCCCCTAACCCCATGCTCTGGGAACTGGAAGTCAAGTCGCGTTAAATCACGGTGGTAACGACAAACAAAAAAACGACACGACGAAATGACAAATTTTTGAAAAATTTCACGAAAAACGGAAACGAGCCGAAATGGACCTGTCCCGAAAAACGACAACTCGGAAAAAAAATTTTCCTGGTCGTGCCCATCTCTAACGGGTATTACACAGGCAGGGAGGAAACTTATTCCTAACTCACTTAGAAAGCCATTTGGTATAGTGCAGGAGGAAAGAATCCTAAGCTTACTGATGAAGCCATGAAATGGCTTTTATCCATGCAAGTCTAATCAGGGAACTATTACTCAATCAAGGTGAGATGCTACCAGCTGGGCCAAATTTAAAGGCCCCCAGCCATTGAGAGCTCAGCAGGAGCCCTTTAAAAATGGCTCCCGGAGACATGGGCACCAAATCTGGTGCCTCTAGGACCCAGGGGAGTTATTTCATTTCATTTCATTTCATTTCGTACAAAAAATTGATTTTTTTTGTAAGAAACAAAGCAAAACAAAACAGGGTGAGTGAAAAATGAAACAAAATGAAACGTTATTTTTCGGTTTCGTACCCATCCCTAATTCCCAAACAGCCACAAGGAAAGGACACCCATCAACTACATATTAGGATTGTTACCACCCCAGATTACCTTGAAACTATTAAATCCATCCATCACAATATAAGGACTAGCATCTATTGTCCTGCATAGGACAAACTTCGTCTTTCCCACAACTTTAAGAACCCCAGTCTAACACACTCTATACCATAGAGCACAGAGAGAACCTCCTTGTTCCCTGAGCTCCTTGCCCTTTGAAGATGCCAGCCACAGAGTCTGGTGAAATGTCAGGAAGAAAAACTTCCAGAACATGGCCAAATGGCCCAAAAACTCAGAACTAGAGATGGGCACGAAATGAGCGATTTTTCGTTTTGTTTTTGTTTTTTTGTTTTGTTATGCAACAAAAATGAAACGATTTTTAAAAAAACAAAACAAAAATGAAAACGAAAATGACCAATTTTGCCGTGTTTTTCATTTTCGTTGCAGCAAATGCATTGAACTGAAAAGAATGCTAATGAAACAACAATTTTTCATTTTTGTTTTCATTTTTCGTTTCATTACACAATGAAAATGAAAACAAAAAATTTGCAAAAACCCACCGAAAAATGAAAATGAACCGAAACAGACCCCTAAATGACCAAACGACAAACGAAACACCATTTTTGAGTCGTGCCCATCTCTACTCACAACAACTATCAGATTCTTTCTCATTGCAGCTCATGCTCACCAAAGGACCAATGACTAAACCTGGCTCCTGAAACATTTTCAAGATGACAGAACAAAACAAAACTGAGAAAAGAACAAAATAGAGAGCAGAAATGGTGTAAAGTTCACCTTTGAACTGATGAAAAAGTGATTTATTTATTTATTTGTGCCATAAGGGCTGTATTTTGCTGGTCCCTTCATTTTCTGTTTGAGGGGCCATAAAGCATTGTGAGGAACATAAATTCCAGGAACACTGTTTGTAATGCTGCTGCATTTAATAGTTTGTCAGCATTTCCCATATTTCCAAGTGGTTTATAACATGGCCATAAACATTCACTGAAAGATAGAACTTGGTAAGACTTGAAAAGTACTTGTGAAGAAACTGAGAAAATAGGGAAACCTGGAAGGTGAATCCATTTTGAAATGCCAGTTCTCTCTGTGTGTGCGGGGGCTACTGTCTGTGGTTGCAATCATAGAATCAAAGACGGTTACTTCACGTCCTTCCTCGTTCCAAGATTACATTTGTTTTGTGAAAACATTGTTTGTGGTCACATGGTCTTGTCCCGTTTCTGTCCCTGTTTCCGTTTACCCACGGGCCTGATTGATGTTATTGTGACGACTGTTACTTCACGTCCTTGTTTCGTGACAACTTCTGTACTTATTTATTTTATTTTATTTATTTATTTTAATACTTATAACCATTTCCCCCCCCTTTTTTGGTCCGACCTTCTGTTTTTTGATACTTCCATTCTCCGTAACTTTGCCTTTCATGCGTTAAGCAGGTTTTATGCCTTCTTCCCTCTGTGCGATGCATTGTGTATGCCATCGGGTTTGTACTGGAGAATGGAACTTCGCACTCCTGCCACTAGATGGAGAATGTGCACGTTGTGTGCTGAGCCTTACTTCACGAGCACTTGTCTCAAAATAGGAACCGAGACAAGAGAATTTTCGAGGTCAGGGAGAGGTATGGTTCATCACGCTTAAATCCCAGCTCAGGGCACGTGGTCGGGATGAACTCCTGCCGACACGCAATGGACGTGCAGTAACATTTTCTTGTACTGGTCCCAAGCGGGATGGTGAACCGCAATGAGAGGGATGTGAAGTAACTGTAAAAGAATCATAGGCTAACAGAGTTGGAAAGGGTTTATAAGTAGGCAAGGCACTGCTGGTTTGGCAACTCACCATGATTTGATTTCCAGCCAAACAGCTGATCCGTGGCTCATTGCCCCACCTGTCCAGTGGATACCCAGTTGGATGCAACATCTGGATATGGCAGGACGGGTTGCTCTTGCTGAATGGGTCCCTGCTGGAAGGGGACAGGATACCGAAATGTGGATCAGCTCTTCAGTTGGGAAACGAATCCTGCCAAGCTCCTGAATCAGGGGTTCGTACACATCTCTACTTAAAAGTTCATCGAGCTCAACACAAGACTCCAGATCAAAGCATATCTGACAGATGGTTGCCTAATTTTTGCTTGACTGCCTCCTTCATAATTTCTGATTGATGCTGAGGAGAAGATCCTCTCGGCAACACAAAAAATGAATAGGTTGCATAAATATTTGAGGAGAGGTTATTTCGTACATATAAGAGCCTTTCCTGGGACATGTTGGGATCAGTGTGCTATGTGGGTTTATTTATATTTTCTGTTCCAGGTCAGATATGTCTCCCAACCATCAGAAAGTGTAGGTAACATAAATATTTGAAGAGCATGTGGTCTAAAATAAAGACGGAAAAGTAATTTCCACAAAAGTGTGAATTTTTTTCAGTTGGCTTCATCCCTGTTCCCTGCTAACTCTCCACCTTTCTAGGTTCCCTGGGGATTTAACTAGGAAGCAACTTTTGACCAAAGTGAACTTACATTGTTGTTCAATAAAATATTAGACTTCAAACCTTTCACAAGGTCAGCTATCAAATAATATTATAGGAAAAGGCTTTGTATTTGTCAGTCCCTCTTGCTTTGACTTAGCTGCGCTTCTAAGACTGCACACGTACATTTTTTTAAAAAAACCCAACCAAAAGAAGTCCTTCAACAAGAAGTTCTCAACCCCTTTTGGTATTATCTCCCCTTTTTAAATTGTTGAGATACTATAATGCGACCTTACATTTCTGTTGTTGTTGTTGTTGTTGTTGTTGTTGTTGTTGTTGTTGTTGTTGTTGTTGTTGTTGATGATGATGATGATGATGATGATGATGATGATGATGATGATGATGGTGATGAGGATGCTGCTGTTGCTGCTGCTGTTGTTGTTATTGTTGTTGTTGTTGTTGAGGAGGAGGAGGAGGAGGCTATGCACTATCAAGTTCCCCTTGCCTTATGGCTATCCATCAATGAGGAATTTCCAAAATTTCCAAAATTTCCAAAATCACTGCTCTGCTTTTGCAAGTCAATCCATCTCATACTTGGTCATTCTTTTTCCATGGTGCCTTCCACCATTCCCAGCATTATTGCCATTTCCATAGAATCCTGCCTTATAAAACAGCTCCATGGCTGCCAATCAGCTATTGGGCACAATTCCGGGTGCTGACCTTGACCTACAAATCACTATATGACCTGACCTGGCTCCTAGCTACTTCAAAGATCAAATCTCTCAGTATGAACTGACTTGGGTGTTAAGGACATCAGAAGAGGCCCATCAGGGAGGCCCACCATCCTCACAGGTACGTCTTGTGGGAACCCATGAAAGGGCCTTCTCGGCTGCTGCGCCCAGACTCTGGAACTCCCTCCCACTAGAGGCCAGGACTGCCCCATCTCTTATGTCTTTCTGGAAACAGGCAAATACTTTTATCTTCAGGCAAGCTTTCCCTGAATGATGGACTACCATGTGTATTATATATGAATCTATCGGTTCACATAGACTTTGTGTTTATAACTACTTAAATCCTTGTAGCTTTAATGCAATGTTGTCTATTAATGCTGTAAGATGTCCCACAATTGCTTGTTCTCAAATACTTGAACATGTCTTAATTGTACTGGACTGTATATTATCCCTCACTACTGTAAGCCACCTTGGGTCTTTTTCCAAGGAGAAAGGTGGGGTAAAATACTCTAAAATAAAACCAAACAAATAAGTAATTAAATAATGTGCTCAAAGTAGCTCATCGACATTTTTGCCTCCGGGGACAGGCAAGAAGAAGATTTGTTTATTCCATTGTCATCATCTAACTCCTTTTCAACAACAGCAGGGGAAATAACAGAAAATAAACATTCTAATTTGGAATTTAGAATCAATGTAAGATAGAAATAAATACTCTGAATATTAAAATAAGCAAGTAATTTCTTCTCAAGAAATACCTACCTTCTAGAAAAAAACTTCCTTTACATAAATTTACTGATGATAGATTCCTGATGAAACTCTCACCATGCACACTGCACTGTCTGTTTTTAATGGCTCGTGTGGGATTGTACACACATGTATGCATGCACATGCACACACTCACGCACACACAAAGAGGCAGGTCAACCTCAATGACTTGTCAGGCCACCATCTGTTTATTTTGCATTTTATAATTCCTACAATCCATGTCGGGCCAGCTTGAGTTGACTTAGTAGCCTAGTAATAAAATATTGTGTATACTACAGATCTGCTTCATGGTGTTTGCCCTCTGCGCTATTCTAAATTAACTGTCTTTGCTTTGGGCATCGTGATGTTTGACCAGATACAGCGAGAAGCAGGCTGAAGCATCAATAGCAGATTTCTATTAAGTGCAGCCACCGAAGCAGAGTAGAACAAAGCCAACTTGCTGTCAGCTTGTCTGCCAGTTGCCCCTTTCAATCCCACTTCTCTCATGTTGTGCAGGACTCTGAGGATGCTCTGCGGCTTACATGGTTTCATTAATGCAATTCTCTGTAGATGTGGATTACATGGGGCAGCTCTTTCATGCCCCAGCAGTGAGGGGATAACCAAGTGTCCTTAAATGTCCTTCATGCACCAGCTACGTTGTCTATGTATTTGTTTGCACAGCATCCCCTCAGGCGAAGACTGCTGGCTCATTCTGTGTGTCGTATCATGTTCGTTCCAGTTTCCACAGTTCATGGAATTTCGCTGACCCTTTCTAAGCCACTCGGCAGCTTGCTCTTCAACTAGACGTCAAGATGGATTGGTCACAATGGTTCAGCGTGCTCCAACTATGTGATGAATACTGGCTGAATTTCTCATTCTCATTGGTTCACAACTTAACATGGCATGTGTCCTTTCCCTTGAGAAGCAGAGCACACTGAGAGCAGACACCAAAGATCTTGGGAGCTGCCAGAAAAAGACTTAAGCAACCCATCCAGGGCTTCTAATTCTCACCAGTCCCTGATGTTATGCATCATCCATGTCTACAATTCACCAAACATTCCAGCCAGCTCTCAGGATAGTGTCCTCCATGTTCCACAGGTCTGCTTATGCTTCCTTTTTCTCTGCAGATATTTCACATGGCTACATGAGGGCTGGCACTCAGAAAACTGAGATCCATATTTGCAAGGAAGTTGTTGTTCACGATGATGATTACATTGATGATGAAGAGGACCAGGGCAAGAACTCAGAAAGGAACTTGCTCAAAACCCCAAAGAACTGCTGGCAGTTAGAGCTGATGATACTAGCCTATATGGGCCATTGTTCAGGTCTAGAATAAGGTAACTTCATATGCAGTTGTCACTACTGAATTTGGTCAAAACAGGTGGTTGTGAATTTGGGGCTGCTGTCCTGAGCTGTCAGGTTGCTTCTGAGCTGCTTTTGGTGACCTCCAAAAGTTCCCGTTGAATTAGTTACCTCCTCCACTGTTAACAACCCTGATCATAATGATTTTCCTTATTGAGTCAATCCATCTCATGTTCTCCATCAGTCTCAAAGTCTTAAATAGTTTTTAAAGAGTGCACCCAATGATAACAATATTTGAAAATCCCTCCCCCTTCTTCTTACCTTGGACTGAACCAGAACATTGGTCCACTGGGCTCGGTATTCTCTGACAGTCAGAATCTTCTCCAGCCCTAGTGAAATGTACTAGAGAGTCATGCAGTGACCTTCTGCATTCTATAACTGAATTCCATAAAATTCTATCACATCATCAGCAGATAATTAATTGTTCCTGGCAGATGTAGAGAACTTGGGTATGCCACACATGTGATGGGACCAGATATCCCATCACCTATCCCATCACTCACAGGTAGCCTGGTCAATGGAGAAGGACTATGTCATTTGTCATTCAGATACCTCAAGGGCATCAGGTTCTCTATGGCTAAAGGGTATCAAGGACCCAACTCTTTCACACTGGAGAGATGAAGTGAGGTGTTGAGTTATTAATAGAGATGGGCATGAATTAAACTGTGAACCAGAAAAAAAATACACAAACTGGTAGTTAATGCAATAACCCTAGTTTGTTTTTTCTGGGGGTTGGGGGTAGTTTGTGGTTTTCTGAATGGCCGTGAACCATTAACCACCCCAGTTCATCACTCCACCAGTTCATGCCTATCGTTAGTTAGTGGTTTTCAAAAAATATATATTCTTTACTTGTCAAAGGCTATTTTAAAGATAGCTCCTCCACTTCTTTGGAACCAATTGTGTGTGTTTTTAAAATGGTTTAAGAGTGGGAAGACAAATAAAAAATTCTTACAGCTTCTAGTAATTCACATGGGTACCTTGCAAACTGGAATGAAAAACAAGGTGCAAAGAGAAAATCTCTTCCAAATCTCTTACAGGTGTCAAAATATGACTGTTGATTGCACGCCAGAGTAGCTGTTGTTTTATTCTTTCAGACACTGACTAGTTTCATGTCAAGCCAGCTCAGGCAGAAAAGGGCATGAAAAGCAAAGCAATAGAAAGTGTTCTTGTCATTCATTAATCAGCTTTCCTATCTGACTTTCTTGTTGGAGAATTGACACAGCACAGCCAGGAAGAGGTGTTGGTCTGCCTGTTAATAACATCCCCAACAACAAGGAGAACAATACTTTTTAGATTGGATGATCTCAGAGCATTAGTTATGGGGTACTCCATCATTTACAGGTGGTCAATGTGGTAATGCTGCCATTGAGCCTTGCATGGGGAAGAACTGATTATACTCATTGGTTTAGTCTCCCTGGCTATACTAGCTTTTGAGTAGTAGCCAATAATCAATAGGGAAGCCTGCCTTATACTGATTTAGTGATCTGTTGAATGTTCAGCCTTGTGAATAGGAATAGGTTTTATTGCATTTCTCTGAATTGCACCTATGTTCCCTACCCATTGTCAATGTATAGATATTGACTCAAATGGGGAAACCAGTGGTTAGGGATGAGTTTTGATTTGAGGGTACCTACAAACCATGAGCCATCATTAAGCCTCTTGAAAAATGAACTGGTTTGCAGTCTGTTTTTCTGGTTCATGCTGGAAGTTGGGTGTGGGGGGAACACCTGCTGACCCTCCTTCCCCCTACCCTTGTCGCCTCCTTACCTGCTTCTGCTCCCACCACCCTCAGAGACACCATGCTGGCATTTCTCCCAAGAGCAGGCTGCTGACTCTGGGAATGGATGCTGGGTTGTTGTCTTTCCACCACCCTCTGAGGATGCCCACCACCCAGCTGATAGGTAGGCACATGCACAGTGCCAGCAGGCCCACTCCTGGAAGGAAAGCTGGCTTGCCCTTTCCGGTGGAGGTGGTGCCAGGACCAAGTAGGAAGGCAATGACTGCCTTCTTCCATATGAGTCTGCCCGTACTCTAAGATCAGGCCAGGAGGCCCCGCTGAAGGTGACATCCTTCAGAGAGATAAGGGGGTGGCATGTTCAAACAGAGCCTTCTCAGTGGTTGCCCCCCCCGGAATGCCCTCCCTATGGAGATCTGCCTGGCGCCAGCAATTTTGACTTTTCAGCGCCAGGCAAGGACCTTGCTGTTTGGCCAGAATTTTAATTAGATTGGTTGGACACATGAGCAGCAGGATTTTAAAATTAGTATTGTATGTTGTTTTAAACTGTACTGTATTTTATAGTTTTAAGAATTTTATTGTTTTATAGTTTTTAATACATTGGTGTATGCCACCCAGAGACCTCTTGGTAGCGGGACAGACAGCTAAATTCTTTTGTAAATAAATAAATAAATAAATAAATAAATAAATAAATAAATAAATAA
>JAHTLZ010000330.1:4758946-4769392 GCA_023846285.1 Phrynocephalus versicolor | reverse complement strand
TATCTATCTATCTATCTATCTATCTATCTATCTATCTATCTATCTATATTGTATAGAAAGCTGTAAGGGTTTGCATGACACTCTGTGCTGTGCCTGTTTGCACTTTCCACCGCTGTCATGCTGAAATGCTTCGTCAGCTGAAAAGAAGCCAAAATATCCCCACCCTAGCCCTCAAGCATACATCCTATTTTGGAAACATGCACAAGAATGCTTTGCTGGCCATTCTAATTCAGATAACAGGGAAACAGTGTCCTAAACTCTTGGCCATCTGCATTAACATCTTGGTGAAAGGCCAGCGAGCTCATGTTATGTTGTTTCATTAGAAGGAACATCACATATTTGGCCTCGGAAGAGGTGACAGAAAAAGAAAAATGGTGCATGAACCTCCCAGGACATTGGTGGTGGCAGGAAAATAAATGCTCACAGGAGGAAAGCAGAGCGGAGGGATTTTTCACGCACAGGACACAACAGAGCCCTAAAAATGAAAATAAACAAAACAGTTCATCACCGATTTTACCAATGCCTATGCCAAGTGGGGTGTTAAGGGCTGAATCTTCTTTTTGCTTCTTCATTCTTCTGGGACATTTCGCACACAATGCCCTCTTGCTGCTTCCTTTTTTTCACCCTGCTTTGCCTGACATAATGGGTCCGGTGAGGGCATACCCCTGACTCCCAAGTACTGTGTGTCACTCTTCTGCCTGCTTGCTTCTCATACATAATGTTTCCAATCTATTGGGGGGTACCCAAGAAATGCAGTAGCTATGTCCTGTATTCTCAGGGTGGTGCAGAGGATAGAGTGATGGACTTGGACTGTAAAGAACAGAGTCTGAATCCCCACTTGGCCATGAGGATTTTGCCCCCATCAAGGGCCACATTCCATTTAGTGGTATTGATGACATTACTGATTAGAGATGGGCACGACCAGAGAAAATTACGTTTCGAGTTGTCGTTTGTCGGGAAGGGCCCGTTTCGGGTCGTTTCAGTTTGTCGTGAAATTTTTCAAAATTTTGTCGTTTCCATTTGTTGTCTGTCATTTGTACAGGTTTAGGGGGAGGGGTGGGCTCTGGGAGGCACCTCTCTGGGTGCCTCCCTCTGAGTTGACCCAGAAGGGAAGCGTAACGCATAGCCAGTAGCTACTGCCAATTATGTTGGGTTGTTAGTGTGACAGGAAACCTCATCGGCACTTCGCTGTCTCACTAAGAACATTATACTATAGCCATAGCCATGAAATAGCTATAGCTTAGCCATATTTAGCCAGGGTTGGGGGTTAGTGTGTCAGAGGCACCTCTCTCGGCGCTGACTCTGACTCACTAAGAAGGAAAGCATACTGGCGTACTGGCGTACAGGTTACAAGGGAGGGAGTGGGTCTGGAGTTGGAGGCACCTTTCAATGCACCACTCTGACCCACTAAGAAGGGAAGTGTACTTGCGTACAAATCTGGGTTAGGTTTGGGGTTAGGGTAAGGGCTAGGTTTAGGGTAACGGTTAAAGTTAGGGTGGGTTAGTGGGCTGCACCTCTGGGTGCCTCTGACCCACGAAAAAGGATAGTGTACTGGCATATGGGTTAGCGTTAGGGTTAGGGTTAGGGTTAGGGTTGGTGGGCTTTTTATGCCCTCTCTGGCACATCCAGAAGTCTCACCAAAACCTGGCCATGCGATTGGTGGAATGGCTCCAAAAATTTGCATGGTCCCATCCCATGGCCAGCCCATCATTGCGCAGGTATAAAAAAATAAAAATAAAAATAAAATAAAATAAAATCAATGGAGACGTTTTATTGCAAGAAAAACCCACTGCTGCTACTATAAAAAAAACAGGCATTTAAAATACCTAATTTTCAAATGTTTCTGTGGTGCTTTGGTGGGTTTTTGGACCACGATTTAAAAATAAATATTGCAGTCGCCATTTTGGATCCCCCCCACCGCATGGCAAATGGAGACAACGATGCCCCCCCAGCCTGGTACCAGCAGCCCAGGACAGGAGAGGGGGGGAAGGCCGGGGACCCCCCCCCCAGAAACCACCCCTTGGTAGGTGCCCTCACTGAGGCAGGCATATTTTCGCCTGCTTTTATGGCCGGGAATTCGGGTTTTTTTTTTAATTTTTAAAACTTTTTTTCTGCGCCCCTTGGCATCGCGCGATCGCCACCCATCGCCGCGATGCCATGAATGACAACGACAAATCAGACCCAATTTATCTTTATCGGGTCGGGTTCAAGCTGGAGCGGAGTAATTGCCATTCTCGTTCCTCGTTACATAACGGAAACGACGAACAAGAACGGAAACGAGGATTTCGCCTAGTCGTGCCCATGTCTATTACTGATACATGTCACCTTGTCCCTTTCAACTGGTGCCAACTTTATGAATTCAGCAGACATTTCTGGTTAGAGGTGGACATGAAGTGGTTCTGCCCACTCCATCAAAATTTATTTACATGGGAGCACAAGTGTCGCATGTTCCCTCCACCCCCTGGCTGGCTGCCCCACTCACTCGCTGGCCCGCATGGGTAGGATCCTCCTCCTTAGTCAGCTGATCATTCATATTCCCTTCCCTTCCTTCTCTGGCAGCCACCTGCTCAACAGCTGCAGAACAGGCTTCATGGGTTAAAACCAGCCCTTTGAATGTTTTCCCAGAATCAGAGCAGCAGCTTTTGGAGCTGGTGTAACAGGAGTCCCTGTTCCTCCTTATGGAAGCTGTTCCAAGAAATCAGGTCATTCTCTGACTATTCAATTGTGCAGTCATCCAATGACCAAAACCAGGGAGGGAAACAGCAATGAGATTATAAAGCAGACAGGTTTGCCCAGTAGATGCAACATATAATACTCTATCGTCCCATAGTAGTGCTTTGTTTTCCTCTATTTTGTTGTTGGTTTGCTTCTGCTCTGTGTTCTCCCCACCCCATCCCTTCCTCTGATTTCCTTAGTTTACCCAGCAACCCTTAAAGTACAGCAATCACTGCTTGATTACAGAAACTACATTTTTTTTTTTGGATTCATCACTGAGAAACATGCTGTGATGAGCACTAAACTGGTTACCCATCTGGCCAGCCTAGTTAATCCCGCAGCCCTTTTAAGGAGGCCAAATGATTTCAGAATTCCTTTGGTGCCCATCCGCCTTTACTATAAGTGC
Source organism: Phrynocephalus versicolor (assembly GCA_023846285.1). Taxonomy (NCBI): domain Eukaryota; kingdom Metazoa; phylum Chordata; class Lepidosauria; order Squamata; family Agamidae; genus Phrynocephalus; species Phrynocephalus versicolor. Next base: position 4,766,271 of record JAHTLZ010000330.1, on the reverse strand, counting down.
ATCAAACTGACATAAATGAAAAGCCAACATCACACAGAAAGCACTTAGAGTAACAATCACAGCGAGCAAGAAAGCCAGACAGGTTAATGTGCCTGATATGCATTAGGCAGCCTGAATGGACCACCTGTTGCATTGGTAAAGAAATATGCAGAGATGGGTTATACCTCTGAAAAACTGAAAACAAGAACTCAGTAGCCCCTGGGTTAGAATACAGAGAGAATACTGCAATTTGGGCCCAATCCAACTAAAAGTGTTTTGGGATTCTATGGCTTCAAACACAGCTTTTCTGCTCCAGGATTTTCCTGTTTCGATTCCTTTTCCAACAGTGGAGGGATGGGCATTACTGGTGGCTGCCACGGAAATCAAGGCAAGGCAGGGTGATGTAGTTCAGGAATTTCCTATCTTGGGTCCCCAGATGTTCACAGATTACAACTCCAGAAAACCTGGCCAGCACAACTACTGGGGAAGACTTCTGAGAGTTTCAGTCCAAAAACGCCAGGAGAGCCAAGGTTGGGAAATCACTGCTATAGTGGAAAGAGCGGCTTGGAAGACATGAGTCCCTACTCACTCAGCCTTGGAAACTCACTAGGGGTGGGTGGCAAAGGCAAAAAAGCAAAACACTTCTTAAATATTGCACACGTCTTGAAAATCCTATTAGGATTTTATTATAGGACACAACTTGATGGCACATAACACTATACAGTGGCTGAAGACATTAGAGGAGGTGTATCCAAACAAACATGACTACTCCAAGTCACAGAGGTGAAAGAGTTGCATTTCCTTGCAAAGTCAAATAAGCCAATAAACCAAAACTGTCCATTTTAATTAATTTTAGTTTTTTGGATTGGGCATGATTAGAGAGCCAAGGAAATGTTTCTGGTCACAAGAGGAAGAACAAGGTCCAAGCAAAGATCCCACAGAAGAGCCCTTAAAACCCGAACATTGAGTCTCCTGTTTAATTATTGCTTTTAATTTAGCCAAAGAGTCCCTTCCAGAGATGGGCATGAACTGCAGTTTGGCAGTTCAGCCTAGGTTAGCACTGCACCAGCACAAGTTTTGTGCAAGCAGCATGCACTCCCATTTCTGATCTCCACAATGGCCCACTCACCCATGGCAGTGTGTGCTTCCCTCATAGCTATCAAGTGTCCCCCATGGCTGCCCATGTTGGGAGGAGAGAGGCGTGGCCACTGGGAGGTCCAGGGAGGCGGGGTGCTGGCAGCTGGACCCTTCAGCTAGGGAGTGGAGCCTCGTTTTGCATACAGGGTTCCCAAAATCCCTTGTGGTGGCTTCAAAATCCTCATTGTGACCTAGGTGTCTCAGCTTTCTAGGGGATATATATACTAATCCAGACAGCAGGTGGGGTGTGGGTTAGGGGTTGCGCAGGGAGAAGTGCCCTCTGGCGAACCATCTGGAGAATGGCCGCACAGCTGCCTAGCAGCATCTGGAGCTCAGCCACCCACAGCTGGAAATGCAGGACTGTGGTAATATCATTGCCCATATTTCTGAGCCCCAACATTGGTCAAGCACAAAGGAAACCGAAGGCCTAGGAGGGCTGCTTGACCTGTTATTTCCCGGCAGTCCCCAGGATCAAGCAGATACCAGGATGTGCTGATGTAGGCAAGAAGGCCAGAGCAAAACAGGATGGCAAATAAACAGGATATCAGGATACATCTGCTCAGGCCCAGAAAGCCCCTTCCTGTCCTTATCAATAATCCCTCACTAGCTAGGGAGCATTTTCCCTCCCACCTACGGAATGTATTTCCTCTGCCATTGTGTACCTGTTTACTGCATATGGTCTCACAGATAAGGCGTGCATTCCCCTCCCACCAAGGAACGTCCTCCTGTATCTATTTGTTCCACTCTTACTAATAAAGACTGGTCGCTCAGGCAGTAGGAGAATCATCATCATCATCATCACACACACACACACACATGCCTCCACACATTCATACATCACACAGACATCCATGGAGCCCTGACAGAGAGACGAACAGGAATGTTGCCTGAGCACCAGATATTGCACCCCAAAACTCTGTGTCCGTGTGATCCGTAACGCAACACAGGACATTTCAGGGGGAAAAAATACTTTTTCAGGAAGATGGAGGGAAAGAGTGACTGATCCATGAATGTCCCGCCCAAAATGTGACACTTGACAGGTCTGGCTTCCCTCCTCCTCCAGTGAGTGCCCACTCAGGGGCAGCAGCAGTATGGGCTTCCCGGGCCCACCTCCTCATCTGAGAGGAGGAAGGCATATGCTGTTATGGGTGAGTGGCCTGGCTTGCTGAGGAGGCAGGGGAAGGAAGCCCATGTCGCCGGAAGAATGGGCGATAATGCAGAATGCACAAGAGAGGAGTGCTTGTCACCTGCACAACATCTGTACCGGTTGTGACGATCCCCCTTTTCAGAGGCTGAATTGTGATGGGAATGGTAATGCTGCCACCTTTTATTCACTTAATAATGCTGCCACCTTTTAAACTCGTCGCCTCATGAATTGGGACTGACTCAGAGATATATAATAAAACAATGATGAAGTTTATTGAGAAGATAATAACTATAACAATATCTGAGGTTGGTATGCGTTGCCTTTAACATATACTGTAACAGATCTAATCAGTTCCACAAGCCTCCCTGCCTTAAATAGCTAGTAAACAGTGTAGCCCTCCCTGCCTGACAGAACTCTCAGAGAGCAGTGCTCTCTCCCAGCACTCACTCTCAACTTAACTGCCCTAACTGAACTAACTACCTAGGCTCCACCCTTTTTATATCATGCCATTCCCCGCCCTCCTGCTGGGATTGGCTGATGAGTTGTATATTCATCACTCCTGTCTGCCGGGTTTGTCACACCGGTGCAGTGCCAAACTGGACTGAACCCCTGAATTACGGCTTGTGACTGTGTCCACTTCTGCCTTCTAATTCACAGTTGTTGGTATTGTTAAATGCAACAGGAGCAAAAAACAGCAAGGACCCCCTCCTTGCCCTAGCTGCTGCTCCACAACAAAACAGCGACAGGCAGTGAGGGCAATTAGCAAATGTCACTTCCTTTTCAGCTTTCATCCACCTGAGCAAAGCAAATTAAAAGGCCTGTCCAGGGATTTCTGGAAAACTCAGCACTGAGAGACTGTCTTATTAGGTAAGACCCCAAATTGTTGGGAAATTAGCCTCTGAGTTCCGCTAGAACTGTTACCATTAAAAGCGACTTTGAGCTGTCTATCATTAAAAGCGGCTGTGAAAAGCCAAATTCTGAAATGCCTCTAAAATTCCCAGGGCTTACATGCTATTGAAAACGTTAATTCAATTTCGGTTTACCCGGGGAAAATGCAAATGACAAAAGCCCATCTGAAGCAGGATTAAAACCTGGAATTCTGAAATAAACGTATAGCGTCCCAAACTGCTGAACCACAGCATCAGGATTAAAGAATTGTGCATTGCATTACTTCTTGCTTGTGAGAGGAACAATTACCTGTGGTTAAGAGAAGGGCCTCATCTCCACCACGTCTGGGAGCATAAGAGCCAGGGATGCATTGAACCTTAGGGAAGGAAAATAAGGCAATGCTCCTTGTGCTTGCACAGAGTCAGCGTCTGCTTCAAGAGCAGTGTTTGAAAAAAAAGCTTATTATTTTATTTTATTTGTTTAGATTTATACCCTGTCCAATTGGTGGATAAGCCTCTACTTTGGGCAGGTATAACAAACTGTTTGTATAACATAAAATCTATACAACATAAAACATTTTGGAGATAGCGGAAATCTGCTTAACAGAATTGTCTCTGGGGCAAATCTATAGAAGAAAATGGTCATGATTAGGGATTACTCTGTTTTCAATGCATTCCTATGGGAATTTTTTCTTAACACAATTTCATTTGGAACGAATTAATTCCTTTATACAAGGTACTTCTGTATCTGTGTCTGTGTCTGTGTCTATATCTGTGTGTTTCACTGCTCATCCAAACAGCTTCATCAGCTGTTTGGATGAGCAGTGAAAGGTTTCAATCTCTCAAGAAAAAGAAGTCCAGTTGCCATGACTCAACTTCCAGATAAACTCACCTGGATGACTGAGAATCTTCACAGGTTTTTTGACATGCATACTTCTGCCGCAGTGGTTGACCACTTTCAGACCCCTTTGTGGTTCTTGTAACAGCCTGCTAACTCTACCATCTGATGCTTGCACCAGATGTCCTCGTATCTCTTCAAAAACAAATCCCAATTTATCCTTTCTTACAGCTCCACCTCCTTCTGCCAACTGCAGATGTCTTGTCAGAGAAAGGCTCTTTTAATAAAATTGACCAAGCCATTTCCATTTCATGCATGTCTCCTGGTTCTTCACCATGTAGGCCATACATGCATTTCCTTGCATTCACAATTTCAGTGGCAGACGGTGGCAGGTAGAACTCCTGGAATGGAGAATTCTAGCATGCTGAGTCCATTTGTCATAAAAATTTGCATGGTTTTCTGCTCTCGTTCTCAGGGCCAGTGCTAGGGTTCTTTGTGCCCTAGGCGAGGGGCGGGGGGCTGGGGCAGGTGGTGGTGGGGTGGCGGTGGGCAGGGCAGCAGGCAGGCAGTGGCAGCGGCGGGGGCGGCAGGGGGCGGTGGATGGTGGGGGATGGCGACAGGCACGAGGGTGGGCGGCGAAGGGCATGGGGGTGGGCAGCCGGCGATGGGCGGTGGGGGATGGACGGCGGTGGCCAGTGGTGGTGGGGGGGCAGAGTGGGGCAGCAGGCTGGCCAGCGCCCCCTCTCCATTTTGGCGCCCTAGGCAACTGCCTAGTTCGCCTTAATGGACGTGCTGGCCCTGCTCATTCTGAATGTACAAACATTATCATACAATGTCACCCTCCTTCGGCCATCACTAGAACATTTTATGCAGGATGTGTTTTGTGGGGTGTTCATCACAAAATCCCTTGCTTTGCAACTGAGCTGAAGTCTATGGCAGTTACTTCATGTCCGTTTTGTCTCTGTTAGTATTGCGCTTAGGAGCGGTAGAGAAAAATGTTACTTCATGTCCGTCGCACAACTACTGAAATTTGTCCCGACCACACCCCCGGAACAGGTGCTAAGTGCGACAATACTGTACCTAGTGCAGGGGTAGGGTTTTCCCTTGTTACTCTTTGTTCCCGCTTTCTGTTCTGAGATAAGACACCATGTAATAATGACTGTCACGTAACAAAACATTCATTTCTCTCAGAAAACTGTGTCCGGGTTTTGTTTTGTTTTGTGTGTGTGTGTGTTTTTGTTTTGTTTTTTTGACTTTTCAGAAGTGAAATATCAAAAAAGAATTTTAACCCCCCCCCCAAAAAAAAGGGGGGGGAAGCTAGTCAAATTCAGTGTTTTTCACGGTACAAGACTGTGAGGTAACACTTGTCATGAGATAAGTTATCACAACCATGGGAACACCGAAACAGGGACAAAACCACGTGATTGCGACCAACATTGTTATGGTACAAAACTAGTCATGGAACAAAGAAGGATGTGAAGTAACTGCCTATGTTGCCTCTTCTTGCTCTTTTGTGAAATTTGTCATGGCTAATTTCCAAATCTTCACCAGAGGACCATTTCCCTTTTTTCCTTATACAACAACCTTATTTATGGTAGAGGGCCACAGTTGCATCTGAGAAAAGACCCCCTATACAAAGCAGTGGTGAAGAAAACATACAGTAGGAGATTCCAACTTTGTAAATTATTGCTACCTGGTCCAAGTGCTCCCCTATTCCATTGCTTAAAGGCACAGTTCTTCATTGTTACGAAAAAATATATCCCTTTCATATTTTGTATATGGGAATTACATGAGCTAGATTTTGCAGACTTGGGTTTTTGGCAAAATGCAGAGATCTCAATGGGTGGAGATGCTCATCTCAGGGTCACACTGAATTCTTGAAGGAATTGAGACTTCATCAAGATGTCTTGAGATTTCACGTCGCCGTCATGCTGCAAATAAGATGACAATATACAGTGATTGACAGCTAATTGGATCGAGCCATTCGGGCTGGAGACTAAGTGAGATCAAGTGAGGTCAACTGAGTAAATGTGCAAGCATTTTCAGAAGGAATACCAGCATTGCCGAACCAAGGTGGTGGTGTAAATGATGAAAAATGGAGGGTCTTGTGAGCTTAGCCCCAAACCAGCCAACCCTCTGAAGGGGCCAAAGGTGTCAATTAAAACAGTGAAATGTGGTGCTAGTCTCATTTCTGTTTTTAACTTTGGAACTTTGCACTATTAATTCATCTGGCGTCTTCTTATTAAAAGTCTTGATGTTGGTCATTTCACCGTGAAAGGTAGGTGGTGATTAAGCTTGAAGCTTTATTTATTTTTCTCTCCTTTGTCTTCTCTCTCTCTCTCTCTCTCTCTCTCTCTCTCTCTCTCTCTCTCTCTCTCATTCTCATTCTCATTCTCATTCTCATTCTCTCCCCATACTTGCATCAAAAGCCTGAAAAGGCAACATATGACAGGTCTGAATGTCATGGATGTTTTGGTATTTTCTTAGAAGCGCAGACAACCTCACTCTTCATCTAAAGATGAAGAGACAGAAACCTCTAAATAATCAGACAAGATTGAAATGTCAGCATAAATATATTTCTGATGCTCTACTAGTACACCTTCCTCAACATCCTGATTTTTCCCTCTGTCTGTTGCTTAGGAGGAAGTGGACCTAGTTGAGCCTCAGAACTGTTCAGGTTAGTTTCCCCACCCCCCTCACCAAGATGCATCACATTTAGGTGTTTGTAAAGCAGAACTCCTAGAATGGTGAATTATGGCATTTGTACACCAGGAAAAAACAAACCCATCTCTGCTCAATATATGATATATGACAGTTTTATCTTGTCTGATTATTGTGTGTAGAGATGGGTACTGTAATGTAATTTAGAGTAGTGAAAGTTTTTGTTCCTAGGCTTAAAAGAAACTGTGAATTCTAAGTGTTAGTGGACTAAGGTGTTAGTAGCTATGTTTCCATTCTTTAAAGATTATAAATCTACAATGGAAGTCCACTAACACCTTAGAATTCACAGTTTCTTCTAAGTCTGGGGGTGAGGAGAAACACTTCACTACTCTAAATTACGTTACAGGTATGGACCAGTGTAACAGATTTTAGAAGTAGTGAAGCTTGTTAGCTTAGGCTAAATGTAAACATGCAATATTAAGCGGTAGACTTGTAGTTTTCTTGTAATCTCAGTGTCTGTGCGAATGAGAGCCAGAGAAGATACCAGCGCGGAAGCAAGTGAAACCTAATTGGTCTAAAAACGACATGTGACTGTTTTTTCCCATGCTTGTGAACAGTCTGAAGGGAGAAAAATAGTCTTTTTCAAAAAGGATTTTATGGCTGCACATGAAGACAA
>JAHTLZ010000330.1:4719475-4734064 GCA_023846285.1 Phrynocephalus versicolor | reverse complement strand
GTAGTAGTAGTAGTAGTAGTAGTAGTAGTAGTAGTAGTAGTAGTAGTCGTCGTTGTAGTAGTAGTAGTAGTAGTCGTCGTCGTCGTCATGTTGGATAGAGAAGAGCAGCTTTCAGGAGAACCAACAAAATGCAGACAACACATATTTATTTATTTATTTATTTATTTATTTATTTATTTATTTATTTATTTATTTTAGAGCTTATATACCACCCCTCTTCCAGACGGAACTCCAGGTGGTTCACAACAAAACAGACAATAAACCAATTTATAACAATAAAATAAAAAAACACAAATAAACACAAGAATAAAAATCGATAGCAGAGGCAAGTGGCAGATGAAGAAAAAAAAGTTAACATTAACAATCACCAAACACCTCCCGAAAAAGCAAGGTCTTTAAAGCTTTTTTGAAGGCTGGCAGGGACTCTGCAAGGCGCAACTCACATGGTAGGTGGTTCCATAGTGTGGGGCCAGCCACAGAGAAGGCTCGGCTCTGGGTGACTGTTTTCCAAGCCTCCCTGTGTGTGGCCACCCACACATAAATTTTATAAAGGTGGACAACCTGTGACTTCTCCAGTTGCCATAGAATTCCAGTGCTTATAATTCCAGATCATTGACCAAGTTGAGGTTTGGGGTCCAATAACATTCCAGGTAAACCTCCAAAGCCTTGTACTGCAAAAAGGGATAGCTGTGGTTGTCTAAAGAGGATCAGACTGAACCCCCTCAGCATTTTAATTAGCATAGCCAATGATAAGAGACCATGGTAGTTGTAGTGGATCAAACTCTGGAGAGGGCAACAGCTTGCCATCTTTGTGCTACAACACACAGGAACAGCTGGCCACAGTTGTAACAGTTGATCTTAAAGTTCTCTAGAAAATGGACCAGGATAGTTTAATGCCAAGAAACCAGGGAGAATTTTAGGATGTTGGGAGACGAGTCTTAAAAATTATAAATGTTGTGTCTTTGAAATCCGATGTTTGTCGATTGGCCACTAAAAATATCTCTTTGAAAACATCTAAGGCTGCTTCTCTCTCCAGGCATCGGTTATCATGGATGTCACCTTTCTTACTATTATTTTCTGTACATATACCTTGACTAACATGTGTCTGATGTGTAAATTCCATGTCACCTTCTTGCTGTCTCAGTTGACAAAAAGCCCTTCAGGTTCAGGTTCAAAGATGATGTCTTGGCTGCCATCAAGAGCTGGAAAAAGAACTCTTTTTTAAGGTGTACGGAGCAGCTGCTTTCATGTGCATTTAATAGACAATCAAGGTTCTTCCTCTGGTAAAGCTGAAAGTGGGCAGAACTATCCTTTTTTTTCCAGAGTGCTTTTGAAATATGACATTGCACAGCTTGTGGAAATGTGGATGAAAAGGGAAAATGGCAAAAGGGGAAAGCTTCATTTAACTCTCTGATCAACAGGTGGCAAAGCCTCCCAAAGGTCCCCAAACCATGATGTACTGCCTTGTAGGCGGTCAGAAGAAGAATGAACAAAAGTGGTAGAGCTGAGGGGAAAGGTGAAGATGTTGTTAATAGTGAAATTTAAATCCTATGTCTAAGAGTTTCACTGCAGAGTTTGATCTTGGAATTTTAAACACAAGGAAGAGAGTACATTTTGTGCCATCAAGTCATTTCTGACTTAGATGGTTACTTCACATCCCTTTCATCATGATTTGCCATCCCGCTTGGGAACGGTATGGAAAAATGTTACTGCATGTCCACTTCGTCCCGACCATGCGCCCTGAACTGAGAATTAAGTTTGATGAGCCATACCTCTCCCTGACCTCGGGAATTCTCTTGTCTCAGTTCCTGTTTCGAGACAATTGCCCATGAAGTAAGGCTTGTCATGTGACGTGTGCATTCTCCATCTAGTGTCAGGAGTGCAAAGTTGCATTCTCTAATACAATCCCAATGGTGTACACAATGCATTGCAGAGAGGGAAGAAGGCATAAAACATCAAACTTTGCTGCTTAATGCATGAAAGGCAAAGATATGGAGAATCGAAATATCGAAAAACGGAAGATCGGAGCAGAAAAAGGGGGGAACAAAGGCGGGGAAGTACAGATATTGTCACGAAACAAGGACGTGCAATAACAGTCATCACGATACCATCAATCACACCCGTGGGTAAACAGAAACAGGGACAGAACTGAGACAAGACCACGTGACCGCGAACGACGTTATCACGAAACGAACGTAATCTCGGAATGAGGAAGAACATGAAGTAACCGTCTTAGTTGTTGTTCTTGCTGTGTGCCATCAGGTCTCCCCCAATTCATAGTGCCCTTATGAATGAGCAATCTCAAAATGTCCCATCCTCAACTGTCTTGCTCAGCTGTTTGAAACTAATGGCCGAAGCTTTCTGTAGGGAGTCAGTTCATCACCTGTTTGGTTTATCTCTTTTGCCCATGCCTTCCACTTTTCACAGCATTATATTATCTTTTTCAGATAATTATTTTCTCCTCAAGATGTGTCCAAAGTAGCCCCAGTTCCATTGGTCCAGGAGCTACTTCTTGTCTTTCAGGCAGTTCCCGGTATCCCCAAAGCTCTGCTCCAGCACCACCACGGTGGATGAACTTGTCTTTGGCCTGCAGTGACACATCCTTAGTACACTTGATCACATTTTCTAATTCCTTCATTGCTGCCCTTCCAATTCTCAGTCTTTTTCTGGTGTCCTGGTCTCCATTTGGATTGATGACTGAACCAGCTTGTTCACCTACTCTGCATTGTCATAACTGGTTGCGGAGGTGATAAAAGCAGAAGGACCATGGCCACATAATTTGCTTATGGGGAAACAATACAATCTATGCAAGAGAAATACCTGTTGGAAGATATCCATGGATCCCTCTTTCTCCAGGCAATGAGCAAAGACTAGAAGCAACTTGGGTTCTGAGTTTTTGGCTGCCAGCAATAAATTAATAATGAATCCTGAATCTGTCACATACACTCAGTCATCTCAATAATTAAGAAGAATATTCAGGGACTCACTAGGCACTTATATCAATTAATCGCTCTAAATGAATTATCATTTATTTGAACAACAAAAAGTTGGATCCTAACTCTCATTGAGACAGACAAAATATTTTAGCACCCCGGAATCACACTATATAATAAAATTCACACACAGCTCAAAACACAACAGTGATATTTTGTGACATTCTCAATGGATGGTTGTTAAACAGTGTTACCAGCTTTCAACTCCTTACTTTGTTCAGGTTTTTTTAAATATGCAAAATACACCTGGGCATGGTTTGTTCCAACAAATCTGTCATCATTTGGCAATGGGATTTTTTTTCTATGTATAAAACTTTGGGATAAAAAAAAATCTCTCTTAGGAAGGGGCAAACTATGATGTTTAGAAAAGAGAAGTGGCAAGTTCTGATTGAAATTAGGTAGACCCCAGTGGAGGGTGGGGGACATTGGAATTCTCAGTGGTTTCAGGAAATATACAACCCCATCCCAAACCATGACCTTAACTCTAATTGTAACCCTCTTGATAATTATCAATGCACTGACATCCCAAAGGTGTTCGAGAATACCCTTGAAGTCACTCAGCGTACCTTTTTATTATCTGATTAGTTGAGCAATTCCAATAAGTAATCTCAGTTATAGACACTGGCTGAAAACCTGTTGAACTGTTCATTTTTTTTAAAAAAATGATCTATATACTACCCCTTTAGGGAAATAGTGCTCTGAGCTGTTTATAGATTAAAACCTAAAATACGGTAAGTCCCCACATGTCAATTCAACAATAATATGACTAGTCATAGATACAGGTTTAAACTCTAGGGGTGTTTACTTAATTTAAAATATATTTTGAATATTTAATGACATATTATTACACCTGATTGGTTGTGTGTGCATTTCTCCCTCCATGCCAAGAATAGTATTTCACCTCAGACTGTTGTCCTAACCACCTCAGATTTTGGTGAGAAAAGAACCATGTAATTCATTTAACATTTGAATGGGGTTATTTCACTAACACATTCTAACTCCTATGTAGTGCTGCATTGTTTTTAAAAAATTCTGGGATAGGAATGATATTCTGAATGCCCTCCTTTCTACCTCACACAGCCATATGACACCGGGTAGCATTTAATTTGGAAAAAAATAATGTTGGACAGTCACCTCTGTGAAGACTAATATAGCAGAAGAGTCTTAACCATTGGTATGTCCAATTAACTTGGAGGTGGCTAGATGTGTTTAAATCCCTGTGAAATATATGTGCCTAAGAGAAATCAGGAAAAAAAATGAGGCTAAACTTTGATTGATGTACTGCTTTTACTAGAGATGGGCACGAAGCCTGGCGAATCGCTTAATATGGGCCAGATGGGCCCCTCCATGTGCACCTCAGGGGTCCTTCTTCTTTGACATCACACCATTCTGGGCATGAACAGGGCCAGCCATCCTCTGCCTCCTCCAGTAACTGGCCAGTCTGATGATCAGGTGGGACGGGGATTCTCCCCATGCAGCTGATGAGTTGAGATGGGCACGACTCAAAAAAATGGTGTTCCCTTTGTTGTTTGGTCGTTTAGGGGTCCGTTTATTGCTGTTTCATTAGCATTCTTTTCAGTTCAATGCATTTGCTGCAACGAAAACGAAAAACACGGCAAGACTGGTCGTTTTCGTTTTCGTTTTTGTTTTCGTTTTGAAATTTTTTGTTTCGTTTTCGTTGCGTAACGAAATGAAAAAACAAAAATGAAAACGAAAACTTGCTCGTTTCGTGCCCATCTCTAAGCAGTTGGTGCTAGGGGAGGAGGAGACAGGCCAGGTGAACTCCTGCCCAGAGTGGAACACCACAGGAGGAAAAGAACACTGGCAGCATGCAGAGAGCGGTGAGTGGCACAGCCAATCCTGGGAGTGGGAGAAGTCAAAGCACAGCACCTGTGCTGTTGCACCAACAGCTACGTATGAAGTGAGTTTGTGATGCTTTGTGCCCATCTCTAGCTTTTACCTTTATTATTCATACTTTCTTATTATATTATTATTTTATATTTGATAACGAAAGAAGGAAATAGAAAAATTAGTGGTGGTAGTAGTGAGGAATGATGTTCTTAACCAGTACATTAATGGCTATATGGTAGGGAAGAAGCCATAAATCCAACACTTCTTAAATGAAACCAGAGACTGTATGTCCGAGAGTCAACATTTGTGCAGTAGAGGTCAGATAGGCAATCCAGGAAAACACAGAGTTAGGCTGCAGGTTGTCAGAGCACTAGTCCTCAGTGAGGAATAATACACAGACTCAGAGTTGTTTGGCTGAAACACATATTTGCAGCATTCTGTCAGGTAAAATTATACACAACATATGAGGCAACAAAAGAATACCTCTCTCTTTTTCTCTATCTAAAGTCTCAAACAGAGATGACAAGAGAGACATATATGTACCTTTATTGATCAATCAGGTACTAGTTATCTCATGTAAAAAATTTTCATGGTCATCCATGACACCATCAGTAGTTTTGTGGATTAAGTGTCTTGATTAGAGATGGGCACGAAACGAGCAATTTTTCATTTTTGTTTTTGTTTTTTCTTTCGTTACATAACGAAATGAAAAACAAATTTTGACTCCAAAATGAAACAAAATGACCCAAAACACAAAAAATTTTGTCGACAGCTTCGTTTTTGTTACGGCAAATACATTGCATTGTGCTAAATGGTAATAAAACAGCAATTTTTCGTTTTTGTTTTCATTTTTGTTTTTTTGTTTCATTACGTAACAAAACAAAAACGAATTTTTTTGCAAAAAACCTCACAAAAACAGAAACGAAATGAAACGGACCCCTAAACGACCAAACGACAAATGAAACATCATTTTTTTGAGTCGTGCCCATCTCTAGTCTTGATCATACATTGCTGACACCTGTATCAACCCATCCAGCCTGTAAATCCATATTTTATATTCTATCAATATATAAACACTATTCTTTATTTTACTTAATAAATGTTTTTAGTTTCAGGCTCTTTTCTAAAGCCAAGGAAGCATGTTAATCCTAGTATTTAGAGAAAGTCGACTAGGCACATTAGGATCTGCTTCATGATTACAGCAATCCCTTGACCAAAATATGATGGCACTTACCCAATGTTCTCCAAGGTGAAATAGTATTCTCCCATTTAGTTTTTTATGTCAGATGCCTTCAATGCACAGATGATGTGACTTTTGGGTGTAGTAACAGAGGATTGTGACTGCAAGATGAATACTGTATAGCTGACTCTTTTTATGTGGACCATTTTGGTCCATCTTGATGAAACCCTTGGTTCCTGCCTAGCTGACCTTGCCTTGCAGCCCATCAGCTGCTTTAGACACTGTCTGCCCCTGAGTGACCAGCAGCTCTTTGCTAAATATTTAGATCTTCCATATTCCATTGATTGTGGATGCAGCTCAGTCTGAATGGTTATTTTGATTTGAGCCAAGGGAAGATCATTCAATACTCTCAATGTATTTCCACAGTCCTCCTAGGGACAGTGTCAGCATTATAGTTGCCATTTTGTTGTATATGACATCCTATTGTTTCATGAGCACATCATGTATCCCTCAAGGACACATCTTTTGCAACACTACGGATGTTCCATGGCCTATTATTCTAGTCCTCAGATGCTGAGAAAAGTTTCCTTCCCCAGCCAAAAAACAACTTCTTATGCCATCCTCAGAATGTCCACAGAACCTGGATTCATCCATTGCTGACATCTATATTAAACCATCATGGATCCTCTAGGACAGGCATGACCAAACTTCGGACTTCCAGATGTTTTGGACCACACCTCCCACAGTCCTTTGCCATTGGAAATATAGGCATGGAATTCTGGGAGTTGTGGTCCAAAACATCTGGAGGGCCAAAGTTTGGACATGCCTGCTCTAGGACTTGTTTCTTTTGACTTGGCAAAGGTGGATTAAGAACAACAACAGTTCTTCTGTCCCCTTTAATTAACTGGAATGAGGTCTCCTGCCTTGGGCAGGGTATTGGACTAGAAGACTTCCAAGGTCCCTTCAAACTCATGATGATGCTATGACACTTCTCCCTAATGGAGTGTGTCACCAACTAGATCTCAGCAGCACTCATGTTAGATCAAGGCAGTTGACAGGGTCAAATGTCTTGCTGAGGAGTGCTTCTTCACTTCCCTGCATTTTCACAAGAGAACCCTATCAGATAGTCCACCCTGTGACCTTACGAAGTTCTCAAGTGTTGGAAGATACAGCTGTGGAAGTCACCACTTAGTTTATATGCCAACTGTACTGGTGGCCTCAGGGTACCTCGTCAACACCACTACAGAATGACTCAGCACTTCTGTAGTTGAATTTGGGTGGCAACATATCATGCTCAAGGGCCTCATGTCACAGTGGTTAAATTCCTCTGCTGCAGCTAAAACTGTGCTCATGACCTGGGGCTCAATCCCAGATAGCCAGATCATGGTTGACTCAGCATTCTATCCTTCCGAGGTCAGTGAAATTAGTACCCAGTTTGCCTGGGGGGTCGAGCCAATGTGTAGTGGACACAAGTAAATTGTAAAATGCCCAGAGAGTGCCTGAAGTGCTATGGGCAGTATATAAGCAGAACACACATGCATATGGCATGGGACCTTTGTTCTTTCAAACTTGGAGTTTCAGTTTTTTCAGGTTTAATACTCAGTTTTCAGTGCTGAAACAAAGAAATGTCTACTTCAGTCCACAAAATGAAAACTTCTTCATCCGCTGAAGCAAACTTCCTTGAACTGCTTTGCGACCTTTGATGGCTATAAAAATTAAGAAGTCTGTTTGTGCCTCCCCTGGATGCTCAAGCAGGCAAATATGCATTCATAAATAATGTTGATAAGGCCTATTAACTTAAGAGCCACTCTATTGATTAGCAAGCAGGCCCATTTTATCAGTTTGTCACAATTAAGGCTTCCCTTAATGGCCCCTTTGACTATTTAATTGTTTCTTGTCCACATTAGGAATGCATCCCCCTTTGCATGCCACACGTGTTCTCCTTGAAAATGAGCCAATGAATATACTGCTAACTCTTTTAAAAACACCCACTAACCAGAGTTCACAATACTTCTCTGTTTCTTTCTCTTTCTCTTTCTCTCTTTCTCTCTCTCTCTCTCTCTCTCTCTGTCTCTCTCTCTCTGTGTGTGTGTGTGTGTGAGAGAGAGAGAGACTGTTTCCACCACAGCTTCAGAGCTAAGAAACTTGATATACATACTAAGAGTACAGTATTTTTCCATGTATAACACTATATTTTTCTCTAAAATTGTTAGACTAAGAACTGAGGATCATCCTATATGTACAGGGGTCGTCTTATACATGGGGGCACCTTATAAATGGAAAAATATGGGTAGTTGGTAGAGATGGGTAGGAAACCAAGGGTTTTTTTTTTTGTTCCATTTTTGGTTATTCGTTCCGTTATGTAATGAAACGAATGACAGAAATTGTGATTAAATTGGAACGAACCAAACAGAACCATGAAAAATTTTCCGGTTAGGTTTGGTTTGTTAATGGGGAGGGGGGAGCGGAGATCTCTCCTACCTGCCTGCCTGGTGCTGGTCCGGGGAAAAGCTGACAGCCGCGCTCTGGCCACGTGGTTGGCAGCAGTAAAAAAATAAATAAAAATAAAAAGGAGTGCCAACTGGGCCCCAGGAGTGGCCTGGTTGGCACCCTAAAATCTGGAAAAAATGATTTAAAAACTCTGCTTAGTCCCAAGTTCAGGTAGCCAGCTCAAGGTTATTATTATTATTTATTTGTTGTATTGTTATACCGCCTGTCTTCCAGACAGAACTCTGGGCGGTTTACAATTGAAATAAAAAAACCCAATATATAACAATTTTTTTAAAAAGTGAGAGAGAACAGGTAGAATAAGGAGGGGGAGACCCTCCACAAGAGGCGATGCGGGCAGCAAAAGAAAAAAAAGGAATTAAGTAAAAAGGTTGCCATATGCCTCTTTAAAAAGTAGGGTTTTCATAGCCTTTTTAAAGGCAGGCAGGGACTGTGCCAGGCGCAACTCACTTGGAAGATGGTTCCACAAAGTGGGGCCCACCACAGAGAAGGCGCAGTTATGTGTGAGCGATTTCCTCACATCCCTGGGTGTGGCCACCCTAAGTGAGCGCGCCTGCGCCATTCTCGTGAGCCTGGCCCCAGTTGACCTCTGGGAGATACGCTCCAACAGGTCCTCTGGTCCCAAGCCATGGAGGGTTTTGAAAATCAAAACCAGGACCTTGAACCTTATCCGGAGGACAACGGGCAACCAATGCAGGTGAGCCAGAACTGGGATGATGTGATCAAACCTACGAGCAACCACCACCAGTCTGGCTGCCACATTCTGCACCCTCTGGAGCCTCCGGACAAGGGTCAAGAGCAACCCCATGTAGAGGGCATTGCAGTAGTCAATCCTCGAGATCACGAGGGCCTGCACAACTGTCCTCAGGGAGGACTCATCAAGGTACTGGCAGATCTGGGCGATCCTGTGGAGATGGACGGAAGCAGCCCTGGAGACCGCCATCACCTGGGCATCCAGGGAGAGGGCTGAATCCAGGACCATGCCCAGATTCCTGGCCTGTCTGTAGGCTGGAGGGAAACACCCACCAGGCTAGGGAGGGGGCCATTGTACCCAGACGAGGGCGCCCCCAAAAACAGAACCTCAGTCTTCTCTGGGTTCAGCTTGAGCCGGTTGGTCTTGGTCCATTCCAAGACCGCCTCCAGTATCAGTATCAAAGGCCGCTGACAGATCAAGGAGGACCAACAGGGAGGAACACCTCCTGTTGGCCTCTCTGAGGAGGTCATCCTGGAGAGCGACCAGGGCAGTCTCGGTCCCCCGAAGTGGCCTGAACCAGGACTGGAAGGGATCCAGGATACGATTTTCCTCCAGATATGATATGACTGAAGCCAGACGGCGGCCACCTCTCAACAACTTTGCCCAGGAAGGAAACAATGGCGATCGGACAATAGCTAGACAACTCATCCGACGCCAAGCCGGGCTTTTTCAAAGTGGGCTTCACCACGGTCTCCTTCAAACGGGAAGGAAAAATTCCTTCCCTGAAGGAGGCCATGGCAATAGCAGAAACCCACTCCAGTATGTTCCCTCCGGCGAATTTAATAAGCCAGGCTGGGCAAGGGTCAAAAGGGGAAGCCGCCAGCCGGCAGTATGCCATAACCCTGGAGGCCTCCGCTGGTAACACAGGCCCAAACTCAACCAGGCAAGAAGACGGTTGAATCAAACTTCCACCCTTCTGAGCCTGGTAAACTGAATACCCGTCTTCTGCAGCCTTCATAATTAACTCATAAACCTCCAAGTTTTTCAGGCTGTTTGGCTGTGTTCTGGAAGTTTTTACCCCTGTGCTCTGGGGTATAGAATGAGTGAACTACTAGCTCCTCTGGGCTCCTTGCCTTCTGAAGATGCCGGCTATAGAGTCTGGCAAAACGTCAGGAAGAGAATCTTACAGAACACGACCAAACCGCCTGAAAAAGTCACAACAGCTATCAGATCCTGGCCGTAACAGCCTTCGAGAATACTCCAAGTGATAGCTTTATGCATTACAGAGTGGTAGAGAAGCCACACAATTCCCCCTTTTCTTATTTTCCTGGAACCACTCAGAAATTCAGATTCAGTTGTTCTTTCTGAATATATGTTGTCAAGAGCTTTTACATTAAAACTCCCTCTTTTTCTTTCTCCCTCTGTTGTTTGCAAAATAATTAAAACATAAAGATAATTGCTCAACCCCTTTTATCCCAGGCCCAAAAAGCATAATTTGCAACAAGCTCAAGCAGTAAGGAAGGTGAAGCTTAGGTCCCACTCTTTTTAGCTGGTACTTTCATTGATATATACACTAGGGATTTTGCCAAGATAGATTAAATCACATAAAATGCATACTGCTTCATTCCAGATTCTGAAATGGCTTCTCCACCCTCAGCCCAAGGGATGAGGCTGAAATCCAGGTAAATGACTGAAAATCATTACACTTGATTCCTTGTAAAGTTTAGCAGGGGAAAGAAGTGAGTTGTGAGGGAAAATCAGCATGGCTTCTGTAAGGTAAGTCTCTCCTGACAAACCTTTTAGCATTGTCAACAGGCATGTGGAGTTGGGTGAATCAGTTTGTCTATCTTGATTTTCAGAAGGCTTTTGACAAAATCCCTCACCAAAGGCTGCTGAGAAAATTGCACAGTCAGGGGATAAGAGGGCAGGTCCTCTTATGGATTGGGAACTGGCTGAGATCCAGGAAACAAAGAGTAGGTGTCAGTGGGAAATTTTCACAACGGAGAAAAGTGAAAAGCGGTGTACCTCAAGGATCTGTCCTGGGACCGGTGCTTTTCAATCTGTTCATAAATGACCTGGAGACAGAGATAATCAGTGAGGTGGCCATGTTTGTGGATGACACAAAACTTTTCTGTGTGGTAAAAACCAGAAAAGATTGTAAAGAGTTCCAGAAACTGGGGGAATGGGCAGCAACATTTCAATGTAGGAAAATTTAAAGTAATGCATATTGGGGCAAAAAATCCAAACTTTATCTATCAACTCATGAGCTCTGAGCTATCCGTGATGGATCAGGAAAGAGATATTGGTGTGCTGGTGGACAGCTCAATGAAGGTGTCTACCCAGTGTGTGGCAGCAGTGAAGAAGGTCAATTCCATGCCAGGGATTACCAAAAAGGGGGTTGAAAATAAAACAGCCAACATTATAATGCCATTATACAAAATGATAGTAAGGCCGCACGTGGAGTATTGTGTACAATTCTGGTCACTGCATCTCATAAAAGACATAGTGGAACTGGAAAAGGTGCAGAAGAGAGTGACTAAAATGAATACTGGGCTGGGGGACCTCCCTTATGTGTGTGTGTGTGTGTGTGTTGCATCGTTACAATCATAACCAACTCTTCGTGACTCCATGTCCATGAGGTTTTCTTGGCAGGAATACTGGAGTGGTTTGCCATTTCGTACTCCAGGCGCCTACATCACCCAGTATTTCCTGGTGGTCTCCCATCCAAGTACTAACTAGGCCCGACCCTGCTTAGCTTCCAAAATCAGGCGAGATCAGATATGCTTAGAAGGCTAAAACCTTTGGGGCTCTTTAGTCTGGAGAAAGGTACCTGAGGGGGGATATGATTGAGATGTACAAAATAATGAAGGGCATGAGTAAATTGGATAGTGGGTAATGTCATGACCCTCGGTCACACTGACGGGTAGTGTGGAGGCCAAAGTTGGTGAGTCAAGGTTTGTTAATGTCATTCTGACCCATCCAATGCCACGAGGCTGCGGATCAGGTGATTACAGTGTCGTGGGGAAAGAAGCACTTGGAATATCCCCCTCCCAGGATAAGAGTTGCCAGTTAATGGAGCCTGGAAGCCTGGGAGGGCCTTATGACACATTGCCGGCCCCTGCACACCGTCTGGGAGATAGCACTAATGTGGGGGGTAGTTGAGTCACTCAGATGACATCATATGGAGGTTGGGGATGTTTCAGGCAACCTCAGTGGCCCAACCATGACTCCACACTACCGTAGCTTCCCTTCTGTTGGTTTAAAGTTATCATTACATTAATAAAGTGTGGCCCATTTAACCCCGCCACTCATGTCCTGCCTCCTATTTGGGCATGGGAGGGCAAAGGACTCCATTGAAAGCATCACTATTCAACACCATGAAGGGAAAACAGAGGGCTGACATTTGTACCATGTGTTACTTGGCACTGGCACTGCAGAACAGAGGGACAGGGGATAATCTGTCAATGTCACCTTTTTCCATCTTCATTTTTAAACTTTCCATGGAGGCTATGAGATCTCTGATTTTCTGGGGTTCTAATTCACACAGAGCACTTCTGTGCTCTTCTCTTCAAGCTTTCTTCTTGAGGATGATGTGAGTGATGACTGAGCAGCTGGGTAGGATTAGAACCTGCCCCCCCCCCAGACATATACTGAATGTTCATCTGAAGGTCTTAATGGGGGTTTTCAAAGCCTAGTGCTGAGGAGAAGGTGACAGCTCCCCCTTGAGAGAACCATCACTGGGATTATGTGGGAGCATAAAATATTTGATGAACAGAAATAAAATTTTCCTGGGAGTAGAGAAAACTGTCCCTATGCCCCTAATTTCTCTTTGCATGGGTTTTCTGCTGTGTTTGAGGATTCTCCGTGCCAAATGCACCTGACAAATGGAGAGAGGTCCCCAAAGGTTATGCTTATTCATCTCTGGCTTGCAATGTTATGCACATATCTATTGATGCATTAAGAGCTGAGCGACATGTACCAGAGACTTAACAGGAGAAGGAACAGACATACATTATTTATTGCTAATTAACAAACTGTAATCAGACACATATCCCTGGGCAAGGACCACTTAGTCAGTAAAAGCCACTTAATGTAGATTTGGGTAGCATGCTGCCAAGAGTATTTTATGCATCATTTGAATTAACCTGAGTAGGTATTGGGGAAAGCCAGCCAATACAGCTCCTTGGTTATCACTTTTCTTCCAAGGAACAATTCACTGGGTTATTTTTCTACAGAAAGCTCTTTCAACATACATGGGGACAATGAGTGATTCCTTATCGCGGTTTGTCAGTGATGTTCCAAAAGGTAAATTGAATTGCCAGATGCAAAGCCCTGTCTCTTATTCACCCATCTATTCATCATCAGCCTTTTCCCTTCAAATGCCCTCCAAGATACAAGGCTCAGAGCTGGGGATAGAAATTTCCTCATTTCCTTCCTCTTATGAACTTAGCCTGTGCTGACGTGATGAGATATCTCAGCGAGGAATTTTAAAGCCCCATAACATTTCACCTGCAGCCAAGAGTGGGGTAAACATATCTTCCTGTTAATGTCTCTCTCTAATTATTTCTGTTGTCAGAATCAGAGCAAGTGCACAAACAAAGGCAGAACAAGTGGTAGATTGTTAAGGAAGACACAAGTAACCCATCCAATGCTTTAGGAAACAGGAGTCATCCCACAGTGGGGCAATTCAACAGGTAGTCAGGAAGCCAGTAGAGTATGTTGCCTGTAAATAGCTACTTCAGAGCTCTGAAACTCTGCTGAAGGCCTCCTATGATGGTGCTGGACCATATAACATCTTGCTCCATTAACTTTTATCCAACTATGGGCTCTTTAAAGCTCCTTCAGAAAGACTCCATTCATCAGAGTTGATCCAATGAATAAACAAGATCTTCATTTTAATCTGAAGCTTTCCAAACTGCCAACCCCTGTCTGCCAAATAGCTCACCTCAGGCACATGCTGAAACCCACAACTGAAATACCATCCCAGTGAAACTGGAGTCATCCAGATCTAGAATTCTGAATATATATATGAGTGGCACACATTGCTACCTGTACAAATCAGGGCATGTCAGTCTTATGCAGCAATGCCTTGTCTTCTGTTTGTTTGGGTGCCATAGATTTTCCTGTTTGTCATGCATACGTGACAAGAGAGACATTCAAAAGAAGTATATAAATATGATAAAAAGGAGAGATGGGCACGGAATGAACTTTTTTGTTTTGTTTTTCGCTTTTCCTTTCATTCCCTAACGAAACGAAAAATGAACTGCCCCGTCAAAGAAAAAATGAAATGAAACAAAATGAAAAATGTTGGTTCGTTCCATTTCATTTTTAATTTTTCCATAGGAATGCATTGAAGCAATGCA
>JAHTLZ010000330.1:4678146-4719465 GCA_023846285.1 Phrynocephalus versicolor | reverse complement strand
AAAACAAAATGAAACACCATTTTGGCATTTTGTGCCTATCTCTAATAAAAAGCCGTCAGATAGAAAGGATTATCTGAAGCAGTGGTTCCTCACCTTAGGTCTCTAGACATTCTTGGACTACAACTCCCAGAAATCCTGGCCAGCACAGGCAGGGGTGAAGGCTTCTGGGAGTTTAAGTCCAAGAACACCTGGGGACTGAAGGTTGGGAAGCACAGGTCTAAGGAGAGAGCCCTGGATGAGTCAAGCAACTAAGCCAAGCTGCATGGTCTGGAGGGAGATACAAAGGCCTGAAACCTTTTGGTATCATACTGCCTCCCATTCTTTCTCCAACTCTGTTTTTAGAAGGCAAAGGAATAAGTTGGGAAAGTCATAAATGCGGGTCATAAAGTGTGGCAGATGCTACCCTTGATGTCAGGAGTGGCCTATAACTTATACAGCTGAAGGTGACAATAACAATTTATGTAAAAAATGTAAGAGAGTAAAATAATATGCACTCCGTCTCATAAAATTTGGAGAGAAGTGAAAGATATTTATGACAACAGAAATACTTGTGGAAATCTATTGTTATGGCAACAGGAAAGGGATCGGACTTCATGGGGTCTGTACGTCCCTTTTTTCTGATGAGGAGAGTAATTCACTTTTCTTGAAGTTCTGAGAGCAGAAAGCTCACAAGAAAACACAAAGCCTGATTTGACCAAGTGAAGTCCATTGTAATCATGACAATCTTTTTAAAATCTACACCCTGTTCCTTTCTTTTCCTCATTTTTTAAACTAAAGATGCTCTTCTCAGCTGGATTTTAGTCTTCCACTTGCTGCCACAAGATACACAATAATCACCAAGACTGCCAAAAGTCAAACATCTTAGACTCATAATTATCCATAGCCTGATAGACTATTCTGTTACCAATAAACCACAGTCACTTCTTCCCTTCTAGGCCCATACACTCTCACTCTTATGTCTGACTTTTGGATGGAGTGGATTATCTAGATCCGTTTCAATCTGGTTTCAGGCCTGGCTGTGGGATGGAGACAGCTGTGATCACCTTGGTGGATGATCTCTGCCAGGAAGTGGCCAGGGGGAGTGTGATCCTGTTGGTCCTTCTGCACCTCTCAGCAGGTGTGGATGCCATCAGCCATATCATCTTGTTCTGGGATAGAACTTGGAGACACTGTTTTACAGTGGCTCCAGTCCTTCCTGGAAGGGAGAACCCAGATGTTGGCGATGAGGGTGGTGTACCCCATTCTATTTAACACCTACTCAGGCATGTCCAAATTTCAGCCTTCCTGATGTTTTGGACCACAACTCCCAGAATTCCAAGCCTGTATTTCCAGTGGCAAAGGACTGTGGGAGTTGTGGTCCAAAATGTCTGGAGGGGTGAAGTTTGGACACGACTGACCTATTTGAATCCATTGGAAGAGACTGTCTAGGGTTGTGGGGTTTGATGCCACCAGTAGGCTGATGACACCCAAATCTATCTCTCCTTTCTATCAAATTCCAAGGAAGCTATCTCAGTTCTAAACCAGTGCCTTGTGTCAGTAATGGCATGGCTAAGGACAAAGTGGAAATGAAAACCATTCAGAACATAGGTGCTCCTGTTTATTTGGGAGGCATATCCAGGAATACGGATGTAGTCTGTGCTGGATAGGGTTACATTATGCCTAGGGATGGGCACAAAATGGAAAAATAGATTTTTGTTTCATTTCTTTGAGCAGTTCATTTTGTTTTTAAATGATTTTTTTTGGTAAAGAAATCGTAATGTAATGAAACAATAATGAAATGATTTGTTACTATATAAAATGTCTCCCCTGGGTCCTAGAGGCACCAAATTTGGTGGGTAGCTTTTTACAAGGGAGCCATTTTACAGAATAATGAAACATTTCATTTTCAAAGGGAAAAAGAAGTGTTTCATTGTATTTCATAACAAAGCGCTCTTTCCCATTTTGTTTCGTAATGAAACACTGTTTCCCGTTTTGTTTCATAACATTTCGGAAGCTTATGAAACAGCATGCTGGTTTTTTAATGGTGCCCAGCTCTAATTAATCCTGAAAATATAGGTCTATAGCTTGTGTGTACTCCTAGATTTGGCCCTGAATCTGGGTGCCCAATTTTCAGCAGTGGTCAGGAGTGCATTTGCACAGTTCAGAAGTGTCAGCTGCACCTGTTCCTTGAGATATCTGGTTTGGCTACAGTGACATGTGCTGTAGTTACATCACAGTTGGATTACTGTAACTTGATCTGTATGTGGCTGCCTTTGAAGATGGTTCAGAAACTTTCATTAGCTCAAAATGTAGCTGAGGGAGTGCTGAAGGGGACCAGTTATAGGGAGGATATAATGCCACTGCTACAAATATTGAATCATCGTAAGCCCCTTTGGGAGAAAGGTGACATATGACGGAGACAAATAAACAAATACACCTTCCCCATCTCCTCCCCCCCCCCCACATTTGTAATGCACCCATTGCAGGGATGGGGAAAAGTTTGTTTTTGCTGTACATCTCATAGAACTCCCCAGACATTATGACCGTGCTCCATGGTTGCCAACTGGAGATTCTGCCAACTGTGATCCTCCAATAATTCTTGCAACCTCTGGGACAACCATGCTCTCCTAACAGTCCCCAAGAGCAGGTGATGGACAGGTTATCACCAAATGAGAAGGTTCCATTTCCAATTTGGAACTGCACTCTAAAAAAAGTGACCTTCCTGTCACTGCTACATTTTTCTGGACACAGTATGCTGGAGGGATAAAGCTCAGTTATGTGCAGAAGTGTTATTCCTTGATAGAGTGAATTGCCGCCAGTTTCTGCTTTCATACACACCATTTTTAGCTAGAAAACAGACAGGGTAGCAAAGGTTCGTTCGTCTGTCTCAAGCAGAACCTCATTAACTGTGTCAATAGCATTCTCTCCCTACTTGAATTTCATTTTGTTGGGGAAACTATAAATATTGAAATACACTGTAAAAAGGCTGGAGGTGGTGTCATTGGTTAACCACAATGATGAGTATTGATTTAAATCCAATAATATACAAACTAGACAACAAGACCATGCTGTAATATCATATTTAGGTTGCCTTGCAGCAGCATTTGGCTTTGTAGAAATCCAAAACAGCTTATGCTATAAAACTATAAGCAAATAATGCATTTCAGCAGGAAAGAGCGCCATAGCTTTTTAACAGTGAAAAACTGTGAAGGTTAAGACAGAATTTGGACAACATTTTTAGCAAGAAACGCAAAAATATTCAGTGGAGTCACATTTCCACATGTCCAATTTGCACCTCTGGAGAGGGACTGTCAATAAAAGAGAAGGGGATGCATCTTGAAATTTGTACACATTCAAGTCTTAGGCTGAACAAAACAGATGAAATACAAAGTGATGCTTGAACTGGATCAGAATGATCAGAAATGCCAAATGTTGCTTTGGAAAAAGAAAAAGAAATGTTCTTTTCTTTCAGAGGCAGCAGAAAGAGAGGAGTCCAACTCCCTACTCAAGGCAGTATTTCTGAGCCAAGTATCCCCTAACCTGTAAATGCGCATTTGGCTTTTTGCCTCCGAGGTATAAAACTTGGCATTTATTCCTGTCAAGTTTCATTCTGTCATTTTCAGACCGGTGTTTCCAACCAAGATATTTTTGAAATTTTGTTTCTGCCTTCCAGAGTATTACCTATTCCACTTTTTGCCTACCTTTTCTAAAAGGATATTTTGCTCCAAGTGGTGGTTTTGCTATTCTACTGTTGAAGTGTGTCTTCTTCCTTTGCTCCTACCTTGACTCTTCTCCCTGGTGCTTCCTCCATTGTATCTGTATTTCCCCCCCCTCAGAATTCTCCTCCTCAGCTTTGTCCTTCTGTTCTTCAACCTCCATTGCCCCCCTTGCTTGATACCCCTGTTTTTCTGCATCTTCTCTTACACCCTTAAGTGTGGACACTTGCTGCTCCATTTCTTTCACTTTTTCCTTGAACAGTGCTATCAGTATGCACTTGCTGCATGCGTATGCCATATTGTTCCCACATATAAAGACAAACATTGAACATGCCTTGCAGGTCACTCCCCTTCCCTCCATGATCCTTGCTACTGTTTTTTTAACCTTCTTCTCTTTATCTATGAGTGTCATTTGCTTTGGTTTGGCTGCACTGAAGGATGCTGGGTTAGTCCACTAATGTGTAACTATATCCCCAAACCAGAATGTTTGTTAGAAGCATTTGCCTTGGCCTTCCCATTGAATCTCTTGTTAGCTCTCCCTAGTCACTCAGTCCCTGGGGTCTGTCTCAATTTTATTCCTCTGTTTGGGTCAGAAAACCAAAAACTCTACCAATACTCACAGCTTTACTTATCATCAGAAGTTCTCAGGGCATGCTACTCCCTCTGAAGTTGAGGGCAGGGGGCTTGAATCCTTTTAAGGATAAAGACAGGGGAACATATTTCAAATAATTAAATTAAATTAATTATCAGTTGGCATTTCCAGATATTGTTCTATGTCACCCCACTCTCTAAACCACTCAGCTCTCTGGCTTTGACTCCTTGATCTTTCCTTTTTTTGGGGGGGAGGTCTCTTCCTCCAGTAGACCTTTTCCTTATTACTTTTTTCCACTGGTCATTCTGTAATCACCCTGGCAGATGCCTGGCCCACTAATATCTCACTGCCCTCATCACAATGTCATTCAGCACCAGACCTTCCTTTGTCCCTTTTGTCCTCCATCTGGACAAGAAAACAAGTAATGGGAAGGCCATTGACATTTGTAAAACTGGCTCCTGTTTTATAGGCATTTGGCATGCTTTCACTTGCTCCAACCTGAGCAAGTGAAAAGAAAAAAGATGCACATATAAAACACAGCATTACCTGTTGGGAACTTTTATTTGCAGAGTGTGTTTCAGAGGAAGCTTCAGTGATTGCAAACACCACTGGCTGCCTATGTGGCATATCTGAGAGGAAGTGACCTTCCATTTCCCCTGACCTTTTGCTTTGAGCCAAGGCCAAAGGGCTAAAGGGCATCTGCATCCTATTAGAACCAATGTTTTCATAACTGCTCCAATTTCTACTTGTCAGCAATAGATAAGGTAAATAAAACAAGCCTTCTGCATTTGGACGCAGGCAGTCTTTTTCTGTGTCCGTGTCTGCTCAGCTGGCTGAGAAAAAGGCACATCTTTGTGTGTGTGTGTGTGTGTGTGTGTGTGTGTGTGTGTGTGTGTGTGTGAGAGAGAGAGAGAGAGAGAGAGAGAGAGAGAGAGAGAGAGAGAGAGCGAGAGAGTTTGTCCTTTCTTTCTGTAATCAAGGTCAGCTTGGCCTTAAGAAGTTCTCCAGCAAATTCCCAACAATCACCAAAACAGAATTTGCATGCTCTATAAGGTCAATTTGAATATTTCTTAGTCAAATATATGCTCTCCTTCGAAACCAGGGTTGGGGAAACTTACTCTGAGTTGGTGCATGGAAAAGTGACTGTCCCAGCATCTCTGAACTCTCATGTGTTATGGTCTTGTCACTTGTGTCAAGAGATCCTTATTTCCAGGCCCAGGAATTAATAAGTGTGATTTCAAAAGAAAAACAGAAGCCAGAAAATTCCTGGGGGGATTTTTCACATTACTATTCATGGCTAGAGCAAGTTTTACTTTCCATTAAAATAACTGAAAATAAGGATCCCAAAAGAACGTTGTGAGTTGCTGGCAACTAATAAGTAAAATATAGTAATGCAGCACCAAACCCATCTACTTCATAGACACAAGCCCCCTAGATAATGGCTGAAACCGAGAAAGAGTTTTCGGCACACACCTCAAGCTCCAAACATTAAACCAGAGGAGGCTTGGCTAAACCTATCGAGAGCAAAAAGAGCCCACCTTACCAAATGGATAAATGCTGAAGAGTCTCTCCCTCCAGGACAAGTCTCTAGCTGAACTGTGTAGAAGTTGTTTGAAAGACTTTGAAGCAAAGCAGGAAGGTCAAAGAATAATCAAGCAAAAAGGGGGATACTTGGTCACTGTGGAGAAATTCAATTGATGGAGCACTTATGGGGATGCAATTTATGCCCCACCATGTATACAAAAGAAGATGTAGCCAATGGCCAGGACGATGCTATTGAAATAGTCCACTTTCGGTCAAAATCCATCTAATTGCCTTAACATTTTAATTCATTTTTATTTGCTTCTCTTTCATATGCATCCATGATTTTAAATTGTGCAATAATCTGATTCGAAAGAAAAGAAAAGAAAAGAAAAGAAAAGAAAAGAAAGCTGAGATCCTGTAATATAGTGTAGTAACTCACAACAAGAGTAGGCTGAGATTCTGTGTGCTGCTTTTCCACCCTGCCCTCTTTCTACCTACAGTGCCATCTACCTAGTCCAGGCAGTGAGCCCGGGCTTCCCTGCCCCACCTCCTCTGGCAGCTGACCACTCAGAATGGGGAAGATGCCTGCATGGCCATCTCATGGTCAGCTTCCAGAGGAGGCTAGGCTGGGAAGCTCAGGCTCCTACTTGGAATGGGGGACTGACTCTGGAGGCTGTCCCAATGGACACATGGAGGCGGGTTGGTGGAGGTGACAGCAAGGGAGTTGAGAAAAGAAGCGTGTTGCAGCTGTGCTGTCACTCCAGCAGATTGGACCAAAGTATGTTGAAGCCCTTCATGACCATCTCTACTAGATACTCTCACTGGTCCCAGTGAGACATCCAAATTACCCATATTGGTGCCGGTCTTATTCTTCAAATTACTGTCAGTCCCGGGACAAAGGTAGTCAAACACAAGCTAGCTATGTACCACTATGACAACAAAATCACATCCTAAGCAAAATATTTCTTCTCTTCTGACTCAGAATTTGTTTTGAGGGCCCTCAAGACAACAAGGCAGTTTGGAAAGAGTTGAGGCCTGAAGTGAAAAACCTGATGGAGAAAGAGGGAAAAAAATTGGCCCAATTTCAGTGATCGATGGAGGCATAAGGCAAGCTGAGATTGGATGCTTCTTGTAAATTCCAGGAAAATATAGATTGGCTTGGTGATTTAAAACAAGCCTTGCTGAGAAGTTCGAAAGAGCTCTCCTGTTTGCTTTATTTATTTGCTCGAGTCCATAATTTCTCAATATTTTACATGTGGCTCAATTTCTATTGAAGCGGGCTTGATTTCAAAGACAGCTGTGTGGAGCTATTTATTACCATTTATAGTCTTCCCGTATTTCTTACTTTTGCTGTTAGAACATTAGATTGAACAAGTGACTGGTTGGATCAGGAATATTTACTTGATTGTTAGTCTCCTTCTAAAAATGTTCCACATGCAGCAGCCATCAATAGACAGCTGGAATAAAAAAAAAGTAATTCCCTTTAATGGCTTGCTTTTCCCAGGAGGCATCAAAACACACGATCCATGTAATGGAGCCTCCTTCTTCAGTGGCAGCATATCTGTGATCAGTAGCTGTTGAGCACTCTTTGGAAGGGATGGATGTTCCAGACCTTGGAGAACTTATTTCTTAGAGCACAGTTCCCAGGATCCCACAGATTCCGTGGCAATTCATTGTGTTGCCTCAGGGGCTCAAAAAAGTAACTTTTCCAACTTTGATCTCTCTCCATCACACCCTGGTCTGAAGCTTTCCACACTAGGGAGGGGCACCTTACGAAAAACAACAAGCTGTTTTGTCATTTTGTAAGCTTACGAAACCTTATGAAATGAAACGAAACAGCAAATAGCATGTCATCAAGAAATGAAATGAAACACCATTTTTTTGTTTTGGAAATGAAATGATTCATCCTAGCACCTTGATCCAGCCATCTTGAGAATAGGACATTTATTTTAGAACTAACTGATTTGTTTTTCTTTCTTCTCGTGCCTCAGCTGTTGAGATAGCTTATCTCCAATCTTGATCTGCCTGAAGCTAGCTATCCCAGGAGCTGAGGTTTTCCCTTCGCTGGCTGTGTCTGGAAGTTGATTAAAACTGATTGTTTTGTTTTTCTTTCCTGATTAAGTAGGACTGTGGAGGTTTTTTTTTTATATTTTCCTTCCTTCTCTTGGTACACAGCCAATCAGCTGTTGAGCTTATCTCTCTGATATCTCCGAGCAACAGCTAGCCATTAGGTTTGTAGCTTGTTAACAGAGGGTAGTTTGCTTGAAAGGAAATTGATTTGAAGGTTTGAAGGTCTTTGATTTAGGGCAGTGGGCTCCCTGTTAAATTTAAAAAAAATGAAAGCTCTCCATTATTTATAGCCTGACAAAGTGTTTCATTTCATTTCATTTTGTGATGAAAATTCTTTTAAAAAATCCATTATTAAGAAAACAAAATGAAACAAACACTGGAACAAAACAAAACGAAATGAAACACTATATTTCCATTTCATGCCCATCTCTATTCCATACTATTGTTGGGAGTCAGAATGTGCACATTATACAAAATGATATGAAAATTAAGATTTGATGGATTCCCAAATATATACTCCCTCAGTGAAATAGGTTTCTATATCAGTGGTTCCCATCCTTGCATTTTCAGATGTTCTTGGACTACAGCTCCCAGAAATCCTGGTGAGCACAGCTAGTGATGAAGGTGTTGTAGGGTATGTGAATGTTTGGCCCGGGATAAGGCCTTGGGCTCCTTGATCACTGCAGATGGCGACTGCAGCGATGAAATAAAAAGATGCCTGCTTCTTGGGAGGAAAGCAATGGCAAACCTAGATAGCATCCTAAAGAGCAGAGACATCACTTTACCAACTAAGGTCAGGATAGTCAAAGCTATGGTTTTTCCAGTAGTGATGTATGGAAGTGAGAGCTGGACTATAAAGAAGGCTGATCACCGCAGAACCGAAGCTTTTGAGCTGTGGTGCTGGAGGAGAGTCTTGAGAGTCCCCTGGACTGCAAGGAGATCAAATCTATCCATCCTGAAAGAAATCAACCCCGAATATTCACTGGAAGGACAGATTTTGAAGCTGAGGCTCCAGTACTTTGGCCACCTCATGAGGAGAGAGGACTCCTTGGAAAAGTCCCTGATGTTGGGAAAGATTGAAGGCAAAAGGAAAAGATTGACAGCAGAGAATGAGATGGTTGGACGGTGTCATCGATGCAACCAATATGGATTTGACCAAACTCCGGGAGTCAGTGGAAGATAGGAAGGCCTGGCGAGATCTGGTCCATGGGGTCTTGGAGTCGGACATGACTGAATGACTGAACAACAACAACAAGGTGAAGAACCTGAGAGAGACAAAGAGAGCACTAAAAATGGAGAGCAACGGAACAGAGAAATGACGGGACTTTGGGTACCTGACGATGAGCCTTAAATTCCTCTATGTGAGCAATTCAGCTTCTGAACTGTAACCTTCTGAACTCTGCTTCTAGCATTTTGACAAAACTTCATCTACTATGAGCAGTTACAGGAGCTTGGATAAGAAGATCCTGGTACAAGTGTCCTCAAACAACGATATTAAGATTACACAATGATAGAAGATGTGCTAATCATGACAATTAAAAACATTCCATGTTTTATATCCTTGTCTGCTGCTGATAAAGGACATACAAAAATGCAACTACTGTAAGAGCATTCCATGGGTGATGGATCCAGGAAAGGACAAAAAAAATATCCTGTGCACATGGTCAGCTGAAAAGCTGCTTAGGATGGGAACCTGGTCAATTGGAACTTGTTGCTCTGAGACCAAGGTTTTGGGATAAGTTACCTTCTACTTTGGAACCTGAACAATGCTGATCAAGAGCTTTTCTCTCTCATGGTGAGCATGAGTGGAATGTATGCCTTGTGTGGATGAAAACCCAATCGGTAGCTCTGTAACTAATAGATAATGAAGAATATTCATTTGTACTTACCATTGGGTCTTATGAGGTCCTTTCCTGTCTATCTATAGTATTGTTCTCTTTGCGATGTAACTAGGAATCAACTATTTGGTGACAAAGGCTTCTGGGAGTTTTAGTCCATAACATCTGGGGACCCAAGGATGGGAAGCACTGTTCTATTTTGTTGCCTCATGCTCAGTTTGCTTTATAATTTTATCCTTAAAAAAAAAAGTGAATTTCATGTTACCTTCTCACCCGTGAACTGGGTTATGTATCTGTTTCTCTGGCACCATTCCCATCTTCTCTCTTAGCTATTCCTTAGCTATTTTCTTAGCACTTTTTAAGACACTGGCTTGGTTTTCCCCCTCTTTCTTTTTAATTTCAACAAGCTACAAATGCAAATTTCTTATCAGGGCCGCCTTTGATCTCGTTCCAAATGGCGTAGTTAAAATAGCCACAATGGGAGGAATCCCAAACGGTGGCCTACTTTGCTTGTCTAGAAACTGCAGGAGGAAAAATAGCAACAACATGGTACTGTGGCAAGCGTGGAGCCCTCCTATGCAAGGGATATCATTAGCTCTTTTAACATTTGGCTTTGATTTGGATTCCTCAGTTGGATTCCTAAACAGGGGTTGGATTTGAGGGGATTATAGGCCCCTTCGACGTCAATTATTCTATGATTACAAATGGATCACAGGTGGGCTTGCTTCTCCAGTGATTCTCCAATATAGCAAAGGATAGAGACGGGTAAGAATTTTACTTCCATTCATTTCTGCCAAAGAAGTCAATGAGGTCCCTTCCAGCTCTGCAGTTTGACGATGATGATCATTACATCAGTACCCATGTTGGCAAATTTGTTCACAACAAATCCGGTACTAAAGGCAAGGTGAGAGTCAAGCTGACTATGGCCACGGTCCTACCAGCGTTTTCTGCGTAGTTTCCCGGTGGCGAACTGCATAGTAAAAAATTGCATGTTAATCAGGAAGAGAAGAAAATTCTGGTCCCGGACGACCACACCCCTGGAACAGCAGTTTCAGCGAAGTTTCCTAAACCACTGCCAGGGGCTGGATTTAGAAACTTCGCTCGAAAATGCTTACTTATTTGCTTCTGTAACCACAACGGGACCCTGAAAATATGCAGTAAAATCAGTTGCTCCCCTTTATCACCATGGAGGCTTGGAAACTAGAGCCGGAAAGAAGGACAATATGGTAGTAGACAGGTAGAGACCGAATAAGAATACAAAAACACAACGCAGAAGAGAGGACACTAACTGCACATTAAATACCATGTGACCGCCCGAAAAAAAATACGCAGGGAATTTATATATGAAGAATACTCTGGTAAGACCTATATGCATCCTGCCCCTCTCCACCCTCAACTATTACTGTGATCTTAGGGGCATAAACGAACCCTCTGGATCCCCTCCCTGACATGCTAAAAGATGACCTTCCTCGGGCCATTTGTATTTGCTCACCCATGAGTTAGAAATGGAGAGGACTGTTGCTTTTAAATAATGCAGGAGCACAGACAACAAGTGATTCACTCATTCAGATTCAAGCTCGTGGTGTGGTTTGCATTCTGTATGGGTTTGAGTCCCTGAGTGGAATCCTGCTGGTGTTCATTTAACACTGCAACTAATTGAGAAGGTGCTGGTCAAACTGATTAGCCTGCCAATAATAATGCATTGTTTTATGTCACTTTAATGTTAATTTTATTTTATTTTTTATTGTGTTACTGTTATGTAGTGAGATACATATAGCATTGCCGGGGAAGTGTGGGTTAATTGTTGGCGGACCAGCTGCAGATAATTGACCACTATCCTTCTGGCAGCATCTGTATAAATGCGCATGTGTGTTCTCTTTTGCTTTTGCTTTTTATCTGTCTGTCCTCGTCTGTGTGAAATAAAGCCATGCTGATGGATCTCCGGGTGTCGTGAACTCACTATTCAACATTTACTGTATTTTATGTTTTTATTGTATGGATTGTTTGAAGTTGTTAATGGTTGTAAACTGCCCAGAGTGACCTTGCTGCCAGATGAGCAGTATAAAAATCCAATAAATAAATAATAAATAAATAAATAAATAAATAAATAATCTGTGAAGATTCTCAGTCATCCAGGTGAGGTTATTTGGAAGTTGAGTCATGGCCACTGGACTTCTCTTCTCGAGAGAGTGAAATGTTTTACTATTCATCCAAGCAGCTTCGTCACTCTGAGGAAAGTTAGTGGCAAGGCCTCCAATTTATAGGTCACCTTGATTTCACATGGTCTGAACAGGCTAATTAGGAGGACAATGGTCTGAATAGCCTCGTTAGATGGACAATGGCCTGGGGTGCATGAAAGTCCCACCTATGCAATGCTTCCCTTTGCCTCTGTACTGAAAACCCCTCTCTCAACAGAGGTGGAGGTCTCAGGCACAATCTGTCTGCCACTTATCAAGTGGCACTTTCATCAATCCCTGTAGAAAAATCAGTAGAAGTTCACACCTCCACCAGGGAGACTATAGCTACCAACCCATATTTAATGGCTGTTGGGTGTTGGGAATCTTAACTAGATGAGATGGTTGAAAGCTGAGTGAGTTGATGCTGGAAATGATGAAGGCAGGATGAACCCAAAGCTTAGGATAGAGATGGGCACGACTTAGCGAAATTTTTGTTTCCGTTTTCATTTTTTGTTTTCGTTATGAAACGAACCGAAAAACAAAAATTGGCTCCAAAATGGAACGGAAACGGAAACGAAACGACTAATTTTGAGCCAATTTTCGTTTTTTGTTATGGCAAAAGCATTTAATGGCACTAAATGGGGAAAAATGAAAAAAAATCGTTTTTGTTTTCGTTTTTCGTTTTCGTTACAAAACGAAATGAAAACGAAAAATTTTGAAAATTAGCTCACGAAAACGGAAACGAGCCGGAATGGACCCCTAAATGAAAAACGAAAAAAAAAAAAAACATTTTTCCTGAGTCGTGCCCATCTCTAGGTTAGGATGCTGAATATGACTTAGGACCCTGGCCTAACTTTGTTGGCGGTGTTATAGTTCAGACTCTGGGTAAGCACAGGCTTGAAACTGGTGTAACTCAGCTCCTCCTCTCTTCCTCCATGCCTTTCTTGCACTCTTCTGCCCATGGATCTCAGCCAGTGCAGCAGCACTGCCAAATCCAGTAGCAGATTCCAAATCAAGTAATGCAAAACAATGGGACTGGTTTGAGAAGCTTCTGCCCATTCCAGACCAAATACAGCCAGCATATATTTAAGTTTCTACAGCGCTATGAATGAGAACAAAGGTACAGAAGATATAGGTGGATAGGACACCCAGTCTTCCCGGAACTGCACACATTCTAATTCCCTGATTCTGCAATTTTCTTTGTTTGTTTGTCTACTTAAGGATGCATGAGGATGTCACACCAATTTAGTTAAGATTAATGAGTGACTGATTAGAACCAGAGTGCACATTTGGAAGCAAGTGATCTGAAATAATTGCAACAGGAATAATTGCGGTAGTCTAATTGGTGTACAACTTCCTTAAATGACTTTTTTCTCTCCCTCACCCCTTCCCTGGTGCACAAGGGCTTTAACTGATAGATTGCTCCCTCACTTGTTCTCCCAATGTCCACTACTGTGATTCCCTCACCTCAGCAACATCCAGCGGCAGATGAAAAGAAATCAACAGAGCCCGGGGAGAAATTAATTACCTGGGTTTCAGCTGCAGTAGGAACAGTCTGAGGTTTAGCATGCATAAGCTTGAATTGCTGAAAAGTTATCCAGAGGGAAAAGGGCTGTAGTAACCAAGGAGGCCTGGTGGATGACAAAATTTGGCAGAGAATTAGTACACGATGAAGCAAACATGATGAAGTGACATGTCCCAAGTTGGTCCTATAAAGTTGTTAATTTAAAATAAGCAAATAAAGGGATCTTATTTTGAAATTCTCCGTTGTGGCCCCATCCTTGTGGAAAAGGCTTTCCCAGAGTTTCGTCAAGGTCCATCCTTGATTACTTTCAAGAGGGCTTATTTCATAAAAACAGATGACATTGAAAAGCTAAAAGCGGTATGTATGGGGATATGTTAACAGAATTAAACAAGGATCATATGACAATGATTAAAATGGAAGACTCACCACTAACGTTCCTGAGATGGACAAACCTGCTTGGACGAGTAGCAAAACATTTTGGTATCTCAAGAAAAGTAGTCCAGTCACCATGACTCAGCTTCCAGATGAAGTCACCTGGACGACTCAAAATCTTCACAGACATACTCCACTAATGATCTTAAAGCCCGGGTAGGCTAATAGAAGGAGCTGTGGTCTTTTATTTTTCCCTACCACCCTTATTAGTTGTTTTCTGTTAGGTTTGTTGTTGTTCTGTGCCATCAAATCAGAATTTACTTATAGCAACCCTAATACAGCTTTTAAGGCAAATGAGGTATTTAAGTAGTGGTGTTACCAGTTCCACTCCCCCAGTGAGTTTCCATGGCTGAGCAGATATTCGAAACCCTGATCTACAAAGTTCCGGGCCATTACTCTATCCGCAATTCCATCCAGGTTTTGTTAGCAAAGCAGAATTAAAGCTTCAATACTTAAATCTCTTCTGTTACCAGAAACCCAAAAAGAGAATCACTCTGTTTTGTCTAGACCTTATAATTTTATTTTGAGTGATTGTGTTTTAATTTTGAGGCAGTTACAATAGTATCCAGCTAGGTTAACTATGGACATGAAGGGATGTGTGTATATTCTGGTGAGTTTTTTTTTTTTTGAGGGGGGTGTTTTATTTACTTCTGGGGGGTGCATGGGCTGGGTGAGTGGCCTTTGTCACTAGGTGAGTGTTTGACTAGTCTGTGTGGGTGAGGACTGTGGCTGGTTGGGGAAAGCTTGGGGCTTTTCTCTCTTGTCATTCTTCATATTGTGTTGCTGTTGATTGCTTTGGTGAATGAGTGTGTCTAAGTATTAAACATTCCCAGCTTGCTTGTCTGTTTTGTGGTCTTATGTTGTGCTACCAACTCCCAGAGAGTCTGTTGAGCAGAACAGATGATACTGAACTCATAGTGTAGTTTTGAATGTAATTCAAAACTACACTATGAGTAGCTATGTTTAAATATTTGATAGCTATGATAGCTATGTTTAAATATTTGAAAGGATGTCATATTGAAGAGGGAACAGGTTTGTTTTCCATGGCTTCAGAGACTAGGACTCGGGGCAGTGGTTTCAAACTACAGGAAAAGAGATTCCATTTGAACATTAGGAAGAACTTCATGACAGTTAGAGCTATTTGGCAGTGGAATATGCTGCCGCGGAGGGTGGTTGAGTCTCCTTCGTTGGAGGTTTTTAAGCAGAGGCTGGATGGCCATCTGTCAGAAATATTGTGATGGGGGTTCCTGCATGGCAGGGGGTTGGACTAGATGGCCCTTGAGGTCTCTTCCAACTCTATGATTCTATTCTATTCTATTCTATTCTAAAGTATACTAGTGCTTGTTGCCTGATTTTAGAGTAGATTTCTGTTGCCTTTCCATGCATTAAAAGTCCTTCAAGGCTTTTGGAGTGCCAGAAAACTCCCATGGGAAAATATGAA
Organism: Phrynocephalus versicolor; assembly: GCA_023846285.1. NCBI lineage: Eukaryota > Metazoa > Chordata > Lepidosauria > Squamata > Agamidae > Phrynocephalus > Phrynocephalus versicolor. The sequence goes on along the minus strand of JAHTLZ010000330.1, from coordinate 4,704,171 downwards.
TGGGAAACCTGAAGGGAGCTATTCCTTTGTGTGTAAAACAAAATAAATGGTACACAAAAATACAAAAATAAATAAAAATGAAAGAGGCACAAACATTTTAGGACCCTGCAATGGTCCAAAAATAAATTAAGTACTTATTGCCTATCTTGTTTGTTAAATGGTGTTGAGCTACACATGCCTATCTTGGTGTTAAATGAGTTATGGTTAAAAGGCTGAAAGTTGTGCCAGCTATGGTTTCCTATGGTCAAGGTCAAATGTATGACACTAAAATTCATTATTACAAATACCTGTCAAAGAATCATGAAGTTGGAAGGGGCCTATAAGGTGGTTAAGTCCACAAACTCTCTCTCTCTTCTCTCTTCTCTCTCTCTCTCTCTCTCTCTCTCTCTCTCTCTCAATCCAGGGATACAAATCAAAGGATATCTGCCAGGTGTGGTGGTCTAAATTTTTCTTGAATGCCCCCCAGTGTTCGAGCACCACTCACCACCTCTTGAGGTCATTTGTTCCATTGCTGTACTGCTCTAACGTTTTTGAAGTTTTCCTGATATTCAGCCTTAACTTGAGCTCATGGTTGTGTGTCCTGCACTTTGGGATGATCTAGACCTGATCTTCCTCCTCTCCTCTGTATGACTACCTTTCAAGTATTTGAAAAGGAGTATCATAAACCTTTTTTCCAGACTAAACAAGCCCAGTTCTTTCAATCTTTCTTCATCTTACAGTATTTGATTTCCAGTCCCCTGATAATCCTTGTTGCCCTCCCCTGAACTTATTCCAGTTTGTCAGCATCCTTCATGAAGAGCGGTGTCCAGAAATCATCACCCTTAATCAATTGATCTCAGACACTTTCCATGAGAAACATGAAACTGTGTGAGTGAATTTGGAAAGTTAGAATGAAGCACCAAATTGAAACACAATATCTACCCATCATTTCCGGTTGCAAGATCCTGGGTTTTGCCACCTCCCCTGCAAAATCCACCATTCCTTTTGATCGTATACACTAGAGATGGGCACGAAATGAGTGATTTTTCGTTTTCATTTTCGTTTTTTCATTTCGTTACGTAACGAAACGAAAAATGAATTTTGACTCCAAAATGAAACAAAACGACCCGAAACACGAAAAATTTTGTCGACCACTTCATTTTCGTTACGGCAAATACATTGAATTGTGCTAAATGGTAACGAAACAGCAATTTTTTGTTTTTGTTTTTGTTTTTTCGTTTCATTACCTAACGAAACAAAAACATTTTTTTTTTGCAAAAAACCTCACGAAAACTAAAACAAACCGAAACGGACCCCTAAACGACCAAACGACAAACAAAACACCATTTTTTTGAGTCGTGCCCATCTCTAGTATACACTTTGCCCCACTAGCTGCTTTGTCTTAATTTCTTTCTGCCTTTTTCCCCAGGGAAAAAAATTGTTCCAACAGGTGCCTGGCCATGGCCCAAAGCGTTAAAATAAACACATGCAAAAGGCTGGAAAGCTGAGATAAGGTCTGCTGCTTCCCTTTTCCGCACCTTCTCTTGTCACTTTTTGTACTCGCTCCCCACAAAATGTCAGTCTCCTGCTCTCTGAGCTGCCGGAGAGAATTGCTTCCATTACACCCAAAATGGATTCCACACTTATCTGGGAAGCCCCATGTAGTGAATTTGACATAAATAGTTTCGTTTTCCCCACCCCCGCCCATCAGCCAGGCTGAATCAAAAGGCTCAGAGCCCTGCATTGTTCCTTGGTGGGTTTTCTGCCTTTCTTCCACATCCCAGTTTATCAATTTCTTCTAGGTAATGCATTTTGCCAGCATGGTGTTAATGGATGCCACTGAACCAATGACAGACAACAGCACAATACATTCTGATCTATCCTAGAGTCACTCAGCCATGCCTAAAAGCAGGCACGTCCAAACTTTTTTGCAAGGAGGGCCAGATTTGGTGAGGTGAGAATTTATGGGGGCCGACCATTCGGCTGCATTAGGACATACAAGGAGGCAGGGAGGACGCTGCAGCAATGGAACCAGGGCCAGGTGGTCTGGGCAGGTAGCTGGGGGAAGAATGGAGGCAGGGAGGGCAGGCAAACCATAAAACTGCAAGCTGACGTCTCCATCTGATATGGGGAGGGGCCGGTTGGCAGGGATGAGTGACAGGCTGAGCTGGCAGGGAGAAGAGGCTGTGGACCACTCGAATGTGAAAACGGGCCGCATTTGGCCTCCGGGCCTGACTTTGGACATGTCTGCCTTAAAGGCAAGGACCTGCGGAGGAAGATCCCAGTGTAAAGTCTTCCGTATCCAGCTCAAGTGGTAGTCTGCCATGAAGCCCGGCTTGTTTGGGTGTCTGTGGGTTGTGCGCAAACATATCCATCTCTGTGAGTGGGACAGAACAGACATATGGTGGACACAAAATTGCTGGATAGCTCACCCGCATAGCCTATACCTGCAGAGCCAGAGGTTGGGAGTTTGATTATCCCTCCTTGAGGCAATGATCCATTGGGCCCCTTTAGGTTCTGCAGTTCAAAGGTTATTCAAAGGCTGATAAAACTTGACAAAACTTGGGGGTTATGGATCTGGGTTAACCAGGGCACACAACCATGACCTCGCTGGCAGATGGGCAGTATATAGGATCCACATTAAAACAGACCTGACAGATGGCTGTCCACTCAGTTTTCTCTTGAATGCCTCAAGCACTGGAGTGCTTGCTACCTCGCCAAAAAGGAATAAAAGGGGGCGAGCAGCTTGGGGGTGCTCCTTGATTCCTTCTTGAGCCTGGATGCTGGTCTCAACAGTGTCCAGGACTGTGTTTGCACAAATAACACTAAAGCACCGGCTACGTCCGTTTCTTGAGAGATCTGATCTGTATCTGCTGTGATACAAGGCCTAGTTATTTCCAGGCTGGATTACTGTAATGCACTCCATGTGGGGATATGGATGGAAAGTGTCAAGAAATGTCAGTGGGTCCAAAAATGCAGCACCCAGATTGCTGACTGGTGCTGGTTACAGGAATCATATATAACCTTCATGTTTACTGCAACTCCACTGGCTGCCAGTCAGTTTCTGGGCAGAATTCAAAATGCTGCTTTTAATTTATGAAGCCCTAAATGGCCTGGGTCTAAAATATCTCAAAGGCCATATCTCCCGTAATGAACTGGTTCAGAGACTAAGTTCATCAGGACAGGCCTTTGCATAAGAACATAAGAACATAAGAAGATCCCTACTGGATCAGGCCAAAGGCCCCTCTAGTCCAGCTTCCTGGATCTCACAGTGCGCCCAGTGGATATCTGTTTCCTGATACCACTCCCCTTCATCTGGCCCTTGAATTACCCAGGATTTAAGACTGGAGATGATACATCTCCATCATGGTTTGTAACCTGTGATGGACTTTTCCTCCAGGAATCTGTCCAATCCCCTTTTGAAGGCATCCAGGCCAGATGCCATCACCACATCCTGTGGCAGTGAGTTCCACAGACTAACAACACTCTTTCTTTCTGTCCAGCAACCTTCAGGTTTGAGGCCAGACGTGACCCATCTTTGCTATCCTTCCACAAGTGGGCGAAGACATTTATTTTCTCCCTCTGTAACTAGCTAACTCTTATGTGATTCTTTGATGCACTGTAATGCATTTCTGTTTGGACTGGATTTGTAGTACTACTTGTGTTTTCCATTTATTGTGTTTTCTATTTCTCAGAGTGGCATTTGTTTCTATATATGTTTATTTATTCGTGTAAACCGTCCAGAGTCCCTATTTGGGAAATTGGGGAGTCTAGAAATGCAATAAATAAATAAATAAATAATAGTTCTTAGCTTCAGTACTGTCTGTTTAATTGTGTAAGATGCCTCTTCACACTCATTATCCTTAATTTTGATTATTTTCATATTGTAACTGCTATAAACCAATTGTCTCCATTTTTTATATTGTCCATCATTGTTGCAAGATGCTTTGGGTCCTTTTCAAGGAGAAAGGCGGGGTAAAATATTTAATTAAATACATAAATAAAGGCTATAGTTTCCATTGTTCTACTGCTCTAAGAGTTAAGACATTTTTCTTTTTTCTTTTTTTCTTTTTTTGCTGAAAGCAAGGTGGTTTGAATGGTTTCTTGAGTGTTTTCACTCACTTTTTTCCTCATCTACTTTGCCCCAAGAACTGTGTGTGTGTGTGTGTGTGTCTCTGTGTGTGTGTGTCTGTGTGTCTGTGTGTGAGAGAGTGTGTGTGTTTGTGCGTGCGTGCGTGTGTGCGTGAGTGCGTAAAATAAATATTTACTGGTTGGTTACTTGGTTGTTTTTATTTATAGGTCAACCCAAGGTAGTTCACAATATTCAAAATAATAGAATTTTAAACATATGAAATTAAACATTAAAAACCAGTTAAACTGTAAGCTTATGAAAACACAAATGAATAATGAAAATCAAGTAAATATTAAATACCATCTTAAGGAATCCATGGATTCAATCATGCCTGCCTATAAAGATGGGTCTCTTGGTAGAAAATTAAAAGGGGGAGGGCCAGCCTGACGTCTACAGTCTGGGAACTGCCACTGAATTGGCTCTCTCTTGTGTCCCCATCAACCACATCTGAACTGGCAATGACTCAGCGATTTGAGATCTCCAATAGACATGGGCACGACTCAGCAAAATTTTCGTTTTTGTTTTCATTTTTTCGTTTTGTTACACAACAAAAACAAAAACGAAAATTTTTCAAACAAAACGGAAATGGAAATGGAAACGAAAAATTTTGCTGTGTTTTTCATTTTCGTTGCGGCAAACACATTGAACTGAAAAGAATGCTAACTAAACAGAATTTTTTTGTTTTCATTTTTGTTTTAAGTTTTGTTACGCAACGAAAACGAAAATGAAAAATTTGCAAAAAAACCAATGAAAACAAAAACGAACCGAAACGGACCCCTCAATGACCAAACGACAAACGAAACACCATTTTTTTGAGTCGTGCCCATCTCTAATCTCCAGTGATCTCACATGCTGAGAAAGTTAACATAAGGTGATACAGTCCTTCAGGGAGCCTGGACACAAGCCATACAGTGCTTTTGAGGTAATGAGCAACACTATGAATTGGGCCAGACCAGAGATTGTACAGAGACTATTTATTTATTTATTTATTTCCTGCACTTATATACCGCACCATTTCCAGGAGGAAAAAAAAAGAAAAACCAATAATATACAATTATTAAAACGTATAGTAAAAACAGTAGCGGGGGGAACAACGTTAGGGTACTAGTCAATAAAAAGCCTTCAATAAAGGCAGCAGGCGAGGAGAAAAGATTCTGTTCAAATCTTTTTCAAAAATCATTTGCAATTCTGGCATGTGTTTTCCTGCGAAATCTTCTGGGATGGCAGCAGCAAGTGCTTTTGCCAGTTACCTGAGTGGAATTTGCAGGTCGCTGTCCGCTTGCCTACACAAATTTCGTGTTTAGTGCACCGAAGCTTTGATGGATTTGTTCCCGCGGTGTGTGCCTTTAAAAAAAAACTAAAAATGCTTCCGTGAAAGACAAGAAGTGTTTTTTTTCCACCTCATCTCATTCATGTCCGCTCTTTTCCTCCGTCTCCATCTCACAATGCAACACTTAGCCTTTTGCGCCCATGAAAGGGAAGCAGGTTAAATCTGAAAGCTGCAGCATGCCTAGGTGGAGGAAAAATGCATGGAGGGGAACATGACTTTTGTCCCTCAACCCTCCTGTATCTCCTGACACAGATGCACTGTCAGCCTCTGCCAGAGGCAAGAAACTTGTTCAAGAAGTAGGTCACAAACATACACCCAGAGAATAACTCAAGCTGGCCTTTGGTAATCATGGATTCAGTAGTTGGTTTTGCGGTCCAGTTATTGAGTAAAAACAGAAATCTGACATGTTATATCACCAACGTTCTCAGTGACTGTCCAGAATATGAATTTGATGCATGCCTAAAGCATCTTCAAGTTCCAAAATGGGTTGTTCTTTGTGACAGAATTCACCACAGACAAGCCTTCCTTCCTTCCTTCCTTCCTTCCTTCCTTCCTTCCTTCCTTCCTTCCTTCCTTCCTTCCTTCCTTCCTTCCTTAAGAACATAAGAACATACAAAGAGCCATGCTGGATCAGGCCAAAGGCCCATCTAGTCCAGCTTCCTGTATCTCACTGTGGGCCCATCAAATGCCTCTGGCAGGGCACGAGACCAGCTATCTATCTCCTGATACCACTCCCCTGCATCTGACCCTTGAAGTACCCTGGTTTTAAGCCTGGAGATGATACATCTCCATCATGGTTTGTAACCTGTGATGGACTTTTCCTCCAGGAATCTGTCCAATTCCCTTTTAAAGGCATCCAGGCCAGAGGCCATCACCACATCCTGTGGCAGGGAGTTCCACAGAATAACAACATGCTGGGTAAAAAAATATTTTATTTTGTCTGTTCTCACTCTCCCAGCCCACAATTTGAATGGATGTCCCCTAGTTCTGGTATTTTGTGAGAGGGAGAAGAGTGTCCCTCTAACCACTTTACTCATGCCGTGCATAATTTTGTACATCTCAGTCCTTGCTTCCTTCCTTCCTTCCTTCCTTCCTTTTTCCTCATGCCCTCCTAGTTCACCTTTGCTGTCAAACACAGCAGCTGTTTTAAAATATCTTAATTAGAGATGGGCACGACTCAGAAAAAAAATTCGTTTTCATTTTCGTTTTCGGCTAGGGGTCCGTTTCATTTCGTTTCCGTTTTCGTGAGCTAATTTTCAAAATTTTTCGTTTTTGTTTCGTTATGTAACGAAAACAAAAAACGAAAACAAAAATGAAAATTGCGCTAAGTTGTGCCCATCTCTAATCTTAATCCCTATGCTTAAACAAGGAAACAAAAAAAACTGGAGTAATTAACAAGGAGAATAATAAAAAGCATCAAAGTGATATTAAGAGATTATTCTCAATGGCTGTCACGGCCAGGATCTGATAGTTGTTGTGAGTTTTTTGGGGGCTGTTTGGCCATGTTATGGAAGAAAAACTTCCAGAACATGGCCAAACAGCCTGAAAAACTCACAACAATGGTGATATTAAGAGACATCAATCTTCATCTCTAGTTAGTTTGCTGTCAAAACTCCTTCCTTCCTTCCTTCCTTCCTTCCTTCCTCCCTCCCCCCCTCCCTCCCTTCCTTCCTTTCTATGTCATTCAGGTGATGAGCAGAGTTTTGCCTGCAATACTGCAGTCTAACCACCATGCTTACAATATAGATATTTTAAAACAATTAAACCATTGTTAGCTACAAATATTAAAAATGAATTAAAGTAATTGTAGCATTAGTAGGGTTTTTTAAAAAAAGTCTTACTTAAAATACTGAAATTAGTATACCTAAAAGAAAAAGAAAGAAAAGTATCACATTAACTGAAAGCATGATTCCAGAAGGAATTTAACCAGAAACTTTGCCAACAAATGAAAACTCTACCTCAGACTCTATATGGACAAAACTTGGGCAATGGGTGGACAAAGTGCTGAAGAAGGCAGGTCTTAGGTGTGATCTAGAGATGGGCACCTTACAAAAAAGACACACTGTTTTGTCATTTCTTAAGCTTTCGATATGTTACACCACGAAATGAAACAGTAACCAGTGTTTCGTTACAAAACAAAATGAAATACTTCTTTTCCCCTTTGAAAATGAAATGCTTCATTACTCTGTAAAATGGCTCCCTTGTAAAAAGCTATCCACCAAATTTGATGCCTCTAGGACCCAGGGGAGCCATTTAAGAACGTTTATACATGACCCCTAAGCTCTGCAGCAAAGAGCTGCAAGCTCCGGACCTTAAAAATGTTTCCACACCAGCTCCAGAGCTAACAGAAAATTAAGTGCGACCCCGCCCACCTAAGCGCGACCCAGTGCACCTTTTAAGTACCTGCTCTCAGAAGGTGACAAGTCCTTTATGCGGATCTGCCGGGCTCTCCTTGCTTCTTTTTGTTGTTGTTTTTTGCCTCCCGCTCCTTTAAGAGGAACCAGGAAGTAACCAGGGCTCCGACCGGGGCTCGGAGCAAGCTTCCACTGGCACCGGAGGTAAGGCTTTCTTCTTTTGTCCCTTTTTAAGGCTTTTTTTCCTCCCTCCCCTCACGCAGACAAAAGCAAGGAAGTGCGGAGTCATGGGGAGGAAGGAAGAGTAACGAACCCCCAAGATCTCTGGTCCAAATTTAAGGGACCAGCGGATCTTAGGGGTCGTGTAAAAAGGCTCTAAGAGAGTAACAAATTGTTTAATTATTGTTTCCTCTCATTACAATTTTTTTTAAAAAAATCATTTAAAAACAAAATTAAATGAATCACTAGTAGAAATGAAATGAAACTCTATTTTTCCATTTAGTGCCCATCTCTAGTTTGATCCGGAGGATTTCCTGGTTGCTGTTCCATTCTGCTTGTTTTAGTTCCTATCTTTAGTGAAATTTCACATACCGAACAGCCGGAAAGCACAAACATATTTTAAAGGCTAATGTTTCCTGTCTTAGTCTGGAAGTTCTCCACAGGTTCATGCTCAAGATTCCTTCCAACTGTATAATTGCTTATAAAGGCCTAGACTGATGGATTGCTACACAGTTGTCCGCCAGACATAATTTGATTGAGTTATAAAACTTCAAAATATCAAAGTTTATCTGAAACACAACCACTGACCTTTGTTATGCCATCAGAAATGTAATAAACTAAGGATGCATAGGCTTGCCATATAGATGTGTTTGCTTACAGACCGGAGAATGAAAGGGCAGAGATGAAGGCATTAAAAAATGAACCACATCTGATATCCTGTTGAACCTCCTCTCTACCTAAAGTATTGGTTTCAGAATTAGTTGCAATAGCGCTAATAAGAATTCTGAAAGGAATTTTAGGAAAGGTTATAGAATGGGATGACATAATGCTACATATCTGACTTTCTCACCTGTATATATCACATTGGGCTGCCAAGGCTCGGAGTGCCAGAAAAATCTCAACAGTCAACAATTTTGTGGCATAGTGGTTAAATGCCTGTACTGCAAGTAAAACTGTGCTCACGACCTGGGGTTCAATCCCAGGTAGCAGGCTCATGGTTGACTCAGCCTTCCATCCTTCCGAGGTCGGTAAAATGAGTACCCAGGTTGCTGGGGGGGGGGCAATGTGTAGCTTGAATACTGTAATTAAAACTGTAAACCGCCCAGAGACTACTTGGAGTGGTATGGGGTGGTATATAAGCAGAACACTTTGCTTTGCTTTCCTTTAATGCTTCCCTGGATTCTCAGAAAGAGAAATAAATTTCATGACAAATGATACTGGATGAACGGAATGACTGATTTTGCAAAAATTCAGTTCAATGGGTACTCCACTTACCAATCTCAGAAGGATGGAAGGCTGAGTGAACCTTGAGCTGGCTACCTGGGACTGAACCCAGGTAGTTTTGGTGACTGTGCTGTGTCACAAGGCTCTTCCAGAAGATACCAGGTTTTTTCAGGTAGTGTTATTTAAAAAAAATCCTGCCTCAAACCTAGGGGAACAGCTGCTAGTCAGAACAATCATTAGAAGACAGGTTCATATTTGCCTGTATTCCCTTGTTGCTTCCTCTGTGTTCTCATAGGGATGGCTGAGAGTATTCAGCAAGCTCACTGTCTACACATCTGGTGTCATTAACTCCATCAAGTTTTTCTCTCCCCCCACCCCCCATACTTTTGGAATATAAATATCTGGATTGAACCTCGGTTTAAAACAGAGACAATGCTGTGCACAGGCAGAAAAAGCCATTGCATTTCAAGGGCTTGCTCCATTTCCTAAGAAGCAAATGTTTGAACTCTGGCAGGCCTTGCAGGCACCAGCTTGGACCCTTCAGTGCCAGGTTCCGATTTCAGTTCTTTGTAAACAACACTAATATGGTCTTGTCAGTTAGCTACTGTAAGCCTAAAGGGCATGGAAGCTGGTACCCTAGAACATAAGGATGTAAGAAGACTGGGCCAGTTTTGCGATGGTAACATGAAATGGAGAATAAAATCTTGCAGGCCAAAGTACAGGGAGGAAGGTCATTTCCAAACAAGAAGCTAGTTTCTCAGATCCTCTGGGGGAAAATGGATGATATTTAAGAAATTGGTAGATATGCATGTCTAATTCAGCTCGTGGCGCAGTGGTTAAATGCCTGTACTGCAGCTGAAACTGTGCTCATTAGAGATGGGCACGACTCAAAAAAATGGTGTTTCGTTTGTCGTTTGGTCATTGGGGGGTTTTGGTTTGTTTTCGTTTTTGTTGGGTTTTTTGCAAATTTTTCATTTTTGTTTTTGTTACGTAACGAAATGAAAAAACGAAAACGAAAACGAAATCAAAAATTTCTGTTTCGTTAGCATTCTTTTCAGTTCAATGTGTTTGCCGCAACGAAAACGAAAAACAGCAAACATTTCCGTTTCCGTTTCCGTTTTGTTTTGAAAAAAATTTGTTTTCGTTTTCGTTGCGTAACAAAATGAAAAATGAAAACAAAAATGAAAATTTTGCTGAGTCGTGCCCATGTCTAGTGCTCGTGACTTGGGGTTCAATCCCAGGTAGCTGGTTCATGGTTGACTCAGACTTCCATCCTTCTGAGGTCAGTAAAGTGAGTACCCAGCTTGCTTGGACCCTGTATACTGTAATGAAACTGTAAACTGCCCAGAGACTACTTGAAGTGGAATGGGGCGGTATATAAGCAGAACACTTGTTTTTTTCAGTTTTCTGACTGCATATGAAATAATGAGGGACATGTGGGTTCCTCATTCCACACCCCCCCCACAATGTAACATAACATAACGTTTCAACAATTAAATTGCTCAACAATGACAAAGCATTCAAATTTATCCTACAGCATGTTGAGGATTCGAAGGAGAACTTTAGGAACACTACCTTTTGAGAAACCAGGATGAGTGAGGCATCCTGGGAGTTGCGGGCCACAAAGGTAACCATTTTAAGTCCTTCCTACTTTGTTCATTTGTTTCTCAGTTTAATGAGATTAGAGAACTCACTGGGGGGGGGGGGGCTCTCTTCAAGCCTGTTTGAAGCAGCTCTTCTTTTGTAGAATGCATCCCGATTAGAGGTGGGCACGAACTGAACTGCAGGCTGGAAATCCCATGAGCCGATCTGTTTCGTGATCATTTGTGCAAGTCGGTTTACAAAATGGAGGGCTGGACTTTTTTCTGCTTGGCATTTTATTTTGCTTTGGCAAAACAGATGCCTCCTGCCCCTTTCAGCTGCCCCCCTGCCTCTTTCCTGCTGCCCCCTCCAGTTGCCTCTCTACCTGGTCCTGCCACTCCCTTGTTTACCTCTCCTGCTGCTGTCATCGCCAGAGACAGTGAGTGGGTGTCCCTTCTGCAGGCTGGTAGGTGTGCGCATGGGCAAAGACAGCGCGCCTGGCCCAGAAGGGAAGCCAGGCTGGTGTTGCTGAAGACGGCAACAGCAGAGGAGGTAGCAGCAAGGCAACCTTGGGAGGCAACAGGGACCGTGCGAAGTGGCATGGCAGATGCAGAGGGGGTCAGGGCATGAGGTTTCCCCTCCCCTCCACTGGAGGAACCATGAACTAGTTCATTTTTTCTGAGATCCAGGGAGTGGTTGGTGGTTTGTGGGTTTATCATTAGTGGAGCAGGAGGAGCAGTGAGGGGCACAGGGTGGAGCAGGAGGCAAAGAAATGCAATGGAGCCAGAACTGGAGTGGCAGCAGCAGTGCTGGCTCAACAAAGAAACAAAGAAGATACCCCTCCCTCCCCCCGCACTGCTAGCCAGCTTTATCAATGCCCTGCGGTACTGCAGAACTGCAACGCACCCTTGCACACCACATATCTGAAAGCTTTTCTCTTGATTTCAACAAGATTTGCATTGGTTTTTTTGTGTGACAGGTACAGTCTTGTTTTCATCTCATTTTTATCAGGGTTTTATTGTCTGCTTGTTCTTTTCATCATTTCTGACCCAGAGGAATGGGTCATTTTTCAGGCCCTTCTCTCCATACACATTTCCTGAATTAGGCTGGACTTGACCAGAAAGAAGGCTTTCTTCACTGTGGTGAGACTTGTCTACTCCCTTGCAAAGGCTTGGCTATCAACTCACTAGCTTTTATCTGCTCACTTTTATTTCCTTCCACTGAATTTACTGTTGCCTCTACATGAGCTTCTTTGGCTTTTCATAAAATTGGCATTCGTCCTTTTTTTTAACCTTCTAAGATTTTACAGTCTTGTAACTCACCCTAAGACAGCATATAAACTTTCAATAAAGCAGTAGTTAAGATGATGAGTGAAGTTCCTCCTTTGGTTGATCTTAGTGAAATCTTATTTTATTTATTTATTTTATTTATTTTATTTATTTATATAGCTTGTGTGTCGCCCACTACCCAAAGGTCACTGGGTGGGTCACAATCAAAATAAACAATTAAAACATCAAAATTACAATAAAATTAAAACAATAAAACATATAAATACAATACATTAAACACAACACTAAAATTGCCATCAGGACCCACAATCATCAGTTAAAAAACTTCTGGAACAGGAAGGTGTTTACCTGGTGCCGAAATGTTATCAACGTCGGCACCAGGAGGGTCTCACTTGGGAGGGCATTCCATAGCCTGGGGCAGCTGCCGAAAAGGCCCTATACCTACAAGCCATCCTTTTTACCTCCTTGCTGTCCTTTGTTAGCTTCACAAATTGAGATGGGCATGAACTGCTATTTTTTTAATAGTTCAGCTCTGTTTGGCAGTTCGGCTGCAGAGCTTCTTCTGAGAGTGCTCAGAGCAGTGTCCATACAAGGCAGGTCTCAGAAGTCATGCCTCGAAAGAAAGCTGGGGCACCCAAGGAAGAAGCTGTACACTGGAACTTCCAAAGCATGCCAAACTGCAGAATGGAATGTGCCCTGAGCACATCCGATCTCACTTGATTTCAGAAGCTAAGCAGGATCAGCCCTGGTCAGTACTTGGATGGGTGACCACCAGGGAATACCAGGTGCTGCAGGCACCTGGAGTAGGAACTGGCAAACCACTCCAGTATTCCTGCCAAGAAAACTCCATGGGCATGGGGTCACAAAGAGTTGGTCACAACTGTAAATAGCAGCCTGGATGCCCTAAGCACATGCAGTTTTGTCTGATTTCGGAAGCTAAGCAGGGTCGGCCCTGGTTAGTACTTGGATGGGCGACCACCAGGGAATACCAGGTGCTGTAGGCACCTGGAGGAGGAACTGGCAAGCCACTCCCATATTCCTTCCAAGAAAACTCGATGGACATGGGGTCACAAAGAGTCGGTCACAGCTGTATTGACACAACACAGACACACAATTCTTGCCAATCTCTATTAAACTCAGTTTTTTTTAATTAAAGCAAGGCACTGTGGGCTAATTGTTAAGGGTAATTCATGCTTCCTGAAGGGTACCTTGAGCATGGTGTGCCTTATTTAGTCATTTGATTGATTGATTGATTGAATGATTGATTGATTGATTGATTGATTGATTGATTCAACAGTCATATAGGACTTTTGATGGCTTTAAAGACTACAGAACTAGAAGTCAACACAAATAAGACCCATGGGTCCTGTCTTCCCTAAATGTCAGGAACAATTTCATTCATGTCAAATCCCCATTCTTGCTGGGGTTATCTTCCTTTTCTCTCCTGGTGGAAGTGAAAGAGAGATAGAAGAGGAGGGGGGGAGAGACATGATATCAGCTTTAGAGAAATACCCAAAACATTCTCAATTCTTCACAGGGAAGCTTTGAATAATAAGAGTAAGGGTGCTTTTACATGACCCCTAAGATCTGCTGGCCACTTCAATTCGGACCAGAGATCTTGGGGGTTCATCGCTCTTACTGTGTTCCCACCCCCTCCGCACTTCCTTGCTCCTGTCTGCATGAGGGGAGGGAGGAAAAAAGGGAGAAAAAAACGCAGGCTCACCTCCGTCTGCTGGTGGAAGCCACCCCAAGCCCCGTCGTCGTCATGATTCCTGTCTCTTAAAGGGGCGGTGGGGGAAAAAAACAAACACAAGGCGAGGAGAGCCCGGCACTCACTATTTTACATTTGCACCAGAAATTTTTCAGCTCAGGAGAGCAGGTACTTGAAAAGTGCGCTGGGACGCGCTTAGGTGGGTGTGGTCACACTTAATTTTTTGCAAACTCCAGAGCTGGTGGGGAAACAATTTTAAGCTCCGGATCTGGGAGCCATTTGCCGCAGATTTTAGGGGTCATGTGAAAAGGCCCTAAATGTTCTTTTGCAGGTCCCTTTATTTAATTCAGGCGCCATTTCTGTTTCATTGCTCAAAGTATTTATTTATTTATTTGATTTATATACCGCAACCATCTAGCAAAAAAGCTACTTTGGGCAGTTTACAAACATATACAAAATACAAAAACAGATTAAACAACTTAAAATAGTAAATAAAAACTAATCAATCAAACCAAATAATCAAATCATCATAATAAAAAGAACAATAAGCAAATAAGCACAAATACAATAAATTAAAATGTTTTGACAATTCAAAATAAGAAAAAATGAAAAAAATAACTAGTAGAAAATTATCATAAGACGGGGGAAAATGACAATGTCCTATTTATATAAGTTGGTTGAAACAGAATGATCAGGGAAGGCCAAACTACAAAGCCAGGTTTTCAGTAGTTTCTTGAAGGTGAACAGACACAAAGTGTGATACTTTTTAGATTCCTGGATGAGCCGGTGCAAATGAGCCCTCTGCCTCTTTATTACATTGGGCAGAGTCACTTAGTCTGATAACAACCTATATCAATGCAGCACATTGATATAGACTGTTATCTGGGGAGATGGCTTAGAGCTGGCTTGCATACTAGAGGTGGAGGCAAAGATCTTTCCCTCCAGATATATAACAAGCAGTATCTGGTGCCCTTTGACTTGATTTTTTTTATTGTTCTTGGAAAGGACAGAGAGAAGATTTCCAGTGTAATCCCATTAGGCTTGTCAGTATGCAGGAGATTTCCTGGTGTGGGTTGCCTGTGCTACACAGGGTGCGTCACCCCAGGAAAAGCAAAGATTTTGCACTACAGTTCCTAGCCAAACGCAGCTGCTCTCTAAACTATTTAGGAGAAACCTGAAGCTTAACTTATTTAAGCTCTCTGTTGGGGTTATATTGATGTTCAAATGTCAGTGAAAGGTGAGGAATTGCCATGTGCTGCACTTTTAGCCAAGAGAGAGAGATTGACTGGAAATTCTGTGAGATCAACATGGAATTATTTGAAAAACAATTGGCAGGTCATTTGGACCACTCCTGCACTTCTGATTTAAAACGCCTTTCCTTAAAAACAAGGTGCCTTAAAAATCACTGTCCAGTTTTCAAAATGATTTATCTGAAGAACCTCCTTGACCATGCCCATTTTTGGCCACCGTGGCACTTTTTCTTGTGACGGCCACTGGGGGTGGTGTTTTGTTACATCACTTCCTGTGTCTCCCTTTTAAGTGATTTGGTTGAATTTGTGGACATACCAAGTCACTTCCCCCCTCCCTTGCCCCCTATTCTTAGCCTTCTTGCTTTCAGAAAACGCAGAAAACAGAATCATGCCACCATGCCAGGATGTTTACCAACTTCATTATGCAAAATTAATTCAGCTAGTTGTCACTTAATTTTCCCCTGGTACTGAATGGGCCGGGTTTAAAGGGGGTCCAGCGATTGACAGTTTGGCAGGAGCCCTCAGAAAACAGGTCGGGAGGGCAACAGGATTGCTGCAACTTCCTACCAACCCATTTTCTGAAGGCTCCTGCTGGGCTGTCAGTCCATGGACTGCTTTTAACCTGGCCCAATCAGTCTCAGGGGAGACTCTGGTACCGACTGGGCCAGGTTTAAAGGGGTCCAGCCATTGACAGCTAGGCAGGAGCCCTCAGGAAATGTTGGAGGAAAGGGGGGGGGCTTTTTAAATCCTTTTCCCACCAAAGCCAGCACTACAACTGATCAGCGGCAGTGGCTTCTGGCAGGGAAAAGCCCGTGGTCTCCCCACACCAATTGCAAGGGAAATCTCTCCCATAGGAATGCAGCATTGCTTCAATGCATTCCTATGGGAAAATGAAAAATGAAACGAACGAAGCAGAGATTTCCATTTTGCTTCATTTTGTTTTTCTTTTATAGGTCAATTCGTTATTCGTTTCGTTAGGTAACAAAATGAATAACGAATAACGACATGAATTAAAAATTCATTTCGTGCCCATCTCTGTTTGGCATACCAAGTTTTAAAGTCGTTCAATAAAGTGAGAATTGGAAAGCCAATTGATAACTACCCACTGAAGTGCGAACAGAAGAACCACTATAACAACCACATGACCACGGGAGGAGAAAAGGTGATCCAAAATAAGAAGCGGCTGCTCGTGGAAGTGTTGTAGCAGTCTTGGTCTGGCTGTTTGACATCCTACCATACCTCCTTGGTAAGGGCTGGGCTCAATGATACATAGTAGAGATGGGCACGACTCAAAAAAATGGTGTTTCGTTTGTCGTTTGGTCGTTAAGGGGTCCGTTTTGGTTCGTTTCCGTTTTCGTTGGGTTTTTTTGCAATTTTTTTGTTTTCATTTTCGTACGTAATGAACCAAAAAAACAAAAACGGAAACAAAAATTGCTGTTTCGTTAGCATTCTTTTCAGTTCAATGTATTTGCCGCAACAAAAATGAAAAACACGGCAAAATTTTTCGTTTCCGTTTCCATTTCCGTTTTCTTTTGAAAAATGTTTGTTTTCGTTTTCATTGCGTAACGAACCAAAAAACGAAAACGAAAATGAAAAAATTGCTTGTTTCGTGCCCATCTCTAATACATAGGGTTGACCCTTCCAAATCTGCACTTCTAAGATAGGGATTTAAAAAAACCCAGTCATTTTGATCTTTTTTTTTCCTTTGTCAAAAGCCCACCAGTATTTTGCTCATGTTTCAACGTTATGCCACCTTGTGCCTCATGGTGTAGTGGTCAAACTGCAGCACTGCAGTCAAGACTCTGCTCACAATTGGAGTTTGATCCCGGCAGGCTCGGGTAGTCAGGTGGCCAGCTCCGGTTTGACTCAGCCACCCATCTTTCTGAGGTTGGTGAGTCTTTGAAGGTGGTTGGAAGGGAGGGAAAAGTGTTTTATAATGATATGGGGAGGGATATGAGCAGCGCATTTTTGCTTTACTATCTGAAAACATCTTCTTTTATAATTGGAAATATGTACGTCAAGCAGGTACAGAGAAGGGCGACCAGGATGGTTGAAGGTCTGGTAGAAATGTCATACAAGGAACAGCTTAGGGAACTGGGAATGTTTAGCCTTACAAAAAGAAGGCTGAGGGGGGAATATGATAGCTATGTTTAAATATTTGAAAGGGTGTCATATTGAAGAGGGAACAGGTTTGTTTTCCATGGCTTCAGAGACTAGGACTCCGGACAATGGTTTCAAACAACAGGATAAGAAATTATGAAGTTCAAAATAACTTATGATGGTTAGAGGTGTTCGGCAGTGGAATATGTTTCCATGAAGGGTGGCGGAGTCTCCTTCTTTGGAGGTTTTTAAGCAGAGGCTGGATGGCATCTGCCAGAAATATTGTGATGGGGTTCCTGCATGGCAGGGGGTTGGACTAGATGGCCCTTGAGGTCTCTTCCAACTCTATGATTCTATGATTCTATATATTTTGGGACATAGTCCAAATCCATGAGTTCACCATAACTGGTTCATCAGCCTCACTTCGTTCTATGAAAGAGCATTAAAATGGTCCCCCGGAACATTAATAAATGAGCAGTTTTACGATGGATTCATTCTTTCATCTGAACATTGCCACATCTAGATAATCAAAGGAAAGTGTTCTGCTTATATACGGCCCCATACAACTTCAAGTAGTCTCTCGGTGGTTTACAATTTTAATTACAGTGTACAGGCTACACATTGCCGCCACCTCGCAAGCTGGGTACTCATTTTACCAACCTTGGAAGGATCGAAGGCTGCATCAACCATGAGCCTGCTACTTGGGATTGAACCCCAGGTCATGAGCACAGTTTTACCTGCAGTACAGGCATTTAACCACTGCGCCCCAAGGCTCTGTTCAACTGGTTGGACCTTTGTTGACCATAACATGCAGCAGGTATGCATGATGGTCTACATTTAAGGAGCTGATTGGGAGAAATGCCTTCTGCATTTCTGAGAAATGAAACTGAAATAGAGATGGACATGAACCTCCAGGTTGGAGGTTTGTGCCAATTCATACATACAGCCGAAACAATCAGGAGGTGCAGCCCTTCCCTTGTCTATCCAGCTGGATCCACCACTCACCAGCCAGGGCATGCGTCTCTCCTCCTGGTGAGTGGTTCACAGCCTGGGGAGGTGGGGAAGGGGAACATGCAGCACCACAGGTGCCACACATATAAAACCGGCATGATCCTCCAAGCTGAGGTTCATGCATGCATTTCTCTAAAGGGAAGCTGTGATTGGTCAAACCCTGTGGAGGCTGGATGGTACCCAAAATTATTCTTTTAAAAACCTGTTGTAATTGCCCCAACCTTGACCGGCTCTTTGCCTCCTTAAACTAAAATTATGTCCCAGTTTAAATTCCATTTCAGCACTGCGAGGCCATTGGATATAACTAAATGAAGTGCCTGAATTGTGAAAGATATACATGGGCATTAAATTCTCTGTGGGGGTGGGGGAGGCTAAGGCAGCTATCTCTGTAACTAATATAAGCACGAAACTGCATCTTGATGCTGCAGTGACCTCTCCTTTTGACGACCCGGCATGCTTGCTACAGTCTGTCAAATACAGAAATACAGCCATCCTAATAGTGTTCATAAAATTCTAAGCACACCTGGTGCATCATTTTAATAATGATAATTAAGATGGCGTTAAGGCACTGCTTGCGTTTAACATGCCAGCTACCTGATAGAGTAATAGCGAACTAATATGGTACGTGGCTAGTGTTCGGTAAATGTGCCCTCGGTTATAAAATTCTTTGCTGAGGCAAAGTCCCTTTTCTCCTCCTCCACCCCCACTCCAGTTTTAATCAGTGGTTTACATTTCAAATGCATTCACAAGGCAATGAAATTCTTTAATTAAAACACAATTTATTCCTACTGGTTTCAGGCAATGACGATCTAGGCTGATGAATCATATTAACCCCTATGTTCAATCGTGAGAATAGCTAGAGATGTCTGTTTGCACTACAGAGCAGAAACACATGCTGCACCTCTAAATTCCTCAGATAGGAGTTAGAGGCAGTGGAGCCAGGCTGGGGGTCCCCCACCTTGGCAAATTGGTTGTCCCCCTCCCTGAGTATTACTTCAATGGTTGATTGAGGCAGTGATGGTAAGATGGTGGGAAGCACCCTTGGGGAAGTAGGCACAGGCATGGCGGGACTCCTACTTAAGGAGGAACCAGTCACCATAGAGTAGGACTTTGGGGTAGATGTGGTGAACTGGGAAGTGTGTGGGGCAGAAGGGGTAAAGCACCCTCTGGGAGGTGGTCCATCAATGTGACACTGGCAATTGAGAAGACATGTCACCAGAGAAGGCTGCCTGCATACACTGAGATGAGGCTGGGTGAAGAACCAGCACTGGTCCTGGTGTCACCACTACAGAAACCAGGAGTGCCTTTCCAAGAGACTGCATGAGACAATCAGATTCTCCAGCAGTGAGGCCCCAGATGCCATACCCCACGTCCCTCGTACTGGAAGGAGCCAGTACAAAAGCAAAGCAAAGTGTTCTCCTTATATACCACACCGTAACACTTCAAGGACTCATAGAATCATAGAGTTCAAAGAGATCTCAAGGGCCATCCAGTCCAACCCCCTGTCATGCAGGAACCCCATCACAGTATTTCTGACAGAAATCTGTCAGAAATCTGTCTGAAAAATACTCTCTGGGCAGTTTACATTTTAATTATGCAGGGTACATATTGCCCCCCCCCCCAAGCAAGCTGGGTACTCCTTTTACCAACCTCGGAAGGATGGAAGGCTGAGTCAACCATGAGCTGGCTACCTGGGATTGAACCCCAGGTCGTGAGGACAGTTGTAGCTGCAATACAGGCCTTTAACCACTGTGCTGCAAGGATTTCAGACTAGCCACTGCAGAAAACTACTAAGCCAAAGCACCAGGAGGAGTGATCAGTCGATCCTACAGAGATGTCCACACCATCCACCTGCAATGGCAGCTAACCAGCTGCAACTAACACTGGTGTTGTGGCACCACCTGTTTGGTCCACTTGAGGGAGATGCTGGTGGCAAAGAGGGGCCTCCAGACCTCACCCAGAGACTTAAGGAAAGAGACTGAAAGTGTGCAGAATTCCTGGGGTTAGAGCTCAGCACCTTAGATAGCTCCTCTGATGTTCACACTAGAGATGGGCATGAAATGGGAAAAATGCCATTTCATTTTGTTTTTCATTTTGTTTTTTTCTGTTTACAGTGGTACCTTGTATAAAGGAATAATTTCGCTCCAAATGAAATTCTGTTAAGCAAATTTTCTTTTATACAAATTTCCTATAGGAATGCATTGGAAACGGAGTAATCCCTAATTGCGACAATTTTTATGTTGTACGGATTCGCCCCATAGACAATTCTGTTAAGCAAATTTCCCCTATCTCCGGGATTTTTATGTTGTACAGAGTGTTATACAAACTGTATCTTCATTTTGTTTGAAACATTTTTTTAATTTTTTTTTGTTTTTTCAGTTTTTCATTTTTCATTTTTTTTTTTTTTACTCTTTGTGGCAAGCAGTGGTGGCAGAACGGCTCCGCCACCAACGTTTGCTGCAAATACTTTAAAAACCCAAACTTCTCCCCTAGCACTTGCCTTGATGGCTAAAGACATTTTAAATGACCCACGTTTGTCCCCCCAGTGCACCCTAATAGGGGGAGGAAAGGAAGAGGGGTTTTAAAATGTATTTGAGGCACCGAGGCAGCCTTGGTGGCTCAAAGATATTTTAAACGACCCGCACCATTCCCCCCAACACACCAGATTGGGGGGAAAGGCATGGGTTGTTTAAAGCAGTTTCCCATAGGAATGCGTTGCTTTTCAATGCATTCCTATGGGAAACCTTGCCATTAACCAAAAACGAAGCAGAACAAATAGGAAATTTCCAGTTCGTTTCATTTTGTTTTTCTTTAAAAATCAGTTCGTTTTTCATTTCGTTCTGAAATGAAATGAAAAACAAAAATTGAAATAAAAACGTGTTTCATGCCCATCTCTAGTTCATAATAAAGACAGGAGCAAACTAACCACCTCAATAATATCAGAGCTACTACTGTAACTGCCATTGGTCAAAACAGCTCCGTCTTTCTCCTTTCAGGCCTTGCTCATAACATAAAGCTTGCATTCCGAAGACAAGAACATAAGAACATAAGAACAGCCATGCTGGATCAGGCTGAAGGCCCCCCTAGTCCAGCTTTCTGTATCTCACAGTGGCCCCACCAGATGTGTCTGGGGGCACACAAGATTGTCTCCTGATACCACTCCCTTGCATCTGGTCCTTGAAGTACCCTAGTTTTAAGCCTGGAGATTACATATCTCCATCAGGGTTTGTAACCTGTGATGGACTTTTTCTCCAGGAATCTGTCCAATCCCCTTTGGAAGGCATCCAAGCTAGATGCCATCACCACATCCTGTGGCAGGGAGTTCCACAGACTAAGAACACACTGGCTGAAAAAATATTTTCTTTTGTCTGTTCTTACTCTTCCAGCCCTCAATTTGAGTGTATTTCCCCTAGTTCTGGTATTTTGTGAGAGGGAGAAGAGAGTCCCTCTATCAACTTTACACATGCCCTGCATTATTGTGTACATCTCAATCATATTCCCCCTCAGGCACCTTTTTTCCAGACTCAAGAGCACCAAATGTTTTAGCCTTCCCTCATAAGGGAGGTCCCCCAGCCCAGTAATCATTTTAGTTGCTCTCTTTTGCACCTTTTCCAGTTCTACTATGTTCCTTCTAGGTTGCCACAGTTCTTTCATGTGAGGTTGAGAGTTCTGTTCCTCACTGTTCCTCCTTCACAGGTGTTGGACTAGGGAATCCATAGTGACTTTCCAGCTCTATAGTTCTATGATGATGACGATGATGATGATGGTGGTGATGGTGGTGGTGGTGGTGGTGGTGGTGGTGGTGGTGATGATGATGATGATGATGATGATGATTTTGAGTTTGTACACACTTTGGCTCCTTTGGCTCCCAGTCTGCAAGCACACACAGAGAGGGCCAATAAGTTAATTTCTTTCCCTCTGTCTGTACAAAGTCTGTGTGTATCTAGAGCTGTTTAGGACTTGACTGCTGCCAATAGGTAATTCTGCTGTGTGTGCTAGTTGTGCAGTTGTCGGTTTTCTTTTAGGCACCCAGCTATTGTTGCAGAACCTAACTGTATTCCACTGGTAATTCTCCAAGTTCAATATTTATGGAAATGCCTGTGCATGTGTAGATCACATTACACAAAGTGAATATTTATTAAAAAGAGAGAAGCTGTGTGCATCAAGGAGAGGGGGAAAACTAGAGATTATCTTCAGAGCTGTTCTCTGAAATTCAGAGGCAAGGATCTGTAAATAACAGCTCTGAGTACTGTTTATTTGGCAGTGATCTTTCAAATTATCTCTTGTACAAATTTCACTTTATCAGAACTTTTTGAGACAAGAGCAGAAGGGTTGATTTCCATGGCATTTTCCCCTTCCTACTAATAGAATCATAGAATCATAGAGTTGGAAAAGACCTCAAGGGCCATCTAGTCCAACCCCCTGCCATGCAGGAACCCCATCACAATATTTCCGACAGATGTCCATCGAGCCTCTACTTAAACCTCCACAGAAGGAGACTCCACCACCCTTTGTGGCAGCATATTCCACTGCCGAACAGCTCTAACTGTCATGAAGTTCTCCCTAATGTTCAAAGCCTTCAGATTTTGGTGAGATGCACAGAGAAATGTTATTTTGAACTATGGAACTCAAATAACTTGGGAGCTTGAATTCAAAGTACCAAAAATGGAACAACGGGGGGGGGGGTTCAAATATGCAAGATGCATACATCTTTTTCCACTGAACACCATGCTGGCATGATAAAATGCAGAAGGCAAATAATGATCCATTATTGGAGGGGAGGGGAGCACAATTTGTCCCATCAAAACTTATCATGGGGATCAATACAGCCATTGTGCACCACTCCCCTTTATTGATCCCCATGACAAGTTTTGATGGGACAAATTCTCTTGGCTGCTGGCAGGTTGGTTGAGATATGCTGCTTTGGAATGAGCAGGTCACCCCACATATTACAACAACTTACAATATATCTTACCTCCCACCCAAAACTAAATCATCCCGCTGGGATGCCTGGTGACTCTGAGAATTGCAGTGTGAACCCAGGATTACCAGCAGCCCTTGTGCGAAGCATGTTGCTGTTTTGTTCTGCTAACTCTTCCACAATTTACAAAATGACTCTGAACAGAAGGCATGTAGCCACTGTGAAGCTAAGTACACACACACAGAGAGAGAGAATTAAGACAATCTGGTTGCTTCCGCAGACAAAGGCAAGAGCACTGATGTTAATTCTACGAGTTCATACAATGAGTTGTCCGTTATAATATTTCCTCGTGTGTGTGTGTGTGTGTGTGTGTGTGTTGTGTCGTTACAGTCGTGACCGACCCTTCGCGACTCCACATCCATGGAGTTTTCTTGGCAGGAGTACTGGAGTGGTTTGCCAGTTCCTACTCCAGGCGCCTACAGCACTTGGTATTCCCTGGTGGTCTCCCATCCAAGTACTAACCAGGGCCGACCCTGCTTAGCTTCCGAAATCAAGTGATTTCCTTACACAACAGCAAATAGGGAAGATGGGTCATTGTCTCTGAAGACGGCAGTGGTGGAGAAGGAAGAGGCAGGACCAGGTAGGGAGGCAATGAGGGGTAGCAGAAAGGGGACAGAGCCACCTGTTTTCCCAAAACCAAGCCCTGGGTGGGAAAAGGGTTGTCACTTTGTTTCAGCACAATGGATGAATGAACTGAACCATGCACTGAATTTGGGACACAGCTGGGGTGAGGTGGAGCATGTGGGGCATGGGTCTTGGGCAATGGACTGGGGGTGTGGTGGGGCACCAAAATGATAAAACAGTGCACTTTGTACTGTCCTGTGCATTGCCCTGGGTTACACGGACCCTAGTTGTGGGCCTGAACTGAACCATAAACCAACTTGATTCGTGGGTTGTATTTGTAATTTTGTTTGTGCCCACCCTTAGTCCTAAAAATCTTTAAAATGCATCTGAATCTCAAGCAAATCTTGCAAGAAGAATAGATGCACAGTTATTCCAAAAATAGATATACATATGCATAGTCATTTTCCTTATTACACACAACCAAACTAACCCAAGATTTAGATCCCTGGCACCTGTAGTTTCTTCTACCCTAGGCAAAAACAGCGATATGTCCAGAATTGGCTTTATGCTGTGCTTGACATTATGCAGCTTTTGCCTGATGAGAAACCAGCTTGTCTGATGCGTGTTTCAAGGTCAAGATTGACATGCAGCTTCCAGAGGGTACAGCCATTGATCATGGAGAGGTTGTGAGGTTTTGGTTCTGCTTTGTAAACAAGTGATAATAAACCTGATCAATATTCACTTCATCCTTCGTACCAATGAGCGACCAGCTCGTCAGCTGGAGAGATAAGTTGTGGGGAAAATAAAGATCTTTCCGGCTACCTGTTAATCAAAGGAAGCTTTTCTTTATGGAAAAAAAAATCCAGAATCTAAAAAAGAAAAGGGGGGAGAAAAACACCCGAAATACCAATGCCCTTTGGAAAGTTTTTTTTTGCAGAAACAACATTATAGAAAAGTTCTAGAGATGGGCACGACTCAGAAAAAAAGTTTCGTTTTCGTTTTCGTTTTCGGCTAGGGTCTGAGTCGTTTCGTTTCCGTTTTCGTGGGCTAATTTCAAAATTTTTCGTTTTCGTTTCGTTACGTAACGAAAATGAAAAAATGAAAACGAAAACGAAAAATTTTTCGTTTCTCCCCATTTAGCTCAATTGAGTGCTTTTCCAGTAACGAAAAACGAAAATTGGCTCGAAATTAGTCATTTCGTTTCCGTTTTCGGTCCAGGTTGGTGCCGATTTTTGTTTTCGTTTCGTTTCCGTAACGAAAACGAAAAACGAAAACGAAAACGAAAATACCGCTAAGTCGTGCCCATCTCTAAAAAGTTCTATAATGCCTGATTTATCTTCACTCACTAGTTCATTAGCACCATGAATGTAACTTGACTTTGGCCAACTTCAGAAGCTGTGTCAGAATCAGGCGTTGTTATTGTCTTGAAGGAGGACCACCAGGAACTGCTAGAGATCTCCAGGGAGGGGGAGGAAAGAGTTCCACCTGAAATCTTAGGCTGACACTTCACGTCCCTGTAGCTGCAGTTCGCGGCCCCACTGGAGACCGGTTTGAAGGAACGGAACCTCACATTCTTGTGGGGTCAATCTGAGTTCAGCCCGACCACGCCCCCTGAACTGCGCTCCAAGCGGGGTGAGAGATTCCCGTCCTGGGGCTCAGAAATCTTTTCAATCTGCTTCTCAATCAGTGTTGAAAACCAATTTCAACATGGAGGCAAGTTCACCTTGGCTCGAGGAAGGACGTGAAGTAACCACCTTTGAGAAACTCTGACTGGTGTATTTGACAAAACTGGGCCATCATGTGGTTGCATCTGATGGGTCACGGTGGAGGTAGTCACTTTTCTAAAGGAACGGATGGCTTTGAGAAAAAGGTCCTTCTCCAACTGAAGAGATCAGGATTCAAAGATGAAGTGGTGGGTCCCTCCGCATTATTTCAAACAAAACGATGGTCTACATGGCGAAGTATAATACCACGAACATACTTGTTGCATTACACATGATATATCTGCCGTGGCTGTGTTAGGATCATCAGGAGAGGCCTTTCTCTCCATCTTACCACCTTCACAGATGTGTTTGGTGGGACAAAGGAGGGGGCCATCTCAGACTTTGGAACTCCCTCCCACCAGAGGCCAATTGGGTCCCATCTTTACTGTCTCTCCTTTCCTTAATGACCAGCTGCCTGTGTCAGGTTTTTAAATAGATGGTTGAGCCTTACTACCTTGAATGTGTTTTTGTGTTGCTTTTGTTTACTGTCTGTTAAGTATGAAATTTGCCTGATCTGTTTTAGTATTTGTATAGTTA
>JAHTLZ010000330.1:4646367-4678136 GCA_023846285.1 Phrynocephalus versicolor | reverse complement strand
ATTGCTTTGTTTCTGATTCTAATATCTTAATAAAGTAATATGCCAGGAAGTAATGGAAAACTAATTGGCTATGGTTGATTGCTATACCCTCCATCTTTCATCTGCCCGTCCATCTACCCATCCATTTAATTAGAGCAACTGAAGCTTCCTTCGGATGTAATAAACAAACTCCATCCTTCAATTAGTTTGAGCTTCTCAAGCTGTCTTTTTCACTTTGTGAAAGATGGTAAATCAAATATGTGCGCTTCATTTTATTGCAGGGAGAGGGCTGAAGATCCCCTATGTTCTATCGTTTGACTAATGCCACATGGCATAAGTTAAGAAACCACCTCTGAGGATGAAGGGATCAAGCGGCTTATGCTGTCAAGATGAGGTTTATGGTTCTCATGGACCCCTGAAGGGGAGGGTGCATTCAGAGATGGAGGGCATGGAGAAATATGATAGCATTTTTGTTTTATTGCTTATATTTACATTCAGCTCTGATGTTCCAAAAGCACTAAAGAAAAATTAAATGAAGTACAACATCAATTAAATGATATTAAGATTAAAATAATAGTGAAAATAAATAAGAAGGCCCTATTCAGGATTCAACAGGCATGGAAAAATTAATGGAAAACAACCATGCATTAATTAAACCCACTTTAAAATGCCTGGTTAAATTAAAACTATCGTACATTATTACTTATTTAAAATATTTATGTCCTACCTCTGCCCTCCAAAGGTCCCAATTTATATTTAATTATACAAAATCTAGTGTTGGGGAGACATCCCTATGTCACTATTGGTGCCAACAAAGTTTCTAATTTCAGGTGTGAGCCCCAAATAGCGTCAACAGAGAAAAGCCAGCATTCTAGAACAGGCATTCTCAATGGTGGAGTGTGTGTGTGTGTGTGTGTGTGTGCCACATGCCCCTTGGGGACCATGGAACTTTTGATTTTAGGCATTGTAGTTAGGCACCGATATCAAATTTGCAACATTAGGAAATCTGGGTGTGAGAGGTTGACCTTTACGAATCTTTGCTCCTGCACTGAAACCTTCTCATACTGAAATACCTTAAGGTCAAACTGCTGAAGTTTGACCTTAAGAATGCCTATTTCCCATTTCAATATTTTCCCTCTTTTTTTATCTCAAAGTAATTAACTGCAACGATGCACGGAGCCCAAATGTTGAAAGAGATGTTGCCATGACCTGATATGCAAATCACTCTTGGGATAACAAAGTAGATTCTGGGTGGTGGTGGTTGTGTTGTTGTTGTTGTTTTGCTCATGATTTCTTCCTTTTTAATAATGGGGTGCTTTCAAGAGGAGGTAGATCTGCTTATGAAGCACCGTTACATAAATATATTTTGATGTTGCATATCTACAAAGGAAGTCCTGTAGTACCTAGTGGGATAACATTGGAAAGTAGGTCAGCTTGTCATCCAGCAGAGGTTGGAAAGAGCATGGATTTGTGGTAAGCTGATAGACCAAAGTTTCCAAAAATTCTGGTTGCTGATGCAAAATTGTTGTGTGCTTATTCAAGCACAACACTCTTATCCCTCAGAAGTTGGGCCTTTGGTGAGTGTAAGGATTATTTGCCTTCACAGATGATTCCTTGCACTTTTGTGTGATTTGACCCCAGTCCACACAAGGAAGAGGATGGAAGAAAAGGAATCTGAGTACAAAAATTATCCCTTCCCCACACTAGCTGGCTGTCATAGTCTCTGGGCGGTTTACAGATTTAATTACAGAATGCAGGCTACACATTCCCCCCCCCCAAGCAAGCAGGGTACTCATTTTACCAACCTTGGAAGGATGGAAGGCTGAGTCAACCATGAGCCTGCTACCTGGGATTGAACCCCAGGTCGTGAGCACAGTTTTACCTGCAGTGGGTTAGAACCTTGGGAGGGTTAGAAGATACAGGTAGTAATGGTCCTACTTCTCCTGCCTAGTGAGAGAGATTCATCCACCACGGAATAGTAGATCTTGGGGATGTAATTTAATCGGACTTCGATAGAGATGGGCACAAAACAAAAAAGAAACACTGTTTCATCGTTTCATTAGGGAATGAACCACTTAGTTACCTAATAAAATGGTAGGACACATTTTGTTTTGTCACAAAATGCCATTTTCCCCCTCTAGAATGAAATGATTCATCTTAATAGAGGAATCAATGGCAGGGGAGCTCAAGCTCTTCCCTGAAAATCCCTGAAATTTGGAAAGGTTTGGGGGTCAGGGAGCTGAGTTATGAAGCTCCAAAGGGGGTGCCCGTAGGAAAGAAAATCTTTTGTGCCCATCTCTAGACTTCATATCCCAGAATGCCGCAGCCATGGGGCTGGTCCTTGCGGGAGGGTTTTGAGAGATGTAATCAATATAAGTCGTTTTGTCATGGGCTTAAAGCAGTGGTGGCCAAGCTTCATCCCTTTTGAATCACAACTCCCACAGTCCTTCGTCATTGGCAATATAGGCTTGGAATTCTGGGAGTTGTGGTCCAAAACATCTAGAGCAGGCATGTCCAAACTTTGGCCCTCCTGATGTTTTGGACCACAACTCCCAGAATTCTAAGCTTAGACTGCCAATGGAAAAGGACTGTGGGAGTTGCTGTCCAAAACATCTGGAGGGTCGAAGTTTGAACATGCCTGATCTAGAGGGCCAAACTTTCACCACTACTGGGTTAAAGGCAAGGCACCATGGTATAACATATTTATTTATTTTTATTATTTATTTATTATTGAATTTATTTATTATTGAATATAAGCCAAAGAAATGTTTACTCTAGTTCGAGTCAAGCAAAACACATCTTGGAAAATATGTGAATGCTATTTCACTCATTTGTTTTATGTGCTGTCCTGCCCATCTTGAAATTGGTCCAGCGAGTTGCTCAAGATGGCTAACAACTGCAAACAGGAATTTCCGCATATGGAAGCTGGACTGTCCAGCTTCCCCAGGCTGGCTCTACATTCAGGAGGCCCAGTGGGAAAACACACCTCCCGACCTCTGGCTCCACAGCCAGGTACTTAAACTACTGAGCTCTCCTAGCTTCTATCAGAGTTTCAGCTGGCATTTGGGTACCATGAGATGAACCTCCCACAAATCTTGATTTCATTGGAGATGCACAAACATCCAGTGATGACACTGAACTTGGGCAGGGTTGATGAAACAATGAGATTAATCTGATACACACTTTTTTGCTGGTTATGGGTTCTCCTGGAGATGTTCCACATAAACCAGACACTCCAGCTTTGTTTTGGCTAAAGTCTTCCAGTTGTTCTCAACTGAGACACAAGCAAAGCTCATGTTTGTTATATTTCTTCAGCATCAAGTGGTCCAGATTTAATCCTCAGCCGGAAATCCATTCTCTAAAGAAAACTTTCAGAAAGTTTTCACATTTGAAGACACAAACGAGACAGGGGAAGTAGCATCTTCCTTGCAAAATGTTGATAATCACATCCAACCACGACCTTTCATCCTGCCCTCCCACAGTTCCACAATAGGAGAAGATGAGCAATGCTCAACCGAGGCTGCCAGCCGCTGCCACAATGGATTCTCAATCTGTTTGTGAGCTCATTAGTGGCATTGACTTCATGCTAATTGAGCATTGACTTTGGGAGGTCTTTTGAGGTTGCCTTCCAAATTGAGGCCAAAGGCAATGCTTGTGGAATCAGAAATGGTGAGAAGGCAAAGTTTCCAATAAAAACTTGTCTTTTCTTAGGAATCTATCGCACATTTGGCTTGAGCTGGAAGGGACTCAGAGTCCATTTCCAACCCCATTCACTCAGACACACTTTTCATGCACTGCATCACACATGAACACTTTGTCTGTTTGGGTGGAGTCCTTCTCCATCTCCCACAGCTGTACAAAATACTGAAATACAAAATACTGAAATTATGGCACAAACCCCTCCAGTTTTGTGGAAAGGCCAATGCTATAAATGTTGGGGCCATCAGCATTCCTCCCTGTCTTGCACAAAACACGGGAAATGGCGCTGGAATCATGGGAGCAGAACATTCATAGTTCTAGGATTCTTGATTGGCCAAAAATATACATTCGGTTTAAGAGGAGTTAAGGCCTCAGTGTAATCTCTTCTCCTACTAAGCTATCCTTACCATTAGCAGGTTCACAGAATCACAGAAGAATTGAATTGGAAGGGACCTATTAGGCCATTGAGCCGAACACCCTGCTCAACGCAGGAATCCAATTCAAAGAAGATCTCAGGGCTGTCCAATTTTTTTTCTTGATTGCCTCCAGTGCTGGGGCACTCACCAGCTCCTGAGGTCATCGCTTCTGTAGCTGTGTGTGTGTGTGTTGTGTCGTTACTGTTGTGACCGACCCTTCGTGACTACACAACCATGGAATTTTCTTGGCAGGAGTACTGGAGTGGTTTGCCAGTTCCTACTCCAGGCACCTACAGCATCTGGTATTCCCTGGTGGTCTCCCATCCAAGTACTAACCAGGGCCGACCCTCCTTGCTTAGCTTCCGAAATCAGGCGAGATCAGATATACGTAGGGCATCTAGGCAGCTAGATGTGATATTCAGCCTAAATCTGGCTTCCCGTAGTTTGAGCCCTTTATTATGTGTCCTGCACTCTTTTCTTTTTAAGGCTAAACATGCCCACTTCTTTCAGTCTTTCCTCATAGGGCTTGGTTTCCAGTTCGTCCTAATGTTTGCAGAATCTCTGTATTAAATCCTTTGGTTCATTCCTACCCACAAAAAAAATTCTCCAAATATTTCAAGATGATGCTCAGGTTATTTCTCAATCTTTCTTTCTCAATGTAGATTAATCATGTCTCATTATGATGACCTTCTTGTGTCACTGAACGTCTTGTGTCTCTGCCTGTACTCTACATATGTGCTACAGGACTATTAACAGGAAATGCTAGAATCTGAATGCAGGAAATATTCTTTCAGCTGCTTCGTGCTTGCTGGTTTTTTTTTGTCATGTGCTGTTAGTTTAGTTCTTGTTCCTGTTATTAAATCATCATCATCATCATCATCATCATCATCATCATCATCATCATCATCATCATCATCATCATCATCATCATCATCACCACCACCACCACCACCACCACCACCACCACCACCACCACCACCACCAACAACAACAACAACAACAACAACAACAACAACAACAACAACAACAACAACAACAACAACAACAACAACAACAACAACAACACTTGGCTTGGCCATATAATTCTAAAGATTTGTCTTTAGACAACTCTAAAGATTTGTCATAGTTGTGCCTAGCTAAGTGAACTTTAAAAAGCGGGTTACAGGCCTTCCCATGGATAACAAAAACCGTGGATAAGATAGAACACCAAAAAACCAAAACTACTCTTGGGTGACAATAGCTTGCTTTACAGCTGCTGTTTGTGACAGTTGCTTGCTTTGCCACTTCTGGATTATTATTTGTTTCTTTGCCCACCATGGATAACTGAATCAGTGGATAATGAATTGATGGATACGGGGGTCCTAATGTATATAAAAGCTCCCAGAATCCCTTAGGCAACACGGGCCCTGACAATGCCAGCTGAATGAACCAAGAAGTTGTCATGCAAAAAAACAACTTGTCCAACTTCTGCTAAGGAAGCTCCAAAGTTCACCTTCTCAAATTGGGGGGGGGGGGGAGTTCTTTGCGGACCTGTATTCTCATGGTGTAAAGCTAGAGAGCAAGAGAAGAATGTTCCAGCATTAATGGCAAAAGTAAACCTTGCAATTTAGAACTGCTCTCACAGAGATATTCCAGGTAGCACTTTGGTTACAATGATTGAGTGCCCAGGCTGATGAAGAATGGGTTTAATGCCGCTCCTATTAGCAACTTGCCGAGACTGGCATCTTTTCCAACCTCTTAATGGGGAAACAATGCAAAGGGTCAAAGAGAACTCTTAAGGCAGCAGAAACGAAAATAGATAGGGAAAAAAACTTTCTCTCTCTCTCTCTCTCTCTCTCTCTCTTCAAAAAGAGGAAATAGGGATTTTGTGTGCAGGGCATAAGCAAAAATTGCCAATGCATGCAGGTAGTCTGGAATTTACTAAAGAAAACCAGCATCATGAGGTTGGAAAGTAGATAGTAATTATCAGTGTCCTGTGTTTTTCATCCTCATAAAACATTGTAGGGAGGCTATCGGGGTGGCTTGTGGCTGAGAATGTCTAAACAGAAACAAAACAAACAAAACAACCTTAACTGAATTCATGGAAGCCATTGTTGCAGGTTTAACAAAGTATGACTAATTTTTATACAGGCATTTGTCTACATATTTTGTCTAAGAAGTTGTGTCAACCGCTGCTTGTCTTGTAGTCAGGGGAGCTACAAGTCGAAACCGTTGGGAACCACTGAGTGGAAAGATTGATAACTCTCTTCCAGCATACCAGTCCCTTGATTCAAATAACAAACTTCCAGCACCTCATCAAAAGAGAAATTAAGTGTAGGTGAAGGTCTTAGAGCTTATTGGTCTCACTTGGTATTCTGCATAAGTCTCTGTGACCACGTTTCAGAAATGAAGAGGCATTAACTGCAAATGCACTCAAATCTAAATAATGGGGTGACCCATTCATTCCTCAGTCAATAGGTTCCTCGCCCCTGTCCTGCCAAGACGCTCCATTTCTTGTTGCCCCTTAACAATCCATGGAAGGGGGTTAATTGTTTTCAAACTGTGCTTTTACATTGTTCATTGCTGTCCAGAACCATCATTCATTGCAGCAGAGCTAGGAAATAAAGCAGTAAGCAGCACAACCCTTACTCATGGGCAGCAGTAATCCCCCCAACTCTGTTTACCCATTCTTCTATCTCCTTTGGGCCCCGGTCTCACTACCGTTATCTGCGCATCTTAATATGATGCGTACTATTTTTTCAGGCAGTCACATGACGTTTGATGTGCAGTTAGCACCCTGACGACAGGGGAGTATTTGTCTGTCCATCCCGACTTGCTTACTGTGCATCTTTCCCCTGTTTTTTCCCTTGTGGTGAATACCTGCACTGCAGCCAGGTACCAGTTTTTCTTCTTAAAATCGATTGTAATTGCAGGAGGAAATCCAGTAAAAATTGTGCCCGCATGCCACCAATTCAGTAGCATAAACGATTACTAAGGCAGAACTACAGGAAGTGCCAGAAAAAGAGGTACAAATCTAATTGGTGCAAATTT
The DNA here is from genome assembly GCA_023846285.1 of Phrynocephalus versicolor. Taxonomy (NCBI): domain Eukaryota; kingdom Metazoa; phylum Chordata; class Lepidosauria; order Squamata; family Agamidae; genus Phrynocephalus; species Phrynocephalus versicolor. The sequence goes on along the minus strand of JAHTLZ010000330.1, from coordinate 4,671,012 downwards.
TCTGGGGTCACACCTCGTTTGAGGCATTTAAAAGTGTGCATCAATAACAAAAGTATTTTAACACAACCCCTAGCAATGGTACAAAATGCTGCGGTTAAAGTGTGCTTCCAGGGACGTGGGCGGCCGGGGTACCAAAATACTGCTCTTTGGAGTGGAGGCATGCTCTTTTGCTACACAGTCTTTCACAGCAAAAAGAGCAGCAAAATTGTTGTGAGACCGGCACCTTGGTTGAATGCATTTGGCCCAATGCATATCTGAGCAACAGACTGGCTCAACTCAGAAGACTGTTCTTCAAGCAATATAAGAAGGATTTCATGTTTTGGTAGACAAGATGGCATCAGGACTAGATGGGGCATCTGGCTTCTGGTTCCAGGTACTCTATCTTGATTAGAGACCCTCATCCAACATGTCATCTTTGCCTTGTCCTTCTGAAAACAGTTTAAAAACCACACTGTTCCTAGAGGCCTCTGGAAACCTCTTACCCCTGCATCATCTTTGTGGTCCATTTAGTGTATTGATTTTGAGTTCTAGCTGTCATCCAGATTTCAGTAATTGTTTAGGATTTCTCGGGTTTTAATGGCTCTTGGTTTTCTATTTGTTTTGTGGGTGGTATGGTGGTCATGGTATTTTAATTGTTGTGAACTGCCCGGAGTAGTGCTTTGGCACTAGATGGGTGGCATATAAATGCTATGAATAAATAAGTAAATAATAAACAAGCATGTATTGCACTAATGGTTCAGAATAAATAAATAAATAAATAAATAAATAAATAAATAAATGAATGAATAAATAAATAAATCTGAAGGGAAAAGGTAAAGTGTGGAGAGCAACTGGTAAGCAAACAGAATTTGTGACATTGCACTGTTAGCAGAGGCATCACTTCATCTGTTTGGATGAACAGTGAAACGTTTCTCTCTCAAAAAGAAGTCCAGTAGCCATGACTCAACTTCCAGATAAACTCACCTGGATGGCTGAGAACAGAGATGGGCATGAATAAAAAAAAAGGTGTTTCGTTTGTCGTTTGTCATTTAGGGGGTCCGTTTTGGTTTGTTTCTGTTTTTCGCGAATTTTTGCAAAAAAAATCATTTTTGTTTTCGTTTGTTTCATTACCATTTTGTTACCATTTATTTCAATTTTAGTGATTTTTTAAACATTTAAAGCAGTTCACTTGTATTGCCGTAACGAAAATGAAACACACGACAAAATTTCCAGTGTTTCTGTTCGTTTCGTTTCATTTTAGAGATAAAATTTGTTTGTCGTTTCATTGCGTAATGAAATGAGAAAATGAAAACAGAAATGAAAAATTGTTTGTTTCGTGCCCATCTCTAATTGAGAATCTTCACAGACATATTGCTATGCAATTTGGGGCAGATGCCCTGAAGTTGGTGCGAGAATATGAAAGAACAGCAAGAAAAGTAGCAGACTACAAGAACCACTTACGTTTCAACTTGAGATGCAGACAACAAAGTCTCACCCCAACGATTAAGCTGTTTGGATGAACAGCGAAACGTTTCTAACTCTCAAAAAAGAAGTCCCGTAGCCATGACTCAACTTCCAGATAAACTCACCTGGATGACTGAGAATCTTCACAGACACTTCATCTCCCAGTTTCTGATTTTTGTGGAGGTTGTTGTTGTTTCATTTTATCTCACTCGATTGAGCTAGAGCACTCTTGGTACATTTTGCAACTTACCGGGTAATTATGCAAACAATGATTTTCCTTGCACACACACTGCAAGCTGGGTACTCATTTTACCAGTTCTGTAAGGATGGAAGGAGATGTTAACCTTGAGTTGACTACCTGAACCTGTTGGGATTGAATTTAAATTACGAGCAGAGGATTGACTGCAGTAATGCAGTTTAACCACTGTGCCAAGGAGCTCATTCATGCATGAGACAGTTTTAACTCTGACCAGAAACCAGCAAGTTCATATACTGTATTTTGCAATACTGTCTTTTAATGACTTTTATGGTTTTATACTGCAGTAAAAACCTGACAGAATGAGTGCTACTAAATATGATGCTAGAGTGAAGCAAATAGAATCAGCCACCATCTCTGTAGGATCTCAACGTATCTGTGACCATTGACAAGACTCATCAAATGAAATGGCTCTATAGATCAACAAGCAGCCACTCAGAAGGAAAGGGAATGGCAGTTACATGAAGCGAGTCTCCAGCAGCTGCATCATTTTAAAAGAAGAAATCAATCATCTTTCAGGATCATCTCCAAGCTGCTGAGCCCAGCAGGGTCTTCTGTGTGTGGTTTTATATATGTGTGTGTGTGTGTTGTTGTTGTTGTTTTCCTTTTGTGCTATTCCTTGTAATGAAGTTTTGGACTCCCTATTGTCATTAAGTCTAATGCCTGCATTCATTGTTGACTATTATTACTTGGAAACATTTGGGGAATGATCTCCATGATGCATTGATGGTGCTCAGAAATAATGAATGGGTGAACTGGCATCTGCTTTGTCTGGGGGTGGGGTGAGAGACGTTACTCCAAAATGAGAATGCTTGTATGGGATGAACATGTGCTCTTTTCTGTCTTTTTATAAATATAAAGACTTGTTACAGCGTTATGAATTTTGGATAAAAATGTCTAGCTGCACCGCAGACATGCAGATAGTTACAGAGCAGAATTAGTTTCAGTTAGAGTAGACCATCCCCTTTTGTCTCCTCAACTGGCACTTACAGTCTTACCAACTGACACTCAAGACATTGGTAAGAGAATAAATAAAAAAGTTGACTTGCAGTTGAATAGATCAAAATACTATGATATTTTTTTAAAAGAAGACTTTTCCTAGCAACAGGCCTTAACAGATTCACACTTCCTGTTTTCAACAGGCTTCATTTTAATTGCACACTAACTGGTGTGGTGGCTCAGTGGACTAAGGCTCCAAAAACTGTTGGCTGCAAAGTCAGCAGCTTGGCGGTTCGAATCCCAGGTGCCATGCAGCGGAGCGAGCCCCCGCTGATAACCCCAGCTCCTGCCAACCTAGCCGTTTGAAAGCATGTAAATGCAAGTAGATAAATACGTACCAAAGTAAAAAGTGGAAAGGTAAAATAGTGTTTCTTTGCAGCCATGCTGGCCACATAACCATGAACTTGCATAACATTGGCTCTTTGGCTGTGATGATGAGCATCACCCCTAGAGTCAGACACGACTAGCATGCTTGTGTGTGGGGAACCCTTACCTTTACCTTTAAGTTTTAACTTCATAACTGCCAGCAGACTTACAAGACTGAGAGAAAGACTTTTAACCACGGAGGTGTTGCTGTCTTTGAAAGCAAAGGCAGGGAAGGAACAGCTGGTTACTGCTGGATCAACTGACAGAAACTTTCATTCCAGCCAAACCTACAGGAAGGCGGAAGGCGGGAGACTAGGCTGAAACAATTCCAACAATGCTTGCATTGCACTTATTGATAATGAGGGAACAACACCTCTATAATCATGCTATACCCCCAAAAGTATACAGTACATTGCATGGCTTTTAAGTGAATTTAATTTGCATCAGTATGGAGGTAGAATATTTTTCTTACTTTTCATGGCCAGGTTTGCCCTGAGGTGGGCTGAAGTGTTTCCACTGATGGCTGCGCAAGGTGTCTCATCCACCCATGAGTTGAGCAGTTTTGCACTTCCTCGCCCTCTTCTGCAAGGGTGGAAGGAACAAAGATTTCTACTAAAGGTGGACATGGATTGAGTTGTACCACTTTTGTACATTTCGTGCCATGTGGCACCACAGGTGCACACCTCCCCTCCCCACGCACATGCCAGCTGTTGTACAGCAACCACGTTCTCCTCTGTTGATGGCCCAATCTGGGCAGGAGCACAGGCTGCCCTTTCCTAACTCCTCTGGTACCCAACCATTCAATGGATGCCCAGCAAAAATCCTCAGTTTGCCTCCTCATCTGAGTGGTTGGCTGCTGGGGGAAGCAGGGAAGGGCTGCCCAGACTGGGCAACCTATAGAGAAGGAGAACCCTGGCAGCATGTGGCAGAAGGCGAGTGGGACAACAGCACAGTTCGTATGAAACAGGATAACTCCATGCACATTTCTAATTTTCTCCCCATTGTATAGAGTCTCTAAATATCTAGGCACACCAGCAAGTCAAATGAACAGACAAATGAACAAGTCTCTTTAGTCTGGAAAAAAGGTGCCTGAGGGGGGAACATGATTGAGACGTACAAAATAATGCAGGGCATGAGTAAAGTGGATAGAAGGACACTCTTTCTCCCTCTCACAAAATACCAGAACTAGGGGAAATACAGTTAAATTGAGGGCTGGAAGAGTAAGAACAGACAAAAGAAAATATTTTTCACCAGTGCATTGTTAGTCTGTGGAACACCCTGCCACAGGATGTGGTGATGACATCTAGCTTGGATGCCTTCCATAGGGGATTGGACAGATTCCTGGAGGAAAAGTCCATCACAGGTTACAAACCCTGATGAAGATGTGTAATCTCCAGTCTTAAACCGGGGTATTTCAAGGACCAGATGCAGGGGAGTGGTATCAGGAGACAGATATCTAGTCTCATATGCTCCCAGACGCATCTGGGAGTGCAGGAAGTTTCCTCTCCACTTGTAATCCCCAAATGGACTGGGCTTCCTGTTTTCTTTCTCATGATGAAAGTGATTGCAATTCCATGCCATATAAGGAATGAAAGCTAGAAAAGCATGTGACTAGAGACAGTTGGCCACTAGAAAAGAAAGGGGCCACCAGTTTGCTTAGTGGCAGGGCATTAATTAAGCCAGTTAATTTGTGAGGTGAGAGCAGAAGAGGAAGAGCTACTGCTGGACCAAAATTGATTGACTTCCTTTTAAAAAAAAGACCTTGAATGGAGAAACGACGACCTTTGGAAGCTATGAAGCTAATAAAACATCCTTAAAACTTTTTGTCATCCCAAGAACATTTGATTGATTGCTTATAAGTACACTGTCAGAAAGATGTTATAATTTTTCAATAATTCCAATACATACTTCCCCTACAGGGAAAGATTTTAGAAGGGCGGGGGACTGGAATAATAAGGTTGCTGTAATCTCAGGTGAAAGGGAAGCATAATTTCCAATTTATATGCAAAACTACAATTTGGAAAACACACTTTGCTACTTACCAGCCGCTCCTTCTAGCTCAATTAATTTTTCGGCAGCTAAGATTGGCTTAAGCCTAGCTACCCCCCTCCCTCCACGCACCAATTTGGTCTTTCAGAAAACAAGGCCCACCCAATTATTTGAATGTAGTAGCATGGGCCACTGATTATTACATCTATAATCCTTCCTGGTTTTGTTCTCTGTTACTTTGCAGGTGTGTGTGTGTGGGGGGACCCACAATGGATTGATTGTTGTCTCCTCTCTTGGGCAGGGAACCCAACAAGGTGAAAAGCTCGTTAAACAAAATCATGCCTGGCGTAATCTAAAGGACTGTGGGGTACCATTGCATGCCATCCAGCCATATTAAAGCTGTCCAGCTGGATCTTTCATGCACTCAAGAAAAAGTCTAAGAAGCATGAAAGCTCACATTGGATAGAGCTGTTCCAAATGCAGCAAAGCACACCTCCTATACCTATACACGTGGCACATGTGTCAAGAGCACATGGAAGTGTTGGTCATACAGAGGTATGTGTGAAGGCTGCCTACCTGAAGAGGTCTGACTCTGCACTCTGTTTGGGGATACTGGGTGTGTGTGGGGGGGGCTAGCTAGCTACATGGGAGGTGTAGCTAGTAGAGTGTGTCCCTTCTCCTCTCATATACATTGATCTGAAATGTCTTACCACCTTCTTCTAACCAAGACTAAGAGCAGATTAGTGGGGCAGTAATGTGTCTGGGAAAGAGGTCCTGTTTCTCAAACTGGATATGTCTTAAATTCAGGGGAAAGCTTGCCCGAAGAGGAAGGTCTTTGCCTGTTTCCAGAAAGACATCAGAGATGGGGCAGTCCTGGCCTCCAGTGGGAGGGAGTTCCAGAGACTGGGTGCAGGAGCTGACAAGGCACTTTCATGTGTTCCCACAAGACGCACCTGTGAAGGTGGCGGGATGGAGAGAAAGGCCTCTCCTGATGACCTTACCACCCGAGTCGGTTCATGCTGTGAGATTCGATCTTTTTGTGCTTTGTAGGTTAAGGTCAGCACTCAGCACCTTGAATTGTGCCCGGTAGGGGATTGGCAACCTGCTTTAAGAGGGGTGTAAAGTGATCTCTGTAACCCTCCCCAGTCAGCAATCTGGCTGCTGAAGTTTCCATTGAAGTTTCCTGAGACTTTTCTTTGGGAAGTCCCACATAGAGTGCATTTGTGGACTCTGCGCTCCCAGAAACTTCATCTAGTATGGCCAGTCAGAATGGGTTGGCCAGATTCTAGGCATTGCTGTTTGTGAAAAGTGTCTTCTCCAAGCTTTTACTACAAAATAATGAAAGGCATGAGCAAAGTGGATAGAGGCAAGCTCTTCTCCCTCTCACAAAATACCAGAACTAGGGGACATACACTCAAATTAAGGGCTGGGAGAGTAAGAACAGACAAAAGAAAATACTTTTTCACCCAGCGCGTTGTTAGTTTGTGGAACTCCCTGGAACAGGATGTGGTGATGGCATCTGGCCTGGATGCCTTCAAATGGGGATTGGACATATTTCTGGAGGAAAAGTCTATCACAGGTTACAAACCATGATGGAGATGTGTAATCTCTAGGCTTAAAACTGGGGTACTTCAAGGACCAGTTACAGGGGAGTGGTATCAGGAGACAGAAATCGAGTCTTATGCACTCCCAAATGCATCTGGTGGGGCCACTGTGAGATACAGGAAGCTGGACTAGATGGGCTTTTGGCCTGATCCAGCAGGGCTCTTCTTATGTTCTTATGTTCTTATGTACTCCAGAGTGACAGATTGAACCTGAGATGTGCTGCATCCAAGTCCTGGACTCTGATTTCACATTCATTCTCAGCTCCATGTTGCTCTTCCATCCATGCAGTGCACACAGCCTGTATGCCTAGGTCAATCCTTTCCCATTTTCCTACAAAGACTACATAAGATGGCCAGCAACAATATTATGGACTGTTCAGTCTATGGCAACATGAAACCACATCATTCCTGCCTCCATTTAATTCAGCTTGGAACAAAAGTTAGAGATCTTGGGTGTTGTGTCTAGATTTATTAGAACAAGGAAACAATGTACAATAAAAGCTTCAGCCACCTGAAAAATGATTTTGTAGACTGGAGACAGAGAGATAACACCACAGAAAATCAACTAGCTGCCCAGATGCTATAGATAAAGCAGTATACAGAAGAGCCTAACACAGTGGTGGCGAACCTTCGGCACTCCAGATGTTTTGGACCACAACTCTCACAGTCCTTTGTCACTGGCAATAAAAAGGTAAAGGTTCCCACCGCATATGCATGCTAGTCGTGTCTGACTCTAGGGGCGGTGTTCATCTCCGTATTCAAGCCAGAAGAGCCAGTGCTGTGCAAGTCCATGGCCATGTGGCCGGCATGGCTGCAAGGAAACACTGTTTTACCTTCCCACTTTTTATGGTGGTACCTATTTATCTACTTTCATTTACATGCTTTCGAACTGCTAGGTTGGCAGGAGTTGGGGTTATCAGCGGGAGCTCGCTCCGCTGCGTGGCACCTGGGATTCAAACCGCCGAGCTGCTGACTTTGCAGTCTACAGTTTCGGTGCCTTAGTCCACTGAGCCACGGCGCTTGGAATTCTGGGAGTTGTGGTCCAAAACATCTGGAGTGCCAAAGGTTCGCCACCACTGGCCTAACACATATATTTTTTTAAAAAAATCATACAGGAATCCAAGGGGTCTCTCCTCTCTCATCTTGGGAGCTTGAATCCTCACACATGTTTAAGGATTCCCACAGGAAACAAACTGGAATTTTTACGCCTTAGTTAAATACTGTAGGAGGGATTTGTGAGCAATAATGCATGAGATGGAATTAATAATGTTAGTCTCAGGATAAGGCAACCTCCTGTGATTTGAGAACAGGAGTATTATACGTGCGTGTGTGTTTGTGTGTGTGTGTTTGTGTGTGTTCCCATGTATGAAATGTATGATCAGGAAAAAAAGAGCAAGATCGGTGATAGATATGGTTGGCTTTTAAGATTTATCTTGGGGAAGGGTGCCTTGGAACATACAACTTTTGGACAGGGACAGGGCCTTGTGATGAGCTGCCAAGCCTCCTGATTGTTGTGTGTTTTAAAAAGCCCTTTTCAAATACTCAATTAAAGCAATGAAATCCCGGGAAATTCCCTGCGGCTTTCATGCTCACTTTTATTGACATAGTATGACAACAAGTTAATGGATAAGATTAATCAAAGTGAACAGGGACGTTAATATTAGGAATTTATACAGGAGTCCTCGTTTCAACCTTAGTCCTTGGAGACAGAAGCCAGAAAGCAAGCAAGCAGGCAGGCAGGCATGAAAGAAAGAAAGAAAGAAAGAAAGAAAGAAAGAAAAACTTGGGAGAAATTTATGAATTCTATTGACTGGAAACTGTGTATTTCTGCTCAACTATAAGCAGTGAATGAGTCTATGAACTTAACTCTTTTCCCTGCATTAATAACAGCCACGTGTTCAGCCTTCCATCCTTCCAAGGTCGGTAAAATGAGTACCCAGGTTGCTGGGGGGCCAATGTGTAGCCTGCACACTGTAATTAAAATTTGTAAACCGCCCAGAGACTACTTAAAGTGGTATGGGGCGGTATATAAGCAGAACACTTTGCTTTTTTGCTTTGCTTTTTCATCAAAATGCATGAAACATAGCTGCAATAAATGCTTTTGAGATATGCTGCTTCTTTCACAATTGTTTCTTCACAGTGCCCTTGGAAAGCCTTTGCAAGGAGCTTGAGAGTCTTACCCCCTGCCTACCCAAATCTGGAATTTGGAAGTGCAACCTGGGGACTTCTCAGAAAGAAAGTCAGTCACGGTGTTGAATTTTCAAGCGCAATGAAAGCCCATATTTTCACCTCGGTCTGTTCTGCTCCATCTTTTGCTTGTTCATTTATGAAGCTCAGACTGTCACCCAGGGCAGAGGAAGCTGGAAGATTATTTTGCAACTACCCTTGGACTTCTAAAAGTCAGAAAGTTTGATTGCAGCTAGATATAGACCTTGTAGTTTGGTGTGATAGACCCCGCTGTACTCTTAGTCCCATTCCTTTGGGCTGAAATAATATTTTAGAGCGGTTACATGGGGGGGGGGGATACAGCCATCCAGTCCATGAGCAAAATCCAAATTTGGGTTGGGTAAGATCCTAATTGCTACCAAGTAGAAACAGCTATGAACCAGTTTGTCCCAGTTGGTGCTCATTCATAAAGGTAGCAGCACTGGTGCAGCTGCTCCCCCACTTGTATTATTATTGGTGCATCCTACTAGAAAAACAGATGAGCCGTAGACAAGGGCATGAACCAGTTCATCCCAGTTTGTAAAGGCAGCAACGCAGGTGTTGCTTCTCCAAACCCCCACCTCATAAGCTGATCAGCCACTCATGAGTCCCAGCCTGCCTGCTTTTCTGACTTTCTTGGCTAATCTCCCAGTCATGAGCAACAGCACAGACTTCTGTGCTCTGGCCTTTTTTTCTGAATGGGAGATCAGCCAATAGGGTGAGGGCAGAGAAGCCTGAGCTGTTGTTGGAACTGGAAGATCAGTTGAGAAGGTGCAGGAAGCTAGCATGCTGGGTCTGGCAAATGGCTAGTTGAGCCAGAGGTTAGTCTCAGGCTAGAGCTGCCACCTTTGCAAACTGGGACAAACTAGTTCGTGCCCATCTCTACTAGAGAGTCAATAAATGTATCATCCCCAGGCTGACATGAGACCATGATTTGTGTCTTTGGGACGTAAACAACTGTCTTTTTATATTTCTCTCATACTTGTTGGCCATTTCATGCACTGCCCAACCTTCCAACCGCCCAGAGTGACCTTGCTGCCAGATGGGCGGTATAAAAATCCAATAAATAAATAAATAAAATAAAATATTTCTGTACTCACTCTGGTATTATCTCCATCCCTTGCAGCACAGTCCCAAGGGTATGTACATCACGAGATGCCTGGCAAGTGTAATTGGAAGCCTTTTATTCTACAGCCCTCATTACAGATTGAATATCTAACAGCTAGCCGCAAGCTGGTGGTAAACCTTGGCAGTACTCATGATGATGCTGTCAAGACCTCTTTAACCAAACTTTGTCAGCTCTGTGTTTGTGAATTTAACACACAGGTAGTTGCTAGGTGGTAATGCAGTGCTACTCATGAAATCTGAACAGACTGCCTGAGGCCAAAACCAAGGTGGGCAGAAGGACAGAAGAAGTGAGGACATTTTAAACGGTGCTTCATCTTGATGTTCCTTCCCTTCCCCTCATAAACAAGGCGGATACTCTTTGTAGGCTGCGAAACAGCTGAAACTGCACACTGCCATGTAGAAATTGGCAGGGCATCCTGTACATCCATCAACTGTTTATGACTCTTAAACTGGTTCTGAAAAGAGAATGTACGAACTCTGCCAATACTCTGTCTTGCCAAGGAGAGGTTGAAAGGGTGAAAGCAGCAGACACAATAATGAGAAGTCTAGCTAAAACAACAACAACTGTGGTAGATGACGTTCAGACACAACCTCAACTGCCCTCCTTAACTTGTGTAAACTCAAGCCTGTCGCTTCATGCACTATTTCATCTTGTATTTTGTTTTTCTCTTTTCCTGTTGCCTCTAACTTTTCCTACCATTGTTGTCTTTTCCGCCACCTTCTCATAATGTGTTGAAAATAGGGCAGCCTGAGTTTCAACATTTTTGCCTCCAGATATTGTTCAGGCTTGATTTGATCCAATGACTTCATTTCCCCCCTTCCAACTTTTCAACTTTCTTTACTGTCCAGCTTCTACACCCATACACGGTGATTGGGAATAGAGATGGGCACGAATCAAAAAAATGATGTTTCATTTGTCGTTTGCTGTTTGGAGGGTCCGTTTCGGTTCATTTCCGTTTTTTGAGAATTTTTGCAAAAAAAATGTTTTTGTTTTTGTTTGTTTCATTACCATTTTGTTACCATTTATTTCAATTTTTTGTGATTTTTTTTTAGCATTTAAAGCAGTTCACTGTATTGCAGTAACGAAAACGAAACACACGACAAAATTTCCAGTGTTTCTGTTCGTTTCGTTTCATTTTGGAGACAAAATTAGTTTGTCATTTCGTTGTGTAACGAAATGAAAAAACAAAAATGGAAATGAAAAATTGTTCGTTTTGTGCCCATCTCTAATTGGGAATACAAGAGCATAGGTGATCCTCGTCTCAGTCTCCAGTGGCACATCCTTCCATTTGATGATCTTTTCTAGTACTCTTATTGCTGCCCTTCTGGGTCTCGGTCTTCTTTTGATTTCATGGCTGCAGTCTCCATTTGGATTGGCTTCTCTTCAGCTTGGAGAGACATGACCAGTGGGGTGCCCCAGGGTTCTGTTCTGGGTCCGGTGCTATTTAATATCTTTATTAATGGCTTGGAGGAAGGAATAGAGAGTAGGCTATTTGCAGATGATACCAAATTTGGTGGGGTTGCTAATTCCCAAGAGGATAGGATGAAAATCCAAAAGGACCTTGACAGATTAGAGTGCTGGGCCCAAGCTAACAGAAGGAAATTTAGGGTGCTGCATCTAGGTAAAAAGAATGAATTGCACAGATATGGGATGGGAAACAGCTGTCTGGAACATAGTACCTGTGAAAGGGATCTGGGAGTCTTGGTGGACCACAAATTGAACATGACTCAGCAGTGTGATGCAGCAGCCAAGAAAGCCAACACAATTCTTGGTTGCATCAACAGAAGCATAGTGTCTAGATCAAGGGAAGTGATAGTCCCACTCTATTCTGCTCTGGTCAGACCCCCACCTGGAGTACTGAGTCCAGTTCTGTGCACCTCAATTTAAAAAGTATGTTGACAATTTTGAACGGGTCCAGAGGAGGGCAACCAAGGTGATTGAGGGTCTGGAAGAAATGTCTTTCAAGGAGTGGCTTAGGGAGCTGGGAATGTTTAGCCTTACAAAAAGAAGGCTGAGAAGAGATATGATAGCTATATTTAAATATTTGAAAGGAAGTCTCATGGAAGAAGGGACTGGTTTGTTTCCCATGCCTTCAGAGACCAGGACACGGGGCAATGGTCTCAAACTACAGGAAAAGAGATTCAATTTAAACATTAGGAAGGACATCAGGACAGTTAGAGCTGTTTCGCAGTGGAATATGCTGCCACGGAGGGTGGTGGAGTCTCCTTCTTTGGTGGTTTTTAAGCAGAGGCTGGATGGCCATCTGTCGGAAATATTGTGATGGGGTTCCTGCATGGCAGGGGGTTGGACTAGATGGCCCTTGAAGTATCTTCCAACTCTATGATTCTATGATTCTATGTTGATTGAACCAAAGTACACTGAATCTCCAACTTTTTCCATTTTTTTTATTGCCCATGCTAAAGTTGTCTAGCTCTTCTGTGGTCGTGATTTCTATCTTCTTAACATTCAACTCGAGTTCTGCTTTGGCCAAAAGGTATTAGAAATGACCTGTCAAGAAGCCTTTTTTTGTTGATGTTCTTTAGGCATAACTGAAAATGCTGGCGAAAAAAGAGCAGACACTTGGAACTGGCTCCTTTTGTACACCGAAGCCCTCCCTCTGGAAATGTTTACGAGATACACATTTGAAAGCGGCTGCATGAATATCATTACAAAATAATGCAAAATAAAAAGGTAACATATTATACCTGCAGGTCTTTTCTCCAACTTAAAAATTACCCACTATTTGGATCTCCTGGAGTCATCTTTCTGCTGCATCGGGTGTTTCTCTATGATGAATGTTAATCATTACCATCTCTTTCATAACATCAACTGATCATACTGGCAAAGAAATCTTTCATGCTTATTGAATCCACCAGGCCTAAGGTGAGATTGCACATTGAGTTTCTGAGTTGCTTTTCTTTCTTTGCCCATGATGCAGAGGCAGGAATGAATAGGGAAAGGCACATTAAAAAAAAAACAACCTCTAGAGATGGGCACAATTCAGGAAAACGGTGGCTTGTGATGGTTCGTGGTTCAACACGGTTCACAAACTATGAACCACAAACTTTCTAATGAAGCAAATCAAGTTGTGGTCCATGGAATCTGGGAATTGCAGAAGTGGTGCAGCACTCCCCCTAGATTAGAGACAGACCCACAACTAGGGACTGTGTTACCCATGGCAAATATGGATTCTGCACCCCCACTCCAGCTCAGCCCACAGCAGGGTAGCTGCACAATCGTACAAAGTACAAACACAATTTTGTCATGATGACACACACACACACACACACACACACACACACACACACACCAGTATAACACCCAGGGCATATACCTCACTTGCCCGCACCAAGTTCTGTCCCTGTCTAGAGATGCTAAATTTGCAGTGAGTCTTCTGTTGGCCCTCCTCTTCACCCCTTTTATGTTTGGCAGAAATTGAATTAGGGACTTCTGAGGTATATCCCCCCTCCCATAAAAAGAAGATCTCCCCCTGGAAAGTCCATGGGGGGGCAATAACTCAAGAGTTCCCGAATCCAAATCTGCCAAACTTGGATTGACTCTTTGGCTGATTCTCCTCCCCACTGCCTTCAAGACCTTCAAAGAGTTGAGGAGGATGGCATATCGAAGCAGGGCCTTCCCGGCAGTTGCTTCTGAACTCTGGAATGCCTTCCCAGCTGAGAATGGCCTGGCACTGAGGCTTTAGGCGTTTTGGTGCCAGACAAAGACCTTCCTGTTCACCCAACATTTTAATTAGATAATGATCTTTTGATCTGGACTCATGAGTAACAGGATTTAATTATCTTATTTGGAGATGAGCATGAACTGAAAAAAAAAACTGTGATTTGTTTTGGTTTGGTTCCTTTTAGTTTTTGGTTCATTTTGTTTCATATTTAACATTTTAAAAAAATCATTTCATTGGTTCGTTGATTCGTTATTCATTTCCCCACACTATCCCCCCACATTTCCCCACAATCGGTTTGACAGTACACGGGGGGATAAAACATTAAAAAATAAAATAAAAAAAACCACAGATGTTGCAACTGCACAAATTGGACTGGCAGCATCCTCATCATCTACATCCTCCTCATCATCATCTTGCCAGGTGGTGCCGTTAGTGGCAGCAGTGTGGCAATCCTTTTACTTTATTTTATTTTATTTTATTTTATTTTATTTTATTTTATTTTATTTTATTTTTTACTTCTGACCACGTGGCCCACACTACAGCTGTAGAGCTGGCCAGTTGGCTTTTTCCTGCAGCCAGGAAGACCAAGACTAGCACCAGGTAGGAGACATCGCCACCATTAATGAACCAAATTGAAGCAAACCTTTTTTTCAGTTTGGTTTGGTTCATTCTAAATTCACTCTGGGGTTCATTATTTGTTTTGTTGGGTACTGAAATGAATAATGAATAACAAAATGAACTAAAAGTTCATTTCATGCCCATCTCCAATCTATAGATTGTTTTAAATTGTTTTGGTTTTGATGGCTTTTAATAACTATGTTGTTTTATAGTTTTTAATATTTTGTTGTATGCTACCCAGAGACCACTTGGTAGTGAGATGGCTTATTATGATTATGATTATGACTATGATTATTTGTAAATCAATCAGTCAATAAGTCTGGAGAAGATTGGATTTGGGACATACGAGTTCTAGCCCATATGTGAATCACCCATGGTGATTATCAGTGTTTTATTGCATTCTGGCCAGGCATGTTTCCATGAAACATCATGAAACACCTAATTTGGAGGTGGAGTTGTGGTCCATTGCATGCCCAGCTCTACTCTATTTACAAAGGGATTTCATTGACAGGTCTCAATCAAGCACCTGTCTTTTCCAGTTCAAATTATCTCTCTTCAAAATCCTCGTGCTGCTTTTGAACATTGTCCCAGGGAACCTATAAAACATAATTTCAGGGTTTTTTTTTGGGGGGGGGGAACCATAGACAGAAGAGGAAGAAGTTATGAAGGCTTAATTTAAGCCTTTAACACTCAGAGGAACCTTTGTGGAATGTCCATTCATACTTTTTACAGCCATAACCTCCATGTTTTCCATAGCTGGGACCACATTTTAGCCACATCTATAATATAGGATGACGGGTGCAATTCTCTTTTTGCTAAATACCTTAATGACCTCATTCATTTAGGCTACTTGTTAATTTATGCTTATTACCATGAACACCCTTTACCACTCTTGTTTCTTGTCATTTATGTTGTTGTCTCTGTGACACTGTTGACTTTTCTGCAAAGGCGGGGTAAAAATATTCTAAATAAATAAATAAATAAATAAATAAATAAATAAATAAATAAATAAATAAATAAATAAAACCTTGAAAGTCACCAGTTAATACCTTGGCAACCTGAGCCGTAACAGCAGACTTATACACAAACACCACACACAGTTTCCCTCAAGGGATAAGGTTCTGGAGCATTTTCCTAAGGCAATTTCTGTTTCTCTAGTAGAGATGGGCACGACTTAGCGGTATTTTCGTTTTCATTTTCGTTTTTCGTTTCCGTTACGTAACGAAACGAAAAACGGCTCAGAACTAGAACGGAAACGGAAACGCAACAACTAATTTTGAGCCAATTTTCATTTTTCGTTACTGGAAAAGCACATAATGGAGCTAAATGGGAGGAAACGAAAAAAATTTCGTTTTTGTTTTTGTTTTTTCGTTTTCGTTACGTAACGAAATGAAAACGAAAAATTTTGAAATTAGCTCACAAAAACGGAAATGAGCCGAAACGAACCCCTAGCCAAAAACGAAAACGAAAACGAACAATTTTTCTGAGTTGTGCCCAACTCTATTCTCTAGTACTAGAATAAGCTCATCCACTACCTTCTTACATGACTTCATGAAGGCATCATGAGTTTCCTTCATTCTTGGACAGTTGTTTTTGCAACGTGTCGTACACCACCCAGAGTTCCCGCGGAAAAATCGGGCGGTTAATAAGCACAAAATTAATTAATTAAATAAATAAATAAATAAATAAATAAATAAATAAACTATGAATACAAGGTGGTTGGTTTTTTTAATGCATGCCACGAGAACAGGACACCCTTGCTCTTCTTTCTGTGGTAGATGAACATGAATTATCCTCACGTTTGCCATTCTAGATATTCATGGTTTCGCTGGTGGTGCAGGTGTATCAGTGCTTCTCCCACGGGAGCGCTATCTGCATCAGTACCATCAACCTTAAAGTTACCATCTGCTGAACATGAATTCTGACTTCTGTCTCTTTCTCTTTCCAGTAGGGACGATGCCTCTCCCCTACAGATGTATTCCATCTCCCCAATGGATCCGCCCGTGCGGTGTTAACGCACTGTGATAAGTAAGATTAAATGAGGTGGGGATTGGCTAACATGCTGACATTATATTCTGTGCACTACTAGATCAATCATCATAACCTGGCACAAGTGCAGTCTGCTACACAGGGAATTTGAAAAGATGTCCCTCATCTGCAAAGCTGAGCGTGCCTGTTAGTATCTAACAGCGAAGGAGTTTTGCTCTCTTAAATTCCTTCCTGGGGATTCCGGTGAAATCTGTCAACCACAGATAAAACAATACTATTTATTTGGGAGCTGAGTCATGGCAACTGGACTTCTTTTCTTAAGGGATCAAAACGTTTTGCTATTTATCCAAGTAGCTTCTTTGGTCTGAGGAAAGTTGGTAGGGGGCTTCCTAAATATAATTCACCTGGGTTGCACCCCTCCCAGATCTAAATAGGCTCTTTAGATGAACGGTGGCCAGGGGTTTGTGAAAGCCCCACCTCGGTAACCCTTCCCAGCGCCCATTAAATATGGATTGTTAGCCTGGGCCTTCCTGGTGGAGGTGTGAAGTGCTTCTAATTTGTCTGGGGAATGATTAAAGGGCACCATGAGAAATGGGATACAATTTGTGCCTAAATGCCCCACCCCTGTTGAGGGAGGGATTTTCTATACTATTCAAATAGCTTCCATGGCTCTTAGCTTGAACCACCTATGCTCTCTGTCTCATATGTGCACATCCTTGTCTTTTAATGAATGTTCTTGTCCTTCAAATGAAGGTACCTTGCTGATTCTGCTTGTGAGCTTTTGCCTCTCCTGTGCTGGGCCATCCTCCTGTTTAGTGGCTATTTGGTTTCTCCAATAAATTGCTCAAGAAGGGTTTAATTTCTTTGGTTATAGCTTAGCTGGACAGCAGAAACACAGGGATTCACTGAATAGCCTCATCCTCCCCAGATTAGTCCACTCTTTTCCTCATCAAATGGCACTTACAGTCTCAATCACCAACTCTGAGATATTAGTTGGAGAAGGAACAAAAACCCTGCAATACTTACAAGTGAAAAAAATCAAACAGCAAAATTGAGACACATGACTGCTCACAGCATTAGACTTCAACAAATTTGCTGGCATCTTCTAAAAGAGGAAAGAGAAGAGAGAAAGAGACATGGAACAAAGGGGTTCAATCCCAGGTTGAGAGCTTGAAGTGGACCCAGCCTTCCATCCGTCTGAGGTTAGTAATCTGAGTCCCTGACTTGCTGGGACATGCAGTATGTAGCCTGCATTATTGAATTGTAAACTGCTTAGAGAGTGCTTTTACCATTGTGGAGTGATCTGCAAGCAGTACACATTACTTTGACATTTTCCCAGTTGTAGCTGTTGGCTTTGATGTCCAGGGCCTGTGAGTCCACTCTGAGCAGTACCCTGAACTTTATAGGGGCTCTTCAAGATGCTGAAAGCTCTCCTTGAAATAGGCTCAACATCTTGAGGATCTTCAACCTCCTGATGAAAATCTGAAGCAGATTTGCTCCTCTCACTGACATCCCAGCCATCAGCTTGGATGGGCTTCACAATCTGGGTGGTAGCCCAATTCCTGCCTTTACTCACATAGTATCAAAGGAGGAAGCACCAACAGCTTGGTGTTCTCTACTGAGCACTAACAACTGAGCCCATCTCAGACCAACTCGCTGTTGTGGTTTCCCTGAGAAACTGACAAAGTATTCCTTGCCGGTAACTATAATCCTCATAATGGCTTCCATCATACTTTGCAGTATATAAAGCACTCCTTGAAGACAAAATGTGACACTCCTTCAGTGAGCTGCTTACCCTCTTAGGAACCATCCATTTGTAAAACTGGCAGTTCACATGCTGCCTGAGAGAACAGGAAGAGGAGAAAGAAAGAAAAAGAAGTGGCTGGAAAAAGCAGGAAGGAATCCATCTCCTTCTGTGAGATGTTTGAAGATGTTTGAGGCTCTGGACTCCACAGGGAAGTCAAACTGTCCTTTTAAAAAGCTATGAAGTAGAAGTTTCCAAACACACCCAACCCTGTTTGCCCTTGCTATCTGATTTCTGAATCTTTGCTCAGCTCACCCTCAGAGGCAAGTGGAAGGAAGTGCAGCATTTTTCTCACCAATGAACATGGGGAGAAATTTGTCCCCATTCATGTGTTGGCTAATGCTCTCCATGCAAAACTCCTTTCTGTGCAAAACTAGCTGTTTTTCATGCATAAGTGCCTACTTTGCGTTTTGCAAATTTTGCAAATGGTGTGAATGAGCCAGATTTACCAGATTTTGTAGCATTAGACACCAGTCCTTTTGTGCCTTCTCCTTCTCCTTCCCTGCTCATCACAGGTCGGGGCTGCTTTCACACAACCACTAAAATCCACTGCAAGGTGCTTGCAGATGTGGAGCATAAAATCATTTTCGCACGAGCAGCAGACTTAAAAAAATAATAAAGTGTGACCACACCACCTAAGCATGACCCAGAGCATTTTACAAGTACCTGTTCTCGAGGTGGTAAAATCCTTGTCACTGTTCTGATGCAGATTTTAAACCATTACTCGAATCCGTGGGAACATGGAAAATGCACACCAAAACCTTTTCATCCCCGTTATGGTGTCTTTGCTGTGGTTCTCATTTGTGGGATCAGAACGATTACGGATTTTCAAAACGTGACATCACCGCTCTGGGGGTGTGTGATCCAGATCAAAGTTTGCTGCGGATTTTAGTGGTCATGTGAAAGCAGCCATAGTTTCTAGCCCAAGCCAAAGGCTACTAGATTTTATGCAAATCATCAAAAATGTGATTCAATTAGAAACAAAGGGAACCAAACAGGGCCAGAAACAAAGAATCTCCCGTGGATTTAGAAAGGTTGCATCATGCTCTTTCATCATGTCAAGACACCCTTAAGTCTAGAGAGCTAGACCATCCTTTCTCCATCCTGACCTCTAGTGGGACTGCTTAGTGATATGTCTTCACGCTGAAGCAAACATGTGGTCCTGGAATTGCTGATTGCCCTCTTCTACGCATTACGTTGCTGGGATGCACCATAAGCTTGATGTGATCTTACAGAGGGAAGGAAAAGAGAAATCTCACTAGCTCAACTCTCGAGTCATCTCCAACAATGGAGGAGAAGAGAGCATGAATAAATAAAGAACCTCTGCTTTGAATGATGTGTGAACCATATTACTGAGATTGGCTCGACCTTTCTCCTGCCCACTCTTAAAAGACGATGGAAGGAGAAAGCGACAGGGGCCTTCATCCAAGTCACAACTCCTGCCACAACGCACAAGGGCAACCTCTCTAGGTTTATTTATTTTTAGGAAGTGGGTAGGGGTAGAGGGAGTCTTCTCTCTAAGGTCCAGAAAAAGGCATAAGATCTTTGTGGCATACTCGAGGTAGCCTATTTCCGCTTTCAACGGAAGCCTGATCTGTCTTTTGTAAAGGTCTGAAGGAGCTGGATTCAGGTTGGTCTGTGGGCTTCATTTTGATATGTATTGCTAGGGATAGTCACGTGACGCATGTTTGCAGCATGTGTAAGACTCTATGGGGTGGTTTGTTTCCTTAAACATCTATCCATGAAGCTTCCAAATGCAATTTCACAAAACAAGTGTTCTTATCCACAGTTATGTAACAGAAAACCTGAGCAATTATAACAACTCATCCCAGAGGTTGCTTAGAAAATTGCAAAATCCTAATGTCCTTTCGAATTCTAATTCAGATAAAAATTCAAGCCATCTTCCTCAGCTGGGCTGGGCATCCATAGCAGAATTATCATCTCCGTGTGAAATCTTGAAAACACTAGAATAAAATATTAATTCAATTACATATGCATGGATTCACTATGTGAAACCACCCTTCCAACACAAGCAGATAAGAATTATACATCAATCAATTTGGCAAGGGCAGACTTTGGCAGACTGAGTGGCAACATCAGCTCCAGATTCTTCAGTTCTCTTGTTGTTTCTGATTCAAGTAACTTACTTATAGCTCTGCTTTTCGTAATCCCACCCCTAGGGGGTTGAACCAACTGTTTCACAGGAGTTAGACATGCACCCACTTGATGTACAATGTGATTCCCTCCAAAATTGGCAGCAGCTGGTTTGCTTTGATGGGCGATTAGGAATGCTTAGGGTACAATTTGCCTGATTCAGATAAGCGTTTGTGATCTGGAGGCCATCCCATCCCTTTCAAACGACAGACGTAGCTTTTGGTTAGCTCAGCAAATCTCAAAGGGCAAATGGTGCATATGTAATAAGGTGAAAGTCCGGAAGTGTCTATAAGCTCTTTCTGGGCTCCCTACAGGTGGCCTGCAGAGAATGCTTGCTGAGAAGTGGTATTTTGAAAAAGGAAGCCAATCAAAAATGCTTTGAGGCATCTCCCTTGCCGTGAAAGGATTGCTGCGGAATTCTTGCATTTTTAAAAGTGTATACATTTGTGTCTTCCACAGCATGAAGGGAATAGGCAGAGGGTTTTGCGTTCTGGGGAAGCAAGGAAACAGAAGTAGAAGCATGGAATCAAAAAGGATTCCAGAAGGTCATCTAGTGGGTCCTTCAGCTGGTGGAGGAAGCTATTATCTAAAACAGTAGCATTTCACATCATTACTATGTATTGGAATGATGATGCCAGAGTGACAGGAAAGAGCTTCTCTTAGACCGTTACTTCACACCCACTCTCGTCCTGGGAGGAAGTTCGTTGCATGTTGATGTCGGTCATGGTCTTCTTCAGGTTCTGTCCCTATTCCCATGAATGCATGGGCGTGATGGATGATACCGGCATGACTGTTTCTGCACGTCCTCGTTCCGTGATGAGATGTGAAATTCCATGCCTTTGTTCTCCTTTTTTTTGTCTTGACCTTCCGTTTTTCAGTGTTTCAATTCTCCGAAGCCTTGCCTTCAATGTGTTATGGAGCTAAGTTTGAGGCATTTGTCTTTTAATCTCTCTTCACTCCGTTGTTGACTCCATAGGGAATGTACTGGCGAATGGCACTTTGCACTGCAACAGGAGCTGCCATGTTTTTGCACAGTTTTGTGCAAAAATGTCCTTCAAAATATAAGAACTCTCAACTGATAAGAGAAAGTAACATCTCTTGGATAAAGGAAAAGTGTGGCATTCCTGAGCAAGGAATTAAATTCCTACCCCTCTGCTCAACTACTTAAGGTTGCTGAACACACATTTATTTATTTATTTATTTATTTATTTATTTATTTATTTATTTATTTAATTTCTATACCACCCATCTTCTGGACAGACCTCTGGGCAGTTTACAATTAAAATAAAACCAACAGAATATAACAAAAAAGAAGAAAGCAAGTGAGAACTGGTAAAATAAGGAGGAGGAGACCCTCCACAAGAGGCGATGTGGGTGGCAAAAACAAAAACAAAAACTGGGCCTCCACAAGCATCCTCTGCCTCACCATGAGGACTAATGAGTTTTTCACACAACCACTAAAATCTGCAGCAAACTTTGATCCGAATCGTCCCCCGGAGCGGTCATGTGGTTGATGTCGTGGATTGGATGTTTCCATGGTTGCATTTTGAAAATCTGAAACCGTTCTGATCCCACAAATGAGAACAACAGCAAAGACACCATAACGGGGGTGAAAAGGTTTTGGTGCAGATTTTCCGTGTTCCCACAGACTCAAGTAGTGGTTTAAAATCCACATTAGAACAGTGACAAGGATTTTACCACCTCGAGACTAGGCACTTGTAAGATGTGCTGGGTTGCGCTTAAGTGGGTGTAGTCGTACCTAATTTTTTTTAAAGTCCGCTGCTGTGGGAAAATGATTTTATGCTCCGCATCTGCGAGCACTTTGCAGAGGATTTTAGTGGTCATGTGAAAGCAGCATAAGAGTTGGACAATAAATTCTGAACTGACAGAGGAGGAGCTTGAAACCAACATACATATTGCAGCCATTCTCAATTAAGTCGCTAACGGGGCCTCACCATCAGCCGTGTGAAATCAGGACATTAGCAACAACGTATAAGCTTGGAATGACCCACAAGAACTTCACAAGATGATTGAGCAATGAAAATTCACTGTTTGTGCTTGTTTAATATTTCTTCCTAATGGTCAACAAAAAGCATAACCTGCTCCTGCATTTTTATCATTCCCACCAGATGACCTTTTCCTGATTTTGCTACTAAATACAGAAAAGTAAACTAGGGACAAAACGGTGTGCTCCTCGCCTCTTCATTTCCAAACCCCTCAAATAAAAAAAAAAATGACTCCGTTTGGCTAGCAGAGTGTACCTTCAGAGACTTTGAACTCCTGAGCCCCTCCGGCTTTCTCGACTTAAAAATGCCACTGAACTGCTTTCGGTGAACTTTGTCCCCAATGCAAAGCTCAACTTCTTTGAAGGGCATCAACTCAAACCTCTGGAGCATATTGTTTCAAGTCCGCTGACAGGTTATCAAATAACCATGTCCCCCAGACCGAGGGGGTCATAACACCGACAGGGGACAAAGGGTCACGTGAGACACACTCTCCTCTGAAGGATTTTGGAGGCAAGTGGAAAACATAGCAGTATTTTCCTGAGAGATGAGCAAAACAGTAGCCCCTCCCCCCCCCCAAAAAAGAGAGAGAGAGTTCAAATATGCTTGGAGCCTTCCAGATTGAGCACTGGACAACTGAGCTTTTTAAAGATTTGCAAATAAAATTCAGGGAAGTGAACACTTTTATGGGTGCTCTAAATGGCATTCAACCCTGCTGAGGACATCTCTTTAAATCATTTGGGCCTGCCCCCCCCCCCAATTTTGCTGCTATAAGTTTCATTTTTATGGAGGGGAAAGTGCTATTTCGACTCCAAAAATTAATAATAAAAAAGCACAGACCATAACTTTTCCAATTATGTGGCTGATCCTAGAGAGGACCAATTCATTGCAACAGTATTTAGGGACAGGAAAGGTAGGTTCTGAAGTCACATGAAACCTCCAGAACTTGGAGATAATTGTTGCAAATTACAAGGAATTAATTCCTTTTCCCAATAGCAGAGGCAGAAATATAGTGTGTAACATTTACAGCTTGTGTCTCATGGTGTAACTATAACTTTTCAGTTACTTTTAGTAACATTTAGTGATGGGGCTAAGGATGGGGCTTTCAGATGTTGTGGACTATGAATACAGTAATTCTCCATTCTGAGAGTTCTGTCTATCTTGCCGGCACCTTACAAACACTTAAGTGTGATACTTCTTTGGCAAAGGTTAAAAATTTGAGACCTAGCTAGGCCTAGCTAAGTTGATTTTTTCTTTTTTTTTGTAAGTTGAACAGCGGTTTTCTATAGGAATGAAGTGAAAAAATCAATTAATCTGTTCCTCCCTCCAGAGGGAATGGATTAATAGGGTTTCAATGTATTCCTATGGGAAGGCTGTCCCACCCCCTCCTCAATCAACAGCAGCCAAAGGCTGCTCTCCACAGCACCGCCAGACAGCTGACTTTGATTGAGGGAGATTTCTGCCTCCTCCTCCTCCTAGGTGCTTCCGTCTCAGAGATCAAAGCACCCAGGAGACGGAGGTGGTGGTGGAGATCTATGCCTCCATCACCTCCCCCCCCTCCTTCCTTGCTTTCCTTGCAATGCTCCTGGGCTGGCCATAAATCCATCTCTCCCTCTTCTGCCCAATTTTGTGCAGAGCAGTGACCGATCATTTTTCGGCTAGGCAGGACGCCTTGCAAGCGCAAAGGGAAGCACGCTTGCAAGGCCTCCGGGCTGGCTGAAGATCCTTCCAAGCATGCTTCCCTTTCTGAAGGGAAGCACGCTTGCAAGGTGCCCAGGCTAGCTGAAGATCAATGGGTCCGTGCTCTGTCCACCATTTTGGTGAGCAGAGCAGGGACTCAATGATCTCCGGCCAGGATGAGAGGCTTGCAAGGCAACCAAGAAGAAGGAGGAGGTGGTGGTCACCACAGACCCACTGGTGAGCCGATTTTGACAGGTCTGACCTCTGAAAGTCAGCTTCTTGCAGAGCTGTGGAGCATGTTTATAAAATAAAGTTGACTTTTTGGTTGTCAAAGCAACCGTTAAGTCGAGGTACCACTTTAATTTTAAAAGTATCCCATGCAGTTATCTTTGAGGAGTAAAAACAGGAAGTGTTTCCTCTTTTTAAAAGAGGCACTGTATCTAAAATGTTTTAATTCTGCCAATCATATTTTTTTGAAAGTTTACAAAACAGAACTAGCTAAAGCCCTGCTCAAGCATTCAGCATTCAAAGTGTGGCCAGCGAAACTCTGTCTCTGTGAGAACCATCTGAAGAGAAGATGATCTGCTACATGTGCAACCTTTCACATGGTCAGGACCCTAAGAGCCTGTACAGGTTTTCACTGTAGACACTTCGTCTCCCTTTGGCATTCAAAAGAGGTGTGTGTGTGTGTGTGTGTGTGTGTGTGTGTGTGTGTGTGTGTGTG
>JAHTLZ010000330.1:4620580-4645772 GCA_023846285.1 Phrynocephalus versicolor | reverse complement strand
TAAAATAAAGTATACATAAATCAACAACAAAAAACTAAAATGAAGATAAAATGAAGATAAAAATGGCAGGAGATTGATAAAATGGAGGGGGGAGAAGAGAAGAAAAGTGGTAAAAATAAAATAAAATAGTGCCTTACTAAATGTTTGAAGAATCAGGGAGGGCCGTTCTGTACAAACAGGTCTTCAATAGTGCCTAAAAAATTAACAAGAAAGGACAAGTTTTTTAAAAATTAAGCAGGAATGTGTGGTCACGATTTAGACAATGACACTGAGGCTGCCACAAATCCTCAGTAAGATTCCAGATATTATTCATTTTCCTTGTGGCATTTTCATCACGTCACATCTTTTTAATGACTCCGAATCCTGAATTTGTTGGGAGGGATTAGTGAGAGCGCCTTCTGCATGGTGACCAAAGCCTGGGCTCTTTGCTCTGATTTCTGGCAGATTTCCATGGCACACATGGTTGGTACCTTAACATCTGGTCAAATCCAGTGTGGTGTTCTAATCGGAAAATTAAGGGCGTTTATACACGACCCCTAAGCTCCGCAGCAAATGGCTACAAGCTCCGGACCTTAAAAATGTTTCCCCACCAGCTCCGGAGCTAACAGAAAATTAAGTGCGACCCCGCCCACCTAAGTGCAACCCAGCGCACCTTTCAAGTACCTGCTCTCAGAAGGTGACAAGTCCTTTATGCGGATCTGCCAGGCTCTCCTCGCTTCTTCTTCTTGTTGTTGTTTTGCCTCCCGCCCCTTTAAGAAGAACCAGGAAGTAACCGGGGCTCGGACCGGGGCTCGGAGCAACTTCAACCGGCACCGGAGGTAAGGCTTTCTTCTTTTGTCCCTTTTTAAGGCTTTTTTTTCCTCCCTCCCCTCACGCAGACAGAAGCAAGGAAGTGCGGAGTCATGGGGAGGAAGGAAGAGCAACGAACCCCCAAGATCTCTGGTCTGA
Source organism: Phrynocephalus versicolor (assembly GCA_023846285.1). Classification (NCBI taxonomy): domain Eukaryota; kingdom Metazoa; phylum Chordata; class Lepidosauria; order Squamata; family Agamidae; genus Phrynocephalus; species Phrynocephalus versicolor. Next base: position 4,644,824 of record JAHTLZ010000330.1, on the reverse strand, counting down.
ATTTAAGGGACCAGCGGATCTTAGGGGTCGTGTAAAAAGGCCCTAAGATACAGGTTTTAAAAACAAAAGCAAATCCGAATCTAGACAATGTAATGGAAAATATTTTTCAATCTCTTGGTCTCTTATAAGCCATAAAGCTGAATTTCTGGATAGTTCATAGCTGAACAAGTGTTTTGGGACTCACAACCAAAGCAAGAAAAGGAGGTAGAAACCGCACTACGGAGAAGCGTTGACTTTTTACAGCAAACACAATTGTTGATATTGTAAATTGGCGCTTAACATCTGAAATGGCCTCCCACAAATTGTAAAGTAAATCCCCCCCGACTTTTATGTGCCTCATAAATGAGATTCTACCATGCAAATGGCCTTGCATGCAGAGCAATGGAAATCCCATAAGTTTTGTTTGTTTGTTTTAATCAATGTCCTAAGTCATAATAGCACACTGCAATTTCACAGGCGGTGGTGGTATTGTTTTGTGAGGTTTCAGTTTAAAAAATCCATAATAGATTGATTTATAAACTTAACGCTGGGGAATTTAAAAAGGACATTACCGATTGCCACGTGACCTTCCAAAGCTGTCCTCCACTTGTATCTATTTATGATAAATGAATTCCCAGGGTGGTGCTGTGTCATATTGAAGAGGGAACAGGTTTGTTTCCCAGGGCTTCAGAGACTAAGACCCGGGGCAATGGTTTCAAACGGCAGGAAAAGAGATTCCATTTGAACATTCGGAAGGACTTCATGACGGTTAGAGCTGTTCAGCAGTGGAATATGCTGCCACAGAGGGCGGTGGAGTCCCCTTCTTTGGAGGTTTGTAAGCAAAGGCTGGATGGCCATCCGTCAGAAATACTATGATGGGGGGGGGGGGGTTCCTGCATGGCACGGGGTTGGACTGGATGGCCAGTGAGGTCTCTTCCAACTCTATGATTCTATGATTCTATGAGAGATGGACCTGGACTTTGAAGAGCAGAGTTTGAATCCCCACTTGGCCGTGGCAAACCATTAGGGAAGTGGAACTGGTAAAACCACTTCTGGAATGTCTCACTTCCCTTGAAAACCCTGTTAGGATCAGTATATGTCAGTTCTGCCTTCACAAGACAGAACCACACACACACACACACACACACACACACACGATCAATGGCTGTAGTCATTTCTGTTTTTTTTTTTTTTTTTTTTTAATTAATTTTTTTGGGGGGGGTTGGGGGAAAGAAGAGGGGAATGAGGGGAAGGAAAGGGAAATACATTATAAAAATTCCATTGAGTATATAAAGTCTAAAATAACAATTTAACATATTAACAAATCACCAAATAGTATCACAATACTAATAAGTTTGTTACTTCTTGCCATCTTTTTTTTTGGAAATCTCTTCGTAGTCTCCCTTTAAAAAACCAGAGAGCTTGTCGATTTCAATACATTCTCTTATCTTTTTGTGGAGGTTTCTCTCTGTTGGCACTTCTGGTTGTTTCCCAAATTTCGCATACAATATCCTTGCTGCAACTATTACATGATGAAGTACATATTGGCTGTTGTCATTTCTGGCTTGATGGGCCACTGTTGTGGTACAGGTCCCGCTTTCCCAAAAGGAAGAGGCATTCACATCAAAAGCATATTTTTTTAAAAGAATTTGGGGAGAAGAAAGAGAGCGAAAATGAGCCAACTTATGCAATCAGCTGCAGAATGATATCTCATGTTTATAGATCTGCTTCTGCTCCTGTACGTCCTGGCAAGTTTATGAGAAGCATAAACCATGTTATAAGACTTGCATTATAGGAGAAAATGAACGCTATTTCCACATGATGGTGTATTCCTATTTCACATAAGTCATATTAAAATCCTATGCTAGGGAAGCCACTAAAACCCATCCATTCAAAAGGGAAATGTGGAGTTAAAATGGGTATTGCACTGGCCATGCTCAGTAATGACAGGTCAGTCTCATCCCACAGAGCAACTTGCATGTCACAGCCTGAGATTTGGGGCCACTTGAGTTCAGAACCACACCTAGGGTCTGTGTCACCTGGGGCAAACATGAATTCCACGCCCCCTCCACCTGGGAGTGCATGGAATAGTCAAAAGTACAAATGCTATTTTGGGATTGTGGTGCCCTCCCTCCCAGGGCAGCATCCAGGGCACATGCCTTGCTGGTCATTTGTGACTCTGCTTGCAATACAGTCACCCCCCGCCATTTCGCGGTTCAGGTACTGCAGTCCCACTATATTGCGGGATCGCAGTACCTGCGGGTGGCGTGGCAGGGAGCGATCACATCGCTCCCCGCTGCACCCCGCTGCACCCCCTCCGGGAGGCCTCTGACCCACACGGGGCAGCGGGGAGCGATCACATCGCTCCCCGCCCCCCAGGCCCCTCTGATCACCCCCTGCCCTCACCTGACCCGCTTCTGCATATCACGGATTTTCATGTATCATGGGTCAGGTAGGTCCCTAACCCCCATGATAGGTGGGGGGTTACTATATCACACAGGAAGAGCATGGTAAATAGTCAATTGCATAACAAGTTAATGCATGAAAGACAGACGGTGTATAGTAGACACTGGTGTTTCATTTTGGCAGGGGACTGGTTCCAAAGCAGAGCTAGCATTCAGAATGCAGTCCAACCCTCTGGAACAAAATCAACAACTGTCTTACTTTGCTTTACCTCGTGCAGGGCGCAACCCCAACAAGGAAGCAGCCTCCATCACAGGTTACAAACCATGATGGAGATGTGTAATCTCCAGGCTTAAAACTGGGGTACTTCAAAGACCAGATGCAGGGGAGTGGTATCAGGAGACAGAGATCTTGTCTTGTGCACTCCCAGAGGCATTTGGTGGGGCCACTGTGAGATACAGGAAGCTGGTCTATCTGGGCCTTTGGCCTGATCCAACATGGCTCTTTTTATGTTCTTATGTTCTTATCCCACCTCCCTCTTTGGTTTTGGAACCAGCCCCCTTCTGAAACAAAACACGCATCTCTAATCCTAACTAAATGTTGGACAGAATCCTATTGGAGGTTTATTCTCTCATGTAAGGAATTGCAGAAGTCATTATGGCTGATGAAGCGAGGGTCACTTGCCTGTCACAGGTTTGGATAACAATAAAAAAAAGTTCCCTTGCCTGGCACATCCCTGGGATGTGCCCAGCATCTTGTTAATTAACAGCAATTAGCTTCAGCACCATCTGCAATTCGTCTTGCATTGATGGAACTCTGTACGATGAAAGGACATCCAGAGAGTCTAGTACTGTGCAGGCCACAACCCCTAATCTGTACAAGTTACTTGAGCATGAGCAGAAGATTGAGCATCAGCTCTAAGATCATTCTCAAGGTGCTGGTGTGGGCCAGAAGTTCTTTAGATGGACAGAAACCGGGAAAATGACCAACCACTATTCATGAACCACAAATCTTTGTGGACTTTCTGACAAGGTGAGTGGTTTCACGGTTTGTGCAATTTCGGATTGGGGTAGATCGGCAACATTTAAGACTGCTTCTCTCCATCCAAGTCTATTTCTTCACAACTTATGACATGTCCCACCATCACCACCACCATCACAACCATGCTTCCAGAAATGGGGGGGGGGAACATGCTGCAGAGTAGAGATGGGCACGAATAAAAAAATGGCATTTCGTTGGTCGTTTGGAGGGTCCGTTTCGGTTTGTTTCTATTTTTCGTGAATTTTTGCAAAAAATCATTTTCGTTTTCATTCGTTTTGCTACCATTTTGTTACCATTTATTTCATTTTTTGTGATTTTTTTAGGATTTTAAGCAATTCACTCATATTGCAGTAACGGAAACGAAATGCATGACAAAATTTCCGGTGTTTCTGTTCGTTTTGTTTCATTTTAGAGACAAAATTCGTTTGTCATTTCTTTACATAACGAAACAAAAAACAGAAATGAAAAATTGTTCATTTCGTGCCCATCTCTACTGCAGATGATTGAATGTTTGATTACATTCCTTTAACTGTGTAGCAGATGTGCAAGGATTCACTGACTCTGAGGCATTAAGACTAAAAGATTTATTTATTTATTTATTTATTTATTTATTCATTCATTCCAGCCATCGGGCAGCAAGGCCATTCTTATAACTGAAAGATTGAACACAGAATTGACAAGCATAACTGCTTTCAGAAACAGACTTTCAGCAGACTTTAGAGAGGGAAAAATCCCTGAATAGAGAAGCAGGGTTCTTTTTTAATTCAGATTGGTTAGTTCTGGATAGATTGACAGTCACACGAGCCAAGAAAGGTCCCTCCTAGCTGCAACTTATCCAGTAAGCATGGGAGATCATAAAAACACCAACAAAAACACCTTCACATTTTCATGACTGAAAACAGGGCAGTGAAATAAATGTTATGGCGGCTTAGCCCTGTTCATTACATTCCAGTCCAATTCTCATATAAAATGAGATCTACTTGTTCATGTTTCTATACAAAGAGGAATGCACAATCAAGAGGAGCAAAAAGCCACGAATGTCATTATTGCCGATCTGTTCGGAACAATTAGGGTTGATTCAGAAGTTTGCTCCAGTTCGTTTTCGACCCGAACCTACCCAATTAGCTCATCCCAATGCTGAGCATGGACCCAAATTCAATCACCAGCTGCTTTTACAGACTGAACACTGTAATTTGGATGGCAATCAAGAATGCATTCCAGAAATGGATCTTTTTGGAAAGGACATGCAAAGTGTGGAATAAGTAATGCCCTGGAAGCCAAAAACAAACATTTAAGAGGTCTCGAGAGGCTCAAACTATAAAATGGAATTCAACCAGGGTAAGTGCCAAGTTCTACACCCCAGAAAGCAAAGCAAATGCAGAGTTAAAAGCCCACAGGCCAGTTGACCCAATATTGCTTCCCATAAGTATGAATTTGGAATTATTGTAGACCATAACTGAATCTGAGCCAACAGTCGATGCAGTGGCAAAAAAAGGCAAATACATTACTCAAGGGCCATCCAGCCCAACCCCCTGCCATGCAGAACACAGTACTCCCAGTCCCAACAGATGGCCATCCAGCCTCTGCTTAAAAACCTCCAAAGAAGGAAACTCCACCACCCTCCATGGCTGCATATTCCACTGCCAAACAGCTCTAACCATCATGATGTTCTTCCTGATGGAATCTCTTTTCCTGTATTTTGAAACCATTGCCCCGAGTCCTAGTCTCTAAAGGCATGGAACACAAACCAGTCCCCTCTTGAGTATGACATCATTTCAGATATTTAAATATGGCTATCAAATCCCCTCCCAATTAAAAAAAATGGTAGGAACCTAACAGAAGCCGAAGACATCAAGAAGAGATGGCAAGAATACACAGAGGGATTATACCAGAAAGATCTGGATGCCCCTGATAACCAAGATAGTGTGGTTGCTAACCTTGAGCCAGACATCCTGGAAAGTGAAGTCAAGTGGGCCTTAGAAAGCATTGCAAACAACAAGGCCAGTGGAGGTGACGGCATTCCAATTGAACTCTTTAAAATCTTAAAAGATGCTGTAAAGGTACTGCACGTGATATGCCAGCAAATTTTACAAATGTAGCAGTGATGAGAGGACTGCAAAAGATTGGTCTACATCCCAATCCCCAAGAAGAGCAACACCAAAGAATGCTGCAACTATCATACAGTTGCACTCATTTCACATGCTAGCAAGGTTATGCTCAAAATTCTACAAGGGAGGCTTCAGCAGTATGTGGACAGAGAACTTCCAGAAGTGCAAGCTGGATTTCGAAGGGGCAGAGGAACTAGAGATCAAATCACCAATTATGGAGAAAGCTAAAGAGTTCATTGCTTCATTGACTATGCCAAAGCCTTTGACTGTGTGGACCACAATAAAATATAGCAAGTGCTTAAAGGAATGGGAGTGTCTGACCACCTTATCTGTCTCCTAAGAAATCTAGATGTGGGACAAGCAGCAACAGTCAGAACTGGATATGGAACAACTGACTGGTTTAAAATTGGGAAAGGATGTATACAACAAGGATGTATACTGTCACTTTGCCTATTTAACTTATATGCAGAGTACATCATGAGAAAGGATACCTCCGTTCCAACAAGGTCCATGGGTATGGAATCTTTGCCCTCCCATGTGAAGAGACATTGTCATAGCAGCGCTGGGAAGCCATGTTGGTGAGGTCTGGGAATAGTCTACTTAAGGGACTGACCCACTTGGTCCTGGCCTCTTCTCCGGCGCTGCTGCAATGGGAGGGATTGTCAGGTTTGGCTGCATGGTTTCACTTTTGCCACACAGCATAGCCAAACCTTCCCTCCGATGGAGCAGGTAGTTTGACTACTGGGCCCCTTTTTACTTTTAGGAAGAACGGGTTGGGGTACAATGACTAGTGACAGAGAGGAGAAGGCACAGGTGTCAGCAAGGGCTGACCAAGCTCAGGTAGAACCTTCCCTTTAATAACAGAAGGGGAGGGACAGGTGTAGGTGATGGCAGGATAAAGACAAGCTTCTAGAAGAAGCAGGTTATTAAAGGGGAAAGAGGTTTCTTCATGTATGGCTGCATTGCCATTTAGTTAGAGATTGAAAGACCCAGCAGGGGCAGCTGGGTCACTGGTAGAGATGGTGGGGTGAATATGAAACCCCCCAGTCCGGGTGCCAATCCAAAAGGGCCCCAGCCCAATTAAGGTATTGTGTTGCTGGCTCAGTGATTACCCAGGTAGGGAGGCTGCTAGTTTCTTACATTTAGGTTTTAGAGCTGGATTTTGTATTCTGGCAGAGGGGGTCTGTGTAGGGAGTAGGGCATGCAATCTTAAGTCTGTCAAGGGGCATGAAGACATAGTGAGGGGAAAAATCAGGAAGGAAGTGAGAGAGGGTAGGGTGGCAGGCCCTTTTGAGGTGCCTACATTCGAGAATTTTAGGGTGTCTCCACTAGGGTGGTGCCCAATAAAACACCGGGTGAATTCCGGTTAATTTACCACTTGTCATACCCTATGGACAGTAGAGATGGGCACGACTTAGCGGTATTTTTGTTTTCGTTTTCGTTTTTTCGTTTTCGTTACGTAACGAAACGAAAACGAAAAACGGTTCAAAAATGGACCGAAAACGGAAACGAAACGACTAATTTTGAGCCAATTTTCGTTTTTCGTTACTGGAAAAACACATAATGGAGCTAAATGGGGAGAAACGAAAATTTTTTCGTTTTCGTTTTCGTTTTTTTGTTTTTGTTACGTAACAAAATGAAAATGAAAAATTTTGAAATTAGCTCATGAAAACGGAAACGAAACGAAACGGACCCTAGCCGAAAACGAAAACAAAAACAAAATTTTTTTTCTGAGTCGTGCCCATCTCTAATGGACAGATCTGTGGGTGACATGATTCCAAGGAAATTGTGCAGTGTTCATTATACTTCCTTGGATTTGGTGGTGCGTATGGTGAAGGCTTGTGGGATGGGAGTAGAACTGGGTAAATTTGATATCAAGTCTGCATTCAGACTGTTACCTGTGCACCCATGGGATTTTGTGTTGTTGGGATCACATGGTCATAGTCTTTCTTACTTCAGTGAGATGTTGACACTTCAGCCTAGGTAATAGCCTGCGCCTTCTGTTGTATAGGTACCCCATGTGGTACAGTGGATCTATTGATGGACTAGGGGTCCTGAGGCCAAATTTTGAATCCAGCTTAGCCATGGAATTTGACTGGGGGAGTGGAACTGGCAAAACCTTGAATATCTTACTTAGCTTGAAAGCTCTATTAGGCTTGCTATAAACTGATTCCAACTTGACAACATGTCTGAGCAACAACAGTCTTGATTTCTACATTTGAATCTAGACATAAAAATAAAACTTTAAAGTTGTCTGTAAGGCTGCTTTTACACGACCCCTACAAACCGCTGACAACTTAAATGCAGATCCACCCAACATGGTTTTTGTTCTGCTTCCTGTCTTCCCACCCCCTGCACTCTGATTCTATTGCTTCTGTCTGTGGTGAGGGGAGAGAGAAAAAATGCAGGTTCACCTCCGCCTTCAGCAGCAGCTAATTGTTCCAGCCCGTTAGGATTCCTGTCTGTTAAAGGGGGGGGGGACCCAACAAAAACAAACAAAAAGTGGAGGAGGGCCAGGCATACAATACTTTAAAACAGCAACAAGGAACAGCAACAAGGATTTTACCTCCTCCAGACCAGGTAATTGTAAAATGCGCTGGGGCGCACTTAAGTGGGTGTGGTCGTACTTAATTATTTTAAAAGTCCGCTGCTGGTGGGAAAACAATTTTATGTTCCATATCTGCAAGCATTTTGCAGCAGATTTTAAGGCTTGTGTAAAAGTAGTCCTTATTACTGCCCATAGTTCACACCAGTACAAGTCCCACAGCGAAAATTAGGCTGAATGTGATCCCTTTCTTGTTAGTCTTCTCCCAATACTAATTCTCCAAATGGTTCTCTGTTACAATTAAGGAGAAGCTGGAACTTGCATCAGTTAGTAGGGTTATTTTTAGGCAATTTTCTCCTGCACTCTCTTTGAACCATTGCCTTTAAAAGACATCAGTCTTGGTTGACCAGGGTTGGTCATTCTGATTAATGAGCTACGACTCAAATGGACCTGAGGCTCTTTGGGTCAAGTAGAGGTTCTGTGTGCTGCAAGGTGGGGGATGTCTCCCAGATATGGACCACTCACGTGGATGCTAGCCTTTACATGGCTATTAATCTGATTAACAGTCTTACTGAGATTTCGGTATTGTGCGGCAACAGCTGCACAGACAATGAGGACTTCAGACGTGAAAGAAAACAGCCAGTGAGTTTCTGTAAATAACACTGTTTCTGTGGGAGGAGTGGAGTGATGAGTGTACTATTAACAAAATGTTGGGACAATTTAAGAATAGAAAGAAGTTCTTCATGTTTAAGCAGGATATTTTGGAATAATGGAAAATGAGCTATTATTTACATTCATGTCATGCACGGGGCTAGGGACTCAGGAGAAAGATACCTCATGATGGATTCTCTAACTTGGGTTTGAAGATATTCAAATCTCCTCTAACTCAATATATCCTCAAGACTCAAGCCCATTTGTAAATGTTATTTGCCCTCCTTTCATTAGCAAATCAAAACCACTGTAACTTGTTCATTCTTGCACTGATATGCTTGAAATTTAAAAATGTGATGCAATCTAGAGAGGGAAATACAGTATACTTGGCAGTTTCAGACAACTGGATTCTGTTGTATGTGCATTAGCTAGTTTTGAAATGTCCCCCCCTCCAAAAAACCATGATATGGTTCTTAAAAAGCACTTACCCATTCACTGGTCCCCAGTCCAAAAGAAATGATATGAGATGCAAATGATGGGTGAATGCTAGAGCCACACTGTATTAAAATCATGGCTTGAACTTCAGATCCAAAAGTAAGGGCCCTGCCTGGAGTGGAATAACCAATCTGGAGTCTATTGTCACACAATGGTAAACTCTCCAACCAACCTTGGGTGAGTCCTAAGCCCTGAAGGTGGCCTGTCATTAAGACAGCCTGGTCCTGGGCGGCAATGGTGCAAGGTCCCCCTTGGCCCACCATACCCAGGGGGGTAGCATGGGGAGGGCAAGGGGGCAAAGCACCTCAGGTGCAGCAATTAAGGGGAGCCAAATTGCCTACTGACCGACTGCCACTGCCCCCTACCCACCGTCCAGATTATATTTTGCAAAAACTGACTGTTGCCCCAGGCTCTGGAAGCCCTAGCTATGTCTCTGACCATACCTCTTAATCTCAGGTAGTCAGTGGCGCAGAAACTCTCCTAGTACATTCACCCCCAGGAGTGTAATCTCAAGAACCCTAGGACTGAGGCATTGCCCCCTCCCAGCTTGAAATAAAGAGGCGAGACAACAGCTTTGGGTTAAACAAGGGCCACAACTTGATTAACATTTTATTAAAACTGTTGTGAGATAAGGGAGCCTACATCGTGCAATAGGTTGGGATCGGTAACTCACTAAGAGATCCATATCCCAGGTGACACTCAGTGAGATCCCCATTAAAGGTCTAAAATACAGTGGTACCTCGGATAACGAATTTAATTCGTTCTTTGAGGTTATTCCTTATCTGAAACAATTCATTATCCGAAATGTGGTTTCCCATTGAAATGAATGGGAAACCATTATAATCCGTTCCGGGGGTCTGGAAAAAAGGCCCAAGAAAGCCTTTTTTGAGACCTCTTTACAAAGTGCATTTTGAAAGTGCACTATTCCCCCACCCCTGCCAAGGCCGCCCCCTCCCCCTGGCCCCACCTCTCCTGCTTCACTGCTACCATTGACACTGGACACCCAGGCAGCGGGCGAAGCCAAAAGCCAGGCGGCACCAGTGCCGCCTCTCTCACTTCCCTACCAGCCCTCACCTCTCCTTGCTTGGTCTCACTGCCTGCGCTGCTGCCGGACACCTGGGTGGTGGGAAGCCGAAAGCCATGTGGCACCAGCGCCACCTCCCTCCCCGCCCTCCACTCTCCCTGCTCACTGCTGCCACCGCCACCGCCGGACACCCAGGCAAAGCAAAGCAAAGCAAAGTGTTCTGCTTATATACCGCCCCATGCCACTACAAGTAGTCTCTGGGCGGTTTACAATTTTAATTACAGTATGCAGGCTACACATTGCCCCTCCAGCAAGCTGGGTACTCATTTTACCGACCTCGGAAGGATGGAAGGCTGAGTGAACCTTGAGCCTGCTACCAGGGATTGAACCCAGGTCGTGAACACAGTTTTACCTGCAGTACAGGCATTTAACCACTGCACCACGAGGCAGCGGGAACAAAAGCCAGTTGGCACCAGCACCGCCTCCCTGCCCTCCTTCCCAGCCCCCACCTCTCCTTGCTTGCCACCTCCGCCACTGCCCCATGTCACCAAATTGGTGGGCGAAGCCACACACCTTTGACGCTGCGTCCCCCAGCCCCCCGGTCCCAACCTGCCTGCTTTTCTGCCGCTTGCTGCCCGGGCATGTGCGGCTTCCCACTTCTTTCCCCCATTCCCCCTGCCTCTGACCTCCCTTCCTAGCCGCCACTCGTCACCTGGGTAGCGGGCAAAGCCATGGCTTCCCGCTTGCTCCCCCCATTCCTCCTGGCTCGGACCTCTGCCGTCTTTGCTGCTGCTGTAACCAGGAGCCGGTGAGGAAGCATGGGGCGGCTGGGGAAAGCCTCACTGGAATGCTGCGATGAGTGGGTGGCTGCAGCCAGTCAAGCCCTGCCTGGGCTGTGGGGGGGGGGCTGGAAATGTCAATTCGTTATCTGAAAAATTCGTTATCCGGGGCATTCATTATTCAAGGTATTACCGTACTAATCCTAATTTATCCCTTTCCTTTGCCTTTATATAGACTGCCCCACACCAAATGGCTCCTGGAGCCGCCATTAGAAGCCTCTTTGAGGGGGAGGGGCAAAGATCCCCCGTGCCAGACTCTGCTGGACATGAAAGGTACCATTGGATATGTTGGCACATTGAGTGTGTCGCATGGAAACCCACCCATGCATGCCTCTTCTTCCAGTGTGACCTAATTAAAGCCCACACACTTGTGCCCTTCTCGGTGCGTGGACACACAGCGGTTTGGGATAGGCTGGCAAGAAACTCTTTACCTGTAAATCATCTAATCTGTTTTGTTTTTTTAAAATCATAGCCAACCCCTGAGGGCTAACAGTTTTTCTCAGCCAGGGGCTCCTCACCTCACAAAGAGGCCCAGTAACACTTGAAACAGCTCTCCAAAGCCCTGCCCCATCACACCGCCCACGGTCCTGCATCACTCCATCTTTCATGCAGAGCAGGCCAAGAGGCTCCTCCAGCCACCCTGCAAGGACCAGATGCTTCTGAGAGGAGAAGATGAGAAGAGGGGTAGGGAAATAAGGAGAGAGTGCCGGCAGAGCTTTTATCTCTGCTGCCCACATGCACAATATGCGGCAAATCTTCAGGGCCCAGGCATTGTGGGGAGGAATGGTCCCAACAGCACCCCGTGGGACTTAGGGCGTTTATACACGACCCCTAAACTCCGCCGCAAATGGCTGCAAGCTCCGGAGCTTAAAAATGTTTCCCCACCAGCTCCGGAGTTTGCAGACAATTAAGTGCGACCCTGCCCACCTAAGCGCGACCCAGCGCACTTTTCTTGTACCTGCTTGAAGAGGGTGAAAAATTTTTATGCGGAGAGTGCCAGCTCTCCTCGCTTCTTTTTGTTGTTTTTCTTTTGCCTCCTGCCCCTTTAAGAGGAACCAGGAAGTAATCGTGGCTCCCACCGGGGCTCGGAGCAGGCACTGGAGGTAAGGCTTTTTCTTTTGTCCATTTTAAAGGCTTTTTTCCTCTCCCTCCCCTCACGCAGCCAGCAGCCAGGACGTGCGGAGTGGTGGGGAGGAAGGAAGAGCGACAGACCCCCAAGATCTCTGGTCTGAATTTAAGGGACCAGCGGATCTTAGGGGTCATGTAAAAAGGCCCTTAGAGGGCAACACATTCATTATATGTAAATAGATGCCACTGAGGAGAAGACACCACCCTCACTGCTGGTCTCCATCCTCTTCTTCGTCTCTGAGAGGGTAGCCGTGTTAATCTTTTCAAGAATTCCGGGCAAATTTAGCTATTAATGATAAATTGACTTGTGAAATTAAAATTAGGAAAGGGCTGAGCAAGTCTAATGACTTTAATGGAATATGGGATAAATTATTGGTATATGTATTTCAAAAAGGCAAGGGGTATACACCTGGAGAAGACTCAATGTACTTCTCGAGAGAAACAGGCTGGTCAATACCATGAAAGTTGTAATTTTGTTTAAGTCCCGAGAGGGGTGGGTTGCACTGGGTTTATGTCTGTATATTGTTATAATTTTGTTATATTGTTATTTTGTTATTTTCTACCCTTATGCTATTTTGCTATTTTATCTGTTCTTAGATAAATAAAATTTAAAAAAATAAAGTAAAAGAAAAGAATTCCAGGCAAAAAATCAAAGGAAAGCAAAACAAAAGACACAAAACATGTGGCACCTTAAATACTAACTTTCATATTTTAATGTAACATTTCGTGGACACATCCACTTCTTCAGACATATGGCAGCAGAATGAGGTGTGGAATATAATATGTGTGCTGTGTGCCATGCGCTGGGGTGGGGTGGGGTGGCAGTCTCTTCCTGTGTCACTTGGTGGTACAGCAAATGCTTGTTGTCCCTTCAACCACTGAGATTAGGGACTGATGATGAAAGTCACACCTCAGTTTTGTAGTTGCAGAAGAGTTAACCGTGTCAGTCTGTGCAAGCTTCCTGGGTGCAAGCATGTCTGAGGAAGTGGCTGCTATGTCTTCTTTCCTCTCTCCTTTTTTTTCTTCTTCTTTTCACTTTGATTGCTCCAGTTTCCTCGCTGGACCTGCCAAAAAAGAGCAAAGGGGCCACTCCCTACCTCCCCACCTCTATCACAGCATAATCAATCATTCTCACAATCTTCTTCTGTCTATTTCCCACATGATTAGACATCCAATTTGCCTAATTGAGCTGGATTACTTTGGACCATTTTATTTCATCCTGAATTAGGATGAGAGCATTCCGCTCTGATCCAGACTTGAATTTCAGCTTCCTGCCATTAATTTCTCTGTCTTCATTTCCTGCACATAACCATGATGACTCTCCATCTTAGAGGTAGGCAATCATCATCCCGTTCATCCTAAAAAGGATTAAGTATTTTTTTTTTATTTTTTTCAAGTGAGCACTCAAAAAAGACACAATGGTTTTTGTTTTTTACACCTCTCTGCAGCCCCTTCCTGACTCTGCAGCCTTCATCTTCTCTTCGGACTGATGACAAAGTCAACATCTGACCTCTTAGCCCTTGGTGGACTTCATTTTTCTCATTAGGACCTGCAATTGGAAACCCCACAACATACAGCAGGAAACTGATGCAGCACCCAGAAAAAAGCCATTTAGGCCTCGGTCCACGTCCCTTTAAAAGCAGTTTAAATTACCAGATAACCTGTGTCTAAAAATGCTGTCCCCACGGCCACCGGGCTTTTTGAAAAAAAAAGAAAAAAGAAAACCCAGTAATGCCCCATGAAGCGAGGTTTCTGTGACTCACCAAAGAGGTAGGGAAATTTTTGCCTCACTTTGAAAATCCAGCTTTTAAGGAGGCAGATGCCATGGGCCCATGCAGATGATCCGGGTTTCTTTTTCATTCTTTTTTCATAGCACCGACCGGCTGATCCTGGGGCCGATGTGCTATGTTTTTTTAATTGCTTTTCACCTTCAGAGAAACAGGAAGCTCTATCTGGTCCTACAAGTTTTCCTTTCCCCCAGCCAAGTGGTCCATTTTTTTTCAAATGCTAGTGCCACCTGATGGCCAAAGGGGCTGAACTGCACTTTAAAAAAAATCAGCGTTGGACGTGGGAACTCCTGTCCCACTTATTCAATCACATGATGGGACGAAGAGGAAAAGCCGGACCTTCAGAAGATCAGGATCGAAACCCAGGTGTGACCCCGACCTTAGAGGCACAGCTTAACAAAGGGGTGCCCAAGCTTTTTGTAAGGAGGGCCAGATTTGGTGGCTGATCATGTGTCAGGGGCCGGTTGCTCCCCGACCCTGCCACCCCACTGCAAGTCCCCCCACTGACCCATAAGCCCCACCCACTGACCCCTTGCAACCCCACCTGCAGGAAGGAAGATAGGGACCAAGGGTGAGAGGGAGGGAGGTGGAAACCAAGAGAGGAAGGAAGGAAGGTGGAGAACAAGGAAGTGAGGGAGGGAGGGAGGTGGGGACCAAGGGAGGGAGGAAAGAAGGAAGGAAGGAGGGGACCAAGGGAGGGCCACTCGGAATGGCCTGACAGGCTGGATTTGGCACCCGGGCTGGACTTTGGGCAGGCCTGGCTTAACATAACAATGACTGAAATCCTGTACATTTTTGCTGACATTACCTAAGGTTATGTATGCAGTTGAAGCTTGCTGGGTAATATGCCTAGGCACTCAGCATCCTCCATTGTGTGGCAGGCACATGAAAGTACCTTGGGAATAGTGCAAAAACATCCTACTTACACACCCTTTTCCACTGCATTGAGTTGCACACGCAGAGCTCATCAACAGGATTTCAGCCACTAAATAATAATTTTGTGTCGTCAAGTTGATTCTCACCTTGAGTTCCTAGGTATAGAGAACTCAGAAGTGGCTTATCACTACTTCTGAGTTCTCTATACCAGTTTTCCCATGGTTGGCTTTTTTTTGTCCCCAAGAGGTACAGTACTCATGATTAGACATGGGCACGGAGCGGCAAAATTCACATTTCCGTTACCGTTTGTCGTTTCCGTTACGTAACGATAACGGTAACGAGAATTACTCCGCTCCAGCTCAAACTTGATAAAGATAAATTGGGTCTGATTTTTCGTTGTCGTTCATGCCATCGCGGTTCGCGGCGATCACGGGATGCCAAGCAGCACAGAAAAAAAGTTTTAAAAATAACACCCCCCCCCCCGATTCCCGGCCAAAAAAGCAGGCGAAAAAATGCCTGCCTGAGTTAGGGCACCTACCAGAGGGGTGGTTTCTGGAGGGGGGGTCCCGGGCCTTCCCCCCCTCTCCTTTCCTGGGCTGCTTGCACCAGGCTGTGGGGGGTCATCCTCGTCATCTCAGTCTATGCCATGCGGTGGGGGGGATCCAAAATGGCAACCGCAATATTTATTTTTAAATCGTGGTCCAAAAACCCACTAAAGCACAACAGAAACATGCGAAAATTAGGTATTTTAAATGCCTGATTTTTTTATAGTAGCAGCAGTGGGTTTTTCTTGCAATAAAACGTCTCCATTTATTTTATTTATTTTATTTTTATTTTTATTTTTTTACACCTGCACAATGATGGGCTGGCCATGGGATGGGACCATGCAATTATTTTGACCCATTCCACCACTCGCATGTTTGACTGAAACTTCTGGATGTGCCAGAGGGCATAAAAAGCCCACCAACCCTAACCCTAACCCTAACCCTAACCCTAACCCATACGCCAGTACACTGTCCTTCTTAGTGGGTCAGAGGCACCCAGAGGTGCAGCCCACTAACCCACCCTAACCTTAACCGTAACCCTAACCCTAGCCCTTACCCTAACCCCAATCCTAACCCAGATTCGTACGCAAGTACACTTCCCTTCTTAGTGGGTCAGAGTGGAGGCACCCAGAGAGGTGCCTCCTAGCCAGAGCCCACTACCCCTACCCCTAAGCCTAACCTGTATGCCAGTATGCTTTCCTTCTTAGTGAGTCAGAGGCACCCACACCCAGAGAGGTGCCTCTGCCACTTATCCCCCAACCCTAACATAATGTAATGTATGGTACGCGGCAGCTACGCATTACGCTTCCCTTCCCTTCTTAGTGGGTCAACTCAGAGGCGCACAGAGAGGTGCCTCCCAGAGCCCACTTACCCCAACCCCAACCCAAACGACAAACGACAAACAGAAATGACAAATTTTTGAAAATTTCTGCGACAAACGGAAACGACCCGAAACGGGCCCGTCCCGACAAACAACAACTCAAAACATCATTTTTTCTGGTCGTGCCCATCTCTACTCATGATTTCTCTCTGCCCACAAACCCCAGCCAGTTAATATGCTAGCATACTGTTCCCTCCTGAAAATTCTAGGGACCATACTTCCTGCTGAAATGAGTGTAGGTGGAAAGCTGGGGTTTGCCCATTTTAAAAGTCATGGATGTAGTTTTATTATTACTTCTTGGAGTCTTCCAGAAGGACCCATGGATAGCTCAGTGGTTTAGGCATCTGGCTATGGAACCAAAGATTGGGAGTTCGATTCCCTACTGTGCCTCCTTGACAAGGAGTTGGACTTGATGATCTATAGTAGAGATGGGCACGACTTAGTGAAATTTTTGTTTCCGTTTTTGTTTTTTGTTTTCGTTACGTAACGAAACGAAAAACGAAAAACCGTTCAAAAATGGAATGAAAACGGAAACGAAACGACTAATTTTGAGCCGTTTTTGTTTTTCGTTACTGGAAAAGCACTTAATGGAGCTAAATGGGGAGAAACGAAAAATTTTTCATTTTCATTTTCGTTTTTCGTTTTTGTTACGTAACGAAACAAAAATGAAAAATTTTGAAAATTAGCTCACGAAAACGGAAACGAAATGAAACGGACCCCTAGACGAAAACGAAAACGAAAACAAAAAATTTTTCTGAGTCGTGCCCATCTCTAATCTATAGAGTGATGATGATGATGATGATGATGATGATGATGATGATGATGATGATGAAGAAGAAGAAGAAGAAGAAGAAGAAGAAGATAGCGGCGACGGTGACTGGTTCTGTCCTATAATTCTTTTAAGAGATAAAAATGAACGGTGCAATTCTGACAAACAAGAATGAAATCCAAGTGGTAGTTAATTAAGAATGAAATTCCAAGTGTTAGTGAATTAAGGATTTCTGCATCATCTTTAAATGCACGGGGCATCATCAGACAGTGACCACCAAGAAATCAGTCAGCTCTTCCTCCTCTGAGTGCCCAGCTTAGAAGAGCAGATATCGGCATTATCGTGCCTCTATTAAGATAATTTCCTATGCTCCAACTGTTCATCATGCTGTCAGCCGAAGTAGACAAAATATGCCACCTCTCAACTGTTCCTGTCAATTTGGAAAAGAGTCAGGATTCTGTCAATCCAGCGAAAGAACATGTTGACTTGGAAACTGGATGAAGTTCAAAGGCACTCGCCTATTTGTGCCGGTTTTGAGACATGGTGACAGTTTCACAGTGCACCCATATCACCTGATGGTTTGTAACTTCATAAATAGGGCCTTCGGTCCTATTGTAATAAAACTCAAAGTTTATGGTGTTTTTTAAAAAATAAGATTCATTTGGAGCAGGAAGAAGGGTTGGAGTGAGTGCACAGCACCTCTTGAAGAAACCGTCTTGGTAAACAAAAAACATTTCATTTTCTAGAAACATTATAATTTTGTGTGTGCCACAGGTTTGGTTTTTGTTTGTTTGTTTCTGTTTGGGGTATTTTTGGTGTGCTGAAAGAATTGGTAGGTATTTATATATTCAGGATTGGAAGAGGTGGATTGAAAATGTGGAAAAGAAGGTCTAAGATCTGGGCTGGGAGGTACACAGCACAATATACAAAGACATAGAATCACAGAGTTGGAAGAGACCTCAAGGGCCATCTAGTCTAACCCCCTGCCATGCAGGAACACCCCTGACATGGGGTTCCTGCTTTGGACATGTGGCGGATCTTCAGTTTGTCATCCAAGCTCCTATTAGCTTCCTTCCTTCCTGTACTCTGAGGACTAGAGATGGGCACGACTCAGAAAAAAAAATCGTTTTCGTTTTCGTTTTCGGCTAGGGTCTGTTTCGTTTCCTTTCCATTTTTGTGAGCTAATTTCAAAATTTTTTGTTTTCATTTCGTTACGTAACGAAAACAAAAAACGAAAACGAAAACGAAAAATTTTTCGTTTCTCCCCATTTAGCTCCATTATGTGTTTTTCCAGTAACGAAAAACGAAAATTGGCTCAAAATTAGTCGTTTCGTTTCCGTTTTCGGTCCATTTTTGAACCATTTTTCGTTTTCGTTTCGTTACGTAACGAAAACAAAAAACCAAAAACGAAAACGAAAATACCGCTAAGTCGTGCCCATCTCTACTGAGGACCATAGCTAAAGAAAATATGCATTCCAAGTGATGCAGCAACCCACCGCTGTCCCAGTTAGCAGCTTAGCATGCCCATAATGTGGCCACAGACTGCCTAACCCAGATCAGTGTTTATTTAGAATAGCTTTACCCCACCTTCCTCCATGGAAAGGAGCCAAGGCTGCTTACAACACTGAAGGACAATATATAAAATTGGAGACAAGGAGTGTACAAAAGTGGTCAACCCATTAAATACAATATTTGAAGTTAAGAATCCTTGCCGGAATGGACACAAGAGTCCAGTGGAGGTCCGCCACAAGCAAAATAAAGTGATATGATTTAAATGTGTGCCCAGGATTCAGAGAAATGACAAACCAAAGCAGTACATCCTGGACCAATATATCTGAGGTTTGGGGCATAGCGGAATGATCTGTTCCATTTTGGAGTGAAGTGAGGTGAAGTGATTTGGCAAATCATATCATCTCTGTGTCACAAATCACAACAGACAGGGCACAAATGGCTTCAGCCCAACCATTTGTTGTTTATTTTTTCTTAGACCATTTTAAAGGTGCTTTGTGTGTGGAATTTTGACTGTAGGTGTCTGAAATCTGGCAGGCATGTCCCTCCTTCTGAGTTTATCAGGGCTGCAAATTTCATCTATATGAAAGCCAATTCAAAAAGTGTAAGGCCATTTATTTTTCAATGCATTGCCCACAGTTTTAGTGGTCTTACAATTGCTGTGTGGTGTTTGTGCTGAAACTAATTGTGCCTACAGTAGGACCCTGTATCCACTGATTCATTAACCACTGATTCAGTTATCCTTGGTTGGCAGAGGAAAAATTAAAAAAATAATTCAGCAGACCTCAAAGCAAGCTACTGTTACAAACAGCAGCCTCAAAGTAATCTACTGTTACAAACAGCAGCCTCAAAGCAAGCTACTGTTACAAACAGCAGCCTCAAAGCAAGCTACTGTTACAAACAGCAGCTGTAATGCAAGCTACTGTTGCAAAACAGCAGCCATAAAGCAAACAACTGTAAAAAAAATAAAGCAGGTTGGGGTTTTTTGCATTCTCTCTTATCCATGGTTTTCATTATCCACGACAAGGCCTGGAACTGATCCTCGGTGGATACAGGGGTCCTACTGTATTTGACAGGATTAGAGATGGGCACCCTAATGAAAATAAAACAATCTTTTGCTTTCATCAGCTAACAAAAAGCATTTGTACATGACCCCTAAACTCCGCCGCAAATGGCTGCCAGCTCCGGAGCTTACAATTGTTTCCCCACCAGCTCCGGAGTTTGCAGAAAATTAAGTGCAACCATGCCCACCTAAGCGTGTCCCAACGCACTTTTCATGTGCCTGCTCTCCGGTGGTGAAAATCCCTGATGCGAATTTAAGGGAGTGAGTGCCGGGCTCTCCTCGCGTCTGTTCTTTCCCCCCCTCCCGCCCCTTTAAGAGAAGGAATCAGGACGACGACGGGGCTCTGGGCAGCTTCGGAGGTGAGCCTGCATTTTTTCCTCTGTTTTTTTCTCCCTCCCCTCACACAGACAGGAGCAAGGGAGTGTGGAGGGGGTGGGGACGCAGGAAGAGCAACGAACCCCCAAGATCTCTGGTCTGAATTTAAGTGGCCAGCGGATCTTAGGGGTCGTGTGAAAGGGGTGAAAATGAGAGACCCTGTTTCATTTCTGATAGTAGCAAAATTGTCTTTTTGTTTTAAAAAAATGGGCTCCCCAGTGTCCAAGGGGCACCAGGTTATTTTGGTAGCTCCCTTGGACTCTCCCCTTTAAGCCCTCCAAATTTGGAGACATTTGGACGCACGGGAGCTGGATTATTAAGCTCCAAAGGGTGTGCCCCAGGAGCCTTTTTTCTAATTGGAATCAGAAAGAAGCCAAACTGCACTACTTTAAAATTAGGGAGCTCATACCATAGAGTAAACTCACTAGTAGAGATGGGCACGAATAAAAAAAATGGCATTTCGTTTGTCGTTTGTCGTTTGGAGGGTCCGTTTCAGTTCATTTCCGTTTTTCGTGAATTTTTGGGGAAAAAATCATTTTCGTTTTCATTCATTTTGTTACCATTTTGTTACCATTTATTTCAATTTTTTTAAAGGATTTTAAGCAATTCACTCATATTGCAGTAATGGAAACAAAATGCACGACAAAACTTCCGGTGTTTCTGTTCGTTTCGTTTCATTTTGGAGACAAAATTTGTTTGTCGTTTCGTTGCATGACAAAACAAAAAAAGAAAATGGAAACAAAAAATTGTTCGTCTCATGCCCATCTCTACTCACTAGTACCGTAAACTCCCTAATTGCCTCCATGCGCCCAGCACACTTTGCCAATTAACTACCTCCAGCCCCTTTAGAGCTTCATAACTAAGTCCCCTTACCCCCAAATCTTTCCAGATTTCAGGGAGGTTCCCCTAAAATTACTTCAGGAAGGTATTGCTGCTGCTTTGGAGTCCCAAGGTAAGTAAATTTTGAGTGCATATTTTTTTAAAACAATTTTGAATGCATTTTTAGAAAAAATATGCACTCAAAAATTACTTACCTTGAGGCACCAAAGTAGCAGAGGTATCTTCTGAAAGTGATTTTAGGGAACACCCTGAAATGTGGAAACATTTTGGGGTAAAGAGGCTGAGTTATTAAGCTCCAAATGGGGTGCCCCTAGGAGCCATGGCTTGGGTTCTTTCCAATTCCAATTGGAAAAAAAGGCTCTTAGGGGCAACTTCTTTGGAGCTTAATAACTCAGCCCCCTTACCCAAGTCTTTTCAAATTTGGGGGACTCAGCTAACATCACAATTTGTTTCTGGTTTGTTTCATTACTAACAACACTACTTTAAAATTGTGTTAGTAATGAAATGGGATGGAAACAAAATGAAATGAAATGAAACACTAATGTTTCATTCTGTGCCTATCTCTAGACAGGATACTAGAGCACCTTTTATTGGACACAAGACTGAGATATGGTCCATCAACTTGCTCTCATCAGCTGCACTAAGCCATGCAAATGTTACATGAACTCCAATAAGATTCTGACCATTAACTTTACAGATTTGCAAACTAATTCAGATCTGGGGCACAAATCAAACAGGATAGTCCACAATCCACCCCAGCCTCAAGGATAGCCCCATGTAGAGGCCATTACAATAGTTAAGCTTTGAGAAAGACTTTGTTGCCTCCAGCGCCCCAGCAATGGAAACCATCACTTATGGTAGCTCAGGGAACTCTGGGGTTGAAATATCTAGTAGAATCTCAATGGATATATTTGTGTCTCATTTATTTTCTTTCCTTCTGGATGAGATACTTCAACTGGCCACTGGAAATTTTTTTAGCTGTAAGAATTTAAATATGCATTTAATTGTTTATTGGAGTTCTGACTTTTGCTGCTGTTTCGACCAACATTTAGACATTCATGGGTGCCTGAAGAGTAAGCAGTAGCATGGGTGGGTGGCTCCTGGAGGTTGATCCATGTTGCTAGTGAAGCTAATACATGACCATTACAAGAACTACAAATTTTCATCAATCGCCCTACCAGGGCACTTCATCAGAAACAGGACATTTCAGAAGGTGGCTTCTGAACATTTGTTGGAATAGAACAGTGGTTCTCAACCTGTGGGTCCCCAGATGTTCCTAGACTGCAACTCCCAGAAGTTTGCCTGAATGTACAGTAGTCTTAATTTGACTTCAAGATGGGAATGCCAGCTGAACCCCTACCTTCATGCTCACCCATACATTTCCTTTCAGGGCTTGCGTCTCTTGCTTTAATGAAAAACCTGGATTTGCATGAGCTTTGAGACAATATTAGACAAGGCAGAAATGTAAAGGGCAGCTGCAAGCGCATCACGGCAGAGCTCATTAAAAAGCCAATAAAATGCAGCTATGGTGCCTGGACCAAGGCCGGCCAAATGACTCATGCTAACATTACAAGTGACACAAAAAAGGGGGAATTTGCATCTGTGTGCACCAGAAGATGGGATCAAGTGCAATTATGAGTTTTGCCAAGAATACAATTGAGAGAAAATACTTCCCCCACCCCCATCCTGCCCATATAACTCCTGCTATTAACTGGACTTGGATTCAGTGGCTCTTGGATTTATTTTTTAAAAAGTTATTTATTTGTTTACAAAATAAAAAATAGCCGCCCCACTACCAAGTGGTCTCTGATGAAAGATAATTATAGAATCATAGAATCATAGAGCTGGAAGAGACCTCAAGGGCCATCTAGTCTAACCCACTGCCATGCAGAAACCCCCATCACAGGACGCCCGACAGGTGGCCATCCAGCCTCTGCTTAAAAACCTCCAAAGAAGGAGACTCAACCACCCTCCACGGCAGCATATTCCACTGCAAAACAGCTCTAACCATCATGAAGTTCTTCCTAATGTTTAAATTGAATCTCTTTTCCTGTAGTTTGAGACCATTGTCCCACGTCCTAGTCTCTGAAGCCATGGAAAATAAACCAGTCCCTTCTTCAATGTGACATCCTTTCAAATATTTAAGCATAGCTATCATATCCTCCCTCAGTCTTCTTTTTGTAAGGCTGAACATTCCCAGCTCCCTAAGCCGCTCCTCATAAGACATTTCCTCCAGAAGACTTCAAATGAAGCTGCAAATCAAATCAAGAAGGAAGATCACATAACTTGAAGGATCCAAGATTCACCATGATCTGCTCAGGTTTCCAGGTCAGAAGTTTTCAATTCCTTGTCATTTCAGAGCCAAAATTTGAGAGGAGAGAGTCAGCCCAGTTGATGTCAAAGGGCTGGGCCCTCAGTATGTCACAAGAGTAACACTCAACACATAATGCCTGTGCACATGAGAGAGGGAGATAGATGGTGTGGGTTTCCTAAACTACATCTTAAACCAGTGATTCCTAACCTTGCAGTGTGGACCTCCAAGGGAGTCACAAAATGTTTTCTGGTGGGTCATAAGTGATCTTACTGCAGACCTTGTTAAATAATTTCTACCCTGACCTTTCAGGGTAGTGTATGAAAGCATTCTGGTTATCTACCACCCCATAGCACTTAAAGTTTACAAGCTGATTATGCAAGCTACACATTGCCCTTTTGACAAGCTGGGTACTGCTTTTGCTGATCTCAAAAGGATGGAAGGCTGAGATGACCTCAAGCTGGCTACCTAGGATTGAACTCCAAGTTCTGAGCATGGTTTTGTCTTCAGTTTAAGCACTGTGCCACAAAGCTCTTAAAGTATGTGTATAGGAATTGGCAAACCACTCCAGTATTCCTTCCAAGAAAACCCCATGGACATGGAAGTCATGAAGAGTCGGTCATGACTGTAACTGCACACACACACACATCCACACACACACACACACACACACACCAGCCCCTGTTGAAGGGAGGAAACTATCTAGTTTCTGAGAAGAGATTATCATGACTGGTTTTCACACACACACACATACGAGAAATGACAGCACACATACGAAAATGACAGCAGAAAAATATAATTGCAGCCTTTTCTACAAGAAAGGGATTTAATCTATGATACCTCGAGGGTGGGGGTGGGGATCCCATTCCAGCTGTTTTTTTCCATGCCCTGGTCATAACACAGAAGGAGGGAGGGCCATGCAGGAACTGAAAGACCAAGAAGTGGAGGCAAATCTCATTGAAAAATACGAGACTCTAAGTGAAATTGCAAAGGCAAAAATTTTACACCTGCGCACGCACAATGATGGGTTGGCCATGGGATGGGACCATGCAAATTTTTGGAGCCATTCCACCAAT